>CM053622.1:174167603-174254249 GCA_028646595.1 Phalanger gymnotis
TAAGGGGAATAGGGTAGGAAGGAGCAAAATATAGTTAGTCTTTCACAACATGAGTATTGTGGAAGGGTTTTGCATAATGATACATATGTGGCCTATGTTGAATTGCTTGCCTTCTAAGGGAGGATGGGTGGGGAGGGAAGAGGGAGAGAATTTGGAACTCAAAGTTTTAAAAGCAGATGTTCAAAAAAAAGTTTTTGCATGAAACTAGGAAATAAGATATGCAGGCAATGGGGCATAAACATCTATCTTGCCCTACAAGAAAGGAAGGGAAAAGGGGATGGGAGGGAGTGGGGTGACAGAGGGGAGGGCTGACTGGGGAATGGGGCAATCAGAACACATGCCATCTTAGAGTGGGGGGTGGGTAGAAATGGGGAGAAAATTTGTAATTCAAACTCTTATGGAAACCAATGCTGAAAACTAAAAATATTAAATAAATAATAGAAAAATATATGCCTTGAAAAAAAATTTAAAGAAAAAAAAAGAGTGTAAACAGTTTAACCTTGTGGAATCCCTTATGAGTTCTCTTTTCTGTTGACCTTTTTATACTTTTCTCGTGTCTAGTATTTGAATGTCAAATTTTCTCCTCAGCTCTGGTCTTTTCATCCTCTGTTCACCTTTTCCTCGGAAGGATTATACTCGGTTTTGCTGGGTGGTTGATTCTTGGTTGTAATCCTAGCCCCTTAGCCCTCTGAAATATCACATTCCAAGCCCTCTGATCCTACAAGCTGCTAAATCTTGTGCTATCCAGACTGTGGCTCTATGATATTTGAATTGTTTCTTTCTGGCTGCTTGCAATGTTTTCTCCTTTACCTGGAAACTCTGGAATTTGGCTATAATATTTCTGGGAGTTTTAATTTTGGGATCTCTTTCAGGAGGAGATTGGTGGATATACTACCATTTTTGATACACCCTCTGGTCCTAGGATATCAAGGCAGTTTTCCTTCATAATTTCAGGAAATATGATGTCTAGGTTCTTTTTTTTGATTATGACTTCCAGCTAGTCCAATAATTCTTAAATTTTCTCTCCTTGATCTAGTCTCTAGGTCAGTTGCTTTTCCAATGAAATATTTCACATTTTTTTTATCATTTTGATTTTGTTTTATTGTTTCTTGATATTTCATGGAATCACAGCTTTCATTTGCCCAGTTCTAATTTTTAAGAAATTATTTTCCTCAGTTAGCTTTTGTATCTCCTTTTCCATTTGGCCAGTTTTTAAAGGGGTCTTTTCTTCAGTGAATTTTTAGAATTTTTTTTCTATTTTTGGCTAATTCTGATTTTTAAGGAGTTCTTTTCAGTGGATTTTTGTGTGTCTTTTACCATTTGACCTATTCTGTATTTTAAGGTTTTATTTTGTTCAGTATTTTTTGTGCCTCCTTTACCAACTTGTTGACTTTTTTCATGGTTTTCTTGCATCATTCTCATTTCTTTCCTTTCCCAATTTTCCCTCTACTTTTCTTATTTGATTTTTAAAATCCTTTTTGAGATCTTCCAAGAATTTCCTTTTTAGGCCTGAGACCAATTCACATTTTGCAGGAGGGGCGGTGGTTGTGGTTGGATGTGACTGTTTTGACTTCATTCTCTTCTTCAGAATTTGTGTTTTGATCTTTGCTTCCTTTTTGTTGTTGTTAGCTCACTTTTCCAGCTTATTTCTTGATTTTTTACTTTCTTTTAAGGTAGAGAGAAGGAGCACTGACGCAATTTGTAGAATTTTTGCACTGCTGTTTTCAAAGCTAGTTTTGGTGATCTGTAAGTTTTCAGTTCTTCTAAGGTAATATGATTTAAGGAGAGTGTGGCCACTGCTCTCTTGGCTTGTGCTGTGGTCTGTGAGTGACCACAAAGACTCTTTATTACCCTGGAACTGGGACCAGGGTCTCTACTCCCCTGTGGCCATGTGCTCCAGTTTGATAGTGCTCCTTCTAGCCCTGGGACTGTTACCAGGAACTGTGTGCATGGGCAATGCAACAGAGTCCTGCTCCCAGTGCCAGCAAAGTGTCGCCTGTAATCTCCTTCTTAACAGTTTTCCAACCACCTTGTCATCTGTGGGCTGAGAGCTCTGGAAGCCACCATTGCTGATTCAGTTGCCTCCAAGGCCTACGGCTGGCTCAGCTAGTGCAGCCCACACAGGCATGGCCTATGCTAGATGCTGCTCCACTCTCACCCCAGTGAGACAGACTTTTTCTGCTAACTTTTTTTCTAAGTTATCTTGGCCTGGAAAATTGTTTCATCTTGTCTTTTATTGTTTCTGCTGCTCCAGAATTCATTTTGAGGAGTTATTTTCTTTTTCTTTTTTTTTTGGAGGGGTGAAGGCAGGGCAATTGGGGTCAAGCAACTTGCCCAAGTTCACACAGCTAGTAAGTGTGTCAAGTATCTGAGGCTGGATTTGAACTCAGGTCCTCCTGACTCCAGGGCTGGTGCTTGAGGAGTTATTTTCAAGGTGTTCAGAGAAGCTTTTGGGAGAGGTTAGGCAAGTTCCTGCCTTTACTCTGCCACCTTTGCTCTGCCCCTTCCCGCGCCCACCCCACATTGATACAAATTTGATCATAACATTGCCCTGCTCAAGAAAGTATAATGACTCTTGCCTTTAAAGAAATAATAATATTACCTAGCGTTTACACAGTGCTTTAAGGTGTGAAAAGTACTTCACAAATGTTGTCTCGGTTGATCTTCACAATAACTCTGGGAGGTAGGTGATATTATTATCCCCATTTTACAGATGAGGAAGCTGAGACAGACAGAGATTGTGACTTGCCTAAGATCACATAGCTAGTAAGTATCTGAGACAAGATTTGAACTCAGGTCTTCCTGACTCCAGAGTTAACACTGGCTTTTAAAGTTCTTCACAGTTTGATTTCAGTCTACCTTTTCTAGGCTTATTCACATTATTCTCTTCCATATACTCTGCATTTTCACCAAACTGACTTATTTGCTCCTTCCCATCTATACACAACATCCCATCTGTCATCTCTCTCCCTTTGTGTAGAATTGGCCCATCATGCCTGGGAAGCAGTCCTTCTGTGCCTCTGCCTTGCAGAATCCCTGGCTTCCTTCAGACTCAAGGTGAGATGCTACCTCCTCCAGGAAGCTTGTGCTGATTTTTCTGTATGAATTACCTTATATGTAGTTTACACTTAGTATTTTCTGTACATGTTGTTACACAAAATAAGATGCAGGCTCTTGGAAGGTAAGGACTGTTCTGTAGCCCCAGAGTCCAGCTCAGCACCTGACACTCTACAGGTGTTTAATAAATGCCTGCAGAAGGATAAGGCTGGGTGTGTTCTTCCTAGCAGAGGTTGAATTCCAATGGGGGTTAAATCCTTTTGCTAATAGGATGGATTTCTAAAAGCTGACTTTGAATAATTATGAAGCCAATAAGGGATTTATTGTAGGATGGAAGAGAAGCTTTCCTGGTACCCAGCATTCCCTGGGTTTGTGGCTACCAAATTGGTTTATATATTCTGCATTCTTTGCTCCAAAAAAGCATAACTGCTGGCCATACTCAATTATATTTGGTACATACTGACCTTTGGTCTCAATAAATTTTGTTTTTACCTACACAGGCAATAAAGCAGCTAGGTGGTGCAACAGAAAAAATGTTGGATCTGGGGTCAGGAAGATTCCTTTTTCCTGAGTTCAAATCTGGCCTCAGATACTTACTAGCTGTGTAACCCTGGGCAAGTCACTTACCCTGCTTTGCATCAGTTTCCTCATCTATAAAATGGGCTAGAGAAGGAAATGATAAAACACTCCAGTATCTTGTCAATAAAAACCCTAAATGGGGTCATAAAGAGTCAGACACAACTGAAAACAACTAAACGACATCTTCCCTTTCTATCTTAAGGATAGTGCTTATACCCAATTCTGTTGCTTCTCATCTTCTTATCACATAGGATCCTATGATTCAGATCCTTCTTCTGTTCTGATCAAGGGAATTTGAAAGAATTATACCTGTCCTGACTCAGAGGCACTTGAAGTACAAAGATAAAAACACATAGTCCGTGCCTTCAAGGAGATTACATTCTATTATGATCTTTTGATTCTCCATAGATATGTAGAAAGTTAGCTATGCATATCATTGACTCACAGAACATCCAAGCTAGAAGATGCTTCAGAGGGCTTTTGGTTCAGCCTCTACTCAAATACATAAAAATTTTCGGATGTTGTGGGCCATAATGCTGTAGATAGGATCGTAGATTTTGAACTTGAAAATGAGGAAACTAAGGACCTACAGACAGGTTAAGTAACATACCCGAAATATGAATACTCTATACTGCTTCTTTAACAATTGGTTATCCAGCCTCTTCTTTGAATAAAAAGAAAATTATTATTCCAGAGGCAATGGTAGAGGGCAGATAGGTGGTACACGGATAGAATACTGGGCCTGGAATGAGGAAGACTTATCTTTTTGAGTTCAAATCTTTCTTCAGAAACTTACTATCTGTGTGACCTTGGACAAGTCACTTTACCCTGTTTGCTTCAGTTTTCTTGTCTGTAAAATGAGCCGGAGAAGGACACAGCAAATCATTCCAGTATCTTTGCCAAGAAAACCTCAAAATGCAGTCAACACGAGTTCGACACGCTGAATGACAACAAAATTCCAGAGGCAGCTCGGTAAAACTTTGGACATTTCTGGCAGGCAAGAAAACTTGGAAATTTCTTCTGGGCCCAATTGATTCAAGGTGGTAAAGTGATTCAGGCTGGGCATTTTAACTAAATGAGATACTGGTACACAATGTGAACTTTCCATCATAACAAAAGTTTACTAAAGTAATAGCATGTTTAGTAAAGATATCCTGTAAGGATACAGTGTTGATTCAGTTGGGCACAGATCTCCTGACTCTGAAACTGGGTCGCCAGGGTACATGTGTATGTTGAGCCTGAGAAGCCTCTGACTCCTCTTACGTTGACCTTTTCTATTTTGGTGACCAGGAAGCTATTTTAAAAGTTTAAGGCCAGGTCTGTTGGACCAGCTAAATCTTTAAGAGAGTTTCAATGCTTTTTAGGGAGAAACTAACTTAGCCCACTGGCATGAGGTCTAGTAGATGTCACTTCTATCAAATCTTTATATTGAGTTAGGATTTGCCCTGTTGTTGCTCAGTTGTTTCAGTCATGTCTGACCCCATTTGAGGTTTTCTTGGCAAAGATACTGGAATGGTTTGCCGTTTTCTCTTTCAGCTCATTTTACAGATGAGGAAACTGAGGCAAAGAGGATTAAGTGACTTGCTCAGTTTCCACACAGCTAGTAAGCATCTGAGGCTGAATTTGAATTCAGGTCTTCCTGACTCCAGGCCCAGTCCACTGCACCAAAAAGTGGCTCAGAATTTGCCCTATTTTGACTTAATTCCCTAGTGACTTTGGTGCAAATTAATGAAGCAGAGAGAGCTCTGGCATTGGAGTAAGATAACTTGGGTTCAAGTCCTGCCTCTGATATTGACTACTTATCTGATTTGGGGGAAAATCACTTAGCTACCCTGGGCCTCAGTTTCCTCCCCTGTAAAATGAGAACAATGGGCTAAATAACCTCTGTGGTCCCTTCTGTTTGCTATATTTGCCACCCCCCCACCTTGAGCCAGCATGCAACTCCCTTTATCCTAATATTTTCTGTTTTATTTTTTTAAATCCTCCACAAACATCTTCTTCTATGCCTGCTCAGAGGAGCAATTATTTTAATGTCGCTGATCTGGACTCGATGCATCTACAAATCAATTCTGTACAAAGACTAAGGCCAAAGACAGGATCTCCTAAATTGACCTCCCTGCATTGAATTCATCTGCCCTTTTAGACATAAGGGGAGGGGGTGGGGTGGTGATTGGCTCCAAAGAGAAGCCCTGTCTACTTCTCCTTGGCTGGAAAGATGACGCCTGTCATATGAAGCCTTAAGGAGGGTTGTGAGGAGTGGGGGTTAATGCAGGGGAAGTCCACTGAGATCCCTAGGGCCAGGTCAAAGGTTGGAGGTGGAGGAGCATAATTGCGTATGGTCCATCGGCAGGGTCGCCTTGGTCATGGAGCAATCCAACATTTACAGGAAACTCCACAGATGGTGCAATTCCGTAATTCTTTTACTTTAAAAGGGAAGAAATAACAGGAGTAAGATTCATCCAGCCAAGCGCTACATGAAAGCAACAGTGGACCAGCCCCTTAGTTTCTCTATGCTGTCTAGTTGGTGCCACTTAGCTAATTTAGCCACTAAAGGGCTTTTGAAGTTTGGCCACAGGCCTTCCCACTGGCCGTCACCCCCAGCACAATGCTCAAGAATACCCTCTTTTAATTCCATTTCATTAGCAGGGTGCTCTTGCCCTGTTTCCTCCTTATCATCACCTGAGGCCTGGAAGGCTTGCCAGCAACCCTGCTGCCAGGGCCAATGACTGGCTGCCAAGCAGCTTCTGCAGCTGACTCCAGGAGCGCCTCCAGCTTTCACCAACAGTGCTCCCTTTGTTGGGAACACAAGCTGCCTGCTCCCAGAGCCTGCCCACAAGCCTTTTATGCCGGCTGCATGTTGCTGGCCCTGAGCCAACCTCAGGAAAACCCAAACCACCATGTTCTGAGGAAGGTACAAAGATTAAACGTGGGTTTCTGTGGCTTGCTGTATTTAATACACATGGGGAAGAATCAAGAAGCCTAACCTGGAATTAATGTAATTTTCCCAATGATTGGACTTATTCTCTACTGACCTCTTCTTTTCACTCCTTCTCTACTCCAAGCTCTGCTTATGCAAAATAGTTCTACATGAAAACCTGCAGGCACATTGACTACTAGCTTTCAAAGAAAATTGGAGCTTCTTAGCTTCAGTCTTGGAGGGGATTCTTTCTTACTCTTCAATCAAACTTCTCTGGATAGACCAGTAGAGTTTTTAGGTAGAAATTTGGAATTTTTTTTTAAGTGAGGGGCTTAGAAAACTTAGATGTGTCCTCACCAAGTGTGCAGGGCAGCAGGGAGGGACAGAGAGGGACAGAGAGAGAGAGAAAGAGAGAGAGGGAGAGGGAGAGAGAGAGAGAGAGAGAGAGAGAGAGAGAGAGAGAGAGAGAAAGAGAAAGAGAGAGATATGGTGGAGATGACAATGAGGAGGAAGAAGACATATGCCCAGGGAATATAGGAGGAATGAAAATTCAATTGGCAAGGGTATTAGAAGAAGAAAGTGGAATCTTCTAAATTATCTCCTGAGAGATATGAGCAAACCCTCTCCATGTAAGGGAGAGTTCAGTGATTCCCATCACAGGACTTAGAGATGGAAGAGGTCTTAGAGAACGCCTTGTCCAATGCTCTCACGGTACCGATCAGAACAGTGAGACCCAGAGATGTGAAACCACTTGCCTAAGGTCACACAGAAAATAAATTACAGAGACAGGTTGTAAAACTAGGTCTCTGGTTTCCAAATCAAAGACTTTTCTCTCACATGTAACATTCATCTCTTCTCTTTTTCACCGGCTGTCCCCCCATGCCTGGAATGCTGTCCATTCCTTGACTCATCTTTCTGGCTTCCCTGGCCTCCTTTCAAGGCTCAGTTCAAATCCTACATTTTTGCAGGAGGCCTTTCCTGGTACTCCCCAGTGCCAGGGCCTTCCCTCTGAATGCACCCCCGATTTACACCATATATGTCTTTCATATTCATAGACCATTAGACTGTGAACTCCTTGAAAGCAGGGACCGTTTTTGTCTTTCTTTCCGTCTAGCTAATTAGAGGCACAGCACCTCTTGGACCTTAATTACTTGTTGACTCCTTCAGTATGTGTGCTGTTCCCTAGAAGGGCTTCATCATTTCCCGTTTATACCCTTTCATCATGCTCTATTCCATCATTTTGTGGCTGGTCACTTTCCCCTTTCTTATTTTTTCTTATTCATTGAAAGGTTTGTGACTTCTGGGAAGAAAGTCATCAGCACCATAACGGGTATGCTGGAACTACCTTGAACTGGCTCTGCTGATTGTCAAATTTTCAGTATGAGCATTTACACCTTGGAAATCAGCAAATGCTATAATTCAGGGCTTGATTTATTGTTTTGATGATTTGTTGAGAAAAGCAAAGGAGAAAATGTTAATAGTGCAAATGAAACTTAAAAGCACATCATAGGTATAGTTTTTGTTTTTTTATTTGCTTTGGAGAGCCAGTTGTTAAATATTTACCTTCACATGGCTGCATGCACGGGACATGACTCGGGAGAGGGTTCTATGCTACCTAGTAGGAGACCCCCTCCTCCCACGGATATCCCCTGGGGCTGCCTTATGCAGAGCTAAAACTAGTCTGTGATCAGATAATAGCAAATTGACCTTTTATAAAGTGGATCACAGCAGCAACAATAAGTGGAAGCCAAACTCCAGGCCAAATGTGGGAAGAAGTGGGCCTCTGGTTTCCTTTTCTCTGACATGGTTTAAAAGTAATGTGGGTCAATGGTTAGAAACAACACAACAAAAAGGGTCTAGGGCTGCATTAAATGTGTATTTGGGGCCCATCGATCTAATCCAGGAAATTGTCTATTATCTGAGGCAAGTGAGAAGAAAAATATGGATTATCGAGGTAGTTAAGTTTGAAAATTTAGCTTTGTAATATTGGGGAACCTCGCCTAATTCTATCCTTTACTCTAGAATCCACAGCTCTTTTGTTAATTAAGAAGGGAGTTTTAAAAAGAGGTTTAAAAACAGTAACACAGATCCCCAAACTGAGTTTCTTGGTGACAAAAATTAGAATTATTGTCCAGAAGAAAGGAAATATATAGCTTTGGGCCCTGCCAGTCAGTGCTTAAATAGTTCAGGTCAGTGGTGGCTGGCATATTTATGCAAACACCCCCCCACACACAACCACCACCCCCTACTCTCCCAACTCCTTTGCCTATGTCTAAATTCAGAAGGTCAGTTTTTTTTTATTTCCTGGGGTTAAATTAGGCCACTAATCAACTTCCTGTGCCATGTGGTTCCAGCTCTAGGTTTTTAAAACTGTTTGCAGCTTCAAGTCACATATGTAGTGTGATAACCCTTAGTAGCCACAAGCTACAGGTCACTAATTGTGGTCTCTGGGCCCTCAGATCATTGTTTGGGGAAAAGAAGAGTAGGTTATGACCAAAGTACCCAAACCAGGCACTATTTAGTTTGAATGAGGTCAAGATACAAAAGATAGTATCTTTTGTATATCAAGGAAACTGAGGCTGCAGGTGGATCATACCAAGTAAAGAGAAGGTTTAAAAGCAGAGGAATAAGCTGTTAGACTTCTCATGGTCCTCTTCTAGCACTCATATGGAGCTGTACCTGGGATATGAGGGCAGTGTGGTATTGTGGAACTGAGAATCAAGAGGCCTGCATTCTGGCTCATGGTGTGACCTTAGTCAAATTGCCTCACTAGTCACCAAATTCCCCATCCATAAAATGAGGGAGTCCATGAAAAGATTTTATGACATAAAGGTAATTGACCGTGTGCACATGTACTTACTTTGAGGAGATCTGTGATCCCATCAATATGGGATCCCACTGCAAATGATACAGATTGCAAACGATCAACTCCTCTCGTGAGGCTCTTGTCTAAATTATCCACATGGAGTCCACCCAGCACATTAGGAGTCTTCTACTGAATCTCCTGACACAGCATGCATAAAAATGACTGTTCCTTGGTTAGCCCTCGCTCTCACTACATGATCCACTTCTCTTTCCAGCCATCTCTCTCTGATAATAGCCTCAAGCCACTCTTCCTCAATTCTTGGTATGCTTCCCCTATTAGAATGTGAATTCCTTGAGAAGAGGGACTATCTTCATTCTCTGTTTGCACCACCAGGACTTTGCATAGAGTAAAAGCTTAATAAATGCTGCTTCATTATTTCATTCATTGATAATATGTTGCAGCCTACTCAGGCCCACTGTGTGCCTCTTTGTTGCCTTGTAGGTGACCCATAACTTTAATTATTTGTAGAGCGTGGTGTTCTATGATTTGCTCGCACATTGCATTATGTGAAGAATTTTTCTTTTAAAGACATACTTTTTGTTTCAGGGTAAGGCTGGGTTCATTAAAAGCAGAACCACAGAATTTTTTTAGCTGAAAGGGACTTCAGTGGCCACCTAGTCCAACCTAAAAAGAAATCCCACTTCCACATAACAGGTAAGTTGCTGTCTAGCCCTTGCTTGAAGGCTTCTAATGGCAGTGAATCTACTACCTTCAGAGGCAGCTCATTTTGGGGTAGAGCTCTTCTTTATTTTTTCCCCTTACATCAATCTAAATGTGCCTCCTTACCATTTCTACCCATCACTCTTAGTTCTTCCCTACAGAGTCAAACAGAACAAATCTAATCCTTCTTCCATATCATAACTCTTCAAGTACTTGGAGAGAGATATAATACCCTGAGTCTTTGCCAGACTAAACATCCTAGTCAGCATGGCTGTGTGACTTACTTCAGTGGTGCTCAAAAACATGAGTGTTGATATTGAGAAGATGAGTGGTGGGGATAACTCAGGATTAAGGTTTGGCAAGGTGGGAACAGTGATAGGACAAAGGGGCATGGATTCAAAAGGTAGAGATAGTATATAGTAGAACATCTGAATTATAAGGTCAAATCAACAACGGGAAGAAAGACAAGGTCAAGGCTAATGAACAAGGGAAAACAGAGACAGATAGATGGCTTGGAGATCATAATGGGGACAAAGACTAGCTTTAAGAGGAGTAAGGAAAAGGGACTTACAGAAACATGGAAAGCTATGATTAGAGAAAGGAATTTCAGAATTTAGCCTCATGGAAAATGCACAGTCATGGGTGATAGTGAGATCTAAGCAATTTCCAAAAGGTGATTCAGTTATCCTCCATCTATCCAATTATATATTTATATGTGTGTATGTGTATATGTACATATATATAGACATATTACATACACGTATATTAAAAACACACGTAGATATAGATATTGGTGTGTATGTATACATAAAAATACACATATATATATATATACATATATGTGCACACACGTAAATGCTGTGATGTTAATGGGATATGAAGATCTTAACCAACCATTAATAGGCCTTACGTGGAGCCTATCAAGGGACGCTTGCTTAGAAGAGGCTTGCTTGTAGGAAGACTTTCACACCTTTTGGTACTAAGTTGATTAGGTACTAAGTCACAAGGATTGTGATGCCTTCTGGCTCTGAGAAGTGTATATACTCTGAGTTGATATTTTGCTTTGGGAGGTTTGCTTATGAGAAAGACCTTGTGATTCCCTGGTCAAGACTCTGAGTAGCTATATGTTCAGACCCCCTGACTGCTCAGATGTAAAGGTTCTCTCAATCCAGTGGTGTATGTAAAGTGTATAGCAATATTGCTTTGATTCAGGCGGTCAGAGCCCTGTCTGTTGGTCTAATTTCTCACTTGTATTTTCTCTGCTTATATTTTCTCTGATGTTCAGGATGCTGACTTTTCCCCTGAACTAATGAATGTAATTAAAGAAGATTGTTGACCCCTAAAAAGCTATCTTTCCTAGTAGAGCAGATTAAAGAACCTGTCCTAGTGGGCCATCCTGGGTGTGCTAGCATGCTTGCTGTTACATGTGCATACACATATGCGTGTTTTGCATATGTTGTCAGACCAACAACATATAGGCTGTACATGGAACTGCATGTGATGGTCTTCATCCAGTTGATTTTTCTTGTATGGATCTTAGGCTGAACTCTTTTCAGTTAGAAGGTTTTTATTAAAAGGTTTTTCAGTTTTCTTGATAGAGTGAACACAAAGTTATCCACAAACAGGAGCATTAGGAGAACCATAACATACAATTAGGTGTACAGTTAGGTGACGCAGTGAATAGAGCACATGGACTGAAGTCAGGAAGACTCATCTTTCTGAGTTCAAATCTCACTCACTTCCTAGTTGTCTGACCCTGGGTAAGTCACTTCACCCTGTTTGCCTCAGTTTCTACATCTGTTAAAATTATCTGGAGAAGGAAATGGCAAGTCATTCCAGTATCTTTGCCAAGAAAGCCCTAAATGGAGTCATAGAGAGTCCAAACCACTCCAGGATCTTTGCCAAGGAAACCCCAAATGGGATCATGAAAGAATCGAACACAACTGAACAACAACAAACATAGACAGAGAATTCACCATTTGTTGGGGCTTTAATACTACATATCCTCTACAGAGGTGGCAAATGATAACAACAACATTACTAGCAGCTGCTGTGGAGGTATAAGACCAACAAGACCAACAACACCAACACACAGGAGGGCTGCTAGCAGAGGTTCTTTGATCTGCTTTTCTAAGGAAAGCAAGTTTAAGGGGTTTGCAATCTCACTTTAATTAAGCATACATATATCATTCACTTAGTTCAGGGGAAAAAGTCAGCACCCTGAACTTCAGAGAAAACCCAAACAGAAATTACAAGCAGAAATTATATAAACAGAGCAAGTAACACAAATCAGCAGACATGACTTCTCTTTGTCCATAGGAATACATACATAGTTACCAGAGAGAGAAGCACCAATATCTGGGTTTTCAAAGCCAGGGGGTGCTTCTTAATGGCTACCCAGAGTCTTGGTGAAATCATAGGAACACTATTCCAATGAGTGAGCCCCAAAGCAAAATGCTAACCTCAGACTATACATATACTTCTTCAGGGTCAGAGGGCATCACAACCACATGACTCAAACTCATGTGACTTAGGCTTTCTTGTGACTTAAGCAGGTCATCAAAGACTCTTGATTTAAACAAAGACAAGACTCAATCAAAGGCACTTGATTGCCTTAGTGCTGAGAAGCACTCCAAAAGAAAAAAACAGCAAAAAGTCCCACTTTGCTTGACAATACACAAATGCTCCCTGGCAAGTAAGTATCCTTGGTTATTTTTCCTTTTACATAAATACTTAAATAATTGTGTGTGTGTGTGTGTGTGTGTGTGTGTGTGTGTGTGTGTGTGTGTGTATGTGAGAGAGAAGGAGAGAGAGAGAGAGAGAGAGATTATCCGTTACATATTTTAAGGAACCTTGTATGATTATAATGATTATAACATATGCATGGGAGTAACCTTGTTGGATGAAAGCATTTAGGAAGTTTTTTGCACACTAAGTCAAATTCTTTTTTATGGTAAACAGTAGGCATAAGACCATCTTGCATCCTTTATACTTTTCAGTCAACTGTACCACTGTTAAGATGTGGTCTGCTCTAGAATATGATTTGCAGGAGCCTATCCCATTTCCTAATCTTCATTCTGGTGCTTCATAAATTGTTACTGGATTGGAACAGTGGCATGTGTAGTTTATTGTCATAAAGATTTCGGTGAAGGATGAAAAGTAGAAATGTGGTTTAGTAGTTACTAATATTTTCTCATTAGTCTCTTTAGTGACAATAATAGTAATAATAAAGTAGTCTTCTCTCTTTCAGTTGTTTTCAGAATCAGTTGCTGTACCTTCAAAGTTGTGTCACCTCTAGCATAGACTGCCCTGGTGCCTAGTCTAGCTGCTCTTCCAGAAGTGTGCTGTTAAATGTCTAACAACCGGATGTTGGGGGGAAGTACAACACACTTTTAAATTTGATCCACATTATTAACACTTTCTGAATCACTTAAGTTGAGAAATCAACAAAATAATAAATCAAGCCATGATTTGTTGTGTTTGCCAATTTCCAAGGTGTAAATGCTCAAAATTTAACAATTGAGCCAGTTTGAGATGGTTCCAGCACATTCTTGGCTTTTCTCATCATCATTTTTCTTAATATTATTTCCACTACCTTATGTAGCACATTAGGAGACTGTCATGTTAGAGCTTGTATGTTGTGGCTCCATTGTCACTTATGGAGAAAATAGTTTGTTCTAGAAACCTTTATGGATTGTTTGCAATTTTTTGTCTGTTCATCATTTTTCTTCTTAAATACTCTCAGTATGATTTGACTTAGGGCAGCTAGGTGGTACAGTGGATAGAATGTCTGGGGCTGGGATTCAGAAAGACTCATGTTTATGAGTTCAAATCAAGCCTCAGACACTTACTGGCTGTGTGATCCTGGGCAAGTCACTTAACCCTGTTTGCTTCAGTTTCCTCATCTGTTCAATGAGCTGGAGAAGGAAATGACAAATCACTCCAGTGCCTTTGCCAAGAAAACCCCAGATAGGGTCATGAAGGGTTGAACACAACTGAAAACAACTGAACAACAGCAAGTGATCTGACTTAAGTTGGTCTCAAGCTTTCTGTAAACTTTCCTTCCCTTTTTCTGTAAACTTTTTCTCATTTTACATTTGTTAGTTATTTCTGTTTTATGAGGTGATACTGGTCATTATCTATTATGCTCTATTAGAAATTAGTTTATACAGTAAATTGGTGCTGCCCTTCCTTGCCATGACTCTCTGCTTGGGAAAGAGATCGAGCATTTGCTGCCTGAGACAATTTATAAGTTTTTTGGTATCCTCTTGTGACAATTGCTTTATGCTGGTTAAATTTCCTTAGCAAGAGGTGATAATCTGTGGTGATATCTGTTTTCTCATTTCTTATTTTTCAATGTCAAAAGTTTGATTAAAATAGGTCAACTTGGAGTTGCATGTCATATCTTCTCACTTTTATTTTTCTTTAATTTGGTAATGGTTTTAATGTCTACTCTAACAAGGCAATTATTTTATTATACATAGATACATGATTCAGAAACAACTTTCATATCAAGAAGCCATTGATTCTTGTCTTTTAAGACATAGTTAATTCCATTTTTCATGATGTTATTCAGTACTCACCATGTGCAGGGCCTCTTGACCCTCTTCTTGAAGAAAGTATTCATGAAGTATAGCTGCTAAGTTGTTGTACAGTCTACAAGCCTTTGCCCCATCTCATTTCTTACTCCTGGATCGTGTTTTCCAACATATTTTTGTCTTCTACCCCTATACCTATTTTGTATTGAAATCACCAAATATTAAAGTGTATGTTGATTTAATTTGGAATGTCTTTTCGCGTCTCTCTTGTATTTGTCTAGTTTCTCATACTCTGGCACATAAGCTGTAACTGCCATGACAATGGTTATTTTTCAAATTCTAAACACGAGTAAGATGTTTCTTGTGGTCTCTGGGCACATGATAAAACCAGTTCTGCTAACTCTTTTATTTGTATCTCCCAAGAGAATGCGTGAGCCAGTCCCTCTCTTAGCCGCAACTTCCCTCTCTCTTTTGATATCATTTAGAGCAAGAAGGTAAAGATGGATAGGACCTAGGAGGATATCCACTTACTGACCACTAGAGAAGGACCTCACATTTAGTGGACCAGTAGTTAAATGCATGTTTACAGGTAGAAATGCTACATGATTTTTAGGACCTTCTGCTGCTGTCACTGTAGATGCAGAAGGGAACCAGTCTGCTTGAGAGCCATTTCATTTTTTTTGTATTTCCTTGGCTAGCATCTAGCACAATCCTTGGTACAGAGTGGCACTAAATAAATGCTCATTGATTATTGAATTGAGGGCCATTTTGTGTCTTTTTTCATCACATGGTTTGCCATGGCCCTGGAAATCATGACCAACTGGTCAGCTTCTTGGTGAAGTTTCTCTATACTTATTCAGGCTTGCCCCTAGAAAGCAGATACAGTCTGTCTCAAGACCAAGTTCAATGCCTTTGGCAGAATCTGCCAGAGATGGTGCCCCATTGTCAGACCTTCAAGATCCTAGAGTTATATTGTGCCACGATAAGGGATCAGAGTAATAGGACATTGTGCACGTGTATGTCTACACATAAATTTTCCCATAGAGAAGATAAAACTACAGAAAAGATAACCTAACAGTTGGCTGATTAAAAAATATATTAGAGGCCTTATTTAGCTCTAAGGTTTCTTGATTCAGTCATATAATTAATCCAATATCAGAGTATCCCTTGAATTTTTCCCAAGAAATAATTATTAGTTGAGCTGAGCTCTTCACTAGGTCTTCCTCATCCCTAGGAACCTTCATCTGTTAAAGGGCTAGTCAGGTTGATAGCTAGAGGCTTGAAACAGGACAAATCTAGATGGCATGTATGGGAAGGAGAATTCTCTTAGCTTTGACTTTGTTAAGACCAAATTCTAACCAATGGAGCTATTTGGCTCTATAATTCTCTGATTTGACTTCCACCTTAAATAATATCATCCAGGAAGCATCCTCCAGTCAAGAAGTGATTGTGTTTATTGAAACATAGGACTTAAGAGTGGGGCCAGAAGGAACCTTAGACATCATCAAGCCCAACCCCCTTCTTTTACAGACGAGAAAAGGGAGACTCAGATAGACACAAATGAGCACTGGACCTGGAGTCAGGAAGAGCTGAGTTCAAATGTTGCCTCAGACACTCAGCAGCTGTATAACCCTGGACAAGTCCCTTATCTTCTCTTACCCTCAGATTCCTTAACTGTAAAATGTGGATGAAAATAACATCTACCTCTCAGGGTTGTTGTGAGGATAAAATAAGATAATATTTTAAAAACACTTTGCAAACCTTAAAGGGATAATGATGATGATGATTATAATGCAGAAATAGAATTCTTGTCTCCTGCAGAGGAAGATGATACTATAATAGTAAGGCCTCATCTGCCTCCCCTCCAAATAGAGGGTATGAAATCCCATTTGTTTTACCAAGATAAATAGCAAGTGTAGTTTTTGATGAGTAGAAGTAAACCCAGAACATAAGTAAACTATCAATAAAGGAATGACATAGGAATATGGCTTTCATTAAAACACAAAATAAAATCCAGACTTCCCACTGGAAGAAATGACACTTTTTCCAAGATGGTAGATTCTGAGTTCTCCTTGGGTGCCGAAGGATTGAGTACAATATCGTTCTCTGATACTCGATCACCATTTATTTAAATGCTCCATCTCACTGTTGCTTTTTGAGGGAAAATCTGAAACAACTTTCTACCTAGAAGGGTAGAATGTGCATGTTCTTGGGCCACTTGGATTCTTTCCCATCCTTTCTGCCTATCAAACACTTTTGAATGAACAGTTTCTTTCTGGAAACACTAGCCCTTTCACAGATCCAATTGTTTCCAAAGCCCGGCATCTTTGTTCTCAGAAGCTGCACATATCCAGAGAAGCCACCCCACCTCTCACAATGCAGGTGAGGCAAATTTATGAGCACATATTACACATGACTCTGAGACATGAGAGGTAGCTGTAGTACTTGGGTCTCCTGCCTGCTCGATGAGAGTTAGACAGGATCAGACTTGTAGTCCATTATATGCTTTTCCCAAACAAAGACAAAGCTTGTCCTTGAACTCCCCAAATGAAGCACATGACTCATGATCCATGTGCCTATCCGTGAATCCACCCCGTGGGGAGAGGATGCTATAAACTGCCTTGAATAAACTAACAGTTGTTTGGGGTTTGGGACTGATTTTTGTTGTTGTTTTAATTAACCAATTAATTATCTTTCAGATGAAGCCAATACACCATTCTGCAAGGCAGTGTAATCTAGTGGCAAGAAGACAAGAGACCTGAATTCTAGCCCCAGCTCTGTCTTGAGAAGTTGCTTTATTTTCTCCATGTGTAAAATAGGGAAGGATAGATCTCCCTGCATTTTCGTGAAGGGAGGAAACAAATATTTATTAAGAATCTAATATGTGCCATACAGTGGGCTAAGAACATCACAAATCTTATCTCGTTTAATCCTCACAACAACCCCTGGGGTAGATCTTATTATCACCCCCCTTTTGCAGTTGGGAAAATTGAGGCAGACAGAGATTAAGTGACTTAACTAGGTGCACACAGCTAATAAAGTGCCAAAGCCCAGATTTGAGCTCATCTTCCTGTCTATGGGGCAGCTAGGTGGCACAGTACATAGAGTAAAGGGTCTGAAGTCAGGAAAACTCATCTTTGTGAGTTCAAATCTGGCCTCGGACCAGATGCATGACCCTGGGCAACTCACTTCACCCTGTTTGCCTCAGTTTCCTCATCTGTAAGATGAGCTGGAGAAGGAAATGGCAAACCACTCCAGTGTCTTTGCCAAGAAAACCCCAAATGGGTCATAAAGACTCAGATATGATTCCAATGACTGAGCAACAACTTCATGTCTATAGGCCCAGTGTTCTATCCACTGTACCACCTAGTTGCCTCTGTGTGCCTTGTGAGAATAAATGTAAATCTTATAATAATAATAATGAGAATTTAGGAGCCTTATAAAAGAAAACAATGTCTAACTAAGTTCTAGATTAACTGCTAAGTCACATAACAAGCCTGATCTCATTTAATATTATTTATATTATTTCATATAATACATATATATGCATGTATATGTGTGTGTCTATTTGCAGACAATCATGAACATCTACCAATAGCAAAATCAATCCTATACAAGTATGAAATTATTGTGAGAAACAGAATAAAGAAAATCATGAGAAGGAACATGTCAGACGTTCAGGCTTTGAGAAGCTGATGACTTTCAAGTGCAGAAAAGGCAGTAGAATCAGCCTTTACTTTGGTGGTGGTTTATTCTACCGATCTCAAAGAACAGTCAAAGGAATAGCACTAAAGGCTAGTGATGAATCTAAACGGGTCTCCAGATTCAGTCTGGGCCTATCTTAAAACAGGCAGATTTTCACATACTTAAAATGGGCTGTGCCCATAAACAGATGCTGAAAGGAAATCATGAAGCACATCTAAAGGAACTGAATCTAGCTCTCTTTTCTGTTACATTTTCCATCGGTCTAGTGTCAGTTTGTTAGACTGTAGCCTCAAACAATGTGTAATGGCTTGGGAATAGCAAATTCCTCTATTGGTTGGTCAGCTAGTAAGCTAGTAAGACAAGAAATGTTTATTAAACCCCCACCATGTGCCAGGCACTGTGCCAAGTCGTGGGGATACAAAGAAAAGCAAAAGATAGTCCCTGATCTCAAGAAGTCCTAATGAAAAACAACACCTAATGGGTAAAATGACATGGTACGACTATGTGGGGAGAAAAAGCTATACATAGGATAATGTGGAGATAATCAAAAGAAGAAAAGCACTAGAAATAAAGGGAGAATGGGGAAATATTTCTTATAAGAAGTTGGATTTAAGGTGGGCCTTGAAGGAAATTGAGGAAGTCAGAGTTGGAGATACAGGGAGTTGCTTGAGGAACAGCAAAGAGGCCAGTTTCACTGGGTGCATGGTGGGGATAAAGTGTGAGATGAGAGCCTTCAGTTTGAAAGGATGACAGAAGTAATCTAGTCATCTCTCTTGCCTAGGCACTAAGCTGTGGCAATAGGGATCCATGTAGAATTTACTCACATGTATGAAATCATGGAACTCTGAAATATAAGTAAAATGTTGGTAGTATGCTCTTAGGTCCTTGAGAAATGTCCTGGCACGCCATCCCATTTCCCAAATTTGTCAGTGTTCGATTTCCACATGAGAGTATCAATTTGCTATGGTGGAAAGAAAAAAAATCACTCTTCCATGACTACAGCTATTTTACCATTGCTGGGCTCAAGTATGATTGGATTGTGGATGTCTCTGCACCAGACCATCATCGCTCCTGGGAAAATACCTCAATATAAATGACCCCAAGACATGGGTTGGGTATATCACTTTATAAACCACAGAAAAGAGCCGGCTAGAAGAAAATTCAAAATTAGAAGAAACCATCACATGGCTTACGAGCAGTCAAAGCAAGGTATCCTCCCCACTTCCCCTAAAACCACAGCCCAGCATTTTGCATTGAGCTCTCCTGGTGGACTGGAAAACTCTCCTTTGTTTTGGGGAAAGCCACAGTATTCCACTGGGTGATATGTTGCCAGAGAGATATTTGCAGGGGGCCAGCCAAGTTCCGTCGTTTCAAAAGACTATGGTTGTGAAGAATGAAAACAACTAACATAAACCAGGCACTCAAGTGGTGCTTCCTTTGGAAGGAGCATCCAGGCTGGAAATCTTTAAATCCAAGGTCCATTTTCCTAGTAGTACCAGATGGGAGTACATCTGCCCACACTTTCTCAATTTCTATAATGACCACGGTACAAGTACTGTCTACAGCGTTCACTTTGCCATTAATTTTTAGTCAGGCAGACAATGAAAACCTGCTCTTGGTTTCTTTTTTTCAAATGGCATGTATACTATTCAATCTGGAAGGCCCAGCCAAGTCCAATTAGTGTCACTGGAACCCCTGGAATTCACACATAGAAAGAAATCCAGAGTCCCAAATTTGGAAGGTTTCCTATTTCTTCAGTGTGGATGGGAAGAGATGGGGGTAATTGTACCAATAATCATAATGATAATAAAAATGTCAGGGATATGAAATCAGCCTATCAAGACCAGTTTTTGGCAGGTCACTTTCTTCCTTCCTCCCCATTCCTTTATTTCCTGAGAGTCTCCAGACTTTGAAAAAGTCATCACTGGAGTCTGAGGAGACTCCACCAGCAAAATGCTAGACAATTTCCTCCCCTTCCTCAGCTAATGAGAGGAATTTGGTATTTAAAGATCAAAGTTGCATGTATGATTGTGTCTTCAGAAAGGTCAGTCTCACATCTTCGTGAAATAGCCAGTGATGAGCTGTGAAGTAACCTTCTGTGTGGTGCTAAAGGAAAAACAAGACATTTCTATCTCTTGGCCACTTTGCCTGTGACAGTTCCACTGGCTTCTCCAAGGCCTTGCCTCCTCCCCTAGGAGGTGATCACCTCTTCCCCTTCAGGAGCCAAGCATTGCTGGGAAGAGCCTAGGAGTCTGGAGGGGAACTGGCTGTGGTAACTCCCCTCTGCCTTGCAGATGGTGGTAGCACCTCCAGTCGCAGCTGGATACCGTAAGTGGGAGCATCCATTCCACTGAAGTCTCTTCTACCTGATTACAGGAGGGAGAAAAGGGGGGCCTTTTTACAATATTTCTAAAATATCAGTGTTTTGTAAAGGTTGCTACAGAAACACGTAGAGTTGTAGAATCCAAAATAGGATGTCTAGACAAACTCCTACTGTCTGACCTTTTATGTATTTCCTAATCCAACCGATCTTGCCAAGCAAATTGGTGACTAAGCAACAATTCACTTTACACTATGTCATAAAGGCCTGACAAGGCCCAGGTCACAGTTATAAATTTCAGTCTGGCTACTTCAGCAACTCTCAGCTTCCTTTCCCAACACAACTCCCATGTGGTTTCTGGGCTGTGATGTGTGCTCTGGATAATCATGAACTAATTTTGGGGCTGTTAAATCCAAAAGCCACAGGGCTGCTGAGAAACAGAGAGTACTTTCATCCAGTAGGACCCCAGAGTTTACATAAAACAGTAAAAGGAAGGCTGGAGAAAGTCTCTGGCGAAAACAAAATAAAAGGCAGCTTCGTTGGAGTCTTGGGGGCAGCTGTCTCTTTCTGGGGGGCAAAGAGTTGGCATTGCTGTTTTCTAAACAAATGGAGCACTGATGGTGCCAGTGCTAATAATGCTAAAACATGCTAATCACACCCCCAATTTATAACATTCTTTCTATTTTTGAATTTCCTTCCCTGTAAGAAATGGCTGAACCTCCCTCTCAAAATTAGCCCCTGGACAAAAGTATCTGGGTGTAAGTAGAAGTATTCCTTGTTCTAAGGAGACTCAACATATAGAACTTGCAATTCACCAGATGAATAAAGTTAGAGTACTCACTAACCCCAACCCCTCCAAAAAATCTAAAGCCTTGAAGCTAAAAAGGGTTTTCAGTTTTGCCTTACAGAATGTCATAGAGAAAGTATGGTGTAGTAGGAACAATATTGGGTTTAGAGTCAAAGGGCCTGGGTTTGAATCCAGACCTTGGGGAAATCACCTAAAATCTCTGGGTTTCCATTTCTTCATCTGTGAACTGAGAAGATAGGACTAGGGGATCCCAAAGTTTCCTTCCAACAAATTCTATGTGTTACTTGACTGTGTTGGCTGGTAAAATATGTTAGGACTTTGTTCTTATAAAAGTCACAGAATTTGGTTCTAGAAGGGGTTTTAAGGATTATTTAGGTAACATCCCTGTTGTTGAGGTGCCCCCCTAGTTAGTTTATGATGATCCAGATGAGGAAACTTAGACCCTGAGAGAATTATGGGACTATCCCAAGGTCACACTAGTTAAAAGTAGTAGACTTCTCCTAGACATGGCACCTTCCTAGAACAAAGGAGAAAAGGGAAAATAAACCTCTGAGACCTGTAGGCAAACAAGGGTTTTCTTAGCCATGAGGAATAGGATTAGGATGGGTGGTGGCTCCCAACCAAAATGAACTTCTGCAGTTGCCCAAGTCATTCAAAAGAAAAAAAGTGAGTTATGGGATGGGAAACATCATTCTCAGTAGAAAAAAAAAAGTACTGCTATACGCTTTAAGAACGGTGAGACGATGTAAAATAGATTTGATGTGAGGACCCAGGTTTGAGTCCTAAGTCTGACCTTTAATGTGTCTGGTCTCATTGTCCTCATCTGTAAAACGAGAGGATTAGATTTTTAAAAAGGTGCCCTTCTACATTAAAAAAAAATCTCTGTAGTACTAACAGTCATTTTCCTTTTTTCCTTTAAGAAAACTGTTCAAAGTCTATTGATTTCCATGTGCAACCAACCCAAGACCTAGGGACACAACACTGATTTTAAAATGCAAGTCAGTAGAAACTTCACTGAAACTTGCTTTACAATCAGTAATGGGAGAGTATGCTACTTCAAAGAAGAGACCTGCTTTCCCTAGTGCTTCAGATGAATAATCACGTTAAAATACATATTCAAGGATGAGTAAGGGGCAACTTTTCACCAACTGCAAGGTTCTTGGACAGTGAGATGAAATGGATGTATTCTTGTGAATCTTATGGTAGCTCTATGTTCTAGGTCAGGAATTCAGTCTAAGGAATCTAAGCTCTAAGCTTGATCTCAAAGGGGAGATATTATTGAGAAATATATTCTAAGAGCTCTGTAATAGGAAGAGGGAAATCTTTACAATAGAACAGATTTTTTTAAAAAAGATACATAGAAAATGGGAAATCTCGATTGAAGTTTGCTTTTGCCAAAAGGTGAGGTTTTAGAATTTGCTGTAATATTCATTTTTAATTGCTTCTGTCTAAGATAAAAGCTCAAAATTTTTCTTTGGATAGCTTGTGAATACTTTATAAAGAAACTCTGACACTGTGGTAGAAAACTATGTGGATCTCTTACAGAATTAAATCACTTTCATTTTACTTTCTGGCCTTTGTTAGAAAATCCTTGTAATAACATTAACCACAAAGCTGAATCATTTGGTAAATGTAACGAGCCATCTTTTGAGAGAGATTGGATGTTGAAAGAAAGGGTTGGGGAGAGTGTGTGTGTGTGTGTGTGTGTGTGTGTGTTGCAGAAGAAGCGCTGGACCTGGGAATCAAGAGACCTAGTTTTGAAATCAAGCTCAACCTTTACAGCTTTGTAACCTTAAATTTCATCATGAAGGTCACTTTATCTCTTTGGGCTTCCCATTTCAGAAGGGTTTTAATGAGATGTCCTCTGTGACTCTTTGAAAGATCTCATCTTATGGATCTATCATGCCCCTTTAAACTGAATAAATACCAATCTTGATAAAGTTTAAAATCCCCATAAAAGCAACTAGATTGCCATTGATAGAGAGGAGACAGAAAGACCTGAATTCAAATCCTATTTATGAGTTATGTGAGCCTGGGCAAGCCACTTGTCTGTCTGCCTCAGTTTCCTCAACAATAAAACAGAGATTATAATAGCATCTACCTAACAGGGTTATTGTGAGGATCTAATGAAAGAGTTTTGTAAAATGCCTGGCACATATTAGGTGCTTAATAAATGCTTTTCCTCCACCCCTTTAATCCAAAGGAGATGAGCTAACCTAAAGAAAATTTGAAGGGGACAGTATAGCTGGTTGCTTGGCTTACTGAAGCTTTACAGGTTAAAATGAAGGAGCATTTGATTACTAGCATGAATTTTTATTTTTCTTTGGCATTATTTACCTATAATGTATTTATCATTATATGTAATTTTACTATATATAGACATATTTCATATACATAGTACCCATAGAATCATGGAACTTGATAGCCAGAAAAGCCCTTAAAGATCACCCTACTAGACCAACCCTTCCATTTTAGAGGTGAGAAAACTGAGGCTCAGAAAAGTGAAATGGCATGTCAAAGGTCACATGGCTACTTAGATTTGGGTCTAGAGCCCATGTCTTGATGGCTAATCTGGTGCACTTTCCACTAAACCATCATAACGTTTACAGTTTTTGCAACATAAAGTTGGCAAGATTTTTGTTCCCATTTCTGAAATAAAGTATTTTGAAGATATACCTTCACCTTCAGTTAAGTGGAATTAAATGTAAGTGGAATTTACGTCATCAAAGATGCTTGGATAGAACCAGTGGTGGAAAAAGTATTAAATTTGGAATGGCTCAAATCTCTATTTTTCTTAGTAGTTGAAGTATCTATCACTTCTCTCTGGGCCTCTGATGCATTTGGAATAATGATCTCAAACGTTCCTTCCAACTTGAAGTCTTATATCTTAGGGGATCCTTCTTGTCTCTGGGAGACAGAAATTAATAATAATAATAATGATAATAGTAAAGTTCTTACTTACTAAGTATTGGGCATTTAACATTGTAAAATACTGGACATTTTACAATTATTATTTCATTTGATCCTAACAACAACCTGTGGAGGTAGGTACTATTTAATGATCCCCATTTTACAGTTGAGGAAGCTGAGGCAAACAGAGGTTAAGTGACTTGCCCAGGGCCACACAGCTAGCAACTGTCTGAGGCTTGGATTTGAACTCAGGTCTTCCTGACTCCAGGCCCGCAGGAGAGAGATATACACGAACCATCTCCCCTGGCCTCTTCTAGTCTGTAAGGGATGGTGAGAGACATCATTTTCTTCTGCCACCTCTGCATATATCCCACCTGGCCTACACTTGCCTGCATAAGAAACACCATTGCTTCATGTTCCCTCCGTTAATCTCCTAGTTGGCCTGGCAATCTCTCCCCAACTGGTCCCCTGACCTGAGCTGTCTAAAGCCATGAGAGGACTCCACCTTGAGGCCAGGCCCCTAGTGAGGGTGATATCTACTTGAACTCATTCCTCAGTGATTAGCAAACTCCCTTTGGATCATCTCCTACCCTTCCAGCACTCCTGAACCCTGTTCTCCAATGTTCTCCAATGTTCTCCCTATATTCATCCCCCCTCACCCAATCCCATCCACTCTAAAGCTACCCATGCTTTCCACTGTGGTCTCTGGAATATCTGTTCCATAGGTGACAGATTTGCTTTCATCTTGAATCTTTTCCTTGCCCAATCCTTTAATTTTCTGGCTCTCACTGAGACCTGATTTCCTCCTGATGACATAGCCTCCCTGACCACCCTTTACAGCACTCCTTGAACTTATATCATTTACTGGGACTCATTGGTCCAGATGAGGGAGGTGGAATACCCCCCCTTTCTGGTAGACTTGACTTTACCTTAATAATAAACCCACCTCTAAGATACTCCTCTTCTTAGAATTCAGTGTCTGACATATCTTTCCTCCCCAACTTCTGACGTCATGCTGGAGATCAGAATGAATATTTCAATATTCATATTGCTACACTTTCAACTGTACTAACCTCTAACTTCCTCATCTTAATCATTTCACATGACCACTTACCCTTCCGCTCCACCTCAGCTACACAGAGAGATGGTTAGGCCCTTAATCTTGCCTTACTCATAAAGGCACCACTTCCATGTTCATTAATTCTTCAGTTCCCTTGTCTGAACATAATTTGTTGTCATTCCATCGTTTCTTCTGTCTCTCACCCCCAAATTCTGCTCTTCATCCTTACATGACCTCCAAACCCTTGATCTCTCTATTATTTCTCAGGCTGTTACCCCTGCAAAGGCTATGTTCTCCTCCCTTTGCCAACTTTACCCCTCAGTAAACTAGTTCAACACTGCATTGTCCTCTTCTAGAGTCTCCAAACCATTTGCTCTATTGCCAATCTCGCCATGCCAAACTTCAGCCTTACTCTTATCTGCTGCATCTGCTCCTGCTCATATGCTGCTAATCTGAGCTAGAGGAAAATCACAAAATCATGATGACAGGATTCACAGCAAATTCATGTTGCACAATCTCAACTGCTCATTGTGGTGAGGCGATCCTTTGACACCTCCCTACATGACTCACTCTCCCACTTGACCCAGCAGCTTTTCTAAACCCTTTTATCCTTCCTCAAACTTTCTATGGTTCCCCCTCGCCCTCTCCAGTGGGAACTTCGCCTTGTGTTTCACACACACACAAACGGCCATTCACCAAGAGTTCCTTCGCATCTCCTTTTCATCTCGCATCATCCAGATCCTTTCTACATCTGCCTCCTCCTTCATTGACTCTGCATCACATGAAAAGGTGATCTTTTTCCTCACCAAGGCAAATTGTTTCTACCTACCAAAATGACCTCACTCTATTCTGTCTCCTCCAGCTGATTGCCCCTTCTATCACCCTCACCACCTCACTTATCTTCAATCTCTATTGGCTACTTGTCCACATGTGGCTCCTGCCTCCTCATAAAACAAACTTCCTTTAATCCTGTTATCTATCCATCCCTACTAGCTATCATCTCATATTTCCCCTCCCTTTTGTGGTTAATCTTCTTGAGAAGACTGCCTCCAATAGATGCCTCCACTTCCTTTCTTCTCATTTTCTTCTTAACCATTTAGTTTGGCTTCTGACCTTGTCATTCAACCAAAACAGTTCTCTTTAAAGTTACTAATGATCTCAGAGTTGCCAAATCCAATGGCCTTTTCTCAACCTACATGCTTCTTGACCTCTCTGCAGCTTTTGACACGGTCACTCACCCTCTTCTCCTTGATACTTACTCCTGTCTAGGTTTTTGTGACACTCTTGTATTCTAGTTCTTCTCTTACCTTTCTGATGGTTCTTTCTCAGTTTCTTTTGCTGGATCACATCTTCTAATGATGGGTGTCCTCTGAGGCTCTGTCCTGGACCCTCTTTTCTTCTCCCATGAGTACTATATCTCCTTTGGTGAACTGATCAGCTCATGTGGATTCAATTATCATCTCTATGCTGATGATTTTCAGATCTACTTATCTAGCCCTAACAGCTTTCCCAATCTCCAGTCTTGCTTTCTAGTTCGCCTTTCAGACATCTCAAACTGGATGTTTGGTAGACACCTTAAAGTCAATATGTCCAAGACCAAACTAATCCTCTTCGCTGAAAAACACCTCTCCTATTCCAAATTTACTTATTACTGTGTGGAGAGTACTACCATCCTCCATCATCTGGGCTCTGCAACCTGTCATCCTCAAGTTTGGTTCTCTCTTACCCCTTTCCCATTTGATCGTGAACTCCATGAGGGAAGGGACTGTCTTTTGTCTCATTTTTCAATTTCCCTAGAGCTTAGCATGGTGCCTAGCACATAGTAGGCATTTAATAAATGTTTATTTATTGATTAATTCTTTGGTATGTCCACGGGTCTATCCTCACATTCAAGTTAGTACCTATAGCATAGTAAACAGAATGCTGGACATGAAGTCAAGAAGACATGGATTTTAAAGAGATCTAAAAAAAGGGGGGAGAGGGAAGGACTTACTTGTACAAAAATATTTATAGCAGCTCTTTTTGTGGTGGCAAAGAATTGGAAATTGAAGGGATGACCATCAATTATGGAATGAGAGAATAAGTTGTGGTATATGATTGTGATGATACTACTGTGTTATAAGAAATGATGAGCAGGATTATTTCAGAGAAATCTGGAAAGACTTACATGAACTGATGCTGAGTGAAGTGAGCAGAACCAGGAGAACGTTACATATAGTGACAGCAAGATTGTACAAGGAAGAACTGTGAATGACTTAGCTATTCTCAGTAACACAATAATCCAACACAGTCCCAAAGGACTCATGATGAAACATGCTATCTGCCTCCAGAGAGAGAACTGATATTGTCTGAATACAGACTGAAACATACTATTTTCACTTTCTTTCTTTTATTCTTTTTTTTTGATTGTATCTTCTTGTACAAAAAGACTAATATTCAAATGTTTTATATGATTGCAAATGTATACCTATATCGGATTGCTTAACATCTCAGGGAGGGATAGAACTTAAAAAAAACCCAAATGTTAAAAATTGTAATTGGGGGGAAAATAATTTTTTTTTAAAAAAAGACATGGGTTTGAATCCTACCTCTTCCACTAACTAGCTCTTCAGCCACAGGTAAGTCACTTAACCATGTAAGACTCAGTTTATAAAATGATGATAACAATGCCTGTAGTCTCTTATCTCACTTTGTTGTTATGGGCATCAAATGGAAAAAATGAATGCAAAGCCTTTGAAAACTTTAAAGTACTATATACATGTTAATTATTATTACTGTTATGGACAGGTAGGTGGCCCAGTGGATAGAGTGCCTGGGGCTGGAGTCAGAAAGATTCATATTTGTGAGCTCAAATCTGTCCTCAGACACTTCCCAGCTGTGTGACCCTGGGCAAGTCATTTAATCCTGTTCACTTAAGTTTTTCATCTATAAAATGATCTGGGGAAGAAAATGGCAATTCACTCCCATATCTTTTCCAAGAAAACCACAAACGACGTTACAAAGAGTCAGACACAACTGAAATGACTGAACAACAAGAAAATTTAACATCCTATGTGATGTTGTACAGTTAATTGAATAACCTACTTGAATAACCATTTCCTTGAATAATCTTCACTGTTCACTTAGTCTCATCCCTCCTCTTCCTCTCAGTCCTCTTCCTTTTCTTCATCTCATGAGCTTATTCTGACCTTTAAAGGTTCTGGCAATATTCTTTTTTAAAATAAGTTTTTATTGACTTCTTTTTTATGTTACTAGCATTTTCCACAGTATCTCTACCTCTTCCCTTCCCAAAGAGCCATCCCATATAAGAGATAACATTTTCCAAGCAAGATAAAGGGGAAAAATCAGCATAATTGATGAATACTCTTAAAAAGTCTGAAAACATGTCATTGTGCCACATTCATATACCTCCCAGATCTGCAAAGAGTTGGTCTGGGATTATTTCCTCATATAACTTCTTTCAAGTCATGCTTGTTCTTTAAAATTTTGCAACATTCATTTTTGATTTCTTTGTAATTTTTCTTTCCTTTTACACTGTTATAGTCATTGTATATAGTGTTTTCTTGGCTCTGCTTACTTCATTCTGCATCAATTCGTACTAATCTTTCTGTATGATTCACTGTATTCATCATTTCTTCTAGCTCAGTAATATTCCATTACATCATGTACCAGAATTTGTTTAGCCATTCCTCAATTGAATAGCATCTATTTGTTTCCAATTCTTTGTTATCACAATAAGTGCTGCTATAAATATTTTGTTGTTTGTGGAGAATTTCTTCTTCTCAATGATCTTCTTCGGATATAAGCCTTGGACTAAATTCTCTAAATCAAAGTCTATGGATGTTTTGGTCACTTTATTTAATTCCAAATTGCTTTCCAAAAAGTTGTACTCCTTCACTCCTCTGCTGTCAATGAACTAATGTGCCCAGCAATGTGATGGTAAATGTTTAACAACTTGCTCTCTGATAGTGCATATCACATTTTAAAAAGTTTAATATGCATCATTAACATTTTCAACATCACTTTCTAAATCTAGACAATCAACACCACCAAAGATCCAGCCCTGATTTATAGCATTTGCTGATTTCTGAAGTGTAAATAAATGCTCACACCGAAAATTTAACAATCAGGTGATGAATCAGTTCAACTCTTCACAGTTGTTTACTTTGAGATCCCTTGGTCCCTTGTCCTATAGCCAATCATATTTTGCCAATCCTTATCTTTGGATTACTCCCACCACCTGCCACCTTTGTTCCTATTCACATGGAGCTAGAGGAAGTCACAAAACCATGGTGAAAAAGGATGGATAGACCTGACTCCAGCACACCCCTGAGCGTGCTGAGTGTGCCTATCTTTCTAATCTTTCTATAATCCCTCCAGCAATGCTATTCCCATCTTTTGTCATCTTTGCCAATTTGCAAGATGTGATATGAAACCTCAGTGTTATTTCAATTTGGATTTCTCTTATCAAAGAGTTAGAGCATTCTTTCATTTGGATGTTAATAGTTCACAATTAAAAAAAAAACTATTCATATCTTCTGATCTCTTATCTCTTGGGGAATAGTCTTTGTTCATGCATGTGCATATATATGTATGTCTGTTAATTGTCTATACATTTTGGATACTAAATCATTATCAGAAAAATTTGATACAAAGATTCTTTTTTTTCCTCATTGGACTGCTTCCCTTCTTATCTTAGGCGCATTAATTTTATTTATGCAGAAGTTTTTCAGTTCATTTAAACAGCTATGAATTTTTATGTTTTATAATTCCCTTTAATCCTTGTTTAGCTAAGAATATAGCTCCTACCAATAGCTATGAGAGGTATATGATATCCTTCTCTACTAATTTTTTACAGTATGATATTTAATTTTAAGGTCATTTATTCATTTATAATATTCTGGAATATGGTGTAAGGTGTTGGTGTAAGCCTAGTTTCTGCCAAATTGCTTTCTAGTTTTCCTAGCAGTTTTTAAAAATCACAAATAGAGTTCTTTTGTAAGTAATTTCTGAATTCCAGTTTATCATACAGTGGGTTATTGAGTTCTGCTGTTTCTGATTTGACTTTGTCTGGTCTATTCCATTGATCTACCTCTCTATTTTTAAACCAATACCACATGGTTTTGATGACGGCTGCTTTATAATACAATTTGAAGTCTGGAAGTGCTATCCTGGCACTATTCTTATAGGACCATGAAACACTTTTATATTCATCCTCTATTAACCTGCCCTTGTTTCCATCTTCTTTATGTGTCTTTTAAAAACCTAATTTTGTTAGTGACCTCTCTGTGCACCCATGTTAGTTTTTTTAGACAATGCCCCTTTTCCTCTTCATGGAAATTTTCTCTCGTGGTATCTTCAGAATTTCCATTTTAAGAGCTTTCCTTTCCTTCCGGAATGACTTCCCCTCTGCAGCTTAAATCCATGGAATCCAGTTTGAACTCTACTTGGGAGACAATAGGAAGTCATTGAAAGAGAGATGTGATAATTAGATCTCAAGATTATTATGGCAATGGTATGTAAGAAGGATGTAGGTAAACAGGAAGAAGAGAGCAACGGTGGAAGGATCTATTAAAAGTCTTTTGTAATGATCTAGGCAGGTGACAATGAAAGCAGGTGTACCAGGATTGTGGCAATGGAAATCATAAGGAATTTCCCACTCTGAAGAACTCAGATCTATTAACTCTGAGACATTTTCCTTCTTTCCTCAATGAGGTCAGTTTCTGGCTCACAGACTTTCTCCTGCCCAATTCATATTTGAGGACTTCAGTAAACATATTAATACTACCTCAAATGCCCTAACTTCCTGCTTCAATCTATATAATTCCTATGACTCTTCCACTTTATCTCAGCTACACGGAGAGCTATTGTCATTACTGAACATTGATGAATTCTGAAATTCTTTTATCTGATATAAACTTCTTTCATTCCATTTTTCTCTGTGCCTTACCACCCTTAACCCTGGTCTTTATCCTCTCAGTGACCCCCAGTTCCTCCATCCCTCAGTTCTTTCCCAGGTTATCCCTCCTGAACTGGCTACGTTTTCCTCTTTTCCCTATCTTAATGTCTTGGTGAATCACAGCCCTTTACACTGGAATCCCTTGTCTCCTTGTGGTATAGCCAGTCCTGCTTTGCCAAGCCTTAGTTCTGTATTTCTCCCAACACCTGCCATCTTAGTTCCTCTTCTCATGGGGCTAGAGGAAGTCACAGGACCATGGTGAAAGGGGCCACTGTAAGTTGATGCTACTTAATCTTTACTGGGTCTTTGCTGCCACAATCCTTTTATATCTACCTGATAGATCTGCTCTCCTACTCACCACAAAAGCTATTACAAACCTTTTCATCCTCCTGTGGTACTGCTTCCCCTTATCCTCCAGCTGAGAATCTCTCTTCATATTGAAAACTTGAGGTTATTCACTGAGAACTCCTTCTTTCTTCATCTTATATCCCTCAGGTCCCTTCTCCTACTATTTTCTTTCCTATCCTTATATCTTATGAAAAGGTGACCTCACCAAGGCAAATCTCTCTATATGCATACTTTATCCTATCCCTTCTCCAGAAGGTTGCTCCCTCTTTCATCCCCACTTTTTCTATCATCTTCAATCTTTCCCTATTTATTGGTTCTGTCCTTGATGCCCACAAACACACCCATGTCTTGCCTATCTTTACAAAGCCCTCACTTGATCCTACCATGCCTGCTAGCTTTTGTTTTGTATTTCTCCTCTGCTTCTCTGCTAAACTCCTTGAGAAAGCCATCTACAATTTGGTATTTACACATCCTCTCCTCTCACTCTTGTCTAAATCTTTTGCATTCTGGCTTCTAATCTCATCATTCAACAGATACTGCTCTCTTCAGTTACCAATGATCTCATTTACTCAATCTAGTGTCCTCGTCTCAATTTTTGCCCCCCCCCGACTTTTTTTTTTTTTTTACCACTTTGTAGCCTTTGACACTTTTCTTGAATATTCTCTTCTTTCTAAGATTTTGTGACATTCTTCTCCGCAGGTTCTCCTCTTTCCTGAGTCGTTTTTTTCCCTTCTCAGTCTCCTTTGATGGTTCTTTACCCAGGCCATTCTCACTAACTGCGGGTGTTCCCCAAAGCTCTGTACTGGGCCCTCTTCTCTTCTCCCTCTATACATGGTTATCTCATTAGCTCCCCTGGTTCAATTACCATCTCTACCCAGATAATTCCCACACCTAAATGTACAGCCCTAACCCCAATCCTGACCACTAGCGTCTCATCGCTAACTACCTACTAGACATCTAGAAGTAGCTGTCCCGCAAGCATCAAAACTAAACTCCTTATCTTTCCCCGCAGTCTCTCCAATTCTCAACTTCCTTGTACTGACAATCACACAGCCATTCTCTCAATCTTCCTGGTTTTGAAACCTTGCTATCATCTTTGTCTTCTTTCTCTCACCTAATCCACATAGCCAATCTGTTGGTAAGCCTTGTCATTTCCACATCACATCACATCTCTTGTACATATCCCCTTTTGTTCCAATCACAAAGTCACCGCCCCAGTATAGGCTGTTTTTAACTAACACCAGGCAAATTCTAATAACCCTCTGGTTGGCCTCCCCGCCTCGGTCTTTTTTTCACTCCAACCTGTCCTCTACTTAGTCCCCCAAATGATCTTCCTACAGCACAGGTTTGACCATGCACTGCACCAGCCCTGCCCCCAGGCCCCAAAACTAAATAAACTCCAGCAGGTCCCCATTACCTCCAGAATAAAATAAAAATCTCCTCTTTGGTATTTCACAACCTGGTCCCTTCCTATCCATCTTTCCAGGCTTCATTCGCCATACTGTTCTTCCTATACTCTATAATCCAACACCAGCCTTTTTATTATGCCTGGCACAACGTACTCTACCCCCCCTTTCCATTCCTCTCACAAAACCATCTCCCTGTTCAGTGTATTTTCACTAGCTGTCCTCCTTGCCTGAAATGCTCCCCCTTCCTTTACTCCTCCCCTTGGCTTCCTTTAACACGTAGCTAAAAATCTTTTCTGAAAGAGGACTTTTCTTTTGTCCTTCCCCATCCATTTCTTAGTTCTTTCCTTCTGAGATTGTCTCCAATTTGCCTTGTATATATCATCTATGCATAGCTGTTGGCATGTTCTCTCCTCCATTAGATTATGCGTTCCTTGAGGGCATGTACTGTTTTTCCCTTTCTTTTTATTCCTAGCACTTAACACAGTGCCTGGCACTTAGTAAGAGCTTAGTAAATATTAACTGATTGAGTCATTGAATGAATATAAGAGCAACAGCAGAGGGAGAATGAAGAAGACCTGACATCTGATTGTATGTAATAGATGAAGGTGATCAGAGGGAAGAGTCAAAAATAGGCCCAAGATTAAGAATATGGGAGACCAGGTGAATAGAAACACTGGCAGAAATTGTGAAGTCAGGGAAGGATGAACAGACCTGGGGGCAAAACAATGAGCTTAGTTTTAGTCATATTGAATTTGAGGTATCAGTGGTACATCTAGGCAGCTCTGAAGAACTGATCAGTGATGCAGCCGAAACTAGCACTGAAGTCTCTTGAGCCTCATTCTCTGCTCTTTCCATTACAATACATTGCTTCCCACATCAAACATGTTTTCCGTGCATATATATGTGTATACATATATGCATATGATATACATTTTACTGTTGTTCAGTCATTTTTTACTCATACTTGACTCTTTGTGACCCCATTTGAGGTTTTTATTATCAAAGATATTGGAGTGGTTTGCCATTTCCTTCTTTAGCTCATTTTACAAGTGAGAAAACTGAGGCAAACAGGGTTAAATGACTTGCCCAGGTTCACACAGCTAGTACACATCTGAGGCCAGATTTGTGAGGAACTCACAAAAACAAGTCTTCCTGACTCCAAGCCTGGCCCTCTATCCACTGAGCCACCTAGCTCTGTGTGTATATGTGTATACGTACATATGTATATAGGTGTACACACACACACACACATATATGTATATATATGGATAGAGTTACTATCAGTCTATCTCCTACCATCACATCCTATTCCTTCTTCCTTTTTAATCTCTAATTACTCAACATAATTTTTCAAACCTTTCCAACAACATGCATTGCTGCCATCGGTAATTGTCCAACACCCTTATGGCATCATGGGGTAAAGGTGCAGCTGTCAGATTTTGCAGTTCTATTCTCACTAGGAAAAGTATTTAACCTTTGCTCCTGAAGCATGTGCTATATCCTCTTGATGTTTATTATTGCCTCCTAACACATCACAGTACCAATATTCCTTAAACAAATTCCCTGGGACTCCAAATCAACAACATCTTTGCTGTTGGTGCTGACACAGCGCTAGTGTTGTTAGATGGGGATTTCACCATCTATTACAAAGACAAATAGAGAATTGAATGTGTAGTTCCACATGTTTTCTCTATTTATGTAACTTGTGAATGTAATTCAATTTCTGTTGGGTTTAAAGCCATCGATGTTGCTTGAAATAGAACAATCATTTCAAAGAAAATCACAATATGAAATGATCTAGACTTTCATGAAGCAAGGTGGGGGGGAAGATATGCTGCAGTTCCCATAGAGTAAGCCTTTTTATTCCACAATTGGATCTCTGAATCAAATAGAAGTTATCTCGATTTTATACAAATTGTTTATCTTGCAGATTAGCCCTTTGGGGAAATGCTTTACCTTCTGGTTACTCGTGGTTGGTGCTTGAGGCTCTATAATCTTTTCTATGCACTTCAATACTTATATCAAGTGAACAGTAAGGCTCTTTTTTAGGATTCTTCATGTGTTCTCCCTCTTAGATTTCCAGTTGTTAATCTGGGTAGAAAGAACACTGGGCTAGGAGTCAGGAAAAAGAGGCCTGGGTTCAAACCTAGAATGATACCGGGTGACCATAAACAAGTCTAAGTTTGCAAGTCTTTCTGTGCCTTGGTTTCCTCATCTGAAAAATGGGGATAACGATCTCAGTTGGTATCTACCTCATCCAGTTGTAGTGAAGAAAGAATTTTGCAAAATGTAGAGTGTGCTAGAAACTCCAGCTCTTATTATTTTAAGGAGATAACTGGAGGAGGCCATGAAGTCTAAAGGACACATGGGAATTGGTAATGGTATATGTTTCTCTCTCTGTTAGCTCAGCAATGTTTCCTAGGTTGCATTAATAAGCCCTGAAAGGCATTCTCATCTGAGGAGCAGCTTTGGCTTCCAGTAATAATGAATGTACAGTTTCCACCCAGTTCTCAAAGAACAATGTGGCTGTATCATTAAATCAGCCCTCATGCATAGAGCTAGTGTTCTGTTCTTTCCTTAAGTGTCTTCTTTTGCCCTGTGTTTTGTAAGCTACTCTGTAAGCCACTTGTAAACCCATTCAAGTTTTCTTGGTAGTAGGTGGGTATAAAGCTTAAAAAAAAACCAAGCAAATTAGTAAATAAATAGCATGATTATTCAGGTCTCCCAAGCAGTAATTTATTCAGTCTTCTAAAGAAGAGGGTGGAGGTCTGGGGTTAGAGCCCATGCTTTCCTGAATTGCCAAGATTTCAGAGCAGAGGACAAAGATGGGGAGTTTTACTATGCCCGGTGGGCATTTGTGCTACCTGCTGCACCCTTTGCAGCCCACACATGACTATGAACTGAGATGCCTTTCCAGACCTCTGATACAGGTGTGGCACAGGCATGAAATGTGAAAATTCCCTCCAGGAAGAAGCAAAGTCCTTTGTATAATATTGAAAATGAAACTATGCCCACACATAGAACCAAGAAAGTATTGACTGTCAGACCTGTAAGGAATCAGAGAACTCATCAAATCCTACTGGATTTGGATGGTTGAATCTTTTCTGCTCTAGAGTCACTGAACTTTTAGAGTTAAGAAAAATCTTAGAGATTATCTAATCCAACTCTCTATGGCCAATTATTCTTCCCACTAATGGTAACTACCACTTATTAACCATGTGGCCTTGAGAAAATCACCTTACTGACCTCTGGGCTTCAGCTTTCCTCTTCAAAAATGGGAGAGTTGAACCACATGATCACCAAAATCCCTCCATCTCAAATTCCCTATGATTCAATGGTCTCCGGCAACTTCAGATTTTATGTACGATATAATCAGAGGAGGCCCTTCATGTGCTGAACTAGAGCACTTCCCAAGGAGCTGAGCACATGCTCTGGTCCCTTTGAGATCCATGCTCTGGCCCAAGTGAAGGATTATGCTTGTGAAAATTCATGCACGATTCACAATCCCAAAGTCCCTACATAACCCCGAGATCGGAGGCTGTGTTGCATGCAGATGATTAGTGGATAAGCCTAGAAAATCCACTCCTCAGTGTGCCATGATGGGACAATTCTCTCTCCAGGAAGAATTATCCTTCTGAATCTTCTTCAGAAACCTTTCTCTGATATATGATGCCATTCTAGTCTCATGGGAGTAGAATTCTAGCTAGGTCAGTCAGCAAGAACCCTTCAAAAGGAAAATTTCTGACAAGCATGAGGAGAATAAGATGTTGCTCCTTGGGGAAAAAAGGGAATACACCTTTGAATTCTATTTCCACAGTTGGAAGTGCATACCATCAAGTCTAATGATTTCACTGCTGAGGGAATTTCCATGTCTCAAAAACTGAGGCTTTCACTAGACTTCTGTGCGCTGAGAAGGGTAAGCCACCTTCAGTGGCAGAAATCCCTTTCACAGTAACTTGCACTGAGTCTGATGGTAATGTTTTCCCAGACTCTCAAAGGCCTGGTTAATTGCTTTCAGACTGGGCAACCACAGGCTTGATTTGCAGACTCTCACAAGTGCAAAGGAGATGATTTAACCATACAGGATACCATTTGGATGACAAGTAAATGCATAATTAAATCAGGGTAATTTCCACTTCATTCCAGGGAAAGCTGAAAGGGAAATTTTCTATAAATTTGATTTAGGATAAAAGACCCCCAAAGACTCTTTGAAATACATTATTAAGAGTTTTGGATCACTTTCTCAAAGTCCTAATAAAGAAGGAAGGTTCATATCATCTTTAAAAGATTGTCTGGGTATCTCATATACTCATTATTGTTCCTGAATGTATATTTACATTTTATATATGTATATTATGTATGTGTGTGTACATATATATACACACATGTATATACAAGTATACCATATGTGTATACATGTTTGTATATGTGTGTATATGTCATGCTCAATCTGTAAGGGAAAAAAATCTTTTAAAAAACTACCAAGGATATATTTAAATCATAGGTGTTAAATTTAGTTTGTGTGTGTGTGTGTGTGTGTGTGTGTGTGTGTAGGTGAGGGGGGCAGTTGTGCCACCTTAAAATTAGTGTCTTCATTCATTCTAAGTAGTCTGAATTTACATTTTTCTCTGGAGGAAGCATTACAGAATTTCTCTTCAAAAAAAGAGAATTATAAAATTTGTTAAATAACTGCCTGTTGATAATCTACATGGATAATTTCTGTTTTTCTGTGAGTTGAGCCAGATGGACTCTGAGATCTCCAATTTTGGAGATTATGTTCTGCTCTGATTCTGTGAATCACTTATACTGGGGGTGTTGGTTTTAGAGACATGGAATTAGGAACCTAGAGGAACTTAACAGGAGAACTGTAAGAATTTCTCCTTATAAACTTATAAAGTTTAGGAGACAGATCAAGGAGGTTAAACTAATTAGTCTCACAGGTGACTGACAAACCAATTCCCATAATTTGCTTCCCTTAGGATATATTGTATTAAGTGGATTAAAAAGATACTATATGAATGAAATAACAGTTCTTTCCCATTAAGTCCAGAATTTCTAAAGGAAACTTGAAGAGAAAGGTGGACTTTTGAAAAATTATCATTTCATTTTTTGAGGGGGCAAGGGTCACAATGGGAAAGGGGTTGGTTTCTTTTCAAATCAACAATTTTTTTTACTAGGATCTGAACCAAAGAGGTGTGGTCACAAAAAGTTAATTTTATTAATATTTCCATAGATTGTGGATGAAATACGGGCCTAGGATATCCCTTTTCTTGATGGTCTTCCCAAGTAATGGCCTACTTGGAGGCTAAATAAATAGTTCAATAAGGATGATCCTTATTTTGTCGAGAGCACCACAATCCTTCTGGTCACCAGGTTCACAACCTTGAAAATCCTTCCCAGCCCTTCATTTCCCTTTATGCTCTACATCTAATCAACTGACTCAACCTCCACAACATCTTTTGTAGATCTGTTTCTTTCTCACCTGCATCACCACCACCCAAATTCAGGCCCTCATCACATCTCACCTGGTCCCCTAATTGTTCTTCCTGTCTCGTGATACTCTCCACACTCCACACAGCTGCTAAATGGATAGTCTTAAAGCACAATTCCAACTATATCACGCTCAAGAAGCGTCTTGCCTCCCTGAGACCTCTTGAATCAAATACAAGCTCTTCTGTTTGGCTCGTAAGGTCCTTCTTAATCTGGTTCTAACCTATATTTCTAGATTGATTTCACATTCCTTCCCCTTCATGCTCTCTGCATTCTAAGCAAATTTAACTATTTGCTGTTCCACATATGCAACATTCCACCTTCTACTTCCTTTAAAAAAAGAAAAGAAAGAAAAAAGATATTTACATTTTCCATTTCCACAACTTTGCATAGCCTAATCCTATACATGGAATTCTATCTTTAATTCTACTTCCTGGAGTCTCTAGTTCCTATGAAGGCACAGATCAAGTCCCATTTCCTATTCAAAGTCTCTTCTGATGACCCCAACGCTGGATCATTAGTGGTGCTCCCAAATTACTTTATTATTTATTTTGTACTCACTTATGTCACTATCTGTTTTCCTCCTCTAGAATATAAACTCCATAGGCAGCTAGGTAGTGCAGTGAGTAGAGCACCAGCCCTGGAGTCAGGAGGACCTGAGTTCAAATCCAGCCTCAGACACTTGCCCTGCCAAAAAGCCCCCCCCGCCCAAAAAATATAAGCTCCTTTTTTGGCAAGAATTTTTTCTCTTATTTCAATGGCAGTGGTTAAAAATCCTATTGAATCAAAATTACACCTCTATTTTTTCCCATTCCACCTAGCTTGCCTTTGTGAAAATCTACATACTCTTTCAGCCTTGTAGGTGAAGATTCCTTTATGTGTTTCCTAATTCTTCATTTTTCTTTCTCCAACATTTACTATAAAAAGAACAGAATGCTATGTAAAAAGAAAATAATAAAAATTTAGAGAGCGAAGTCTTCCTTCTCTGTGGGCATAGGCACCACTACCAGACATGTTGAATTTGAGAATATCATTCATTTGGAGAAGATACAAACCCAAAGATTCAACAACTTGTATTGACAATTTTTATAAACCAAGATTATCCTTTAGGATTTTTTGGCATCTTATGGACTTGAAATTAATCTATCTACTCTCAGAAAACAATCTTTAGATTATTTACTGTAACATAAAAGCTTTTGTACCCCTCCCACTTATCTCCAAAAGTGAAAAGAGTAGTAGATAGAGCTCTGGCCCTGGAGTAAGGAAAACCTGAGTTCAAATCCAACTGTACGACACTGGACAAGTACTTAACCCCTGTCTGCCTCAGTTTTCTCAGCTGTAAATAATAGCACCTACTTCCCAGGGTTGTTGTGAGGATCAAATGAGATAATATTTATAAAGTGCTTAGCATAGTGCCTAGCATCTAGTAGGCACTTAATAAATGCTTATTCTCTTCCTCCCTTATCCCCTTCTCCAAATTCACTCGACATGAATGCCTAGCACCATCTGTGACCGTGTTTAGGCAAATGATGAATGAACAAATGAATCACCACATAAGAATTAGCCATTGTAATAACCTACTCTTGAGGTTAAAGTTGGTACTAAGAATTATATTTTCTTCTCTGACTCAATTCAGGTCAGCAAACATTTATTGAGCACCTATTATAAAATAGCCACTATACAAGAAGCAAAGGATAACAAAAGTTAGAATAAAATCACAGTCTGTGACTGTGGGAAGAAAGGGTATATAATATATTTATAAATAAATATAATTTTATATTGCTTATTATATCCATTAAGTAATTCTTTAAAATTTATTTAATAGTTCATCTTTCCTACATTTATGAATGCTTTAGGGTCTAAAATGTGATAAATTTTTATGAAGGAATTAGTAATGCTGAGAAATAAGTATATTCTTTCATATTCCCATTCAATACTCACCATAGGTCTAATGAATCTAGTTCACAAAATCCATCTATTAAAGGACTATGATAACACTATTCTGAGTGCTAGAGATACAAAGACAAAAATGAAATAGTTCCTGCCTTCAAGGACTCAGGGGAGGGGGGAGGAATAGAACTTGTATACAAATAAGTAAAAACAAAGTGCATGAAATGTAATACAGCACAATTTAAAGAAAAAGAAAGTACTAACAACTGCGGGGTGGAGTGGGGATAAGGAAAGACCTTGTGCAAGTAATGGCAATTGAACTGTGCTTCAAAGGAAGTTGAAATTCTGGTAGACAGAAAGTGAAGAGGGAGCATATTCCAGATATGGGAGATCCTCAGTGCCAAGGCACAATGCTGAAAGATGAAATGCCATGCATGGGCATCAGCTAACTGGTTTGGCTAGAACAGAAAATTAATAAAGATGAGTAATATGAAATTAGTTCAAAAACATGTGTGTCACAAAGTATAAGAATTTAAATGTCAGGCTGAGCATTTTTTATTTTATTCTAGAGGCAGTAAGGAGCCATTGAAGATTTTTCATAGAGTAGTAGCATGGTTAGGTCTGTTCTGTTTTTTTTTCTGCTTCTCTCTTATTTTACTTTATTTTTTTCAACGACATGTAAAACAATTTAACATTCTTTTAAAAAATTTTGACTATTAAATTCTGTCCCTCCTTTTCTCCCCTCCCTCCTTCTTGAGAAAGCAAGCAATTTGATACAGATAATATATATAAAGTCATGCAAAATCCATTTCCATATTAGCCATGTTACAAAAGAAAAAGATCACACACACACACACACACACACACAAAGTTTAAAAAGTATGTTTTGATCTGCATACCAGTTTCATTCTTAATGACAATGGATTGGAATGGTGCTGGCAAAAAGCTAAGGATAATGTCACTAGAGCCATAACTATAATTAAAAATGTAGATCCCATTTTCAGAGAAAATTTATTAACAAGAACTCACCCCCAATAATCTTGTTCCAACATGAAGTACAGTGGACATCATTATACCATTGGTCTGAATATAGTCTACCCCCAAATGCAAGCTTTATCCCAAACATTTTTGAAAGAAACACATGTAACATGCCACCTCTTCTATGAAGTCTTCCCTGGTCACCGTAGTTATTACCATTTTTCCTGTTCCAAGTTTCCTTGTATTTTCATATCTCTGAATATTAATAAATACTTGTTGACTGACTGATCCCCCAAATAGAATGAATGAGAGCTCCTTTTTATTTTTATCTCTGTATTACTAGAGCCTAGCACAGTACCTGGAGCATGACAGTGAGTTAATAAATGTTTTTTTAATTAAATTGAGTCTAAGTATGTTAAAAAAAACCCTCCAATTGCAACCGAATTGAGGTTCTTAAAATACAAGCTTGATTTGTTGTCTATATTCAGTCCAGTCGATAAAAGGTTAACTCATAACTATTGCTCTCACCCACTTAATGTCATCAAAACAGCTTTCCAATCCAAGGCTCAAGTCTAGAGACTTTAGACTAGACAGAAGGTACAGTCTTCTTTCTAAAAAAGCAATAAATATCTTCATATGAAAAATATCCGGCATATTTTGGCAAATTCCAACTGAATGAAAAATAAAACATTGAAAAAAAGGAGATTGAAAAATAAAAAGGTGGGGAGGGTGGTCCAGCTAAGCTCAAGATTCCTTGTGGAATACATTCTGAATTTCTCCCTGAGATCTGTATAGTGGTCCTCTCAGTTACAACCTCTCTCAGCCCTGACACCCAGGGATTACTTAAGAAGTGTCTTTTTGATGTTTAGGACTGAGGTGACATTGCCCCTGTGGCATTGAGGGAGGGAGCTCTCTTCATTTAGATGGAGTTGATGAGTGAGAGAATCCAGCTGAGCTTGTTCTAGCAGAGCAAAAAAAAAAAAAGCCACTGGCAATTTTCGAGTTTTTCTTATTAAGTTAAACTGGGTTTTTCCCTCCTCTTTCTCCCCATTCCCTTCTATTTGTTTATTTACTGAAGATGACCATATCCTCCCCCTTACCCAGCCAGGAGGCAGCAGGCTGAGGTGTGGGACATCCTAATTTCACCAATTCCAAACTTAGGAATAGTAGGGCTCCAACATCAGGTGTTTCCCGAGGGTTTGTGGGTGGAATGGTTTATAGCAGAGTGTAAGTGACAGAAATAAACTGAGGGGTTCTTTCAGCTGCTCTGACTAAAACTAACTGCCACATGTCATTCAGAAAGAACATTAGTTTAGGAGTCCAGAAACCTTGGTTTTATTTCTTCCACTAGCTTATTATAGGACTGAATAACTTACATCACCACTCTGCCTCCATTTCTTTATCATCTGCCATGCAAAGAGAGTGGACCAGAAGAGCCCTAAAGTCTCTTCCTATTCTCAAATTCTGTGACTTGTTATTGTTTGGTCATTTTTCAATCGTGTCAGACTCTCTGTGACCCCATTCGGGGTTTGCTTGGCAAAGATACTGGAGTGGTTTGCCATTTCCTTCTCTGGCTCATTTTACAGATGGGGAAACTGAGGCAAACAGCATTAAGTGACTTATCCAGGGTCACACAGCCAGTAAGTGTCCGAGGCCAGATTTGAATTCAGGAAGAACAGTCTTCCTGACTCCAAGCCTGGCACTCTATCCACTGTGCCATCTAGCTGCCCCTAACCTGGATTGACTCAGGTTATTATGAATAGCTAATTGAGTTGTGAACTGAGTGTGCTGGAAACATTGAGGAACTGCAGCTCCTTAGGTTGTCTCAAGGACTGCACTAACCCCAAGTCCCACAGGACCCCCACCCCTCCCAGGGAGAGTTAGGCTCTGAAAAAGAAAGCCCCAAACCTTTCTTTTAACTTTGCATCCAAGAGGTAACTCTGGCTTCATGGAGTCTCAGCACCAGTTAGAAGCAACAAGAAATGTAAAAGCAGGCTTCCTGATTAGGTTTGTTCCTGTTTAAGTGACTCTAGGTGGAACCTTCAGCCCCGGTGCAGTCATGGCCACCCCACCCTCCCTCGCCAAGTCTCTGAGCCAGCCACATGCAAACATGCAACGCCTCTCCATCCTCCCCACACTTCCAAATAAAACTCACTTTTTATTTCTTTTATTCCTCTAAACCAGAGTTTCTGTTGAAATATCCTATTAAAAAGGAATATTTTTTTCAATCAAATTCCATATGTTAAATTATATTTTGTAGGGTTTGCAGGTCTTCCATAACATTAGAATCCAATCCTAGAGGAAGAGAGGAGCGAAGCATGAAATCAAACTTATGAGGATAATGATGTATTTTTTATTTTTTAAATTTTAATTTATTTATTCTCAGTTTTCAACATTCACTTCCATAAGTGATTTATTTTTTAAGTGTGATTTTTGTTTTGCTCCTTCTCTTGACCCCACAAGATCGACTTGTTTTATTTCTAGCTTTTTGCAGAGGCACAACAAGGGCTTTATACATATCATTCTATTAGGCGTCCTCATGGAATTTTTCACCTTCCAACTGCTTTACAAACATTAGCTAATCAATGAATCCTTGCAACACCCCCTGGGAAGGAGGTAATATCATCCCCATTTACTTGATGGGGAAGCTGAGGCAGGAGGTTAAGTGCCTTGCTCCAGGCCACAGAGCAAGTCAGCTTTAGAGTCAGGAAGTCATTATCACCATTAAACTGACAATTTATTCAGTTACTGCTTAATGCTCTCAATTAAGTTTCTTTTAATAAAGAACATTTACTGAAGAAAAGGATGGAGGCTAAAAGCAGTTAAGTCTATTCACAATTCTAGCTTTCAAATCAAACTGAAAACAGGTCAGTGCACCCAACATCTCCTTCTTCCTATTTCTTTATTGCGGGGGTGGGGGGGACAACCAAAAACTTTTAGGTTGTTCCTAGACAACAAGTAGTATTGCTGAAATTGCTGTGAGCTCAAAGGACATTGTGTGTAATGACATGTAAAGGAGCATGGAAATTATTTTGCTTTTAAAATATTTTCCTTCTTTTGGGGGCCAAGAAATCCTTCCCTTTATCTGTTGCCATAACTTCAGAGACAAATATGGTTCAGCCCATGCATAGGCATGGATTGGATCCTGATGCTGACTATACTATCATGATGATACCTTTAAAGGGGGGTTTCATTGACTCCTCCATCAATCTGGTGGAGCCTAGAAACCCCTTCTCAGAATAATGCTTTTTAAATGCATAAAATAAAAGACAGCAGATTGCAAAGGAAACTAATTATATTGAAATACAGTTATCAAAACATTAAAAGTTCCAACCTCCCCGACTCCCAATAATCTATCCATGACTCCTGGGGGGAACTTTGTATCCCAGATAAAGGAGACCTGCTTTAAGGAAACAACTAGATTTCAAAAGAATCTTTATAAGAATGTTCATGAAGAACTCCTATTTATGAACAAGGTGTGTTATGTTCCAATAGTTTGTGAGTCAGTTGTCTGAAACTTAGAATGGATTTCCCCATAGAAACAAGGCTAAGAACTGGTGCTTAGTTTCCCATGCCAACCCATAAAAGCCTGTTAAATCCTTGGTGTATTAAGTGAAATTACAGTATGGTATTGGTCTGAAGTATGAGAACAGAGGCCCATGGAATACAGGAAAAGGAAGGAGGAGGAAAAGGAGGAGGAGGAGAAAGAGGAATAAGAATAGCATTTCTTTTCTTTTCCCTGGGCGCAGGATAGACCCAGGGAAATATTTTTAAATAGGTCAAGTTTGTCTTTAGTATTTTCCCATTTCCTAGTATCCTTTTTTCCAGACTCTCAGTTGCCCTAAGCCACCCCTGCCTCTCTGTAGCAGCTGATCTTCTGAGACTTTGCCTCTCCCATTCTGAAAAATGTTTTTCACCTTTCAAAACTGCTCATCTCCATTTCTAACTTCAACCAATTATATCCTGGTGTTAGGGGCAAAGTAATCTAGTCTAATTCTTATTGAGTGTGAATGACCCATAGCTCCTCCACCGAACCAGTGAATTTGGATTTTTAAGACAAAATGGTTTGTAATCCAAATTAATCTCTAAATGGTGAAATTTCAAATAGCAAAAAAAAATCTGAGAAATTTAGGGAGCATGGGGGAAGATACCCAGAAGAGCCACTATAAAGGTATGCTAGCTCTACCTGGGAAATCTGTCCCCATAGAAGCAGCTTCTATAAGTCCTTCATTTTTATTGATTTTTTTTCCTTCCATTGATTCTGAATCCATAGAACTGAAGCTATGCAAGATTATTTTTACATAAATTCCCACAAAATCTTAGGACATAACAGTTATTGTAGAGATGGACAAGGGCAGACATTTGGGCATATAGATTTAGGGTATTTGCAAAATGGAGACTATGTAAATTATAGACCTAGAGCTAGAGAATGGACCTGTGATTTCATTGATATAGGAAACTCAACAATGAGGAAATTCATTCAACAATACAGGTCTGCATCCTATCTGTCTTATAGTCTTAGAGCTGTCTAGAGCAATGAGAATTTTGATGATTTGCTCAGAGGTGAAAAGCCTGGGCTTGAACCCAGGTGTTTTTAGCTCCAAGGTCAGCATTTTATCTACTTCACTAGAGCTGCCACATGTATAAATTATAATAAAATTATGGAAATTTTAAGTTAGAAGAGGATTATAGATCATCCTCTCCAATTCCTGTCTGTGGCACGAATCTCCTGTTTGACAAATCAGCACTACAGCTTCTGTATGAATGCCTCCAGTAACAGCAAAATTACTATGTATGGAGTTCATTCTGTTTTGGGGCAATATAAGTAATAATTGAATAATAAATACCAACTCAACTGGTTAAGATTTTTTCCCTTATTTTGAACTGAAATTTGCAATTTCCACTAGTTGATCTTGGTTCTTCATTCTGGTACCAAGAAAAACAAGTCTGATTCCTTTTTTCGTGGGGCAACTCTTTAAGTTTTTGAAAATAGGAATGATAGTCTCCCTATGCCCTTGGTTTTCTTTCCAGGCTAAAAAGCTCCAATTTCTTCAATTATTACTCATGTGATACAGTTATAAGATTCCTTACCATCCTTGTTGCTTTTTGACATCCAAAATTTAACATAATGGCCTAATCTGGGCAGAATGCTATGCAATTTAAACCTCCTTTATTCTGGATACTACTCTGCTGTTATACATACTAAGATTGTATTAACTTTTTGGCAACCATTTCACATTGCTGATTCATATTAAGTTTGTAGTCCATTAAAATCTCAGGTCTTTTCCATGTGAACTACTTCATCCATCCTGAACTTATGTAATTCATATTTTTTTGCCCATATAGGATTTTAAATTTAGTCTTCCTAAATTTCACCTCATTAAATTTGGTTCATTGTTCTAGCTTGTTGAGACTATTTTATAATATCCCAACTTTGTTGGCCAGCATGGAGCTCTCTTACTTCCAATCCGTATGTCATCTCAAAGTTTGATAAGCATAAAAATTATCAATAAAATTGTTGAATAGAACAAGACCAAGAATAGAGTCCTGAAACAATACACCAAGGACTTCTAGATTAACATGCATCAACATTTTCTAGAGATAGTTAACTAGTTCTGAATCAATGTAACTACTACCATCTCTCTACCTTTCGGCTCGGGATATTTAGAGAAACTTTCAAATGCTTTACTGAAAGCCATTATATGTACCTACTAAAAGGCCAGATCGTGAAATTTTCCTCATATGCCCGTTTAGTAACCCTGTCCAAAAAGATATAAAGGCTAGTCTGATATGACTTGTCTTTAGTAAATCTATACTAGCTTGTAGTGATCACCATTTCCTTCCTAAGTGCCCTCAGACCATCTGTTTAATAATATATTTTAGAATTTTATAGGAATCAACATCAATTTTACTTAGAATCTTATTTTGTTTTCATAATTCTCCTTCCTTTTTTTGGAATACTGAGAACTTTCCAATTTCCCAAGTTTCTTACTCTTATGTGGTAATATTAGTATTAGCCCCATCCTGGAACAATAGGTAGCCTCCTAGACTTAATGATCTCCAAAAACTCATCTTTCTGCAAGATGAAATCAACTCTGAAACTCGCAGCTCCTTAGTTACCCCCACCCTAGTGGCCCTTACTTCCCTCTGGTTGGAGGCTAGACATTGGAGAGCTCCTTTCAGATCCTCTACCATTTAAGCACTTAGAGCATTCATTTCCCACTCAACTATTCTTCTGAATTACATGAACTCCAGAAATGCATCATCTTTCAAGATGGAATCAGCTATGTAACTCATACCTCCTCAGATCATTTCCTACTCCAGGCTGTAGGACTTCATCATGCCCCCACACAGATACCCTCTCCCTCCACCTCTTTTTAGCTTCTTTTTTATGTTTTCCCACCACCACCACCACCACCACCATTAGATTGTGAGGGCAGATATCGTCTTATGTCTTTCTTTGTATCCCGCAATGCTTAGTGCAGTGTATGGCACATAATTGGCACTTTATAAATGTTTTTTGACTACTGACTATTACCAGACCTGAGAAACAGAAGAATCATGAAACTTCAAACATGTACTCAGGGCTCTGTACAGTTGTTCTTAAGTATACCCCTCCTTCAGCGTCAGGGCCGGCTCACCTTTGGTTTAGAAATTTAGAGCAATAAACCAGTGTTAAATGCCTGAATACTGAAGAAACTAGACTTAGAATATCTTCAGTCTATGGCAAGAAGGAACCCTAAGTTTCCATCCCAGAAAAGACAATCAGGGATGATCTGCTGTCATCTACCCTTAAAAGGATTTTCCAGGACTTATGAAAACTCTCTAAAACCTTCACTTGGTCCTATACTATTCAGTATTTTTATCACGCTTATCAAATTGAAGAGGGCATAAAGCTGAGTGGAGTAGTTACCATTTTGGATAATAGCATCCTAATCCAAAGAGACCTCAGTATGCTAGAAAAATGACCCAAATCCAATTTGGGTTTAAAAGATCAATTGCGCAAATGTAAAATAGAAGAGGCAATCAGAAAAAAAAAAACAACCCAGTAGTTTTGATGGGCTTTACAGAATATAAATCAAAGTGTGACCGCAGGTAAAAAACAAAAACTAGCATTGCCTCAGCCTGCATTCAGAGAAACAATGATCAGACTGAGGATGTGATGGTGCCGCTATATACTGTCCTGATAATACCACATCTGGAGGTTTGTGTTCAGTCTGGAACGCCACACTTTGGGGATGATATTGACAAACATTCTGAGAATGGTAGCCAGAATGATGAGGGGGCTAAGGAACTCTATATGAGGATTGGTTGGAAAACTAGGGATATTAAGTCATGAGAAGACTTGGGGGAACATGAGGACATAGTAACTACTTTCAAGCTATCATGGGGAAAGTATGAAGGGGTATCATATGGTAAAGAGAATGGACTTGTCATGCTTGGTCCCAGAAAACAAAACTAAAAGCAACCGGTAAAAGTTTTAGAGAGGCAGATTTCAGAGTAATACAAGTGAAAACTTCCTAATGAGTATAATTCTCCAAGAGCAGAATGGGCTGTCTTGAAAGTAGCAGTTTTCCCATTTGAGGAGATTTTCAAGTAGTGTCTAGGCAGCTAGGTGGCACAGCGAATAGAGTGCCAGGCCTGGAGTCAAGCAGACTCATTTTCCTGAGTTCAAATCTTGCCTCAGATACTTATTAGTGGTATGACCCTAGGCAAGTCACTTCACCCTGTTTGCCTCAGTCACCCAATCTGTAAAATAAGCTGGAGAAGAAAGTGGCAAACCACTCCAGTATCATTGCCAAGAAAATTCCAAATGGGGTCACAAAGAGTCGCACAAGATTGAAAATGACTGAACAACGCTGCTTCTGTCCAGTGCTTCTAAGATGGGCAACTAGAAAAACTGCTTCAGTCATAAAGATGAAGAACAGATTGCTTTTGCTTTGAGGGCGTAAAGTGAAGAAGGCCTCCTTTTTTTGCTCTTGGTTTATGTGCATGAACCAATGTTAGTGTTAATGACATGCCTTGCTAGCATCCCAGAGAGAAGCCCCTAAACTCTTTTTAGGAGATGGAAATTGGGTGCTGGGAGGGTCTTATGGATATCCTGATAGGCTACTCCAAGCCTTGCAATGAAGCATAGAATTATTAAAACTATGAATTTGGTGCCTGAAGAGGGGGGCTTAAAGGTCACCTGTCAGCCCTGTAGTCCTAGGCAAGCCGCTTACCCTTTCTGTACCTCAGTTTCCTCATTTGTAAATTGAGGAAAATAACATCCATATAATCCACCTCAGGAGATACGTGAAAGCATTCTGAAAAGTAAGTATAAATTTAATGTAAGGTGTTATTATTTTGTAATCTCCCATTAAATTCTTTGGAACCTCCTCATGATTTCCTGGGGGTGGGGAGAGCAGGGAGGAGAAGAAGAGAAGGTATTATGTCTGCCCATATCTTGAGAGGTATTCTTTTAGCCTATGCTAAAAATGAGGAGCCTTTTGAATGCTCTTTTCTTTTATTCTAATGATTTAGGGTTTTGTTTTTAATGTGTGTCTGGTACTGCCTACTCCACTCCCCAGTGGGCTGGCTCTATCCCTGCAGATGTGGCAGCCACTCCCAGTTTTAAGTCACACCCTCCAAGTGCCCCAGATCCCCTATCCTGGTGGCCAGGATTACTGAATTAGCCAGCTTGGCCTGGACAACCTTCTGCTGGATTTCTCTGCACTGCTGAGAAGTATCAAAACCCAATTCTTCAAGCCTTCCTGGGCAGCATCTCTTAGTTGGCCTTAAATGTTATCAGCATTTGCTGGAGAGTGTGCTGGTTCACATACTTTGCTTTTTCAATCATCAGTTCTCTCGAATAGAAAATAAAACGTTGCCGCTCAAGTTACCAGAGCCTTTTTGCCATGGGCAGCAGGACAGGACTGAGATCAGCCTTCCCTGTTGTTGCCTCTATAGACCTGGGGGCTTTAAGCCAAGAAAGGAGATGCTAATGGCTCTCCTCTTTCTCCCTTCCCTCCCCCACCAACTGGACAACTGAGCCAGGTATTAGAAATGAATGGAGAGGACTTTAAAAGCATTCCAGGAATTTCCTGCATTGTGGAGCTGCCCTGGGCCCCATGAAAACAGAGAGAGACACCCACAAGGAGAATCTAGCCCTACGCTTGCTTGGGTGCCACTGATGGGGTGTTCATTGTGTGCAGACATATAGTAAGAGCGCCTAGAATTTGGTGAAGCCGGCCAGCAGCCTTGTTAAGTGTATTAGAAATACACTAGTTCATTCTTTTTTATTCTTTGTGATATGGAATTGGGGAGTTGGGGTAGGGAGAAGACACAGTCAATTTAGGTGATGTAAAAAATGGAAGACATCAACTAAATTTCTTTTTTAATAAGTAAAGAAAAAAAGAGAAATATGAACAGTACCCTTGATTCCAAAACAGGCTAGCAGGTGATCACAGAATTTCATGAACTAGTGAGAGATTTCTTCTAATAACTTTCTGACTTTTAGAGGATGTGCTTTGTCTTCTGTCTGCTGTGAGGTCCCTGTGTATACTAGGGACAGAAAAAAAGAGAGGGAAGAGATGAGCATCGTAAGACAAGGGAGAGAAAGAGATGGAAAAAAATAGAAGGCCTAGGAGAGAGAAAGAGAAAAATAGACAGAGAGAGGGAGAGAGGGAGAGAGGGAGAGAGGGAGAGAGAGAGAGAGAGAGAGAGAGAGAGAGAGAGAGAGAGAGAGAGAGAGAGAGAGAGAGAGAGAGAGAGAAATGAGGCAGAGTATTATTGATACTATTTTGGCTTCTTTGGTTAAGTAGGCCAGAGAAGTGAGTGGGAATCATCTGATTGAACTAAATGGGGGTGGCAGTGGGGCGGCAACCCTAACCACACTGTAGCCAGTGGGGTAATCCAATAGACCAAGCAGCCAACTGGTGGGTTCTGTTCTACTTGGGAGGCTGTGGCTGGGTTTCTAGACCTTTTGGTTAAGTCCGGAAATGCCCATGTGATTGCGACGAGGGCCCAGAGCTCTCCGTGAGCAAACACCCCACTCTGGGTAGCAAAAACCTGGGGCACAGACAGCATTGCTGAGCGCTCTATGAAAATGGAGATGGGAAGGAAAGAACGTCAAGTGGGGAAGGTGGCTAGGTTTCTGGGGTGGGGTCGAAGGTGAAGGGAGGGGATGGGGAATGGGGAATAGAGATATTTCTAACAAGCTTGGGCTAAGAAAGTGTGTGTGCCTGACACTTATTCATGTTGTTCTATTACTATGATTAATGTGCATTTGCATGGACGTTCAGATTGGACACTATGCTCTTCAGGCATTTTTATTAGCTATGTGTTTAAGCTCGTTGAAAGGAGGCACAGGGGATGGGGCCATGCGCAGGCTAGGACAGCTTCTCACCCAAGAGCCCCTCATTAAGCTACCTGTGCCCAAACAACAGGCTCCGGTGCCAGATCGTGATGCAGGCAGCAAAGCTGTTGTTGCTTAGATCTTGGCAGTGTGCCCTGAGCGAGTCTGAGCTCATTGAAACTAGGCTTGGGTTCCCGATACAGAGTGGCTGGGTCAAATTCAAGCCCACCAAAAGCCGCAAGCTGGTCTAGTCCTTCCCTTTTTCTAGTCTTTCCTGCCCTCGCCTCTGGCCATAAGAAGCTGCTGGGATATTGATGTGGCAATTATACATGAGATATGAGTATCTGTATATGGGGTTTGTGGATGATGCTACCTCTGCCGAAATCTTAAAGGGCAGGGCTATATTGTGTACAAGGCTGAGCTTCTTGGAAGCGGTGAAATGTTGAATCACCCCCTCCTCACCCCCTTACCCCCCCTCTTGTCCTTGGGATGTTTGCCATCATTTCTTAGGGCTGATTCTGCAAGGTCAGCTCTGTAGGGGCTGATTATTTTTCCTAGGCAATTTGCCTAGCTGCCATCAGGTAGATGGTAGTGCCTTTGGGTATAGTTGTATGGACCACCCGGCTAGGCTTTCCCAGGTGTGAATAGCTAAAGGGGAGTGGGAATTTAGCACACAATCTAGTCCCTTGTGCCTTTCTTAAAATGAAAGTACTCCCAGCTACAAAGTACAAAAGAAAACACACCATCCAGAGTAAGAAGTAAAGAAATACAGTCATTTTAGTTCAATATGGCAGCTTTCTTGAGTTAAACTCCAGCTGCTGTCATTCACCAGCTAATCTTCTACTGGTCATCTCTCAGATCTAAGTGGCAAATATCCTTCAGTTTAACCTCTATTAGGGGTCATGAGTTTTTCAGGTCACATATGCTAGGACAGCTAGGTGGCAAAGTAGATAGAGTCCTGTGCCTGGAGTCAGGAAGACCTGAGTTCAAATCTGGCTGTGGATGCTTATTAGCTATGTGACCTTGGGCAAGTCACTTAACCCTATTTGCCTCAGTTTTCTTATCAGCAAAATGAGCTGGAGAATAAAATGACAAACTAATCTAGTATCTTTGCCAAGAAAAGCCCAGATGGGGTCACAAAGAGTCAGACACACTGAACAACAGCAATAACACACTATTCCAAAGCTACATTTGAGTGTTTGAAAGCAATCTTACAACAAAAAAATACTTCCAGAGAGGGTTCAACTCTAACCTTTATCTGCTTTAAAATTTTCACCAAAAAGGAGGTAATGTAACTCTTCCACACTCTTAGTTCTGGAGAACTGTACATGCCCAGTCCCTTCCTGCCTGAGAGAGGATTAACTTTCTGATAATCTGAGGGAAGGCTTTAGGACTCTTCCTACCCCACACCAAGGTTCCCGGGATCTTTCCCATTCCAGATCAGAAAAAGAAAAAAAGAAGCAAGTCCAAATTTTTTTCACTTTCCCTGAATATAAGTACAAGTTTTTTAATTACCTCTTTACAATAAGGAAAAACTATCCTCTTTTCTTGGTTATATGTTTTTCTCTAGTCCTTTCTATAGTTCTATAATGGAGGGAATTGGATGGGGATAGGGACTCAACCAGTGATCTCATTGGTACTCATTGTGTTTGTCGTTTGTTCTCTAAGAGGACCATGACACCAGGGAAATGACGACATGACTTGCAGTCGACTTGGATTTGAGTGAGGGAGGGCTGTGCAAGGTCACCAGCCTCACTTTCTCCTCCAGAGCCATCTGGGTCCACTGGCCTGGAGATGGCCCAGGATGCATTGCGAGACCCTGGCCCTTTCAGGCTAAGGTCTTTTCAGATTCTCACTTTGAGTGAGGTAATGCCCATTCAGTAAATAGATCTCTTTAAGAAGTTAATCAAGGGATGGCCCCTTAAATCAAAAACTCAAAAAAAAAAAAAAAAGAAATCAAACTGGGAGAGAAAGACCCTCAGGGTTCTTGGCCAAAGAGAAACAGTTACTATTTAGTAGTTACATTCGCTCTGTGCTAGGAAGGCAGGGACCTATTTATTGTCCACTCTATGAGCTCCAGAGTGAGTTGGGTTTAAGGCTTGGTTTTTGCCTTGGTACTCATAGGGGTCTCCCAGAAGAGGAAATTCCCTTTATCAGTGCAATTCAACACCTTCTTTACAATTTGTAGTTTTATAGAGTTGCTTGGGGACATTGAGAGGCTAAGTGACTGGTCTCTGACCATTCTTAGCCCTTTTCCTACCCCCTTTCCATTCTGCCTACCTTTTTCTCCCTGTTAAAATTCTGCCCATCATTCTGGGTCCGTTAAAAGCCACTTTGTCCATAAAACCTTTCCTTCAATTGTAAGAGATCTGTATCTCCTTCAAACTCTCTCTCTCTCTCTCTCCTGCACTTATGATCTGTTTTGTATTATGATTATTTCTGTACATCTTATTTCCTTACCAAATGGTAGCTTGTTGAGGACACAGATTGTATTTTATTTAGCACTGGGTCCCCTTAAAGCATCTAATGCAGTGCCTTCTCCCTAGGAAGCACTCCACAAATATTTGTTGATTTGGAAAAAAAAGGATGATTTTTTTTTAAACTAAGAGACTACTAAAAGTAGTCCAGAATTAACTGTGAAACTTTGAATCTGTCCTCTTTTCTAGGTTGGATATAGATGGGATGCAGACTCCTGGTGATTCCCTCTGCATCTTTTCTTCACTTGCATGGTTGGGGTCTTTCAAGTACAGATCTTATTACATTTCATGCCCTCACAGCAGCAGAGCCAGATTTCTGGTTATCTTGATGTGTGTTCTGGGTTCTGCTGAATGAGGGAGATGCCCTGGGGAGCTATCTCGGCTCCAGGAGCTGGCAAACAGAAAAGTTCTGGCGAATTCAGGGCCTCATTGTAGGCGGAGCTGTTGCTTTGTCCTGAATCTTGTAATAGAAATGCTCTTATCCTCCCATTAGGAGATTGCCCCAAAGGGCAGCTACTCCCAGGAAGTGCTGGCTTTCTGCCCTGTATGCTAAAGCAGCATTGTGTTAGCAGCCCAAGGTGGGGAAAAAAGGAACCAGGGGACTTGGGTCAGATTCCAAAGGAAACACAAATACTGCCATTCCCCAGGGAAGCTGAGTGTAAGGGGGGCTTGGTGTGGGATGCCCTGTTAATACCCCTGTTGAAATCCATGCAACCACAAACTACCGAGAGAATGTCAACAAAGATAGATTATTTGCAGAGTCAGCAGAAGCTGGGATACAAGGCCAGCCTAATATGTTTAGTCACTCTCAGAGAGGCTACTTTTGGCCAACAGCAGTGATCTCCTTCTCCCAGAATGGACCCATCCGAAGGACTGAGGATATACCAAGATGGCATCAGAGTAAGGAAGATGACCTTGCTGTTTTGGAAGCCAGCATGATGATATGGGGCAACCCCCAAGTGGAAGTGTCTCCTAGTCAGACAAAGCCTCCATCATTGCTTCTCTTGGAGAATTGTTTCCATTGCCTCAGGTATCATAAAGGAGGTGGTGGTTAACAATATCCTCCAAAGGCTACACCCCAAAGATTCTCAACTATTCCAATAACTCTTTTAGATTTTATTGATACCTCCCTCTGTACAATGTCCACTGAAGTCTGGTACAGATAGTCCATTCAAGTGCACAAATATCTTTCTGACAGTTTGTGGGAATCTTGGGGTACTGCTTATATTCAAATGAGGTAAATTATAAGTCCATAGGACTTATAATAAATTAATAATATATAACATAATATGATATAATATGATATGATATAATATAATATAATATAATATAATACACAATATAATGTAATATAATGTGATATGATATGATGTGATATGATATGATGTGACATGATATGATATAATATGATATGATATAATATAATAATAAAATAACGTTTACATAATAATTCCCCCAGAGGGAACCTGGTACAGGGAAATGAATTAGTATTTATATAGTTCCTATCATGTGCCAGGCACCACATATTCTAAGTGCTTTATAGTATTCTCATCTGATCCTTATAACAACCCCTATGAGGTAGGTGCTATTATTAACCTCATTTTATATTTGAGAAAACGGAGGCAAACAGAAGTCAGATGAATTACCTAGAGTTGCTCAGTGTCTGAGACTGGATTTGCTTTCAACTCTCCCTGACTTTAGACTCATTGAACCATCAAATTGCTGCCTCACATACTATATGATAGACAGTTGGCCTTGAAACCAGGAGGAGATCTGTTCAAGTTCTTCTGATACATACTAACTGCAACCCTTTGCAAATTTTAGTGCTCTAAGACAGGGCTGTCCAAAATGCAGCCTGCAGGCTGCGTGTGGCCCACCTACAAGCACAGAAATTTACATAAATGCTTTAGTAAATGAAGCCGAGCTATGGCAGAGCTCTCACTAAAATGGCAAATCAAAATCTATTGTCTATTGTTTCAATAAAAACCTAAGGTTGGACAGACCTGCTCTAAGACTTTAAGGAACATTTGTAGAGGGAGTTTCCTCATCTGCAAATTTCTTATACTAATGAATTCACGGGTCTAGTCCTTATCCTTATCACAAGAGTGAAGCATTAGGTAGGTTCCCCCAGTTTCTTGCCATCTTCATATTTTTACTCTCTGCTTCACCAGGTTCCTACTCCTGGCTCATCTCTCTTCTTGGGCTTTCCCCACATCCAAATCACTGTCCTCAGAGCTACTTGAATCACCAGCTTAACTGGCAGCCAGTACTCTTTTCTTCCAGTTCTAGGCTCTTAGAACCTTAGAACCAGAAGCCTCCCAATCAGCAACCTGGGTGAGGGCGTTTCCAGCTCCTAGCTCTCTCCCTCCATTTTCTCTCTCTTTTTTATGTGTCCCACTTCCGTACAATTAAACTTTCTCAATGAGTGCCTAGTTCTCTGGGCTGTTCTTGGTGGGCAATCCTCTCAGCCCTAGAAAGTAGCCCTGAGAAGACTTTGAGAGTCCCTTGGACAGGAAAGAGATCAAATTAGTCAATACTTAAAGAGATTAATTCAGATTATTCACTGGAAGGTCAAAGTACTGAAGCTGAAGCTTAAATACTTTGGCCACATTATCAGAAGATGAGACTCATTAGAAAAGACTCTGATGTTGGGAAAGACTGCAGGCAAATTAGAAGGAGATGGCAAAGGATGAGATGGATAAATATTGTTATGCAAGAAATGAACATGAGCTTGGACAGACTTTGGGGGATAGTGGAGGATAGAAGGGCCTGGTGTGTCTGTGGTGCCATGAAGAGCTGGACATGACTGAACACCAACAAAAATATAAATTTTTTAAAAATATGATACTCAAAGTGATCTGTCAGAACATTTATCATCTTGTGACTTTGACTGACTCAGGACATTTATGTTTGGGAATGTCCATCTAGGTTTGTGGTGCAGATCACCCATATTTTTGCCTTTTCACACTCTGTCTCCCATATCTATATCTTCCCTCTTTTACCTCTTAGAATACCTAGCTTTCTTGAAGCTCCACTTAAATGCCACCTCCTAAATAAGACCTTTCCTAATCTCCCTAACTGTATAGAGCCTCCTCCCATATCATTCTGCATTCACATTGTACATATTTTCTATTTCTTTAGCTGTGTCACATGTCATTCTCCCCCACAATAGAATGTAAGCTCTTTGAGGGCTAGGACTTTTTGTTTTTGTCTTTGTATACTCAACACTTAACATTTATTAGATGGTTAATAAATCCTGCTTGTTGGAGGATTGAATGATTGACTACATATGTTTTTTCCAGATACAGTAGGAAGTCCCAAGTTATACCCAATTATGAGGCAAGTAGTAATATACTTCCAAAAACAAAAAATAATAGACTCGTAGCTTTTCGTTGTTCAGTCGTGTTTGACTCTTCATTGAGGTTTTTACTGGAGTGGTTTGCCATTTCCTTCTCCTTCTTTTTACAATTGAAGAAACTGAGGCAAACAGGGCTAAGTGACTTGCCCAGGGTCACGCAAGTGTCTGAGGCCAGATTTGAACTTAGGAAGACCAGTCTTCCAACTGTTCCACCTAGCTGCCCCATTGTACAAGTCTGCAGGATGCCTTTGCCTTTTGAAAGCTGTTGTGGCCACTAAGTATCCTTGTGTTAGAATTAGAATGCTTGTGTTCAGAGGGAAAGATCTGACAGTTCCACTATATTTACTCTGCCCTCAGCCTACATTTGGACTATTTTGTTCAATTACAGCTATCACAATTTAGGAATGCCACCAACAAGTTGGAGTACATCCAGAGGAAGGTGGCGGGGATGCTAATGGTACTGGTGACTGGTCATAGGATGATCAATTGAAGGAACTGAACTGGGGAAGTTTAACTTGGAAGAGAAGAACTTAGGGGGTCATGAGAGCTATCTTCGAATATATGAAAGACTGTCATGAGGAAATGCTATAAGAGGAAAGAATTAGAAATAGATGGAAGGTGCTGAGGCAGATTTTAGCTTGAAACAAGTGTAAGTGTGATGAGTTACTCTTGTTTTTCTCCCAGAGCTACATTGCCTCTCAGGATTGCCCCCTCCCCCCCCCCCCTCCCTCTTTTCCCCCTTCTCCCCTTCCCCCCTTCTCCCCTCCACATCCCCCCACTCCCACCTCTGCACTTTGAGGAACTAGGGTGTCTTTTACCTATTGCTATTACTTCAATCCCCCACAGCTATGTTAGGGAGCAAGTGACTTGGGTTTAATCACTTAACAACAGAGAGCTTTTATAGAGAGATATTTACTTTAAAGATACAGGAAGAACAAAGTACATTTCTCCCCAATTTCTCCAGGGCATACTCTTTCCTATACCACCTTGGTCTCTAGAGGAGTAGGGTCATATCGGCTCATTTCCAATATAGCATTGGTCCCATCAAGTACATGTTCTGAGGTAGCATGATGGCTGGGTGAGTCTCCATTCTCCTTGGAGGATCAATGCTGCACTAACTACAAAACTCTACCTGGATTTCGATTCCTATATTTCTGTGGTTCACTCTACTAACAAAGGTCTAGGAACCTAGATTAGAAATGAATGCATGAAAAAAACCAACAACTGAAGTCAGTTTCCTAAGGGCCATATGGTTTTGGAGGGGATAAGGCCCTGACACACTTCCCCTTATCATATGGCCTTTTAAGGGACACCATGATTCAAAAAATCAACAAGTACCCCTATATTGAAATCAAACAAAGGGGCAGAGGAAGAGAAGACAAAAAGAAAAAGGAAGGAAGGAAGGAAGGAAGGAAGGAAGGAAGGAAGGAAGGAAGGAAGGAAGGAAGGAAGGAAGGAAGGAAGGAAGGAAGGAAAGAAACTGACTGAGACCTTTTGAAGAAACTGACAATTCTGGCTATATAGACAACTGAAAAAGACTTCCCACTTATATTATCAGCCAACCACAACCAGTTACAGAAAGCCTACATATATTTCACAGTCTCTCCAATGTATTTCCTTTAGAGGTCACCACAATTCCCCTGGTAGCAAGCTCCCTGGCATCATCTGCATGGAGAGGTTACATTAATCTGATACAGCTGATGTGATTTCTTCAGACTCCCATCACATAAGCTTCCTAACAATCTGAACAGTCCAACAATATAAAAACAGCCTTTATCCCTAAACACCTTCCAGAGGAGGTGGGACAACCACTCATTTGAGATGTTATACAAGAGATTCATGTTTCAGGTATGGTTGGACTAGATGAATCGTCTGGTATCTTCCAAAGCTAAGATTTCATTGTTGCAGAATTTAATCATGTCCCAATCCTCATGTCCCAACCAGTGTTAACCTCCTGAAGTGCTTCGTTTAAAGTTCTGTATTACTGAGTGTGTGATCCCTATCCTCCTTCCTTCCTCATCATCCATGATCAAGACCTGATAGCTTCCAGTTCTAGGCCTGGGAGGGTGGGGTGAGAGGGAGAGATGGACTTAGGGAGAGGGGAGGGAGAAGTACAGGCACAGTCAGCCCTTAAGCACTAAGCCTAAACTGCTGGTCTGTCTGGTTCAATTCACCTTCCACTCTAATGGAGCCTGCTCCTGACTGCTGCTTTTGCAGGCTCCTTTAGGAGCTCTCAGTTACCAGCCTAGGAGGCACAACTTGGCGCATGCTAGATGGCTCTGGGTTCCTCATGACTCCTGGCTTTCTGCTTAAGTGCCATGGCTTGCTATCAGCTTCCCTTCCTTCTAAAGAACTTATCCTTTTTTCAGTCATCTATGTCCTGTGATGTCAAACCTACACCAACATGAAAGCTGTCTCTGACATTTTGGATGTTCCCCGCCCCCCCCCTTTTAAATGCACAACTTATTTATGTTGCCCCTCCATGTTAGATTGGCCATATCCCGCTCTTCCCCACTTCTTGTCCCCTGCCCCCATTTCAAAAGTTCCAAATGTGCCCCATTTGGCTGCCACGTGCAGCTGGCGAAGAGGCCCATTGGGATGCGCCTCACCCACCAGGGAGTACTTCTGGGCTTGTGGCTTGCCAAGTAAGTCTGCCAACTGGAGGTGTTGTTGGCGCCCGAGCCACCCCCACCAGGCTTCCAGCTAACAAAAATACCTGGGGCTTGTAGTAATCTCCTTTCTTTCCTCTTGTCAGTAGGCCAAGGCTGAGGGAGGTGGCTTTGTTTGGGCGGCCTGTCTAGCTGAGTCCTATGCGAGTACAGCTGTGGAATAAGGCAGAATTGCAGGTTTGGATTTTTCACCGTCTTCTCCTCCGTTTCAATTTGTATGACTGAATGGATTGCAGCTGCTTCAAAGAGATACTCTATTACTTTATTCACCCTTCTGGAGCAGGGGAGAGGGTGTTAGCCAACACAGCTGGAGTATATTAAGTCCTCACCTTATTGAGGCTTGGCATATTTGAGCGGTGCATATCCATCTATAGATGTCAATTTGTGGAGCCCTGCAAAATTCACTCTCTCTGTGGGCAAGAAAAGAAAACCGAGCCACAATTAGGACACAAAAATTCCCACTTTGTGGCCTGGACCATCAAGTTACAATACAAATCAGACACATAAGAAAAATCACCTTTCGTGTGGGGAGATTTTTATGTAAAAAGCACCTCAAAGCACATGCTCAGCACATATGCATATCCAAGATGGGAATGTCAGCCAATTGTCTTTCCTTTTCCTCTGTTCAAGGATATTTTTTGGCTTTTTTTTTTCCTTTATGGATTTTATTCTGGTTTCCTTACAGCCCATTTTCTGTACTCAGATTCCTCACATGCAAACAAAACTGTCCCAGTTTGGAGCTCCACCCAAAGGGATACCTGACCAATCTGAATTCACTTAAGTCAAATTAATGAATTGTTTCTCTGGGATGCCCTGGTAGCATCTCCTCTGATGAAACAACTCTCTTGTCCCATCCATTCCAGGGAAAGAGGCATGGATGTGAAATTAAATTGAAAAAGTTAAACCATTTAATTTAAACATGAAAGAAAGCCCTCAGGCCTATTGAGTTTACCAAAATTTGCTCTTCTGGATACAATAAAAATTGGTTCTATTGTTTTATAACATTTTTTATTTATCATTATCTAGGGATCAGGGTGACTGGGATGCATGTGGAGGCATTCATTCTTCGACCTCAAAAATCTGCACTAAAAGTAACTCTAAAATCCTATAACAAGTCTCAGATTTATGACTGTATGAACCTCTCTCTCTCTCTCTCTCTCTTTCTCCTTCTTTCCCTCTCTTTCTCTATGTTTCTGTCTCTGTCTCTGTCTCTTTCTGTCTCTGTCTCTGTCTTTGTCTCTCTCTTCTCTGTCTTTCTGTCTCTGTCTCTCTCTTTCTCTCTCTCCCCCTCTCTTATAATTTTTCTTCGTTTAAACTCCATGGCTGATGAAAGAAAAAAAATGACTTGACAGCAATTCAGAATGAAATCTCCTGGCAGGAGACTCAGGCTCCACCCAGGGATTCCAGCCCTAACTCGGTTTTTAATGGTCAGACTCCTTAAATTCTTATCTACCCTGTTGAGGTGATCAACCAAGGCTAGAGAGAGTGTGAGATCAGTTAGGATTGGGAGAACTCCCCAGGCCACTTCTACTACAATGAAAATGCTACACAAACCATAGTGAGTGATATGTGAGAATTGACTCCTTAAATGACCGTTTAACAATTTTGCATTGTTTTATCTGGCAGAATGGAAGATACAAAAGCATAGAAGTCTCCACAGTTCTGCCATCACTTTTGCATATATATAATATATATATATATATATATATACACACACACACACATATATATATAGCACATAAATATATTGTGTATATATAACATGTGCATATATGTATATATATACATAGAAGCACATACATGCATATATATTGGAGTCCTCTTCTGGCTTCATAGGGTCATAGATTTAGACCTAGAAAAGATAGTAGAAGCCATCAAGTCAATTTCCTCATTTTATAGATGAGGAAACCGAGGCAGGGAGCGATATGCTCAGGATCACCCAGTAAGATTCTAAAGTGAGACTTAACTCCAGGTTTTTCTGACTCCTACTTCAGAGCCTTATCTCTTGTGTGTGCCATGCCTCAAAATTCCTAGCTACCATCATGTGTTCCATTTACAAAGAACTCCATGTGGCATATTATTGCCCCCTTTGATGCTGGTCAAGTTCATCATACTCTTTTTTTTCTAGAGATAGCACTCAGGAATCTCTGTTCTTGGAGCTGTGTTCAGACATCTAGGCAACCTGATTTCTCTGAGTCTTGAATTAGGTCCCAAAGAGTTTTGAGGTCTCTTAGTCACCATTTCCCATATTGCTTCACCAACTGAGTCACAGAAGCAAACTTGAGCAGTGTCTGGATTGCCGTACCTTGTCACCTTGGGGAAAAGGCACTCTCCCACAGAGATTTGTTCATCAGGGCTTTGGCCATGGGGAAACAGACCAAGAGACTTAAATGAATTATCTAGTGTTTCACAGATAGTGACAAACAGGGGCAGGATTTGAACCTTGGCTCCAAAGTCAGTGTTTTTTTCTGACATATCCTACCTTGGAGTCAGGAAGGACTAGATTCCAGAACTGTCTCTTACCCATCCTAGGTATGTGTCTATGGGCAAATAACAATTCTCTCGGGTTATGAGTTGCCAAGCATTGTGGGGACGCTGATGAAATCAAAAGTCACAAAACTGTAGATGAACATGATCCCTAGAGGCAATTTTTTGCCATTTAAAAATAATTTTTTATGGAAATATGTTTTGCATGACTGCACATGTATAAGCTATATCAAATTGCTTACTATCATGGAGAGGGGAGGCGGAAGAGGAGGGAGGAAGAGAATTTGGAACTCAAAATTTTAAAAATTGTTTTTACATGTAATTGAGGAAAAAATATTAAATAAATAAAAATAATTCTTTTATCCAACAGTCTTTGAACACTTTTTTCATAACATTATTGCCTATTGTATGAATAGTCTGCGTAGTTTAAGCCCTTACTAAAAAGAAAGTAACCATATAGTGAAAGCTTCTGTTTCTCCAAGTTAAACACAATATCACATTTAAATTTTTTTGAAAGTAATTAGGTCCATGGTTTAATAAAATCTCTTACCAGATTCCAGTTTTACGAACCTAACCTTTTACAGGTTAAATTGCTTTTAGGCTGATAAATATTGTTTTATTTATGCTCATTGAATACCATAAAGGACTTTTCTCCCTGGCTAAATTTAGAGACTGGTGAGAGAGGTGGTGGGGTGGGGGAAACTAGAGTTACTGACTTTTTAACTTCCAATGTTGCCTAGTAAGATGAAACCCCTTGTAAAAAGGAGTTAAAGGCCATAACACTGTGCCTTTGTAAGAAAAAAAAATTAAAAATCTTCATAAATGAAGCCCTCAAATGCTCTAACGTAATCATATTAGGCCTAAACATAAGGGACTCTTACATTCTCTGAGCACTGGTCTTCCCTTTTCAGGGAGAGCCCCTGTGGAGGTATGAACAGTAAGCCAGGCTCAGGGAGAGTGGGACTGATTGCCTGTCTGCATGTCCTATTTATCATTAAGACAGTATTTATACATTTGCTTTCACTGCGTGATTCAAAAGGGATTTCCTGTTAAGTAAAGAGCTTCACTACTTCATGACAAAGTTGGACCGGGTTGGAAACAGCCGTGAACGTCTGGGCCATGAGTTTCCTCAGAGTTCCTCTGAAGGATCTTCCCTCTGTATTATTTTTCTTAAAAAAAAAAAAAACAAAAAACCCCACCAAACTTTTCTGTAAAGTCACACACCCTCCTTGCTTTAGCGAGATTCCTTGGTTTGTCTTTGCCTGAAGGGTTTGACACCCAGACTTCCTTCCCCATTTTAGGGGCAGCCCTTTCTTTGGTTTCCACTCCTGAAGAGCCCATTGCTGACAGAAGCCATCTGAAGAGTGCATCTGTGTCTCTCCCATCTACATCATTCCTTTCTTCTTAGGATTGGGTTGCAAAGCCCTTTGTAGAGAAAGTGAATATCTAGCTCTTGGACCAGTTTAACCAAAGCCCAGATGGTATTGGAGTCATATCCTTTTCCCTGCCTGTCCAAACAGGCTTTTCTTCCTTCTTCCCCCCCACCCCACATCATTTCTCTACATACTCCCCGTCCTCTCCCCTTCCATAATGTTTCATGCAGACAGAGAGAACTAGCTTTAACTACTTCGTTTTAAAAAGAATTATCCTTGCAACTCAACTTCTTTTTTTCAGGTGTCCCAGCTAATTGAAAATTGCCTCTAGTAATTTTAATCCCCAACACCCCTTGGCTGTGCTTTTGCAGAATCTGTCCCCATTCCTTAAATACAGATCCTCCTCACCTCCATCTGTTAAAATTCCTAGCTGCCTTCAAGGTTCAGTTAAAGCCACCACTTCCTATAAGAAGCCTTTCCCAACACTCCTCAACACCTCTCAACCTCACACCCACCCCAGCTGTTAGGTTTCCCACTCCATAATATACAAGGAAGACAGTTGGCACCCCCTGTATAATTGCATTTGAGAGGCAGCCTGGAATATGGGATAGAGGCCTGTCCTCAGCAGTAGGAAGAACTGGGTTCAAGTCCTGCTTTTGCCATCTCTAGCAAATCACTAAACCTCTCAATGCCTTAGGCATCTTTCCTAAACAAAAAGTTGCAGAGAATTTACCAATTTCCAGCGGTAAAAGTTCCTTACATGGTGCTCTCTGGCACCCTACACTAATGAAATCTTATGTGTAGTGAATGTATATGTATACACACGTATATGTACACACATATATGTATGTAATATTTACTTATCTGCATATGCCAGATAGAAGTAGAATGTAACTTCCTTGAGGGCAGGACAATTTGTGTATTTATCCTTGTATTCCTAATGCTTCTGATGCAGGACAGGTATAATTCTTTCTAATTCCTTTCATCAGAGTAGAAGAAGGATCTGAATCATAAGATCCTACATGATAAGATGATGAAAGCAACAGAATTGTGTATAAGCCCTATCCTTAAGATAGAAAGGGAAGATGTTGTTCAGTTGTTTTCAGTTGCATCTGACACTTCGTGACCCCCATTTGGGGTTTTTATTGACAAAGATGCCAGAGTGCTTTGCCATTTTCTTCTCTGGCCCCTTTTACAGGTGGGGAAACTGAGACAACCAGGGTTAAGTGACTTGCCCAGGGTCACACAGCTAGTGAGTATCTTGAGGCCACATTTGAACTCAGGTCTTTCCGACTCCATGCCCAACACTATACATTGGGGCACCTACCTGCCCAAGAAAGGGAAGATAGAGAAAGATAAAACAAAACAAGCAAACAAAAAAGAATGGGGTTTTACGGGGTAAGGCTGACAATGAGCACACAGTGGTCAGTTCCCAGAGAAAAATTCAGCCAATGCTATAGTCGAGCCACTTACTAATGGGGCCTCCAAATTGCACATTGATATTTTTCGTCCTCAAACCATCCCTAATTATAACATTTTGAAAAATCAGACCAGTCAAGAATTGGGCTGATGGCCGAAGCGTTTCTGAAATAAAGATCAGATCTCTCAAGTATCAAACTACACTGCCGAATGACTAATTGTGGGATGACTAATTCCTGTCTCTCTTCCAAGGCTCTTTCGTACAGTGGCCAAGTACACATACCATCAAGATGTTGTTATCACGCTACTCCCCACTTCACTCATCTCGAGGAGGAGATGGAAGCTTTGAAGGGCCTGGTGTGATCTCCATGTGGCATTCTTCTTCTCTGAAGAAGGAGGGGCCATTCATCTTCATGCTTCTTCATCCGCCATGATAAGAACATTTAGTTCTATGTGTGTTGATTCTTCTATAAAGTTGGCTTTCAAGAAGGGGAAAAAAATCTCTCCCTTCACCCCCACTGTGCTGGAAGGAGATGAATATTCAGGTTGACATAAAATGAAAACCTGCCTCTCTCCCACTTTCATTAGTCTTCATTATGTGACCACGACAGGTTTAATTGCTGCCCGGCATACATAAGTAATAAAAATGTAAAATGTTTAAATGAACTGTGGCTCCCAAAAGCTATTATAAAAGATTAATGATGAGCACTCTTTGCTAACTTAACCGTCTTTGAGAAACACATCTTAACAGCCCTTGTGGTTACAATGATATTAGAACAATATTTGCTTGACCACTTTGTCGCAAATCATCATGCATCAAGTTTTGATGGCTTTGATTAGTCTGTCTTCAGTGAGTCTGACTTCTTGATGTATTTTAATCCAATTTTCTTGTTCTTGATGACTTGTGTCTCTACAATTCAAAGCATTTTCAGGTACTCATAATAACATTAACATTCTGCCTTTTTAAGAACTGCTGACTCCTGCTAAAAGCTCTGGATGGTGAGGCCTCACACAAAGTCTTAACATCACCATTCCAAACTTTTTACAGCCAATGAATTCTCCTTGGCTTTGGAGAAAGATGTCAAACTGTATAATATTGGGATCCATACTTCATATAGATCACCTTTAACCGAATTAGAAATCATGTTCAAAAGGTGGCCTTTTGTAATGTCTCACAACTATAGACAAATTCACCCCTTACCCTTTACCTCTTCATACTGTCTTCAGATAGGTCCATTCCAAAGCATCAGCCCACAAATGCCTCTATTTTCTATTTCTGCTACATTGTAAAAGGTCTATGATGAACATACCTAATACCTTTGGAAAACTAGGCTATGATAATACTGCTGCACACTCTCTAAACAAGGTTTCTCTAAAGTAGGGGTATGGCATGACTCCTAGTGGGCATGGTTTAACCCCAAGGGATGTGCAATCAACTAATTGAGAGTGGGAAGATGGGTCATACCCCTTACTTCTCACAACATGCAGTCCTGGGACTGAGCAGGAAAATCCCTGCTCCCTCACATGATTCCCTACCCCATCCATGTAAATATACACATGTCAGGGGAGAAAATTACTAATTAGTGCGTATGATCAAAAAAGTTTGGAGACTACTGTTCTAGACTACACTTGGGTCGAATTAGATTGCTCAGAACTCTAAATCCTTATCTATTGCCTCAAGCCTATCATAAAATATGTCTAAAGATATCATTAGGTTATTTTTATGATAGCACCATGCCGAGAATCCGTCCATGCTGTTTGTCATGAAATGAACTTGTATGAATAGCTACTTTGGATTAAGACTGGGATCTAAATTGAACTTGGTTTTATTCCGAAAAATGGGATTACTTGAATGTCAAGTTCTTTGCTCAGTACACACATCCAAAGCTCTTAAACATTTTGTTGGTTATCTTTGAGATTGATTTTTATCTTGGATGTACAGTGTTCTCCTTAATTAACTAAGGTTCCATTTGGTCACTTCAGGAACTCCAGTAGTGAGCCACCGGGTATCATATGAGTGTGCTATGGTAAGACAAGACAAGCCAAGGAGTGTTAGGATCCAAGTCCCAAATCTGGACCCCTAAACTCTCAGCCCATCTTCAAATAAAAATGTCTAATACTTATTTGTTAGACTATTCTGCGTTAACCCATGAAATTTCAGTTGGTATCAATATCAAGTTTCTACGTTTAAAAGCTAAATGGCCTTGCAAAAGAGGACTGAGGAGAAGAAGGTTAGAAGACAATTATGTCCTAGAAAAGGGAGGAGGGGAAGAGAAATCATGTTGCAGAAGAGGCCTTACTTGCCAATCCAATCCATCTCAGGTTTAACCTGGTCAGTCCTAGAAAAAGAAAACTCAAATCATCAAAACAAAAAAGAGAATAGATGAGGAGGAAGACAACAACGAGGCAAAAATGAAATAGGAAAATGGAAAGAGTTTCCTCTCTACTCTTTCCTTACTTCTTTTGATCTTCCTTCTGCCTCACTGTCTGTGTATCAAGTAAGTGAGAACTGTGAAATGACCCTATTTCTCATAGGTTTAAGTTTTGACTTGGCTCTCTAAATGGCAAGGTCAGAGCTGTACAAATTGGAGCCCTTCCCTTGACCACTTTCGGTTCAGGAAATACTATGTTTACTTAGGTATGTAATATGACATCATAATTATTGCCACTAAAACTAAATGTGATGCCACAGATAGACCGATGACTTCATGTGGAAAATAACCCACAAGCCCAGAGCACTTATTTGCAAATGAACACTGAGGTTCTGTTTCAAAGTCCCCTTCCCCCCAACACACACACACACACACACACACACACACACACACACACACACACACACACACCCTGCCCCTTCCAAATTCATTTCTACTTGACCACAATGCATTTCACATTGTGAGTAAAAACAAAATCCCAGGCATGAGAGTTGCCCTGCTTTTTAAGATGAAACACAATCCCCAGAGCAAATGTGTTCTCTGCTTGTTTTCTGTGTTGGCTGGAGCCCCCTCCTCTCCTGTATTTATAAAGGGGCAAATTAAGCCAATCTTCAGCTGAATCGAGCATATCAAAAACACACGCTGCCGAGTAGGATGCCCACAGATCCAGCAGAAAGGGAGACCACCAGGAGCACTCAGTGAACAACAATGGCCTTCATTGTCTGAAGTCATACAGTAGCCAGGAAGGGTTAACCAGGCTCTTGGAATCAGCAGTCTGGCAGGCGATGCTACTATGTAGGCAGCCCTCAGCCCAGCGGTAAATACTAGTTTTACATTTTTCGGCATGCCAACCCTAAGTGTTATGCCGAACTTCATGTCTCGTTATGAAAGCAGTCTACATTTGGCAGGCTCCTCTCTACCCTCTCCCCCCACCTTCCACCTATGTTCTCACAAAGAGGAAAAGAGAATCTGGGGCCCTCTGGTCAACGGTATCTTTTCAGGTACCCAGAGGAGGACAACCAGTAAACAGCCCTCTGTAGCAAGTGACTTAACAGAAGGGAAGGCCTCACTGTGAACCAAACACAGCTGTTTCTGGGATAAATATTGACAGGCTGTGAAGCAAGACTGTTTTACATCTTGACATAGAGCCATATCGAAAGGCAAAGTTTCAGGGAAAATTTGAATTTTTCCCTTCACAAGATAAAAATGCAGATCCCCACCACAGAAGCCAAATGTAATGAGGGAGAATAAGGGATTTAGTGGCCCTGTGAACAATGTGCACTGTGCACACTCCATACAGCAGGAAAATTGGGGTGGGGGTGGGGGGCAGGGGGGCCTGATCAAGGTACCAAGGCTTAAGTAGGTGGCATCCCAGCAGAAGTGTCCTAAAGGACAGGGCAGATTACAATCTATTTGAAAAAGACCCAAAGGAGTGGCAAATGGTCAGTTGTCTGTGAGGCAGGCTGCTTAAGAATCTGCCCTGGGAAGAATACCAGCCTGGGAAAGAAAGCAGAGGGGGAGAGAACCCAGGGGACATGTCTCATAAGTTCATGCTTAGAAACAAAAAGACTTGAGCAGCAGAAAAGCAGTAGCTGATGTTGAAAAATGCAAAACAAAGGAGGATTTCTTAAAAAAAAAAAGAAGAGAGCCATTTTGTAAAACGAGGAGGAGTGGAAAGAGAGAGGAGAAAGAGTAGGTAACATATAAAGGAAGGAGGAGGGTAATCAGAGTTGTGACATTGAATATCTGAGATAATGAATCACTCTTCAAAACATTCCCTAGATAAAGGCTTTACAGAAATGCCACATAGCAAAGAAACTGATAAGGCATACCCAGAAAAATCTAAAGATAAAATAGCCACCATTTATTTATTTGTGGTAGTGAGGTTCAAGGTCAATATGGATAATTAAAATCCAGAAAGAATCTCCCTAAATCCACTGGATCATGTTTTCAACCTCTTCTTCCACAAAATCCTTTTCATGAGCAAAGGGGCTCATCAGCAGGGGGGAAAAAGGATTGACTTTCATTTTTTTTCACCTCTCTTCTGATGATTATCTATCAAAAGTGCTAATGAGTGAAATAACCTCACAACAAAGCTCCAGAAGGACTAGGAAGAGATCCAAAGAACCTTAACTATCCATACATGAAATTATCTCCTTGTAAATAGTCCAAAATTTAATGTATGTACCAGGCAAATGTTATCCTTTTTTTAGCGAGGAGGGAATTCTATTTCCCTGACTCCTCAGTCATAAATTGAAGACTATACTTGTTATCTACCTACTCAATTGGCATGTGGTAAAGGGCAAAACAGACATTTATCCTGTCTTCACACAGCTTCAATGTATATAAGGGAAAATTTAAGGGTTTTCAGAAGTCGTTGGCTATATCTGCACACGAAAGGCCAAGAATTTGGCTGGATGTGTAGAGGAAACAGTGACCTTGCCCACTGGGTTTAACTTTGTCTCTATTGCCTTTTTTCTTGCCCACTTATCTATATGGCAGAATGGAAAGCGTTAGAAAAGATGTTAGAGTTGGAAAACTAAGTAGCCCCAGAAAGGATGGGTAGTGAATAACCTTTCTACAAAAAAGTTAATATGCAAGAAAAATGAAAGGAGATCTGCTTTCCTAAAAGAGATATCTTTAGAAAATCTTCTGGCTTTGAACTAAAAGAGGATAAGGGAACCTTCACAAATGAGGGAAAGATAGCCAACATTGAGAGCAGAACCCACAACTGGGAAGAAGAGAGGAGCTCCATAGCCCCAAGTCCAGTGGAGCTGTTTGGCGGGAAGTAGATGTCTAGCAGAGGAGAGTTTTATTGAGACTAGACATCAATCAAAGAAGCATCCAGCTGAGCCCTGTAGGGTGCAGGTTTGGAAGGAGAAGTAGGAAGACATCAGTAGAAGAGATCACTGGATCTGCAGCATGATTTGCACATCCATGCGTGCTGGCCACATGTGTTTGCCACAAGTGTATCTTTCCACACATGTTCTCTTACAAATATCCATTCTTCTCACTTATGACATATAGATTTGTGGGAGAATGTGCCCCCAGTTTACTGAGGAAATGTTTTATGGCAACTTTGTTTACTATATCATCTGATTGAATGCTTTAACTTTGGACTAATTGTGTCTTGGGGCTGCCTGTTAAAGGTAAACACAATGATGTGGGCTTGTGAGTGGAGGCTTTGAGTATTTGCGAATGCACAGAGTATAATGAACCCTGGGTTGCTGTCTTTTGGGGATTCATCCAGAAAGTTGGGGTGGGTACCCCAGACATTAACATTTATAGTACTTCTTGGTTTATAAAGCAATACAGCAACTTATTTCCTTTAAAACAACCCTGTGATTACTTGCTGCAAGGAATGCCATTCTTATCGTACATGGTTTAATGAGACTGAAAGTCAAGAGGATGAATTAAACGTGAATCTGTTCCTTTTCTACTTCCCTTTATGCTAGACACATTTGGCCCAACTTCCGATGCTCAGTATAGTGATATCTGTGAGACTGAAGACAATAAGCAAAATACACAAAGAAGACAGAGATGAGATAAAAAAAATAGATTGCCCATGCCATCCATCCAAGTTATTTTTCAAATATTATTTAATATTGTTTTATATTTTATATTTATAGTATTTTAATAAATATTATATATAAATATTATAAATATAAATTATTTATACATAAATATATTATATTTTTATATACTGGAACAAAATTCTGAGTCCTAGGGATGCACCCTCAATCTTAGAATCAGCTACCTCTGTGAAGGAGATGACTTGAATATTCTTAGGACTCCTGAGTAGAACAATTCCCCAACACCCCCAACACATCATAATATCTGACAAAGAGCACTTCAAGGGTTGCAAAGTACTTTACACAGATTAATTCATTAGATCCTTAAAAGGATGTAGATTAGGAATGTCTGGTGTTATTATATGCATTTACAGATGAAGAAACTGAGGCTCAGAAAGGGAAAGCCCATGGTAACACAGCTGGGAAGTGTCAAAAATGAAATTTGAACCCAGTTCTTCTAACTTCATGTCCAGTGTTTTTTTCTGCTCTGTTACAATATCCCTATCTCTCCTCTGTATTCTAGTGGAACTGTACTACCCATTTTCCCTGGAATATAACCTATACTTTTGTGCCCTTTGGCCGGGAATGTCTTTTTTCCCATTCTTCACTTGTTGAATTACTACCTAGTTTTCAACATCCAAGTCCAATGCTGCCCTTCCGAGACCTGTAGTGATAAGAACTTTGCCATCACAGAGTATATTATTTTGAACCTCATTGATGCTGTTATGATATATTATAGCTATCTATGTATAGGTCTTCTTCCCCTACTAAACCATAAACAGGGGTTACAGTTAGATCCTGATTGATATAAAGAATGAATCCCTTGAAGTGGTTGTAGGTATTCCAATCCACATTATTTAAGGTTGTAATTATTTGGTATTGGATCATTGGTTCCAACCCACTGGAAATAAGCAGTGGGAACCGGATTAATGTAATCACTTCAAGAAATTAATTTTTCACAGTAATTGGGACCTATCTGAATGTCTTATGCAACTTTGCACATCCCCTAGCACCTTACACATTGCTCTGCACTTAGTAGGTCGCCAATCAATGTTCGTTCAATATTCTTTTTTTCTCAGCTGGACCTTATTCATCCAGGCTCCCCTACTTCTGCCACAGGATTACTCACTTTGTGATGTCATCCAACAGGGTGAGGCTAGTTATAATGTTAAGTTTCTCTGTAATGGAACAGACCACAACTCCATTTGTTGATCATCTGCAGTCTACTGTCATTAACATTTCTGCTACTTGGCCCAAGTTCTTTTAAATCCTCCTTAGGACCTGGTATAGTTCTGTGCACATCATAGATGCTTGATAAACACTCTTTGGGTGATGAATGAAATTCATGCTTTCTTACTTTGATCTCATTGTCATACTGCCTAGCTGGGACATAAATTATCTTACTCTCTCATCAAGACTTTCATATCTTTCTAATATTTTTAGATATTTATCAGGCCTTTTCTGTCCTCTCAACCAAGCCAAACACAGTTAACTCCATTCATATTTCTTCACTTGACTCCCCCAATTTAGTTTCTTGTATCTGGATTCACTCCAGTTTGTCTCCAGTTTTCTGTTTCCCCAATGTTCAGAACTGAAGCTAGTGTTTTAGGGATATTCTGAGCACAGTTATATAGAAAATATCGTATGAAGGGAGATTAGGAGGGTGGGGAGATTAGTGAAGAGGAGGAGATGATGAGTTGGTCAGAAGGGGAAAGAAAGGGCAGCAAGCTGGATGCAGGCTCAAATTCTTGGAGCTTCTTTAACATTTCCCTCTCTCAAACCCTGACATCCAACTAATTATCAAATCCTTCATGTCTGTCTCTGAGATGGCTCATGCAAATATCCATCTCCTCCTTTCCACTGTAACCACTCCAATTCAGATCCAAATTAATTCTCTCCTAGATTATTATAACAACCTCCTAACTAGTCTTCATGTGTCCAGTCTATCGCCTGTCCAATCCTCTAAGCATGGCTCAGGTCACCATCATAATAAAAGATGGTTGTTGTGGTTTGGTTTGCCATTTTCTTCTCCAGCTCATTTTATAGTTGAAGACATTGAAGCAAACAGGGTTAAGTGACTTGCCAGTGTCACACAGCTGGTACACTTCGGAGGTTAGATTTGAACTCAGGTCTCTCCGATTCTAAGACTGGCACTCTATGCACTTTGGCACCTAGCTGCTCATGCAGCTAGAAGGTTTGCAAAGTGCTTTACAAATACTCTTTCATTTCATTCTCATAACTCTGGGAGGTAGGTACCAGTTACATTCCCATTATATAGATGAGGAAACTGAGGTAGCTACAGGTTAACTTATTGGCTCAGGGTTATATAGTCCACTACTTTAAAAACTTCCCTGTTGCCTAGTGGATAACATCTAAACTATATACTTCATTCTGATATTCCAGGGGCTTCAAAATTTCACTCTGTCTTACTTCTTCATTTAGATTTTTCAGTATTTTCTTCACATTTTATAGTACTCTCATTCATATATTATATGTGAATCAGTCTGGACTGCTTTCCACTGAGTTTTTACTAGGCACTGTGTGAGGTACTTTACAAATACTATTGCATTCCGTCCTCACAATAAGCTTAGGAAGCAGGTGCTTTCATTATTCCTATTCCACAGTTGAAGAAACTGAGACAGACAGCAGTTAAGTGACTTGCCCAAGGTCACATAGCTATGAAGTGTCCGAGGATGGATTTGAACTCAGGTCTTCCTGTCTCTAGGTCCAGTGCTCTATCCACTGTACCACCTAATTCTTAACCTAATTATTCCACAACCAAATATTATTTCGTCTTTAGCGTATCCTTTTCAAAATGTTTATTTTTCTATAAGTTTGTAATATACACAATTCTGAATATAATAATATATACGTAATGGAAATAAATGCATGTTGGTTATGTGTACTCAAATGTTTTTTTTGTTTGTTTTTCATTTGTTTTTTAATCAATAGAGATAAAAACATTTGGAGCCCTCTATTGTAGATCACAACTTCACTGATTCTTATCCTGTATAACTCTTGCCCAAGTTCTTTTATCAATCTTCCACAGGAGGTTTACTCAAGGTGCTGAGGAGTGAAGGAGGAAGGGATTTAATATTACAGGAAGTATTAGTGCTGCACAAAGGCTATCCATCTGTTTTCCTTTCTTGCTACATGACTAGCCCATCTCCTGTTCCACGCAGATATCTCTTTTGTACTTTCTTGTACATAAATTGCCATTGGTCATTGGCTTGTAAGGAACCTTTTCAGAAATCTGGTTTGCCATATTCCCACGATCTTTTGGCATATTACTCTTTGGGTCATTGAGAGAGGGTCCTGATTGTGACTTCCTCAGAGCATGAAACACGAACCAGAGGAATTGTGTCTGCATATGTGGATTTTTAAACAGGAAGATTAGCCAAATGCAAAGAGGCAGATGGAAATGAAGAGTAGGTTCCCAGGGGGAGAACACAGAACAGGAGGAACATGGCTACTCCAAGACTTTCCCCTAGGGTCCTTTTCTCCTGCCAGTGCACAGATAAGGAGCTATATACATACAGAAACAAACCAAATCCAACTCATTCCCGATGGAAAGGGCTTGAGAAGAAAAGGCCTTGGTGCAGAGTAGTGCACAGAGTCAGCAGCGAGGGGAATTCATTGTTGTGTAAGGCATGCTTGGCAAGCTCTGACACACCAAGAATTACAATCACCCATAGGGTTATCTTTAAAACCCTAAAAGTAATACTGGCCAATCATTTGAGGACCCAACCTGTGTATGGGGATAGAGTAAGTCTGGGCAAAGTACTACATTAATATATGCATGAGAGATGCTATTATGAAGAAAGGGCTTTAAGGATATATTTTACTTCTGCAAAACAATTTTTTAAAATAGTTAATAGACAATAAATTCAAGAGGATTTGGTATCTCTGTACTTTTCTATCAATTGTGTGACCGTGAAGGTATAGTCACCTAAAGATTATTTGCTAAAGCTGCCCTGCTCTCTTTTTATATTTATACCAAGGGTATCCTTAATATGTACAAAGCTAATTCTCATAAAATTTTGTAAATTAAAAAATTAAATTAAATTTAAAAATTAAAATTAATTAAATTTAAAAATCAGATTAAAATTAAAATTGAAAAAAATTGAAGTCAAATATAGGAGTAAGTAGTTATTTCTGTCTCTCTTTACCATCTTTTTTGGTTAGTTATACTGTCCATGATTGTTCTCTTTTGCTATCATAGGCACAGAGAATCTAAGAGTTTGAAGGGACATTAGAAGTAATCTAGAACTAGAATCTCTTCTGTGTGGTATGTGATAAATGGCCATCTAATTTATGCTCAAAACCTCCAGTAAGGGGATCAAATTCTTTCCCAAGATCATCAATTCTACTTTTGGGTGGCTCAAATTGTTTTTCTTTTGTTCCTTTTTCAAGCTTCCTTCCACCTCTTCTAAATATCTTGAGAGTCCCTCAATGCCCCTAACATTGCATTTCCTCCAACACAGACCTTCCTGGGTATAGTTGGTTGGACACAGCTGTTCTTCCCTTCTTTGTTTATTTTTGTTGTTTTTTCTTTCTCATGCAGCCCATCAAGGACTGAAATATTAGTGTGCAAATGTGGTGGCCTTACTTGTCATTGATGAAGGAAATAATTTGCTAAAGAAATGTTGAGAGATCATTTCCATTTCTCATCTGTTTGTTGTCATCCCTTCAGTTTCATCCTGAAATTCTCTTTTTAGCACTTAATTGGATCTCATGCCAAGCTTTCTGCAAATTCATTTTTCCTTCCATTCTTTGTTGCCCTTTTTTAAGGCAACACTGCTCATGATTTTTGGATCATAAATCATAGAATCCTAAATCTAGAACTGGAAAGAAACTTATCCAACTTCCTCACGTTATAGAGGAGAAAACTGAAGTCCAGTGAGACTAAATGATCTGCCCAACATCAAACTAGATAGTAAGAGACAGAGCTGGGATTAGTGCTCAGGTCCTGTGGCCCCAAGTTCAGACCTCTTTCTACTGTACCACACTGCCTCTGTCTGCTGCCATCTTTCTCTACAATATTTTGCAAATGGACTTTTAGTCTAATCTCATTTTGTCATTGAGATCCATGTCTCTCCACATGTGGAAGAAATCAAAGGATTGCTAGCTAAGGTGGTATCTATTATCTTTTTATTGCTATACTGTGATAATTCCTTTATGTCAATTAAACCTATAATAAACGTGGGCAAGTCATCTACTTTATGGGCCACAATTTTCTCATCTGTAAAGTGAGGGAGTTGGTCTAGATGACCTTGAAGGTATCTTTTAGGGTTAAATCTAAGATCCTATCAAATGATAACCATACATGTTAATATCTGTTCTTTTATCCATTTTTCTGTTTGACATAAATTGCTTGCTTGAATAGATTGTTAGAAATAGCTAAATCACACACTATATTTTCTCATGCTTATCTCTTCTTTTATTTTGGTTTTGAGTTTGATTTTTGCTCTCACAAACATTCAGAAATAACTCCCACATTGGGAACAAGTCACTTCCTGTGAACTAAGATACAATCAATCTCATTTTTTAAATATCATTTGGTGCCTAACATGTCTTATACTTTCTGTCTTCTTGAAGGAAGTATTTCTATTCAGGCAGGAGTTTTCTGTAAAACCTTATCTTTGTTCTTTCATTTCCTTGTAACTATATTTTCCAAATTTTTTTCTTTATACTCCCACACCTATATATTATCTCAAATAAAGGAATTATATAAAATACTTTGCAAACTTTGAAGTTCTAGAAAAAATGTCAATTGTTTACCATGACTAGGTTTACATCCCAAAGATATCAAATAAAAAGGGAAAAGAACTTATATATGTTATGTGTGCATATATATATAATATATGTATATACACATTTATGTACATATATACTGCATATATACATGTACATACATCAACTTTTTGTGGTGGCAAAGAATTGGAAATTGATGAGATGTCCATCAATCGAGGAATGGCTAAACAAATTGTAGTATATGCTTGTGATAAAATGCTATAAGAAACTACATAAGTTACTCTGATCGATACAATGAAGGAAGGAGAGAATTTGGAAATCAAAATTAAAAATTAATGTAAAAAACAAATGAAAATAATTTTTTAAAGAAAAATGTCAATTGCTGATGCTGACAACACTACTACTACAAAACTACTACTGCTTTAATAACACTGACAATAGTAACCTTTGCATTACAGTCACTGTGTTAAATTATAGAGTAACTTAATTGAGGACGTCTCACACACTTTTTCATAGAATTTCTCTTCTTTATTCTCTGCATTAGAAGTTGGCACATAAACTGCAGTTATCTCATGGTGGTCTTGTTGCATATAATCATCTGTGTACTATGATATAAAATGTTCAAGTGTCCATTAAGTAATGCTTCTTGTTACCTTTGGACACATGATGAAACCAACACCTCGAACACTTTTATTTGCTCTCCAAAAGAACCTGTGAGCCATCCTTCCAGTTAGCCGTAATTTCCTTAGATCTTCTGGTTTCATTTGTTGTAGGAATGTCTATATTGATATGATTCAATTCTTCTAATCAAATGTCATTCTGTTGGGAAATCGGTCAAGAATTTCTCAAGCTACTAGCAGAGTAATCTGTCTAGCTTGTCTGAAATTGATTCCTATTCTTCTTTTCTGACATTCTGCCAATCACTGTCACTGTAGCTATGGAAGGGGATTAAATTGGACAGAGGGTCATTTTTGTGTTACTTTGTTTCATAAGTTGCCATGGGCAAAGAATTCATTACCTATTGGCTACTGGTAATGAACCCTTCCATCCCTAGCAAGACTGGTCCTCAGACAGCAGAGTATAGTTCTGTGCCCATACCCGACACCTTTCTAGCTTAATGGATTTGATAGAGCCTTTGAGAATCCAAGGTCCTCTCCATACCATGAGTAGAAATCTTAGGAGACCCTTGCTCATAACAGGCATTTAATAAAAGTTTGTTGAATTGCATTGATCTGGATGCTGGGTAGGGTACAAAATAAGAAAGACCAAAGCAAAAAGGCCTCTCCTGCTTTCATCTCAGATGTAAGAAGATATTGGATGTTCATTGGGTATTTATATAATCATAAAGACAGAAGGACCTTAGAATGCAATAGTCCAGCCTATTCTAATTCTTAAGGTGTTTTTTTTTCTTGCAATGGAGAGTGTGAGATGATTAAAATAATTATGTCTGTTGCATCACCTTAGATAGGATATAACTTTCATTGAGTGGCAAACCCCAGGGAGCTTTGCTATAACTCAGGGATTGAAATAATGCCAAGAGTACTTCTTAATTACCCAAAGAGAAGGCACAGAGCTTTGGTTTCAGGAAGAACCTTTGAGATGTCTGGTTTCTCAGGAGAAAAGCTATACCTAAGTATTCTACACTTCACACATAGTACCTATCTATCCTTAGTTTCAACTCCTCCGAACTAAACCTCCCCCAGTCTTTTAAGTATTATTTAAATTACTTCATTTCTAGACCCCTCACCATCCTGGTTCTAATCCTTTGGAAATTTTCTTCTTTGTTACTGCCCCTTCTGTGGTGCAGTGCCTGGAACTAAATTTAAATCTCCACATATGGTCCAGCCAGCAGGTGTGATCATTGGTAAACGTTTCCATTCTATATTTCATAAGAAATTGGGCAGCTAGGTGGTGCAGTGCATATAGGTTTGGGCCTACAATCAAAAAGATCTGCTGTTAGCTGTGCTACCCTGGGCAAGTCACTTGACCTCTGTTCTCAGTTTCTTCATCTGTAAAACAGGGATAATGACAGTACCTATCTCCTTGGACTGTGGTAAGGATCAAATGAAATAATAATTGTAAAGTGCTTAGTTCAGTGCCTGGTACATAATAAGAACTGTGTAAATATTAGCTCTTATTATTTATAACAAATAAACAAGGAAACAATAGTAACTAATGGGTAGCTGCTGCCTTAAGTTTGCAAGCACATTACATAGTGTTCTAGTTCTAGTCAGTGGTGTGCTGGGAATTGTTCAGTAACTAGCTCAGTGTGGGGAAAATGTCCCAATGACCTTTTCATTCATTCATTCATTCATTCATTCATTCATTCATTCACTTATTCATTTATTTTTAATTTCTGGAATAAAACAAGCATTTCCATAACCTAGTATAACAAAAAAAGATGATTATGTAAAACTTGCTTTTCTTTTTAAATCTATAATAGTTATCAGGTAAATTTCTTTTTCCTTTTTTCTTCCCTCTTTCTGCCAGCCCCCACCCTAGAGATGGCTACCATTAGACACAAAAATATGTCAAATTATTTTATACATATTTCTATTTGTCAGCTCTTTCTCTGGATGTAGATAACATCTTTCTTCAAATATTCTTTATAGTTAATTTGGGTATTTATAATAGTCAATAGACACTTTTATGTTTAAGGTGCAACATTTTCTCAATCACTTTCTTAAGCTGCGGCAGCCAACAAAACAGTAAATCAAGCCCTGATTTATAGCATTTGCCATTTCTGAGGCATAAATTCTCTGGAGCTGCCACACCCCTGGCTCTAATAGTCTGCATTTTCTCATTTGAGGCCCATGACAGCCCTATAAGGTTGGTACTATGGGTAATATTATCCTTAATTTACAGAAGAAACTGAGACTGAGCTATGTTCAGCGCTTTGCCTTGGTTACATTGTTTCTGAGCTGCAGGTGGAAATCAAAGCCTTGTCTCTTCTGAGTCCAAGCCTACTGCTCCTGCCATTGTGCATTCTACCTCTCCTAAGCATCTGGGGAAATCCTGCCATGTATTTGGTACCTGTAATGGAATCTACATTTGAAAGTCCCTCCACCCAACACACAATCACTATTACTGCTTTCTCTGCCCCAGGCTATTAATTGGATCCATCACATGCATTGAGCACCAACACAAACATTCTTAATGTGTGGCAGCTACTTTTCCTGTGTCCATCAATCACTTCAAATCTGGTACTCAATTCTGGTTTGTTCTAATGGAAGAGAGATAATTGCCTTACTCATGAAAGCTTGGGCTGAGACTACTTGGACCATCTTCTCTTCTTTGACTACATGGAACATCTTCTAAATCTCCATAAAACTTTAGTTCATTAGAACTCAAAGTAGATCATTTATTTTTTATTTAAATAACTTTTACCAGGTAGATAAATAATAAGAAAAACAACATTTTGGAAATAGAATGGAGTCCATATTTAGTAATTTGAGCAAAATTTGTTGAACTTTAGCTACTATAGGTAAGGCACTCAAGGAATAAGACTTGATTCCTTCCCTAAGGAGCTTACAATCTGGTCTGAGTGATTATCTTTCACCTTTGACAATCAGGGACAATGAGAATTTAATTCAGACTCTGAAGGGCAGTCAATTATCAAGCAAAGGTTAATTTATGTTCATTATATTCTATTTACTAAGGCAAGAAATGGGATTTTAGAAAAAAAAATATTAAATGAAATGTTTGAAATAAAAAAAGAGTTTTCTGGTCAACCTCTAGTTCCATTGACTAGAATCTCCCACTTATCAAGCATTCCAGTTAATCAAGATTTTATTGTAATTCCTCTTATACTCCTGAGCCTACTGGAAAATTCTAGCCAACTACTAAGAAGGAACAAGGTAAGAAAAACAGCCGGAGGAGGGAAGCAGCTATGGTATAGCGTAAAGAACAGCAGATTTAGAACCAAAAGACATGGCTTTAACTCCTGGCTCTGTCACTTACTAACTTGTAACTTCAGGCAACTGATTTGACCTCTAACTCTGAGTTTCAATTTCTCTATCATGGAAAAAAAAAAGTGAGATGACACTTGCATTAGCTGTCTCAAAGAGTTGTTGTGGGGAGGAACTGAGGACATAAAGAGCTTTGTGAATAAATGGGAGCTCTTATTAATGTTAGTTCTCCCTCTTTATAGAATCCAATCTCTTGTTCTAGGGAAAAAACTCTTTGAAGGTCTCATCTGCTTTCCAAAAGTGCACGGTGATTCCCATAGAATTTTAGTTCATCTAGCCAAATTAAAATCATCTTATCAAAGAATAAATTAAGGCCAATGGTTCTTAAATGATGTACCTAAGAAGATGATAAAGGGATTAATGGGGCCAGGACTAGAACTCTTGATGCCTTATCTACCACAATGCTCCTTTTACTATACAACAAAACCTCTGAGAAAGCTTGGCCCCCTGAACTCAAGTGTTAGGTAAAGAACTATGGGCCATAAATGTAGACTGGCAAAGAAAAGTGAACAAATATAATCTCAACTGGTCCAGGCCAAGAGCTAGAAATCTGGGCAGCAAAATGGCCTGATTTTCAATATGGACACATGCCTCCCAAATAGAACTCCATCTCATGGCTATTTCAAAAGAACCTGACCATCCAAGAACTTGGATTGGAAGGTTAGAAATATTTTTTTTTTTATGAACACCAAGTGCTCCTCTGAAATGTACTTTTCTTCTATTATTTAGCATTTAGGAAGATGAGCAGGGTCTAGTTTATACAGCCATTTTAATGCTCCAGAGTATCCCAAAGAATTTGACAAAGTTTTAAGTTTGGAACCATCAGGTAGCAACTCTTTGGGCAGAGGCAGCCTTGGCAAAACACAACCAGACACTAGGCCCCTTTTTATGGGGAGGAATTGTTGGCCAAAGTACCAGGGTTAACCCAATCCCTTTCAAAAAAGTGTCATGCAGGCTTTAACTTCCACCTGGCCAGTCACCAAAGCTCCATGCACAGCTTTTGAATTCAGGTTGGCTCAGTACTTAGGTTTTTAATCCAAACAGTACAGACACATGAAACCGATTAACAGCCATGCAGGAAGAAGTGGCCTCATTCTGTTTTCAATCATCTTCTGTTGAAGAGGATGACTCTTACATTCTCTATGGCCTGAGTTTTCCTCAGTACCCCAGCAAACTCTATATGCCAGGCATGATCTTCTGGAAGAAAAGCATCAGGAATTGTACCAGTTGATCTGAAGGCTGTACCCCTAAACTCCAGAGATTAGAGTTTCTTCTTAGAATGACACCAGGGTCATCCATATGCAATGCCTGTGCTATATGGTATATCTTTAGGACTGTAAGGAAGACCTTTCTCTCTCTTTCCTGCTCTCAAACCCCATCAGATGATTTCAGAAATTCCATCAAAACCATCAACATTTCCCCCCTGTAGTTTAAGATTTTAATCTTTGTCCCAATGGAAATACCCTTGAAAGGCATGACATTTTAAAACAGTTGCCTCTGAGGGGGAGTTTAATAGTAAACTAGAGAAAAGAAAGCAGGAAAACACTGGGGAGAGTGGAGGGCATCACTTAATTATCATTTTGGTGTCTCCTCAACACCCTGGTCTCCCATATCGTCAATCTTTTCAATTCCCAAGATCTCCATCCAATTTCAGTCACACACAGGGGTCTTCACCCTTTAGACTTTATCATATACCCCAAGCTATTCTACTACCATAATCTTGAAGTGTAGCTCTCTGATCACAGTCTCCTGTCCCTCTATTTCTCCCTCTGTGTTATGCTTCCTAAATCGATTTTTTTCCTGCCTGCTGAATTCCAATCTTATATCAATAATTGACTATAGGACATCTCCTCACAGAGTAGCATCTCAAGTTCAACATGTCAAAACAGAACTGTCTCTCTCTCTAAATATGAAACCTCCTCCAAACTATCCCTACAACATCCCTTAAATTCATCTATATCCTAGCTTGGATCCTTATCGACTCTTGATTGGACTATTGTGCCAGGCTCTTATCAAATTCCCAGCTCCTAGTGTGTCGCTTCTCCCCCCTGTATCTTTCACGGAGCTGCCAAAAAGCATCTGTTGGACTATACCACTTCTCTGATTAAAAGCCTGGGGTGGCTCTCTATTGCTCATTATCATAGCTGTCTGTGTCCTCTCCATACTTAAATTATCTGTGTACATGTTATTGTTGTTGTTGTTGAGTCAATTCAGTTGTGTTGGACTCTTACTGACCCCATTTGGCGTTTTCGTGGCAAAGATGCTGGAGCAGTTTGCTATTTCCTTCTCCAGCTCATTTCACAAATGAGGAAACTGAGGCAAACAGGGGTAAGTGACTTATCGGGTCACACAGCTAGTTTCTGAGGCCATATTTGAATTCAGGAAGTTTCATCTTCTTGACTCCAGCCTCAGCTCTCTATCCACTGTGCCCATGTACTGTCCCTTAACAGAATGTAAACTCATCAAAGTAAGGACTTTTTTGGTTTTGTCTTTGTCTTCTTCCTCACCCCAAATCTAATGCCTTATACATAGTAGGCACTTTATAAATACTTGTTGGATTGGGTTAGGTTGGAATTATTGGCTTTGGATCATATTTGCCACTTGAATCTGGATGTCTGTACAGTGCCAAATTGTTCTTTCATCTTTCAGACAAGCTTTTTTGTGTCTGGCCATTACTTCCTTGGTGTATCTTCTATGATAACTTATCCTTTTCTCCAAACGAATGACCTCTTACTTTTTGGTTCCTCACAAAAAAAAGAGTACTATTGCTGGCAAACTATCTTGTTTTGACCAGACTGGCCTATAGGAACTCATTGCAAACAGTGGAGACCTTTTAATATCAACCCCTGGGGCCAGAAGGAACAACACAAACATGATTATTTCTCAGTTTTATAACTTCTCTTGAGATGCTAAGCCTTGGAAGATTCAGTGGAATGAGTTCATACGAACCATCTGCGTTTGGAATTCACCACAGTGACCAAGCGGGGGTTCCTACTTCATGCCCCATAGATAAAACAGAACTCCAGAGGCCTAGCAAAGTTAAGCAACTTCACCTTTCCAGAGCACACAAGTCCCATATTCTTGTTACAAAACAAATCAGGGTGGTTGGCTCATTTATTCTGCATTAAGCCAAAGGCCCAGAGAGAATAGATTCTCTGTCCATTCTGCTGAATTTCCCAGAGCTGAGACCTCAGCTGACCTTAAACTGACTAATATGAAATGCTGATCAATAGATATCCGCCAAGATAATTATCTCTTCCCACAGTATTCCCCAGTGCTCAGGGATCAGAGGACTGTGCTAACCCTTCCCCTTTATGATCAGAGAGTTCTTGCCCACAGAGCTCCCTAAGGCACACTACACCACACATCATGAGGCTTTGCAAAGCAATGTCCATGACTTAATTGGGGAAGTATGTGTGCTTTGGCATTGGCTACCATGGAGCTGAAGTTGGCATCAGCTTCTGGAAGGCTGAAGCCCTCTCCTTCCACATGTTCAAAGTTCAGTCAATGCAGTGCCCTCACTGGTAGCATTTTGACATGAAGCAAGAGTTGGGGTGGGCTGTGTAGTGAGAAGATCAGAGATTGGTACATTTGATACCCAACTGACAAATCTCAGGATTTGTTTCCCAATGCTTAGTGTTGGGTGTTGCTCTTAGAGACACTTCAGCAACACCCAGGGAAAGGGTGGGAAAAATAAGTGAGGAGAAAGACATCCACATGGAAACAAATGGTAAATTTTGCCAAAGGCTATTTAAGTTTTCCTCTGTCTTACAAACTTAAAACCAGGTAGACTAAGTGCAAAATGTAATGCCTAAGTTTTGTGGGACCAGGTTTCAATAGCTCATTCCTAGGAAGGTACCTTTTGGCAGCAGAGAGTAACGCCAACCTGGGTGTTGGTTCCCAAGTGACTCATGTGAAGAGGTCCCACCTACTGAATCATTATCATCTCTTCCTGTGCACCTACAGAATCCAGAGGAGCCCTCTCTCTCCTAAAGACTGATCCAATCTGACCTAGGCTCATCTAGAGATTCAATAACATCGTAAAAATTAATGGCATTAATTCTGATCACCCACATTCCTGATCATTCAGTTAATGTTTCATCAATCCATGAATCAACTAATTTATTGAGTGTCAAATGAATGAATGAATAAATGAAAGAAAAATGAATCTTTATTGGACACTCCATTGCTATAGGAAGTACAAAGTAACATGAGACCTGGGGTTTGCCCTCAAGAAATCTACAGTCTAGCTGGAGAGACAAGATACGTGGATGTAAAGCTGGGGGTAGAATGCCATCTTATATTAGGTATCTATGCTAGCTTGAGAAAGTTTTTATTGTTGTTGCTAAGCCATTTTTCAGTCATGTTCAACTCTCCATGATCCCATTTGGGGTTTTCTTGGCAAAGATACTAGAGTGATTTGCCATTTCCTTCTCATTTTACAGATAAGGAAAGTGTGGCAAATAGGGTCAAATGACTTGCCCAGGGTCACACAACTAGTAAGTGTCTGAGGCCAGATTTGAACTCATGAAGATAAGTCTTCCTTACTCCAATCCCAGCACTCTATCCACTGTACCATCTAGCTTCTCTAAGAAAAAGTTAGAGAACTTCATAATTTGTCATCGCATGACATTTGTATGGCCCTATGCTTTGAGGCTGAGGTGGACATAAATGAGGTGGGCTTTTAGCACTCTCCATTTCCCTTGCTTTGCCCTTCCCCCTCTCTATGATTTAATGCAAGTCAATTTAATAAATATTATTAGCTGTTCAACCCTGGACAGATCACTTAACCTCTTTGAGGCCCAGTTTCCTCATCTCTAAGATGAAAGAGCTAGGCTCAAAGACCTATCAGGTCCCTTAAAGTTCTTAAATCTATGATATTATGATCGTAAGTACCAACTGCACGCTGGTTGCTTGGTATCCTCAAAGACAGAGGTCAAAGTCTAAGAAAAGATGCCCTCAAGTCTCTCATATTCTACGAGTGGAGGGAGACACAACAGAACACCGGGTAAGTGAGAGTAAGGTTATATGAGTAGAGAGAGAACATTATCAGTTGGGAGAATCAGCAAAAGCTTCATGGAGGAAATAGCCTCTGAGCTAAAAGAAGAGAGAAGGATTCTGAGAAGCTGGATTGAGGAATAACTAAGTACATGCCAAGGGTAGGGATGGCTTCTGTGAATATAGTGAGGTGAGACATGGAATATGAAGTCTGCGAACAGCTTGTGATCCAGGTTGATTGGAGCAGAGTGTGTGGAAAGGAATAATGTGAATGAAGTAAAACTGGGAAGCCATATGGTAGAGGATCTT
>CM053622.1:174254349-174291224 GCA_028646595.1 Phalanger gymnotis
GGAGAGGAAAGAAGAATGATCTTTAATACCCCATTGCATGGGGGTCCAGAGAGCTAGCAAAGCTGAATCAGAGACAGTGGGAAGCAAAGAAAAACACCAGAGTTAAAAAAAAAAAAGATTGAGATGAATTTTCCATTGAGAGAATTTCTGGGACAGAGGGCACATTTGAATACCTGATCAGATAGGGATCACGGTCCCAGCATCCTGGTAACCTTAGCACACAACAGAAACCCCCCCCCCCCACCCCGTGTGTCATTTCTATATTTCTACTCTCTTCATTTTCCCTTTGTTCTTCAAATCCCTGAGTGGCAGGAGGGGATGGTGATGAAGTCAGAGCTGATAGTGAGGGGAAAAGAGCAGATGAACCTTTGGAGTGCTTTCAGAATGGTACAATGGCTAGCACACTCTTTTTGGAGTCAGAAAACCTTGGTTCAAATCCTGACTTTTCTATTCCTGCACATGTGAACTCGGGCAGGCTGCTTAGCTTCTTGTCAAAGCCTCAGTTTTTCATCTATAGAACAAATGGAAGTAGATCACCTCTAAGGTCCCTTTCAACTCTAGGTCTCTGATTCCTATTTCCAATTCCCTCTTAAGTTAATGATATCATTCTGATCTCCCAGACAAAAAACTTCCCAATCATTTTGGATTCCTTGTGCTCCTATAGTGCCCACCTCCAAGCCATTACAAAATCCCCTTTTCTTTCAGGGCCTCTTGGATACGCCTCAGCTTTCCATTTCTGAACACATTTCTCTAGTTTAGGCCCTCATCGGTTTACACTTAGATTATTCCAACAGCCTTCCAACAAGTCCCTTTACCTCCAGATTCTCCTCTTTCCAATCCACTGCCACAGCTGCTAGAATAATCTGCATCAAATACCATTTTTTATCATGTTACTACTTTTCTCAAGAACCTATAAAGATTCTCTTCAAATCTGATATGGTAAGTGAAAGCCAAAGTCTAGCAGTCGAGGTTCTCCAATAAATGAGCCTATTATCAGACCATCTGATTTCTTATTTTGCTCCAACAGCCAGCTCCCTTGCTTGCCTTGCCCAGAACATTCAACAACAACAATTGTTTAATGCTTACTGTGTGCAAAGAACTGTGCTAAAGGAGCTGGGGAGCATATGCAAAATAACTTCAAGAAGGAGATTGGACCATTAACAACGGGGGAAGGGGTACACGTAGGTGCAGCACCTGCAATCTGCTTTGAAGGAAGCTTGCGATTCTAGGAAGTCAAGTTGATAAAGGAGTACATTCTAAACAAAAGGGAACACTCGTGGAAATACATTGGTCAAGTCAAGTCAACAAGCATTTATTAAATCTTTAATTTATTAAATTATTATTAAATAAGTATTATTTATTAATATTATTAATTATTAATTACTTATTATTATTACTAAATACTTGCCATGTTCCATACACTACGCTAAGTAAACAAAGGATACAAAGAAAAACAAAAAGCAATGGAATACTATGAATAAGGAACAACTAGTATGCCAGTTTTGATGGAATAGAGAGAGCATTAAGAGGAACAGTGTGATATCACAGGAAAGGTGGGTGATGGCTAGACAGTGGTCATGCTAACCAAGTTACGTGTCTTCTCATCTTTAATGACCATCTCCTGAAAAAGGGGAGGGGAGGGGCAGCTAGGTAGTACAACGGATAGGTCACCAGCTCTGGAGCCAAGAGGACTTGAGTTCAAATTCAACCCAAGACAATTACTAGTTGTGTGACTCTGGGCTAGTCACTTATCCCCAATTGCCTCCTTCCCCTCTCCCTACTCCCCAAAAAACCATTTGCCAAAACACTTCCTCCAGGAATTTTCTGTAATTAATCTCCCCTTCCTCTATTTTAGAGGTTCCCAACCTGTGGTAGTCATGCTCCTAAAGAATATAAGAAGTAATGAGGGCTCTAACTAAGATGGCCATTAATTGGATATTAAGGGCGAATGCTAGTTAAGAATTAACGATATCACTGGGGTGCAGGCCTGGGTACCTGGGAGGATGATGTTGTCCTTGCAGCAACAGAAAAGTTCAGAAAAGGGAAAGACTTGGAGAAAAGGTAACAAATTCTATTTTGAACACGTTGAATTTGGGAAGCCATAGAACATCCAGTTGGAGATACTCAAGAAGGAGGTGCTAATAGTGAGCTAAAAAAAAGAATAGGTCTAGATAGATATTGTTTAGTCTATTAGTCATGTCTGACTCATCATGATCCCATTTGAGGTTTTCTTGGCAAAGACACTGGAGTGGTTTCCAGTTTCCTTCTCCAGCTCATTTTACAGATGAAGAACTGAGGCAAACAAGGTTAAATGACTTGCCCAGGGTCACACAGCTTGTAAGTATCTGAGGCCAAATTTTAAATCAGGTCCTCCTGACTCCAGGCCCAGTGCTCTATCCACCATAACACCTAGATATAGATAAAGAGATAGATGTAAGTCTCTATCTCTAACTGTATCTTAAAATCATTTATAAAGATGATAATTAAACCCATAAGAGCTGGTAAGATCATCAAGTGAGATAATACAGAGCAAAAAGGGAAGAGGGCCAAAGACAGAGTTTTGAAGGATACCCACAATTAGTGAGCATGACATGGATGAAGAACCAACAAAGGAGTCTAAGAAGGAGCAGTCAGACTGACCTCCTTTTTACAGATGACATGGTATTTGATTTCATCTAGTCATAGGACATTAATAGAGCCTCCAAAGTGAGATCCATAATGGCTTAAAAGTGTGGTCTAAAAATCTACACAGGGAAAAGTGAGGGGATGAAGAATGTGTATGGTCCAGATCAGGGGTGGGAAACCTGTGACCTCAAGGCTTACACGTGGCCTTCTAGATCCATGGGTATGGCCTTTTGACTAAGTCCAAGTTTTACAAACAAATCCTTTTATTAAGGGGATATGTCATGTGAAGCTTGGATTCAGTCAAAAGGCCACACTTGAGGATCTAGAGTATCACTTGTGGCCTCAAGGCCACAGGTTCCCCACCCTTGGTCCAGATCATTCTATGCAGTCAGATAGACAGATATAGAGTTCATTGATCAATATATGCATCTTGAATAGACATTGCTTCAGTGGTTTCTTGTTCATTTACTTTAAAATACTGTAACCGATCTGTTCTTTGCCAGCTTTTATCTATAAGTGCACAGATGCAGCTCAACCCAGAAATGAATAATAATGCTTTCTGTATTTACACAGCACTCTAAGGTCTGTACAGAGGTTTAAATACGTTATCTCATTTGCCCCTCACAATAATTCTGTAAGATCAGTGCCATTGTTATTCCTATTTTACACATATAGAAATGGAAGCTGAGAAAGTTCAAGTGATTAGCCCAGAATCCCAGTTAGGGAACATCGGAGGCAAGATTTGAACTCAGGTCTTTCTGACTCCAAGTCTACCCACTCTACCACCTACCTGGCTAAGAGGAAGAGAATGGACTGGATTACACATGGGAAATTGCACAGTCCTTTAAAATCGCTCCAAGTGGTATAATTCATGAGACCTTTCTAAGTATTAGGGGAGCTGAAGGAAATATAGACAGAGGGCACAGGATGAGTTGAATATGAAGGGATGATATCTAAAAAAAATGAAATAAATTTAAGGTGTGAGAGAGGAATATATTGAGAGAGGGAGAAAAGGAGAGATAGAATGGGGTAAATTATCTCACATAAAAGAGGCAAGAAAAAGCAGTTCTATTGGAAGGGAAGAGGGGGCAGGTGAGGGGGAATGAGTGAATCTTACTCTCATCAGATTCAACTTGAGGAGGGAATAACATACACACTCAATTGGGCATCTTACTTCACAGGAAAGTAAGGGGAAGGGGATTAAAAAAAAGGGGGGGATGATAGAAGGGAAAGCAGACAGGAGGAAGATGTAATTAAAAGCAAACACTTTTGAAAAGGGACAGGGTCAAGGGAGAAAATTGAATAAAGCGGGGCAGGATAGGATGGAAGGAAATATAGTTAGTCTTTCACAACATAAGCATTGTGGAAGTGTTTTACATAATAATACATGTGTGATCTATGTTGAACTGCTTGCCTTCCTAGAAAGGGTGGGTGGGAAGGGAAGAGGGGGGAGAATTTGGAACTCAAAGTTTTAAAAGCAGATGTTTAAAAAAAAAGTTGTTTTTTGCATGCAGCTGGGAAACAAAATATATAGGGAATGGGGCATAGAAATCTATCCTGCCCTACAAGAAAGTAAGGGGAAAGGGGATGGGGGGGGGGAGTGGGGTGAAAGAAGGGAAGGCTGACTGGCAAATCAGGCAATCAGAATATATGCCATCTTGGAATGGGAGGGAGGGTACAAATGGGGAGAAAATTTGTAACTCAAAATCTTGTGGAAATCAGTGTTGAAAACTAAAATATTAAATAAAAACAACAACAACAAAAAAGAAATAGCTCCAAGTATCTCTTTGAAACAAGCTTCTCACATCTTTTAACACCAATATTCTACCAGTGATGCTATGTGACTGAAAACCGTGGAATGCCCCCATATCTGAGGAGTAAAAAGAGAAAAGCATAGTGCGACACTAATAGACCATAACATATTATGAAATATTATTGTACACCACAGGTGTCATGAAAGATACCATCAAAGAGACTGGAAAAAAAATTATGGGCCTTCCTGACCCTCAATAGGATCTCTCCCTGCTCTGAGCCCCACGTGCGTCTTTTGTGACACTAATCATAACCCACTTTAAGTTAGAATTACTTGTGGATGTCTGATTACTCCCAACACTCTGTAAGTTCTCTTAAGGGCTAGGACTGGTCCCTCATCTTTGAGTTTTCCATAACAACTACCACATTGCCCTGTGCACAACAAGTACTCAGTAAATATTTGTTTAAGTGAATAAAGAAAGGAGTCAATGCTGGCTGACTGAGTTGGCAGGGACTTTCTCTGGAAAGAATGTATGGAAAGAAGACAATTCCTTATGACTAGAAAGCAGCAGTGTGACTTCTGAACCAAAGCAATTCAGATTTAGTAAAATTACCTCTGTTTTCCTTAAACTGAACCCACCAGGCAGAATTTTATAAAAATTATTGTGAGAGGCAAAGGTATACCAAAGAGAATTGGCCTCCGTGTCAGAAACAACTGGGTTCAAATCCCACCTTTGACCTGTACTGGCTAAGAGAGCTCAGGCAAGTCAATTAATCTCTCGTTGTTTTAGGCAGCTTCCTAGATTGTTGTTGTGTTCTTCAGTCATTTTTCAGTCATGTCTAAGTCTTCCTGACCCCATTTGGGGTTTTCTTGGCAAAGACACTGGAGTGGTTTGCCAGTCTTTCTCCAGTTCATTTTACAGATAAGGAAAGTGAGGCAAACAAGGTTAAGTGACTTGCCCAGGGTCACACAGCTAGTAAGACTCATGAAAATGAGTCTTCCTGACTCTAGGCCTGGCACTCTATCTATTATACAGCCTAGCTGCCCCCTAACTCTTTAGATTATAAACTGCAAAATGGTTATCCTATAGAGCAAGTTACCTCACTAGGAGTATCCTATACCAATGAAATCATAGGTCCATACCAACAAATTCTGAGACCCCTCCCTATACTTGATAGGGTTTTGAATGTTGCAAACATCACTTTAGCTTCAGCATACAGCTGAAGATGCTTGGTTTGCTCCAGTCTATCTAAACTCTATACCAAGAAAATTTAGGATTTTGGAAAATAAGAGTCAGGGGATTTAGGAGGCAGTGATCTGCCAAATGAGCAAAGATTAAAATGATGCCATACTATGGGTGTGACCCAGGGCATGTTACTGTCCTTCCCTGGGCCTCAGTTTCCTCATCATGCAAAATGAGGAGGCTAGATTAGCCTCTGAGGTCGCTTCCAGCTTGAAATCTACAATCCTGTGTTCTCCTAGAGACCCAAGTGACTCAATGAGATTGTTACAAAATGGATTCTCTGCATAAGAGTTTCCTTATTTGAGAATTCTCTATGCCTGCAAAACCATGCTATGGACCCTCAAAATGAGTAAGTCATATTTTAAAATAGGCCCTCATTTTGTTTCCTCTCTGTGGGTTGAACCCTAGGTTGTTATCTGCCTCGCCTATCTTTAGTTTAATCTCTGCCTTACACATATTAGGTATTTAATAAATGTATGTTGCAACAAACTAAATCTAATTGAAATGAAAGACTACCTTGGACTGGTTATCTGCGCATTCACAGGATTTCAGAAATCTTCTATGAAAGATTAGAATCCTTTCTGTCTATCATAACATTTGTTGTCTAAAGTTCAGACAGGCCTCATGGCTCCAGTCTGGGTGGATTAACAGAGCTGATTTCATTCTAAAGCAACTCCACGGGAAAGATTATAGACAGTGGGGGGAGAAGGTGAGGGGCGACTGAGGAGGGAGACACCCCTAAATGCTGGAATGGCTCCATCTTCTTTTACTGAGCCCAGACTGTTTCCCTCACTGAATAAATCCACAGCTGGTCACCTGTGAATTGGACAAGGGCCCACACACACTTTGTAAAAATACTCAAGTGAACCTTTACTATTAGGGAGAAGGCGAAAGAGAGAGGCAGTATGTGTCATCTGGCTACAGGGCAAAATGCCAACGGGGGTGGTGGGTGGCTGGTTACTCCTTGATTTATACTACCGTGCTCAAATTGCTCCCTTCGAGTGAGATGTTTCGAGTGAGCTGACTAAACTCATGTGAGCAATCGTGGCAACCCTGCATATAAAATGGAGAAATCTCAGGCAAAATTTAGCTGGAGTACAGAGAATATTAATGCTAGCCCATTACTACTTCTATAATTTTACCTGTTAATGCCCTGTCTCTAACCTTCCCTCTCTGGAAAAGGAATTAAGAATTAGGCAACTAGGTAGTATATAATAGACAAAGAGTCTTTGGTTCAGAAAGACCTGAGTTCAAATACAACTTTAGGCACTACTAAGCATGTGACCTAGGCACATTAGGTTAAGCTCTTTCATATAGGTAGGTGGTGCTAGACTTAATCAGGAAGACTTGAGTTCAAATATTGGCTCAGACACTTACTAGTTGTGGGACTCTGGGCAAATCTCTTAACTTTTCTTATCTTTAGTTTTCTCATCTATAAAATGGAGATAATCCTTTCCTCATCTATCATAGTTTTGATATATCAGCATAAGAAATTAAATAGGAATTTAGGGTGAGTTTTGGAAGCTGCAAATGACAAGCGAAGGCCAGCAGATGACACAGAAAAAGTTTAGAAACTGAGAACTCTGGGATTGTTATACATTAAAAAAAGTCATTCCCATAGACTCTGGCATTGTACAAGAAAAAGGCTAAGTCCTTATGTAATTTCCTAAATGAAAATGAAGGCAAAGGATCTATCTGTATGGATTTAACATGGATTTTCCAGATCACTGGTTAGCCATGCCCCCAACCCCCAAAATGTGGCAGGGTTAATTAACTGTAATAGCTTTTGCAAAGTCCTTATGAGGCCAAAATGGGATATCATATGTAAAGCACTTTGCAAATCTATATAAATGCTAGCTAGTATTATTAGGAAAAAACTAAGCAAAATGTTGATAGTTCTGACTTGTATCCTTATTGTTCTTATCTGAAGTCCTGGAACAAAAAAGCTGTTGTTGAGGTTGGTGACTTGATATAGTGGACTGAGTGCTGACCTCAGAATTAGACCTGTTCTTCAATCCTAGCTCTCTCCCTTATAACCTGTGGGACTTTATACAAATCAGTAACTACCTGGGCCCTATTCTCCTTGTCTATACCTTGGGAGTGGAGAGGGAGGCAGGTTTGTACTTCTCTTTTGGCTCTCTCAAATCTCTTGACTTCTTTTCAGTACTTCCAATACTTTCCATAGGACATTTGCTCTTTATTTGCCCTAGAAGAACCTTTGGTAACTCATAAGAACCTTGTGTAACTTATTTGCAGATTAGACATGGTGGATGGACTTAAAATTCAGATCATGCTTTGTTTATGGGAAAACTCTGGCTTGGTGGTTAACAAACATTGTTCTCTGTTTATTTCAGTTGACTGTAATGGTAGGAGAATTCAATTCAATCTGATCCAACAGACACCTATCAAACTCCTAGTAGTGGGAGCACAATCTGAAGTATTGCAGGAGACACAAAAACAAGCAAAACATGGATTTAATTTGATACTTATAATTGGAAAAAGTTTGATTGCTTAAAAACTCTAAAGTCCATATAGAACTGTAGAAGGAGCTCTAGACTAGGAGTCACGAGATCCAGGTTCAAATGATAATTTATATCGAAATAGCAATTTAAGGTTTTAAAAGTACTTTCTTTACAAAACCCCAAGAAGTAGGTAATATTAATATTCACCATTTTCCAGACACTCAGGAAAGGTCTAAGTAAAATTAAATGATCCACCCATGGTCGTGCAGCTAGAAAACGATAGCAGAGGCAGAATTCAAATTCAGGTTTCCTGGCTTCCCATCCAGTATTCTTTATACACTGTGTCGCTTTTGCTATTCATTAGCTGAATGGTCTTGGACAATTCACTTCATTTCACTTTTCTTGGGCTCATAACCAATTTATAATCTCAGAAACGTTCTTGTAGGCACTGAGACTTTATGTGACTTGCCCAGGGTCCCATCTAGTATGTCAGAGGCAGCACTAGACCCCAAGTCCTTCTGATTCTGAGATAAGCTATCTATTGAGTGAGGTGACACAACAGATAGAGTGTGAGACTCAAAAAGATCTGAGTTCCAATCCAGCCCCAGGCACTTATTAGCTCTGTAATGCTGGGCAAGTCAATCAAGTCTCCTTGTCTCAATTTCTTCATCTTAAAAATGGGGATGATAATAGCACCTCCCTCCTAGGGTTGCTGTGATGATCAAATGAGAGAAGAGCTGCAAAATGCTTTAGAAAAGTCCAAATTGGAAGCTATATTCTTTCATTTTGCCACAAGGCCATGAACCAGCCTGCTATAACTCAGTAAACTTAACTTCAGACTCGAGTACAAACTAATGACTAATGACTTTGACCTGACTGACTAATGACCTTAACTTTGATTTTGGGGAAAACTCTAATGCCAATCATTAAAGAGATAGAGAACATCTAGAAAAGGAAGTAATGAATGTAAAAAGCCAACATAGGATGGTTTCAATAAGAATAATTAATGCAAAGACTATTAATAGCTATATGAAAGATTGCTCCATCCAAATCACTAATAATAGAAGTACACATTTAAATAACTGTGGTTTTACTCTACAACCAGAAAATTTGCAATAATAACAAAAGATGGAAGTAGTCAATCCAGAAGAGACTGCAAAAAGATCAACACACTGTGTGTTGGTGTTGCTCCCCTTTAATGGAGTTGGTGTAACCATTCTGGAAAGCAATTTGGAACTATTCACAAACTAAACTGTATATATCCTTTAGCCTAGAGATCCCATTGCTAGACATAGACTCCAAGGAGATAAAAGAAAGAAATAAAAGTATATGCCAAACTATTCATAGCAACATTTTTATGTTGTAGAAAAAACTGGAAACAAAATATGTGCTCATCAGTTGGGGAATGGACTAATGAATTGTTATACAAGAATATAATAGAATCTTGCTGTATAACCAAAAAACAACAAACATGAAAATTTAGAGAAGCACAGGAAGACTTATCTGAATTGATGTAGCCTGAAGTGGGTTGAACCAGAAAAGCACTAAAATAATGTGAAGAGAACAAAAAATGAAACCAAATGTTAATTACGATGACCAAGCATAGCCTCAGAGAAGCTATGAGAAAATGCCCCTCCCTCCTTTTTTTTGCAGGGGTGGGGGATTCTGGAAGTGAAACATTCCACATGCTGTCATAAATAGGCCTTAATGAACAGTCTTTTTTCTCTTTATTTTTATTCTTTGTTACAAGGGATGGTTTACTAGTGTGTGTGTGGTGGGAGGGATATAGTTAGAAGTGAAAATGAAATTTTAAAATGTCAATAAAAATTAAAAAACAACAAAGAAAAATGGAATGAGTCAGTTCAGGAAGTAGTGGTTCCCCCTCATTGGAAGTCTTCAAGTAGAGGCTGTGTAATCACTTGGATATATTATAATACATATTCCTTTAGGATATAGTTGGATTAAATGGCTTCTGAGGCCCCTTCCAAATCTCTAATTCCATAATTCTGTGATGCAAAAGTTTAACGGGTTGGTCTTTTTTTTTTCTCTCTTTTGACTGCTGACCTATCCCTAATATCTCCCAATTAGACAAAATTTGCTGCTAAGTTGTTGGAAACCCTGAATCATGAGGAAGAGAGAGAGTTTTTAGTTAGTGACCTGAGTGTGTGGAAGCACATGGGCAAGGTAGAGTGATTGAATGTAGGAGTAAGGCTAGTAGAGAAGCCCACTGTTTGGGTAATTTGTTCCTAGATCTGTAGGTGTTTTGGAAGTATGAGGATCATGGCAGACTCCAAAGGGAAGGCAACTTCTGCCTATCTAGATAGGTAGAGAGATTGTGTATGAGCCTTGGGTTCTAGTGCCCTCTTACATGGTGATTATCATTATGAAATAAAGGTAAGCCACTGCTAATCAGATTTGAACTGATGCCATTTAATCTGAGTAGGAATTTTCTGAGTTCTCTGTAGTCTCTGAATGGAAAAGATGGCATGAGTTAAACCAAATCTCACTGAGAAATTGAGCTTGGGAGCATAAATGAGTGTCTCCATGTTAACCAGCCCTGGCTGCTATCCTTTGATCCTCCATACATCTTTTAAAAACCCAAGTCAGGTGATGAGTTTCTCACACAAACCAATAATCTCTTCAGAGAACACCTCTTTTCCATCAAGACAACATCTCACTGGAATTGTTTGCATTTTCATTTTTAAAACTTTATTCTTGAGAGCTTTCTATCTGTCTCAGGATGACTTTCTCTAGAGCATTTTAGGTGAACTCTTTGAAATCTCTTTCCAGATCTAGGATGTGTGATAGGTTTCCTCTCCTCTCTGATGATTTCTATGTTGGTTACTTCCTCTTGTTCTTGTCTCTTCTATTTCTGTGACCAGTTCCTTTTGGTCAGACTCAGGTTCACAATAGTAGTACCTTTTTTCATTTCTCCACCTCTCGTAGATGATATTATTATCACTAAGGGATTCAAAAATTTATTAGGTGTTTTGCTTTTGGCAGAGACTAGGTTCTACCAGATGCCCAACTAGTTGAAGTATCCCACTACTATTATAAGTCAGTCAATGAACATTTATTAAGCATCTACTTTATGCAAGGCACTGTGTTCTAGGGATACAAAGAAAGGCAAAAGAGTCCCTTCCCTCACTGAGCTCCCAATTTAAGGGGGGAAGACAACATTTTAAAATATAAGCTGGGGGGGAAGGGTGAGGTATGATGAAGCCTAGAGGAGTGCAGGCAGGTAGGAAATTAAGAGATAGCTGCCCTGGGAACACTCCTTAAGTGGAAAATCTGGGAGGAGCACTCCTACCCTCCAACCTTTCTTATAGATAGAGGGACCCATGAGAAGGGAGTACTGAGGAGCTGTGAGTTTCAGTGTTGTGTGATCTTGTAGAATGAGGAGATTCTGGAGGGCATGATAAAGTTGTTGTTCTTCATGCTTGAAGAGGACCAATGACATCACAGAGGATGATGTCTTGACTTGCGCGTGAATTGGATTAAAACGAATCAGAGCTGCTCAAAGTCATCAGCCTCACTCTCGTAATCCAGAGGAGCGTGGCAGGGTGGGACTACATATATCTCCACACCAAATTTATGACCTACTTCCCAAATTTCTCACACATTTCTTCCCTTATATAAAGTGCTTTGCGGCATACTTTCATCAAAATAGATCTTGCTCTGTCTCCTTTGATTATTTTCTAAATGCTATCCATCACTCTTTGTAACAGTGCCATTGATTGAGTGGGGTTGGGGAGAGTGGAGGGGCATCATCAGGATAGGGAGCTGGTTTAGGAGCTGTTAGGAGTGAAGAAGATGAGTTTGGCTTTGCAAATATTTGGTTGGGAATGTTGATGTGATATTCGTGAGAGCTCATTGTGACAACAAATTATGTTTTGCTTGAAGTGGATAAAAATGGAATTGGGATGATCATAAATCATATTTCTCAATTATTACTGATCACTCTTTGAGGCTTATTTTTAGATATTATGTTCTGTAACAATATGACTTTATCACATTATATTTCTAGTCTTATCTCATATTACTTCGTTCACATACTGCATACTTTACTCAAAGTGGATTTCTTTCTATCCTCAAAATAGCCCTGAACTTCCCTCTCTCCATGCCTTTTCTTGTATATCTTACATATAAGATTATATGTTATAATATAATATTATATATCATAATCTTGTATATTATGTCACCATCTATGTATGTGTGTATACATATTTTTCCTTATATATCCGTATGCCTGGGATGCTTTCTCTCATCCTCTTTACCTTCTAAATTCCTACTCCTGCTTTAAAGCTGAATGAATAAATGGATGAATGGATGAAAAAGCACTAATTAAGTTCATACTACATGCCAAATATTCTACTAAACATTGATAATACAAACAGAAAAGCAAGGCAGTTCCTGCTCTTAAAAAGCTCATTCTAATTGGGAGAGAGAACACTCATAGGATTCAGTTGTAGGGAAGATGGGAAGGCCAGGAAAACCTATAGTTGAAGCAGTGGGGCATATGGCAAGGCTCAGGAATCCTTAAAATGCATTGGAAGGTCAGATTTCAGTGCACAGTAGCAAATAGGATACAGTGGCTGAGTAGATGGTAAAGCCTGGTGATCCTCCATCTTACTGTAAGGATTATCATTAATGACTCATAGATTACCCAAGCATTGTGAGTAGCTATATCCAGTCTATAGGGCTGGGAAGGGAGAGCTGTATGGGATCAATTTGCTGCCATTGAGAAGTGGACTACGTGCCTGAGGCTTTTGGTGGAGCAGAGATTCTGGGTACCACCTCCTCTGCCAAACCTTCTCTGATCCCCCTTGTCTAAAGGAGAAGGGATAATGCCACTTATCCCCAAACCTCATATAACCTTCATTCCACACCTCTTTAATGCACATATCATGCATTATTATATGCTATAGTTATCTTTATGTATGTGTTATTTTTCTACTGGAACTACAAACTTCCTCAATGCAGAATCCTCATCAGCACAAAGAGAGAGTTCTGTATACAGTAAGCACTTAAAACTTGATGAATATGCGTATTTTTTGTAGATGTATGGTTTTATGGAATATCTCAAATTAGCTGGTGAACTCCTTGTATTCAAAGATTCTTGTTTTCTATTTCTTACATATCCCTACTTTGATGCTCTCATCTTTTAATTCAGGATTCAGGATGTGGCTGGGGCTTGACAGATATTGCTGATGGTCTCCGGTATAGCACGGAAGGTAGCATAGAATAATAGGAAAATGACTGGATCCCGATGTTGCCTTGTTTATTTGGTTTGTGCTACTATGTTTATTTGTTGTAAAGAAAGGCTTCTGTTAGGGATGGGAATAAGTTGATGGAAAGAGAAGAAGGAAGAGGAAGAAGAAAGGGAGGAGAAAGAAGAGGAGGAGAAAGAAAATTAAAAATAATCAGAAGGCAACAAAAAGTTTGGAAAGGGGCAGAAGAAAGCAGGAAAATGTTGTTACTTCCTTATTAAACTTAATATACACTTTAATAAAACCCTAAAGTATATTGAATAGAAGTTCACATTTTCTTATACAATCCTCTCTTTTGTTCTTTGTGTACTGGAATGTTTGTGTTCTGTTAAGTTCATAATAAAAAAGAAATTTAAAAAAAGAATCACAGGATTTAAAATCAGAAGACCTCTTCTACTTACTTTTATCAACTCACTTAACTACTCTATGCCTCAGTTTCCACTTTTGCAAGGTGGTGTTACTAATATGTATGTCCTACTCTCATGGATTGTTGTGAGCCGCTGCAAATGTGAGCTTTGAGGCTTTGACTATTTGGCTGGATGGTAATTTACCTTCTCTCCTTTAATTCCTTAACTCCAATATGAGTCTACCTTCCCAGCCCTCACTCCTGTGGATGCCTTTTTTAGCCCAAAAACAATGATTTCCTTATTGAAGGGGTGGGGGAGAGGGGAATCGGGGAGAGCTGGAAACCAATGAGTGTTCTCTGCAAATTGAATAAAACTAGATGTTTTCCTCCCCAGGTTCTCAGATATTATCTTGATAAATTGATTTCCTGATTTCCCTGCACTGATCTAATATGTCTAATGAGAATGTGAAGTTTACATAAAATTCTGTTAAACTGGATTCAATTCCTGCTGCTTGCAATCTACTTTTATGCTGCAGGAGCAGGGCATCTTGTTTCAGAATCCCAAACGGCATCTCTCAGATTAGATCTTCAAAGCAAGCAGCAGCAGGATTCTGTTACAAACCTCTCCCAGCTGCCAATCAGCTTCTCCCTGAGAACACCACCAGCCAGCCCTGGGACAACGTGCCCCGTCTCATCCTATACTGCTGCTTTTTGCAGCCAAAGACAGGGCACTCAATCAGTTCTAATTAATTACGGGCTGGAGTACTTTTCTTTATCTTTTCCTAGCTAATGGGGAAGCAAAGGAGGTGTGGTCCCCCCAACCAGTATAGTCATCTCTGCTAGGAGGTGAAAGAGGAAGATGGTTTGGTATTGTTTTTGTTGGGTTCAGGTTCCTTCACAGGAGCTCTCTCCTGCCCCCTTATTAACAAGCTCTTCACCCCCCCACCTAGGGAGAGCATTGCAGGATACTTCTTTCTAATCAAATCTAGGCATAATATAGTCATTTTCAATTCAAAGCATACCCTTTAGACCAGGGGTCTCTAGCAAAGAAAGGATCTGGGCTTACATGAGCCCAGATTCATCCCAGGGATGCCTCATTCCAAAGAGAGGAGTTAGGTTCTCTCTCTTTGGTTCTGACACCCACCCCCCCATAGTAATTTCAGTGAAATCTTCTAAAATCAAGCTTATCTATATTCATGTCTACGGTCTCCTCAAAATGCATGTAAAAGAATTTCCTCTAACTATATTTATACTATATGTAGAGGGTAGCTATTTATTTCCTCTACTACAGAAATTATTGTAAAATAAATTCAAACATGAAAAATAAAGAAATGCAAGAAACATGAAATGTCTCAAATGGTTCATTATAGTAAGCCAACATGCATTTATTAAGTGCTTACTGTGTGCCATATACTGTGCTACACCGAGGAAATACAAAGGCACCTTCCCTCAACCACATACACATACACGCTCACACATAAATATACACATGTTCATACACACACACACACACACGCACACACAGAGTTCCTATTTTCAAGTAGCCATGCATTCTGACAGGGGAAGCAACATGTAGATATCTAAATTGGTCCAAAAATTATTTTGTTTATGAAAGTCATTTGAAAAAGGGAGGCATTTGCAGCTGAGGAAGGTAAACGTAGCCAAGCTGAGTCTTGAAGGAATCCAGGAAAACTAAGAGGAGGAGGTGAAGGAGCAGAGCATTCCAAGGATGGGAGACAGCCAGCGCGAAGGCATAGAGATGAGAGAAAAAGTATCCCATTGACAGAACTGCCATTAGGCCAGTGCAGCTGGATCATAAGGGGGGTGGGGGGAGGGGACGGGGGAGAGTAAGATAGAAGAAAACTGGAAAGGTAGGAAGAAATGTAAATGCCAGACTTTACATTTGATCCTGGAGGGATCAGAGGAGTCACTAGAGCTTGTTGAACAGGGGGGTTGATGTGGGCAGACCTATGATTTTGAAAAATTACCTTGCCAGCTGAGTAGAGGATGGATTAGAGTGAGGACAGTCTTGAGACAGGGGAACGAATTAGAAGGCTATTGCAGTGGTCTGTGCAAGAGGTGATGAGGGCCTGAACTACTTCCCTCTGAAAAGAAAGACAACTTTGTGGAATTGCTGAATAGATATTTTGCTTTTGTAGTCACCTCAGGCCTGCTCTGGTTAAGTAACTCATAAGGTCCAGATGTGTTGGCCAGCTGGACATAGCTGTGACTTTCACAGTCATACAGATAGCCTGAGACCAGTCCCCCGCCCCCACCCTCCAACCCAGAGATAATTTTAATGCTGCAGAGAGCCTTGGGGTAGAGCTTACCTGGATGGTGAATGGAGGGTAAGTATCTCAAACATATCTTCTAGAATCAGCCCAGTCCCGCCGTTTCTTTTCATGGGTCTGTTGTAGTTGAATTGAGTATTTATAATACTCAGAGTAAGTTGGTTGTTTGCAATTATTCTTGGAGCAATATTGCATTACTTTATACAACATTCTCTTGGTTCTGCTCATTTCACATTTCATTATTTATGGGTCTTTCCATGTTTTTCTAAAATCAACCTGCTCACCATTTCTTACCTGCTACACCTCTTTTCTAACTGCTCATTATCTGCCTTTCTCCTCTCTCCTATGACACTGACACCAGCCAGGTACAGGTCCTCATCCCCTTCCTCCAGGGCTACTTCAATAGCCTTCTGGTTGGCCTCCCTGTCTCAAGTCTCTCTCCACTCCATTCCATACTCAGCCCAACTGTTCAATTGAGTTTCCTTGAAACACAAGTCTGATCATATCACACAGACATACACCCGATTCAGTCAACTCCGATGCCTCCCTATTACCTCCAATATTAAACAGGAAATCCTCTGTTTAGCTTTCGCACCCCTTTCTAATGTGGCCTGGTCCTGTCTTTCAGGTCTTCTTATACCTCCATGTATTTCAGGGACATGGGATGCTGTTCCTCACAGAAAACTCCATCTCCCAACTCAGAGCATTTTCATAGGCAGCCCTGCTTGCCTAGAACTCTCTCCTTCCTTGTCTCTACTTAACTAACTTCTCTAGCTTCCTTTAAATGTCAGTTTCATCTTCTAGAGCAGATTCCCAAATTTATTTGGCCTACCGCCCCCTTTTCAAAAAAACATTACTCAGCACTCCTTGGAAGGTTTTTTTCAATTTGCATCATTTAAAAAAATAGAAAATGTTTTTTAAATGATGCATCTTAAATTTAATAATTAATTGTAAATTTGTAGGGGGTTTTCCTGCATTAAAATTTTGATGATGCAATATAGTCATTACATGCCCATATTCTTGCCAATGCATGCTGGACTTCCCAACAATGTTCAACATGCTTGACTACCAACACTTGCTTGTTAAGATCTGTTGGACGACTTGACCACTGATTGGTTATAACTTGCATTTTGTGTGTTTATTTGGAAAATGATGTAATCACTATGAGTTTAACTCTGCTACACAACAGATGAAACATGTATGAATGGTTTTTCAAAATTTTCTTCTCTTCTTTTCTTTCCATATCCTTCCACTGCTCCCTTATCTTTTTTCAACACCTCCCTCCCAATTACACCTGAGGCTACTACACCACCCCCATCATTCTGCACACTTTGGGAACCTCTGAATCTAGAGGATGCCTCTCACAGTCCTTGTTAATCTTAGCACTTTCCACCTGAGATTAACCCAAATTAATCCTGTATATGTCTTATTTACACATAGTTGTTTGCATGTGGTCTCTCCCATTACACTGGGAGCTACTTGAGAGCAGGGATTTTGCTCCCCTTTCTTAACATAGTAGGTGCTCTCCCCTCTTCCACTTTCTATGTCTTTGTTCCAGGATTGCTAATCAGACCAACGTTAACATTGTTTCACATGACACACACCACTCTATAGCTCCATTCAAAATTCCTGTGACACTGAGTCTACTGTCTAGGACAAAATTTCCTTCCCAATCCCCTTCCCACCCCAATCCCTCCACCCTCATACCCTCATAGATATAGAGCTAGAAGAGAAGTCAAAGAAAGTTAATCCAACACCCTCATTTTTGTGAATGAGGAAACCTAAATCCAGGGAGGTTGTGACTTATCCAAGTTCACACAGGTAGTAAGTGTCAGAGGAAGTATTAGCTGCACCCTTCTCAAGTCTCAGAAGTCTTCCCCATCCTTGCTAGTACTCCCCTGGAACTCCATTCTATTGTTAACAAATTGCCCTTTATGTTAGACATGTCCTGTCCCCTCAGAAATTACTTGTATACATTTCTTATTTAAGTTTCTATATATAGTTTTTCCCAAGTAGAATGTAACCTCCTTAGAGGATAGATTTATTTTTGTATGCTCAGCAATGCAGTACAGTGTCTGGCACCTATTACATGTCTAACAAATGATTGCTTGAATGAATGAATGAACGAACATGTTTGAAGTACCTACTATGGGCACAGGGTTAGGCACTGACTATAGTGAACCTAGTAAAATTTCAAAGAATGAGATAAGACAGATTGTTCTGGTGAATGACTGCTTTGTTTAACAGTATTGTTTTCTTAAGCTCTTGTTGTTGACGATCTTTCTGCAATATATTAGCCCACTCACTGCTTGGGATTTGGCACCTTTTAATTCCTTAAAAGCAGCGAAGGTCACTCTCTGAGCCCTGAGTGTAATTGACCCTCTCTTTGACAATGGAGGACTTTGTTCAGTGCTTCCAAAGGGACCACGGCGCCATTGTGGAGCCACTCTTTAGAAACAACCCAACTTCTTTGTAGATTGTGCAGCTTTAGCAAAACTGTTTCCCCAATCACATACTGAAGTGGAAACTGCTGGTACTTATCGGGTTAATTCAGGTCCCCTGCCACCTACTCGTCTCAAATATCTGGAAGCTTTCAGAGTGAGCCTTCTGTACACTGGGAGCAAAAGCCCTTTTGGTTTTTATGCTTTTATTCTGACTATTAGCTCAAATCTCCACTTCTTGTTACATGTATAGACACAGCTCAAGTGTTTGTTTGTATTTAGATAATCCCCTCAGGGGAGGGAGGATTGGCCTTGCTCTTTGGGTGTGTGGTTTCCAGACCCTGCCCTTGGAGGGGGAAGCAACCCAACCCCAGGGGCACATGAACACATGGGGACCTGGCAGGATTTAGCAGGCATTTGTACTAACCCCTGGGTGACTGCTTCACCAAAGGAAGTATGGAACCCTACACACTCTCCACACTCTTCACTTCAGTGGCAATTTCAATTGGTCTCTTTTAGTACAAATGACTTTGTTTTCTATTCTGTTCATACATTCATCAACCAATGTGATTTCTTATAAAAGAATGCATTGGACAAATGGTTTCCTCAGCCTAGAGGCTATACATGTCTGGTGGAGAGAGGGCATAGCCAGTGAATGCTGTCAGTATATAATTGCAGAGAAGAAAGTCTCTCAAGAAGATAAGTTGCCATTGATGGGAGAGAAGGGGGAAAAATGTCCAAATTGGTACATTTCTCCTAATAGCAGCTAATAACAATAAAGCATAAATAGAACAAAATTGGATTAAATATTTTGAAGGCTGAAAACAATCCTAGCAATAGACAAAGACCATTTTATTGGGAAGAGACCTCATGAAACATCTAGTCCAGCTTTCCCATCTCACAAAGGAAGAAAATAGGGCCCAGAAAGGCAAAACAGTGAATAAACATTTATTAAGTGCCTACTGTGTGCCTGGCATTGTACTAAGTGCTGATTTCCACAAAACGACCTGTTAAAGGTCACAGGAGTTATTGCGGTCAGACTAGAATTCAGGCTTTCTGACTCCAGTCCAATTCTTAGACTACATTAGACTCCTTTCTCCTGTCTCTAGATGATTAAGCAATCTTCACAACCACCCCTCCCCAGCATCTCCCTACCTTTACCTTCTCTTGCCTTTCCCTCCTCTCCCCATTGCCTATGAATTTTTTAAAATTTTATTTATTTTCTTCTGAACTTAAGAAATAAAATAAGCTTTTCCATAACATAGAATAGAAAAAAAAATTATTGTAGATGAAACTGCAAATCCATTATGTACAACTTGCTATTCCCTTTAAATATATAATAAAGTTATCATCCCCTTTTTATCCCTCCCCCATGGCTACCAACACAAATACACACACACACACACACACACACACACACACATATGAAACCATTCTGAATATACTCCTATTTATCAGTTCTTTCTCTGGATGCAGATAGTCTTCCTTCCTAGTCCTTTGTGGTTAATTTGGGTATTTATTACAGCTAAAATGACTTAGTCACTCAAAATTCTTCTTAAAACAATTTCGTTGTTACTCTATGCAACATTCTTTTGGTTCTGCTCATTCCACTCTTCATTATTTCACGCAAGTCTGTCCATATTTTTCTAAGATCATCCCCTTCCTCCAGAACTATTGTCCTCATTGCCTTTGAAATTCTCACCTTGGTCACCCTGATCAGTTGGGTTGACCACAGCCAGCTGGATCCTTCTTTTTCTTTGCAGCCCAATGGTGTGTAGCCCAAAGATAGCCAAAGGTCTCAGGGAGAATGAAGGCAAACAGCTGAGTCACTGGGGTGGGGGGGTGGGGTGGGGTGTGCAATAGGGGGAGGACCTCCTAAGCTTGTTGAAGAATTGGATTCCTCTCAGAAATCTCTCCCCGCTGCACCATGGATCTTCTTTCCTGCTTTCTAAGAGCTGCACAATACCAATACACACACACACAATAAGTGCACAATACCAAAGGATTAGGTGAGTATGTGAATAATTTCAGAATAATTCCTACCTCCAATGCTTTTTCCTGAATAACCTAGACTAAGTAGGGCAGAGTCATGGAAAGAACACCTGACTGGAATCAGGAGATCTAGGTTCTAATTCAGCTCCAGTAATTAGTGGTGTCATCTTAGATAATTGACTTAAGAATTATCTTTGTGCCTTAGTTTTCTTGTATGAAGGGAAAAAAGGAGAAAATGAAGAAGAATATAGTCTGACAGATTCCCTGCCCTCATGCAGCTTACTTTTTCTAGTAGAGGAGATAAGACAACTGTACAAATCAGCAAAGTCGAATCCAAACCAAGAAGCATTTAAGTGCCTACTGTGTATCAGCCAGGGATTACATTGCCCCATCCATCTTCTAAGCAATCATCATGAAGAGCCAGAGATCTAACTAGCTTCAGAAAATAAGCGGAACACTAAACTAGCTGGCAATTCAGGCAAAAGTGAATGTTAGTGATTTGCGGGGGCTTTACTTTCCAGATCTTACAGGTCTGGTGTGAGAGTACATAAACAGGGACTGTCCATCGCTCGTGGGAGTCTCCACGGCCAGAATGGGCAGAGAACTGAGCCAAAAGCCCAGAATCCTCCAGGCAGGAGGTAGTTTTTGATGTGGAGCATGCAGATAGTTTCCCTTCAGTCCTCTGCTCTACTCTGGCCCCTGTGGCGAGTGAAATAAATCTGCTTTTAGATCTCTGGGGGACAGAGGAGCAATCAATTACAAATAGCAATGATGGTAGGGGGTGAAACTGTGAGCTTGATGAAAGGAATGATAGTTGAAGGAAATAACGGTCATTAATTGGCATGCCCGGATGAAAAAGCACAGATGGGACATGGCCTGCCCCACAGCCAGGATGTGCAGGCATCAGGAAACTGAAATCAGACAGAAAACACTTAGTCTGTCCATGGAATAAGGGGAGAAGACAGTAGAGAGCTAGAACTGTCCCTACAGAGTCCCTCATTCAACTAGAACTTACTACTCAAAGGTTTGTATTAGCAACATTTTCAATTTATCATGTTTATAGCTTGTTTACCCCATTAGTCTCCCCATTAGACACTGGCCAGGTAGCACAGTAGATAGGGTGCTGGGCCTGAAATCAGGAAGACTCATCTTCATGAATTCAAATCCAGACTCAGACACTTATTAGCTCTGTGACCCTGGGCAACTCACTTCACCCTGTTTGTCTCAGTTTCCTCATCTGTAAAATGAACTGCAGAAGGAAATGGCAAACCACTCCAGTATCTTTGCCAAGAAAACCCCAAATGGGGTCACAGAGAGTCAGATATGACTAAAATGACTAAACAACAATAACCCCATTACACTGAGCTCTTTGAGAGCAAGGATCATCTTTTGCCTTTCTTTGTACTTAGCACATGGCTTGGCACACAGGAGGCATTTAATAAATGTCTATTGATTGACTGCCCACAGATAGCCCCCAAACAGGCACAGAGAAGTAGAGGGCAAACCCATTCCAGGGTCTCCAGAGTTTAGCCAAATAGTTGAAATACTCATCCAACAATATTCACGCAACAACCATTTTTACTGAGCAATACCTACATATAAGGCCTTGCCCTAGGGATTAAGAGAAATAAAAAAAGACGAGAAAAGGCCTGCCCCAGCCACTGCAATCCAGTAAGGGAGTGAAGACATATATACAAATAAATATAATACAAAGGAGAATCTGTTATGTGTATAAGAAAAGTAGTGTAAACACGGCCACCTGTGAGTTCCAAGGAGGGAGAGGTCACTGCTACCTGGCAGGATCAGAAAGTACCTCTTGGAGAAGGTAGCAATTGAATTGGGCTAAGAAGGATGGGTTGGATTTCAGCTGGTTAAGTTGGGAAGGGATGATATTCCAGGTGTAGGGATGGGTGTGAGCAAAGTCATCCAGATAGGAAAGCACGGGGATGTGTTGTAGCTAGTGTAGATGTTGCCCAGACCAATGACATTTCTCAATCCCATCATTAATATGCTATTGCTGGCCCCACCTAACCTGCATGAAACTGGACAGTGATGTCTTTTTGGAGATGGTCCAAGCTGAGGGTTCAGCTTGCTCCCCAGCTGTGATAACTCTTCTGAGCATTAGCCAGCTGAAGGTGTGTTTTTTGTGGAGCTCCCTTCCCTGCAATGTTGTTCTGCCTGATGCAGAGTTTTCATCAAGCCAATTAGTGGTATTAGGTGGGGCTTGCCTGTAGTCCAGCTTGGCAGGATTGGGGAGTATGAGAATCGGAACAGGGAGAGATAAGGCCAGAAAGGCATGTTGGACCCAGATTATACAGGGCTTTGACACTTGGGACTTTGAACACTAAATGGAAGATAGGGGGAGTGTGGCCTTTGGAAACAGAGGAAGAAAGGGAGAGAATGGAGGAAAAGGGTGAAGGAGGGAGAAAAAGAAAGAGGGAAGGATTAAAAAGAGAAGCAAGAGACATCCTTAGGAAATTCATCCTCAATATAAGTAGCTACCACAAATCATGACAAACTTTCCACTTAGGAAGATCTCACACCCACTGCATCCTTGAGGACATTTCATTGAGTCCTGCTTTGAGGTTTCAGGACCAAAGTTCAGGATAGGCAAGGCTTGTACCAACTCCCCCACCCCTTCCCCCCAATGTGGTGCAATGGATAGAGTTCCTGGACAGGAGTCAGGAAGTCTCGTCTTCCAGAGATCAAATCTGGCCTCAGACACTTATGAGCAGCGTGACCCTAGGCAAGTCATTTAAACCTGTTTGCCTCAGTTTCCTCACCTGTAAAATGAGAAGGAAATGGCAAATCACTATAGTATCTTGCCAAGAAAACCCCCAATGAGCTCATGAAGGGTTGGACATGACTGAACCACAACAAACCCCTAAGTGATCTTCTCCTTCCCTTCTTAACTCTTCTCCTCCTCCTTTTCTTTTTTCTCCTTTCCTCTGGTGTCCCCTTTTCTTTTTCCCCCTGCTTCCCTTCCTCCTGTCTTTTCTCCTCTCTCCTTCCCTCTTCTGATTTAATAGCCTGAGGCATTAGGCACTGGGAAGGGAACTCCCACCTGGTGCTGGAGTTGGGGAGGAGCTGGAATGTTTTACAAAGCAGGTGGGTTTCCCCCAGGTGGGGGGAGGGACCTCTTCAGCATTTGCTAATTGAGATTAACATGCAGTGTGGTCCCCTAAAGGGGTGTAAAAGTGCCATGGCGTGCCTGTCACACTGAGCAGAACAGATCAGGGCTCAGGGTCCTTGATTGATGAGCTTCCTGTCTAAGAGCCTATCCAGCTGCTGGCTCCCCTATGCTACTGTGGGGAGCAGCTCCTTCCTCTGGGGCCCATCAGGGTTGGCCAGGTGTGTCTAAAGGGGAATCTGGAATGGAATGGAATTGAGGCCCCAGACTTTTCTCTCATTTTAGGAACAATCCTAAGGTGCAGCGGGCCCTAGGAACTTTTTCTTCGTTCTACCAAAGTGTTCTGTAGTCACCCACGCTGCTACCTATCTTTCATTTTCTCTTTCGTATTTGTTTTATTTATGCACATCTCATTTCTTTTCTGGATTGTAGGTAGTCTGAGTTTCTAGGGCTGAGGACAGAATTGGCATGTGGAGGTTCTTTGGGGATGAGAGTTGAGGTCTCCAGTTGTTGAAAATAATAGTTAAGTGCGTTTGATGGGATGGACCTGTTTTATAGTGGGAAGGGCATGGGACGTGGAAATCACATGTGATCTTGGGCAAATCACTTTACCTTTGGGCTGGTCTCATCTGTTAGAGTTCACTCCTAAAACAACTCTGAGTGTTATCCGAATCTCAATGAGGGTGTGAAAAATATCTCCCCTTCCGGCTCTGATAGTCTGTAAAATATATGTGTGTGCTCACATAGGACGTATGTATATAGCATTAACAGCTATCTCTGAAACCTTGACCATTCCCCTCCAGTCAGAAGAGGGAGGGTGGGAAGGAGGAGGAAAAAAGAAAGGAGGAAGGGAAGCAGGAAGAAAAGGAAAGGAGGCCTCGGGAAGAAAGGAGAAGAAAGAAAAGGAGAAGAGTTAGGAGGGGAAGGAGATAACTTGGGGCTTTGTTGTTATTCAGTCATGTCCAACTCTTCAAGAGCCCATTTGGGGTTTTCTTGGCAAAGATACTGGAGTGATCTGCCATTTCTTTCTCATTTTACAGATGAGAAAACTGAGGCAAACAGGTTTAAGTGACTTGCCTAAGGTCACAAAGCTACTAGGTGTCTGAGGCCAGATTTGATCTCAGGAAGAGGAGACTTCCTAACTCTTGTCCAGGCACTCTGTCCACTGTACCACTCTTCTTGATGGGGAGCAGAAGAAGGGTCACAAAGCTGACCACTCTTCCAGTTTCTGAAAAGGCCCCACCCCACCCCCCACTCTCCCCATACCCCCACCAAATATTGCAGATCCATGGATTTGATTTTTAAGTTCAGAACAAAATTCTGATTGCTTGGCTGCTATTAATCCTATTTTACAGATGAGAAAATTGATACCCTGAAAGGTTGAGTCACGTGCCCATGAATCTCAGAATTCTGAGAACTCTAAAAACTGTTTTCTGTATACTGTAGTGCCTACCCCGTAGGTTAGGATAAATGAGATAATTTGTATAAAGTGCTGGACAAGCTCTAAAGTACTATAGAAATGTTAGTTATTATGCCATCCTCAGACCTTATTCTGTTCAAATTTGTCTTCTACTTATTTCTGTGGTTTTGTATACACGTCTTAGCTAGTCACATATCACATTGCAAGTCACACATCACATCTGAGCCCCTCGATCAGGCTTTGATAAACTTGGTATCCTATGTGTAATGAGCCTATGCCAAATGTTTGTAAAATTGAGGTTTATCCGCTCAATTCAAAGGACACAGAATTTAATTCTGCATCCACAAAACATATACCAGTTCTGTGTCCACAAAACATATAGCAAGTATCTGCTATGTGCAAGGCACTGTACTCTGCCCCTGGAAAAGGAGAGAAAGCCCTTGAGGAGCTTCCAATCTAGTAGGAGGGCTATGGAGCATGAGTGAATAAAAGGTACAGCCTCTCTAAGGGTCCAAAGGAGGGCTGAACTAGAAGACTTCTGAGATCTTTTCCAGGCTCTAAAGCTATGAAAGAGAGAAACAGAGACAGAGAGAGACAGAGAAGGAGAGAGGGACAGAGACAGAGAGACAGAGGACAGACAGAGACAAAAACAGAAAGATAGAGACAGAGACCCAGAGACAGAACAGACAGACAGAACAGACAGACAGACATAGGCAGAGGAGAGAGGGACAGAGAGACAGAGGACAGACAGAGACAGAAACACAAAGATAGAGACAGAGACCTACAGAAAGAAACAGAGAGAGAAAGAGAGACAGACAGGGAGACAGAGACAGAGAGGGAGGCAGAGAAAGAGAGAAGGACAGAGGGACAGAGAAGAACAGAGGGACAGAGACAGACAGGGAGACAGAGGACAAACAGAGACAGAAATACAAAGATAGAGACAAATAGAGACAGAGACAGAGAGACAGAAACACAGAGACAGAGAAATAGAAAGAAAAAGAGACAGAAACAGAGAGACAGAGACAGAGACAGAAACAGAGACAGAGAAGGAGAGAGGGACAGAGACAGAAACACAGGGACAGAAACAGAAAGAGAAATAGAGAGAGAGAAAAACACATACAGAGAGAGAGAGAGAGAGATCACTTCTCAGTGGGGGAGCAAGATAGCTTCACCTTCAATGATTTTTACTATTAATTACCATATGCACAGCATAGTGCTAGTCATTGGGGAAGGCAATAAGAGGGCGTAAAGCAGTCCCTGGGTTTATAATGTATTGATGAGGTTTGATACAAAGAACTACAGGACTGAGGCAGAAGTGAGAAGTGCAGGAGAGAGACCCAGACCCAGACCCAGACCCAGAAAGGGCTGTATAAGCTTGGGGGTGGGTGGGGGAAGGTGAAGATCTTATTGAATAAGAGGATCACTTCAATAGGATCAGTAGGATTTCACTAGCAAGGGTATGAGCAAAGGCATGGAAGTGGGAAAGCAAGGCCAAGTCGAGAGACCAGGGAACCATTGGGCTTGGCTGGAGCTAAAGTAGGTGAAACTAAGTCGGTCCTGATATCCAGCAGCAATATTACAGATGGATTTCACCGTACAATAAAACCACCCATTGACTCACTAAGTGCAGGGAAAGTAAATCTAAATTAGTTAAAAGCTTGGGTTAAAAAGATTACCTTCTTTTTAAAGAACATGAAGTTACTGAAACCAGCTAGAGTATTTCTCAGTATGGGTCATACTGTGATTGCTTATAATGAGGAGTAGGTATGAGTCATTTTTGATTATTAGGTTCCATTTGCATGTGAACAATGTGCTAAAATCTTTAAAAACAATTTGTTCTTCCAAGTAGGTTAAACATGTCCCTTGTATATGAATACTGGGATATTTGTCTTCACCCCTCCCTTTCCCATTTGAGTAAGTGGAGAAAATGAAGCTAGTTCACTCTGAGTTATTTGTATAGGGAGGCTGATAACTGAGGGAGGAGAAAAAAGTCAGAGTGGGGAAGGAGCCTGTAAGGAAAAAACAATAGTGATCCTGGGAGGAGAGGATTAATCTGGCCGTATGCACATGTTGAGAGGTGGACGACCGTCTCATCTGGCAGTGAGGGAGAGGGTAAGAGGAAAGAGAGGAGGAGGAATGGGAGAGGGGAAAAGGCAATGTAAGAGAGGACTTTCAGGGAAGAATCCTTTTAAGAAAGGCCCTCAGACCTCTTTGGGACTAAAGATGGCTCATTCAGGCTTTGATTTCTGGTTTTGTTGTTGTTACTTACTGTTTTCTTTAAAAAAAAAAACACCTCATTCTCTTAAGGAGGGAATAACATACACACTCAGTTGGGTATCTTACCCTACAGGAAAGTGGGGGGGAAGGAGTAGTTAAAAGGGGAGGGGAGATGATAGAAGGGAGGGCAGATTGGGGGGAAGGGATAGTTAAAAGCAAACACTTGAAAAGGGACAGGCAAGGGAGAAAAGTGACTAAATATGGGACAGGATAGGATGGAGGGAAATATAGTTAGTCTTTCACAACATGACTACTATGGAAGTGTTTTGCATAATGATACACGTATAACCTATACTGAATTGCTTGCCTTATCAAGGAGGGTGGGTGGGGAGGGGAGAAGGGAGAGAATTTGGAACCCAAAGTCCTACAAACAAATGTTAAAAATTGTTTCTACATGCAACTGGGAAATAAGATATACAGGCAATGGGGTATAGAAATATTTCTGGAAGTACAAGAAAGTAAGGGGAAAGGGGATGGGGGGAGCGGTGATAGAAGAGAGGGCAGACTGGGGGAAAGAGCAATCAGAATATATGCCATCTTGGGGTGGGGGGTAGGGGAGAGATGGGGAGAAATTTGTAACTCAAAATCTTGTGGAAATCCATGTTGAAAACTAAAAATAATCAATGAAAAAACTCATTCTATAATATTACAAACTGCATTGTTTACAAATAGATAATCAGTCTTAATATACTGAAGGTACCATGCAAACACCATCCCAGCTTTCCTGGGTGAGGCCTAGGAGCCAAGAGAGTGAGAAAATCCTCCAAATGCACCTGGTCTGTCTTGCTGGGAGGGAGTCACACAGTATAAATTTGTTCTGCAGCCTCTTCCTTCATAGATGGTGCAAAGGCAAACTTCAGCCCATCTCAAATAAGTCATCCCCAGTCCCCTGCTTGGGGTAAGCAAGTTAAGAAGGTCACGCTGTCCAAGATAGCACAGATATCAGAAGCCTTGATGTTAAGTTCTGCCCTTTGCCGGTCTGATTCCTGGGTGGAAAACCAAGCACGTTTTTAATCACATAGGGCCAGTCTCTTGCTCTCTGTCATTTGGGATGAGATTAATATCTCAGTTTCCTCTGGCTGTTGTGTTTGAAAGGCAGCAGGCTGGAAGCTTGACTAATTGTTTCGAGATTCCTGAAGGCCTTATCCCAAAGAGAACGCCTGTCTATGCAGCAGGACAAAACATCGAGGACAACACAATAAAGTAATCAGCACAGATTTCCTGTCAGGATGAGGACAGTGACTCCAAGAGCTGAGGGGGGAGGATTTCCACAGCACATGAAAACTGATACATTTTAGCTGTTTTTGATGCTTTTGCAAAAACTGCGAAAAATCCTGGCTCTTTACCAGAATTCCTTTGTTATTCCTCCAGGTAAAAAGGAGTCTTGGCAGCTAGAACTGTTTTTCAGCCTCTGTTTGACATTTCCCTTTCCGACTAAAATTGTATAAGGCCTCGAGGCTTTAGCAGGTGATCAGGGACTGCTCCGGTGGCTAGACAGATACATTTTTATTTGAGTGCTATTATCAGCTGGCTTACAGCATATAAATATTGACAAACTGTAGAATGACTGTGGTAGTGACTGGGATTTCACAGAATAACAGTGTCCCTTAGTTGGAAAGGGTTTATCCATCTAGTCCAGCCCATACCTGAACAAGACCCATCTCTACTATGGGCCTGACAAGTCTTCACCCATCTGATCTTTGTTTGAAGAACTCCAAAGTAAGGGAGAAAACTACTTTTTCCAGATGTTCACTAATAAGATGTTTTATTTAGTATTGGTTTATTAATATTTTATTTTTAAAGTTAAAAAGTGTGTTCTAAAAATCAGTCAAGAATCAGTCATGATTCCTGACCCATAGTTTGCAATTTCCATTCTTGTCTCTCTCAAGCTCAATGACAGTGCTTCAGGAATCATATTTGTTGGTTCATTCAGATCCATAAAATGTAATGCCTGCAAGGTCTGGTGACTTGGACTTATAAAGGGCAGGTAGATTTTTTTTTTTTACAATTTCTCTACTTTTCCTCAGTTTTAACTCCTTATTAGCTATTATTTATTTCCTTTCCAATCCAAGGTCCATTTTTATTTTTGGGGAAAAAACTCAGTAACATATGAGTTGAGTAACTTTGCCATCTGTCTCTCATCCATTAATCCCATGGCCCCCTTCTAACTAACCACATAAGAAAAACCAAGTAGATGAAGAACGCCCATTGTCCCAATTGAACAGACAGCACATAGAGCTAATCCATCAATACACACATCTTGGACAGACCCTGAACATGAGTTGATCACAGAATTAAACACGAGAAGGAAAAAAAGATTGAATAGTTTTGAAAAATTACACAGAGCTTTCAGTGATTCAGAGCTTTTCCCTAGAACAAAGAAATAATCCTTATAATCTTTGTTCCAGGGAAGACAAGGATTACTCCTTCATTCCAGGGAAAAGCTCAGAATCATTGAAAGCTCTGTATAATTTTTTGCAGGTATTCAATCTTTTTTCCTGCTTTTAAATAACAATATTAAATAACAATAAATAACAACAAACAGTGATGTTACATGGTTACAAGTCATGGAATATCACAGTCTTCCAAGACTTAAATTTGACTATCGCATAATAGACAATGCAGTGGTGTCAAACTCTAATAGAAATGGGGCCACTAAACGAGACACAAGCATATTAACTTTAAAAAACACATATTAATATTATCTATATTTTCTTGTATTTTTAATTATTTTGTAAAATATTCCCCAATCATACTTTAATCTGATCCAGAAGAGGGTGCAGGGGTGGCTCCAGGGGACCCACTATGAAGGGTGCTATCTACATCCAGAGGAAGAGCTGTGGAGTCAATGCAGATTGAGGCACACTTTATGCTCGCCTTTTTTTCCCTTTGTTTTTTTTTTTCTCTTTTGTTTTTGGGGTTTTTTTGGTTCTGTTTCTTCTTTCTCGTGATTTATTCCATTGGACATGGTTCTTCTTTGCAACTTGACTATTACGTAGGTGAGTTTGATGTGAGGTTATATGTAGAGGATATATCAATTCCATGCCATCTTGGGGAGGGGGGAAGAAAATCTGGAACTCAGAATTATATGGAGCTGAGAGTTATAAACTAAGAATAAAAAATCTCAAAAAAAATCTGATCCAGGATGCATTCGGGAGTGTCATGGGCTGTACGCAACCTGTGGGTCTTGTGTTTGACACCTCTGATACAGTGGCCAGGGATAGAATGCACCATATAACCACACAAGAATTATGGAAACAGCATAAGAAATGTCATTAGTGAGATGAATGACCAGTTAGGCTGGCGAGAGTGTGAAGGATAACCAATGTACAATCAGAACACCTAGTTTCAGATTCTTACTCTGTCACTACCTGTGTGACCCTGGGCACATAAATTACTTAAGCTCTCTGGTCTTCAATCTCCTTGTGTGTAAAGTGAGACAATTGGACCACATAGCCTTCCTGCTCTAAAGCTTTGATTTTATGACACTCTTCATAGTTACTCAACACCAAGACAAAGGTCTCTAATTCTTTGGATGGATCCCGTCGTGGATAATTTATGGAAGGAAATAGACAACAGTGGCCTCTACAATCCCTTTAAACTTTGAATCTATGATCCTCTAATGTTCTTACTATTGTATAGCTGTTTAAAGCCAGGAGGAGTTGGGTTCAAATCCTTCGCCTGCCGAATACTGGCTATGTTACCTTAGGTAAGTCACTCAATTGCTTAGTTTTCTAAGGAACTCTTCAAGACTACAAATTACAAACGAGATGATGACCTGCTCTGGAAGAAGGATTTTCCGCACTTGAAAAGTTCTCAATATCTCTATGAATCAGTAACGAAATCACGAGTTTCAGTCTCTATTCCTACGACACTCTCAGCATGCTGTTGGCTGTTTCAGTTGTTTCTGGCTCTTTCTAATCCCATTTGGGGTTTGCTTGGCAGAGATACTAGTGTGCTTTGCCATTTCCTTCTCCAGCTCGTTTTATAGATGAGGAAACTGAGACAAACGGGGTGAAATGACTTGCTCAGGGTCACTCAGCTAGTGAGTGTCTGAGGTTGGATTTGAACTCAGGAAGGACCCCTGGTGTAGAATTTTTGAGAGAACATGGATAACAGTCACCCAGTATGGGTGCGAATGTGGCTAGGTTACAATCTGCATCATTGGAAGGGGAGCAAGAAGAAGGGACCAAACATTTATTAATTGCCTACTACATATCAAAAGTATTTCATAAACATTCCCAACGATCCTGAGAGGCAGATGCTATTATTGTCCCTATTTTATAGTTGAAGAAATGGAGGCAGATGCAAGTTGAAAAACTTCCCTAGGTCTCATAGCTATTAAGTGTTTGAGGCCAAATCAGAACCTCTCTCATTTGATTCCAAGTCCTGACCTCTATCTACTGCTCCACTTGCTGCCCCTGGAAGAGGGGTGGGGTGGGCAGGGCAGGGAAGGGATTACCCACATCAGTAGTGATTAGATTTTCTTGCTAGTCTCAGCTCATTCTGAGCTTTAGCACTGCTGACACTCTTAGAGGTCTGTATCATGCTATTGTGTTTATTTTCTATTTACCTGTACTTGCTACTTTCTTATCATTGTATATATTCTGACCTCCAAGTTGGCCAATAACTACTCAGACCTTTCCACAACTCTTTATTTTTGACCTCACTAAAATATTTTCCCTTTGTGGCTTCAGAATTTCGCTTTTGAGCCTCCTTGCTCCTGGGCTGGGCTTAGATATTGAGACGATTTTTAGGCCGTGGGATTTCACCTGCAATTTCTTTGAAGGCTTTGAAATCTATTCTCCAAAAATCATATCAGTCTGTTCAAATGAACCTTCTCTACCTCAAATTCTAAGACAGAATAATCATTTCCTCTCATTTCTATATCAGTAACCGGTTTTTCCTCATTGCTGAGAATCATGTCAATAATGCAGTTTCCCCTTATTATCTCCTTCACCTTCTGAAAGATGAAATTACTATTTAGGCAAGCCAAGACATTATTAGCAACTCCTGTTAAATGCATTCAATCCCTAGACAGGAACGTCTTATTCCTATATTTTAAGTTGTGACTAAAAAACCAAAATCCTTTTCTCGGGTGCCACCTTTTTAACCAGTTGTTCACTTTCCAGATGTGCTTTTCCCTTCTGAAGCCCATGCCCTCAATTAGGAGCCATAATGGAAACACTACTTGAGACCCTAAGGTCTTCTGTTTCTTGCCCAAATCTCCTTGGTCCTTAGTGGTATATACTATAGCTCTTCTGGAAGCATCGTTTGTATCTACATGAATCACTCAAAGTGCATTGGAGTCTTGGGGTCTGACCAAGAGGCTCTCTGTCCTATTCCACAATGTTATCAGCTGCTTCAGTACCCCTCAGGAGGGAGGTGGCAGCAACCATTTCCTGTCTCTTTTTCTTCTGACCCTTACTGGATAAGATAATGCCCAAGGACCTATATCATCATTTCTGGGAGGGAAAGTGTTGGCTTCTTCTTCACAGGGGCCATTTTTCTCTTCTCTAGGAAGAAATTTTTGCCTATTACTTAGCTACAATATTTAGTGACCTTTCTCCTCTATGTCATGTTTCTTTACCTATTGACCTACTAATGCAAGTCAAGATTCCCCTCTTTTCCTTTAGGACTTTTTTCTTCCGGTTTTGTTTTGCTTTGTTTTTTAATATTGAAGCCTTTTTCCTATTTTTCCGTCTTGAATTCTTCCTCTTCTTTTTTTAAAAGAACATTCTTTATTATAGTCTACATACAATGGTGCTCTTTGGGAATTTTTACTTTGTCTTCTAGGAAGGAGAATAGCTTGCACTTTGAACATAATTAAAATTTTCTTGGTTGTGGCAGAAACATAAATAGCGTGCATTCTACGTAGGCTGCTACAAAATTGTCTCTGCTCATACTTCCTCGAAGTAAAATATTTAGTCCTGTCATTTTTTCCTAGTTGCCTTATGCTTTCCCAAGAAGTATGAAGCATACCAAAGCATGTGAGTGTACGTGTGTGTGTGTGTCTGTGTGAAAGAGAACAGAGAGGAAGAAGGAGGAGGAGGAGGAGAAGGAGGAAGAGGAAGAAGAGACAGAGACAGAGGGAGAGAGACAGAGAGAGGGGGGGGGAGAGAGAGAGAGGGAGAGAGGGAGAGGAGAGGAGAGAGAGAATTTCTTAAGTGCTTGCTATGTGGCAGTCACTGTGCTAAGTGCTGAGGATACAAACAAATGAAAACAAGATAGTCCTTGCCCTCAAGAGGCTTACTTTTAATGAGGTAAATCACATAAAGAAATGCTAGAAAGTAAGAGGATAGAGGGTACCTAAGTAGGGTCATGGCAAGGAGACTGTAGGTAATGGTGACTGTGGTGATCTGGTTGTTGGCAAGATAAGGCAGAAGGGGGATCCAGAGGTGATGGTCAGAGAGCAGAGGCATAGTGAGGAGACTGCAGGAAGCAGTAGTGGCCCATGACAAATTGCTTCAAGGATCTACCAGTGAAAATCTTCAATGCCACAGCTCTGATTAAATAAGTGGAGAAAGCTGGGGAAGATGGTGGGGGAGGGGTATGAGTAATTTTCTATTTTGATAAATACTATACTTTGTTAGTTTGGCTTTTATGTTTAAAACCAAAATAATGAATTATTTTTAACGACCGTATATGAATGCTTATTTTTTTCTGTGTTGATTACAAGTCTAATCTCTTAACTGGGCACAAATCTCACTGAGGAAGTCCTGTAATATCTCCAGACTGAGTGCAACTAATATTATATACAAACAAGAATATCTGGACAACCTCAGTCTTCTCAGGTAATCCTTTCATTTGGCTCTTCCATCCTCCGTTATGGTGGCAAACTCCTTTGTCAAAGCTATTCTCACTGTTTTATGCCATACTTTTAATACTGATAAATGGTCATTGAAAAAAAAAAAAGGGAAATTCTGTGGTTGCATCCATAAAGGAGTCTTGTATGATTGTAACATAATTGGTGTCTACTTGTTGGAGGAGCAAATTTAAGCCTGCTCTACCATGTCAAAAATAATTTTTATAATTAAAAAATAATAATAAACCTAACAGTTATTATAATACAGATAGGAAAAACCAAGCTGATGAATGATGATATTACCCAGATTATGATATACAGTAGGACAAGCAATCCACTGGAGTTATCTGCTGTTAACCTGTATCTCATATGAGTATTGTGGAGATGGACAATGAGCTGAGTCCAGAACTGAAAAGGCAGAAGAGAGCAAGCTGTTATTATGCAGCCTTCCCTGTGCTGGCAACACCTGCCTTCTTAGCACTAACGTTCTTCCAGAGATGCTACAAGACAATGAGACACAGACCATCATGATCTCCAAAGAAACAAAACTTCAAAAAAGGGCAATGGACAGGTACACAGTGGGTTTAAATAGACTCAAGTATATGTCCAAAGATGACCTGCATGCAAGAAATAGCATAAAAGGTATTGCCCATGATATGCAAGCCCAGAAAATGAGATGGGTCAGTCATTTAAGGGGATGGAAAAATTAATAGCTTGGAGAAATGGATATAGATTTGAGAAATGGAAAAAATGGATTGAGTGTTGCACTAGTATCTGCAAAATACTAAATAACTCCAAAGAAAACTCCAAGGATGTTGGAAAGATTCTTTATGGAGGTTCCTTTCTTAGGAAAGAATATGGAGAAGAATCGTACAGAATGCGACCACATGGAAGGATTTAAATCTGTACCAGGGAAAGATACACCCACATCAATGAAATCTCAGATCTGTTGAAATATGTATGTACATAATGTAAGTTGATCTGAATTTCCCGTTCCTTTCATGTATAACCGTGTTTCTGTGACTATTCTAATCGTATCAATTGATGGTGGTCTACATGCCCAGGGTATGTAGTATGGAGTATATGGGGTGTTTAGGGAGAACTGGCACCTCCAATATGAAGGCTTGCTGAACCCTTTTCAGGGCTTCTCATCCACCTTTGGTGTCCACCTTTCATCCAGCTCTCACCTGTGACTCCAGGAAGCTGTAGTATGTACAGTGGCCACATGCTGGTAAAACCTTCTTGGCAGATAGGCTAAACTAGGTTGAGGGTAACCAATGGGCCTCAAACCCATTGGTGAGTTAGGGGGATATTTACCCTAAGCATGTAAAGACTTCCCCTGGCAGAATTGACAGATAAGGACAATTTGTTCCAATGGCCATGAAGGCAGTTAACAGGTCCTATGGAGCTCTTAGAGCTTGGTCAGACTTTGAAGATATCAAAGTTATCCACTGAATCCCAAGCCATTGCCAATCATCTTGACTTTTGTCTTGCCACTGAACTTTGATGACTCTGGAAGAGAGAGTGAGGCTGAGGACTCTGTACAACTCTGCCTCACTTAAATCCCATTCATGCACAAGTCCAAGGCATCACCCATGATGTCTTTGGTCTTTGAACATGAAGGACAAATAATAGCAACAACACGCCCAGGCTCCAAAATAAAATAGGCATGTAATAAGAAATCTGACACCAGCAAATTAAGTGTTTTGGTAAGTAACATTATAAGCTACATCTCACAGTGTGGGCAGGATACTTCTATAGGCTTTCCATTCTTGAACAGCGTCAGCGACAACACAAGGAAGTGTGGGAAAGCTTGGTGAAAAAGTCAGTTTGCCAAAGCTGCTGTGGGGCTGAGGGACTTTTGGGAACCTGTCTGCAAGACTAGGTTACTGTAGCAACAATTCAGCTAGCAGCAGCTGTTGAGGTGTAAGACCCAACAAGACCAGCAAAAAAAGATGCTAACACAGGTTCTTTGATCTGCTTTTCTAAGGAAAGCAACTTTAAGGGGTTTATAATCTCACTTTAATCAAACATACATATATCATTCACTTAGTTCAGGGAAAAAAGTCAGCACCCTGAACTTCAGAGAAAATACAAACAGAAATTACAAGCAGAAATTATATAAACAGAGCAAATAACACAAATCAGAAGACAGGCTTCTATCTGACCATAGCAATACATGCATAGTTACCAGAGAGAGAAGCACCAACATCTGAGTTTTCGAAGCCAGAGGGTTCCTTAATGGCTACCCAGAGTCTCCCCATGAATACTCTTCCAATGAGTGAGCCTCAAGCAAAATGCTAACTTCAGAGTATATATACATTTCTTCAGCGTCAGAGGACGTCACAACCATAAGACTCAAACCCATGTGACCTAGGCCTTCCTGTGACTTAAGCAGGTCATCCAAGACTCCCGATTCAATCAAAGACTCTTGATCGAAACAAAGGCAAGACTCAAAGGCACTTGAATGCCTTAGCACTGAGAAGCATTCCAAAACAAAAAACAGCAAAAAGTCCCACCCTGCTTGCATTACAATATTATATATTGTGTATACATATATCACATGTGCAAATACATACATACATACATACATACATATATATATATATATATAAATCTGTACATAGAAAGTGATGATTGAGCAGTGTTTGGAAGGAAGAGAAGGATTCTATGAGGTGGAGGTGAGAGGAGAGTGGGAGTGCATTCTAGTTATCAGGGATAGCCTAGTATAAAGATAGAAGATGGAGCATCATGTGAGGAATAGAGAGAGGGCCAGTGACTAATGAACTGAACTCAACTGAATGAGAGAAGGGGTGTTTC
>CM053622.1:174298282-174337137 GCA_028646595.1 Phalanger gymnotis
GAGAGAGAGAGAGAGAGAGAGAGAGAGAGAGAGAGAGAGAGAGAGAGAGAGAGAGAGAGAGAGAGAGAGAGAGAGAGAGAGAGAGAGAGAGAGAGAGAGAGAGAGAGAGAGAGAGAGAGAGAGAGAGAGAGAGAGAGCATAGCAATGTAGCAATATGAGATTTGCTTTTGATTATTTTGGTTTGGATTATGAGTGAACATTAAGTCATCCTAGAATTCATTGATTTTCCTTTGACACAAAGAACCCCGAACAAAAGTTATTTATTGTAGTTTCATTAGGATTCATATAACAACCCAGTTGTTCAGTTGAGTCAGGCTCTTTGTGATCCCCTTTTGGGCTTTCTTGGCACAGATACTGGAGTGGCTTGTCATTTTCTTCTCCAGCTCATTTTACAGATGAGGAAACTGAGGCAAACAGGGTTAAGTGACTTGCCCAAGGTCACACAGCTAGTGTCTGAGGCTAGATCTGAACTCAGGTCTTCTTGATTCCAGGTTCAGCACTCTATCTACCATGCCACTTAGGTGCCCTAACAAGCCAGCATCGTCTCTAATAAGATGCATCAAGGATTCCACCCAAGAGCCATCCCAACATACCCGTCTTAACTGACTGCTTCCTTCCCCTACGTAATAATCTTCTTCTACCTTTTCCTATTGTTTTCACTTTGGCTTTTCTCAGCCCAATGCAGGACTATTTCTCTTTTTCAATCTTTATTTAGATATGAAGAGAGACTCTCCTAGACAGTCCCACAGTCCCACAAGCTACAGCACTGAGTTCGCTGAAATGGAAGCTACCATTGGCTTTGAGTATCACAGCATATGGATGCACCTTGGAGAGGGCAACAGTTGTTTATGTGTGGAGAGGATGAGAACAGGTCCTACAGAGGCCTAGTGACAAGGTGTCTTCCAGGTCAGCTAGAGATTCAAAGCTTAATTTCTAGGAGATCTCAAACAGGAAGATGCCTGGATTCTCATGGTTACAGTTCTGGACTTGGGCTGATTATTGGGCCAAGTTTGGCATTTATCAGGCATTCACTTTTCAGGCTGATTTGTGTCTAACTCAGGTAGACCCAGAATCAAGTTCCATCTCTGGTGCCAAATGGGAACAAAATGAAAGAAAACCAGGTTAGCAACTGTGGTCTTGTATTGTGGCATGCTGCTTCCTGGTCTGTCAAGGTGTTGAACAAATTCTAAGAACCTGTATCTTTGAGGTTTCCCAATGGATCAATTTAGTGAAATGAACTATTACAAACAAACACAGTAGCTCATGAAATGACTCTGAAATTTCAACCAGATTATGTTAAACCAATACTTTCTTTTTGCTGAAGGGGGAAAAAAACCTAAAAGCCAAACCAAAACCAACACATAGTATTTTATCTCAAATTCATCACTCATTTCCCCCCCGATGGGCGGACTTGTCTTGCTAAAAGTGATTTCCTTGGAGACAACATGCTACAGAAGGCAAGGTAAAGTGCTTTGGAGTCAGAATATGTATTTAAATCTCACCTCTAACACTACCTGTGTAATTCACTTAACTTCCATATAGACAGGTGAGATTTTAGTTGAGACTTAAGAGAAACCTTTGGCTTTGACAGAATTCCCTTAATCTATGTATAAAGATACAGACAAGAATAGCCCGAGATCAGTTTTCCCATCTGAAAAATGGGGGAATTGGACTAGATGTCCTCTGAGATTCCTTCTAATTCTGTATCTGTGATCCTGTGATTTGTGAAAAACCTAACCCAAAAGGCACATGAAACTAAGAAATAGGTTAAGGCAAAACTACATAGAAACAGCAAGAGTTGTAATGGTATCTTGGAAAGTTGCCTGGCCTTGGAGTAATTGAGAATGGTTTCTAGCGCCCAGCTCAGCCTCTGGGAATGGTTTCATAATCATAGGCAAATCACTTATTTCTCCTTTCTGGGTCTCAGTTTCCTCAACATCTTGCACTGCATGGTGTCAAGCATGTAGAATCTAAAATTCATTTTCTAAATTTAAAAACATATTTCAGGAATGTAGAATGTAGAATTGGCCTTTCTGAAAGAAAAGATTGAAAAGAAATAAATGGCACTCCCCACCCCCAATTAAACTCACTTTCAAACAGTTTCTACCCTGTTCTTCATTGAGAGGAAAAGAAGCTACAGTCCCCCCACCCCACGTGAGTTTTGAATCCACTTCAGTGATGTTGGTCTGTTCTCAAATATCATGAGCAGATGAGAAGATAATAAGCTTGTCTTGGCAAAGAATTGTGGGAATCTTCCTGAACTTGCTTATCCCAATCTCTTTCTCTGCTGTACCAGTGGGACTTTAGCCCTTTGGGCCACTTTCGCTTCTAGCATTTTAGGGTTTGTTATGCTTCAGTAGGCACTAGAATTTGGTCTGGTGCCTTCTGAGAGTTCCATAAGTATAACACCAAGCAGCATTAGGTGCTCAATGAAACGGTTAGTAACAGAGTAGAGCACATGAAAATGCAGTGTTACATCTTGCCCTCTTCATGGTGTACACTCCTCTGTGTCTTCTCTGTTGATGACTTCTCCCCTTGTCATACTGAGGACCAGACCTTCCAAAGAGTTGATGATTTTGCTTTGCATAGTGGCAAATACAGAGATGGCTCAGTGAATATTTGTGATTTCATTGAATCCCTATGGCCAAAAAGTGATCTCAAACTGCTTGTTGCCACAGAATATCTTCTCTAATAGCAATATTCTCCTGCTGCTACCTGTGAATCTTGGAATGCCATCTACCATCTCAGAGGAATTGGAAGTAGTCCAAAGGGCAATGGAAAAGACAAATGGTAGACTTAAGTAGGCTGCTGCATGTGGCCAAATGACTGGGGATGAAGAAGGGGTGTCAAAGATATCATTTAAGGCTTGTATGATGAGTACTGCATGAGTACCCTTGAGGTACTAGAAGAAACAGAAGAAGACCTCCGGTACCTTGGGTGTATCCTCTATGGAGAATTTTTATAACGATAGAGACAAGAATAGCTCAGAATCAGGTGTGAGAGGTTTATGATCCACACTGGTGGGGAGACTACACACTACAGTTTAGAATCCTCAGACTGACACTCCTTTGTGACTGGTTTCTGGGACTCTTGATTTTCACTAAAAAATGAGAGTGAAGCAGTAAAATCCTGTGGTTGGCCAACGATTAGAAATAATAATTACTGGTGAGGAGTCCACATTTCATATTTCACTTGGGAACAGCCATGTAATATCTGCCCACCAAAAGCTTAAAAATGGAGGAAGCATGGGGGATGGGGGATGGCAGATGGGGAGGTGAGGCTAGCTTCAAGAAGCAGAGAAGTATCTGACAAAGAAAATGTGATATTTTTAAGCCTGAGAGTGATGTTGTGAAAGCACTGCTGGATTGTATGTGTGCATGTGTGTGGTCAAAGCCTCACCCAGCATACTCCTGAAAGCAAAAATACTTGGCATAAATAAAAGCTCTGCTATTCCTATACCGATGTTTCTGAAGCCCCAAGTGGATCACATATGAGAACTCTATCACACATACATTTTTCCTTGGCAGCCATTTCTTCTCAATACATAGAGAAGGGAAAGGTGACAAATCTTTTGGCCAAGGCCATTCATTTCCATATTAAAATGATCATATTAGCAGATTGTAGTAGGTTGCAAACAACTAAGGGGTTTTTGAAAGGACTTCTGAAATAGATACACACATGTACACGATAGACAATGTTTACTATAAGAAATAGCTTCTTTCCAGGATGCTAGAAGAAAGAAAAAAGTAGAATTTTTCAAGAGAAAATGAACCACTCTTAGACTAACATCCAGCAAAAAAATAATACTAATATATATATATATAATAGATTGCTTTATTGGGTCTAATTTCTAACTACAAAGATAGCTTATACAACTATCCAAGTTTTCACTTTAAAATGGCAGTCTACAGAACATGTTTCATGCAACTCTTACGATGCTAAGTACTGGGTAAATAACTGGGAATAAACAGGTAAGGAATAATATAGCTTGCTAGCAGGAGCAATAGCTGCCCAATATGTACACACAGCCATATTCTGTTCTCAGCTCTTCACAGTTATGTGCAAATGTTACAAATATGGCTTTTGGGTTCTCGATTTTTTTTTTCAAGAAAAGTAAGACATAATTATACAGAAGAATATGTGAAAAGGGTGATTCTTTCTGCAAGAAACTTCTTCCATTTGATGACACTGCATTTAAGTAGTAATTTACAACCTCCACCTGAGGGTGTAATACAGGCATGTTCCATAAGGGGGCATTGATTCCTAAGGCACAATATTAAGGTTAAACTTGTTAATTAAGCCATGCTTTTTTGGGGGGGTGGGGGTGGCGTGTGTTATATGAAATAATAGGTCACTGATAGTAATAATGTGGAATAAGCTGTTCATTGTACAAAATGCAGTAATAATAAAGGCTAAGCTAACCTATTAGGTACTCCATTAACATGAACTAATTTGAAAACATCCTATACAGCGCTGCATATTAAAACATTGTTTTTGGTAATATCTTTCTTTCATGAAGCAGAGAGTTATAAGGCTTCTGTGGAATAATAATCTTATAATTGAACAAATATTTTACACTCTTTTGTAATGGTATTTACACTTATTTTCATCTTTTGCCATTTGGTAAAGAACATGTTGTCGGTATGCATCTTTCCTGGCTTTCTAAAGTGCTTGTTTAACTGCATGAGGCAAGAAAAATGCATATCTGTTAGGGGGCTAATGGCCCCCTAACAGATGTAGCTGAAAAGTTAGATTTGGACTCTGAAATGCATTTCTTAGAATGGATACTGATTATTGCTAAACTTGATGCCCTTGCTGGGCTGAAGGCTGACAATCACCAACTCGATTATTTGTTATACATAAATATGTCCTATAGATGTATGTACATGCAAATGCAAGCTCTATCGTGTAAGAGATAGATATCAATGTTTTGTCCGTCAATCTATTTTGTGCTATTTAACTGACTTGTGCTATGTTTGAAGCTAGATTAAAATAAAAATCTTAGCATGCTACGATTAACAATCCTATGGTTTACTAGCACAGGAAAAAAAAAGGCTATAATCAAAGAGCTGAGATGACAAACTGGAAGGATTCTGAAATGCACTGAATAAGGCAAGAAATCATCAACGACAGCAGAGGAAAAGCTGAAGCACATTCAGGAAACTTCATAGGCTTTCCCCCCACCACCTCTCACGGGCAGTATTCTTTTGATTTAGAAAAGGATTAAGCGTAACAATGAAATCTTTGATAGTTTTTACTCCTACAAATACTCATATGGTAGCAAATTCAAAGCCTACTAAGATGCTCTGATGCCATGATCTGGTAAAATAAGGCACTTCCAGTATCAAATTCCAGCCGTGCCAAAAAAGATTAAGCCTGGGTTCAACCTATCATTCTGTTGTATCTCCCTTTCTTCCCATAAAAGGTGCCACAACACAGCTTTTTCCTCCACATATATCCTCCCCCTTTTTTCTTGAGATGACTTTGTTTTTCTCCAGAATATCTTTCGCTGATGAAGTCAAAGAGCTACTTTTTTTTTTTTTTACACATGATAGAAATCTTCAGCTCCCAGCCTTCGGTAAAGTTGGAAGATCCAAGTGGTACCAGGTAATGTATTCAGTTCATTCAGTTAAAAGTCTTTTGATGAAGAAGCTGACCTGCCAGCTGCAGAGAAACCATGTGTGTGGTTTCTAAACTAGTTCCAATATCGCAAAGCAAGCTATGCATGGACGTTGGTGCTGGAGAGGTCGTTTCTTATTATTTCATTTACTACAAGAGAAAAAAAGAAGGAGAATTATTAGGATGAAGTGGTTAGCAACCAATATAGATTGAAACGCCAAAGGAACACAGCTCCCATAGTTTCAATATATGTTCAATGTGTGAAATGTATGTCGCGGTTAATGAAAACAACACGTTTCTGACTTTTTAAAGCCTGTTTACCCTGTAGCCAGGACATGCAAAACATTCAGCTTGCTGGGAATTTAGCTCAGCAGATTAAAGTTAGAAGTGGAGACTTATCCTAGAACCAGAGTCTATCTAGTTTTCCCAATCCTCCCCCATAATCCCCACCCCCCACCCATCAATTTCCCTTACCCCTGTAGAATGTAAGTCTCTTTGTGGGGTTAAAGATGTTTTCAAATTTTGTCTTTCTATCCCCAGCACCCAGCAGAGTGCCCAATCTGTAGCAAATGTGTATTGTTTATTAAATTGAATAGTCCATAACTCAGTTGTTAATTGGCCTTTTGACGTTGCAATGGCATGTACAAAGTAGAGGTGCCAGGTGCTAAGTTTGATGCTTGGAAGATGAAATGCTACTTCTCCAGGACAGGAACACACATGTTGATTTTCCACTGTGTAATACAGAGGTTTCATAAAGCATGGTGGTGGCATGTGTGTGTGTGTGTGTGTGTGTGTGTGTGTGTGTGCGTTTCAAGCTATCAACTTCTTTGCTTCTGTCAGCCCATTAATTGTATTTACAAACAAGTACTCTCTCGTCGTCTTTACATGTCATATCACGTAGGCCAGGTGCGTTGTGCCCCTTTCGTTGTTCCTGAAGACTGAGCTTAGAAGGGGCAAAAGAGCCATCTTGTCAGCATTTGAAGAGAAAGAAAACATTCATCTCTTTCTCGGCATCAGGCAACGTGATGGTCACACTGACACTAAGAGGCTTTCTTTACCCCCGCCTCTTCTTTCATTCTCTTATTTCCCTGTAGATTGTCAAGCTGCAGAGTTTCCCACACTCAAATGATGTCCATTTATCAGCTTGTGATTTTTGGCAGATGGACAGGAAATGACTGAACCTGGCAAAGGCCAGCTCCAGTGAACTGCACAACATCCCCTCTCTTTCCACCCCACCTCCAGTTACCACCACAGTCAGGCGATTTGCTCTAAGATAGGGAAAATGCCATCAGTACCACTGTCATTGCTTCTCATTTTCCTAACATTATTTGGAGGTGGGGAACCCGTATGTACGTCATGGAACTGCCCAAATTTCCCTTTGCCCATGGGTTGGAGTGCACGGCCATCCAGATAAACCTCATGTGTTTTCTACAGAGGGAGGCCCTGGGCTGTCTAAAGTCAACTTCCTGGAGCAATTAGTCGCTGAATACTTCATTACCACCACCCCCCCAATATTCCCTCCCTATCCCTTTCAAGTCCCTGCCATTTGTAAAAGACTAGCAATAATAATATGTACACAGGAGAGTCAGGAATTGTATCAAATGAGCCCATGGCAGTTAACTGGCACCATTTTGTAATTCTGAATTCCTCCTAGAAATAGACCTGAACTCCACTGATTCATTTACAAGGTGACAAGAATCAATGAAGCCAACCTTCTTAGCTACTTGCCTATCCTAAATGCTTACTCTAGGCAAACTGTTGTTTGCAAGAATGTGTTTGAGTAGCAATCTACTTTATTAAGAACAGTAGATCTCTGTTTCATAGACTAGGGATTTGAAATTCATCAAGTCAGTGCACAGATCAAGATTTGTGGGTCCCAATCTCTAGTCCCCACAGCTGCTCTTTGTGTTCGTTCATTCGTTCATTCGTTGATTTGTTCATTCTCTCTAACCACCAGATCTATCCCAGGGACATCCTAGAGACCTGTTTGACTTCCAGAAATATAAAAGGTGACAAAGAAATGCAGATATAAATATGTGAATGAAACCCCAAATTCCCCAAGGATGATATAAGGATAACTTCTTCAGAGCATAATCTATTAGAAAAGATTCAGGCCAGTAACCTTCACATTGGGCCACTTCCATATTGTGATGAAAAGGCCAAAGAACTCACAGGTTAGTGTTCAACTTCAATGTATGCATGTGAAAGCAAAAACAAAAGCAATCCCCCCGCTCCTTTTCTGTACAGCACATATCTGTGTGTATTTACTTGAAAACCATCCCCTGTATAATCATTCCCTTAACTAACTAACCACCAAATTCTTCTTTTAATTGTCTGCTACATGATTCAGGAATGCAATAAACACTAAAAACACAATTTGAGATCATTTTTGAAATGTTATTTCATTTTTCTTCCTCCGTCTTGCTTATATTTACATACAAATGTGTCCTGTTTATATTTGATGAGTAATTTGTATTGCCAAAGACCACCATTTTTGAGGTTCAACTTTCAAATCCCTGGAGTTCACATCTGAAGTATTTTCTCAGTGAACAAAAGCTTTATCTGTTTGGGGCAAGGAGGTGAGGTGCAATGTGATGTAACTAGGATTTCTGTGTCCCAATAACAATGTATTTGCCACATTTGGCAAAGATCTATTCTTTATCAGCACAAAAGCTAGGTCTTTGATGACAGGGAACAAAGTTAGTGAGAAAAGAAGAATTAGAAATACAGGTAGGGAAATGACCTTATCACAAATAAGCCTGCATCTGTGAAAGCGGAAAGAATCCCTGGGAGACGCTATTAATCCATAAAGTGACTTTCGATGAAAATTCTTTAACAACAGAATAGATTTTCACTTGTTTGGGATGGCTTCAGGATCCAAATCTTGTCTGAAAATGCAGGAACAAACTTTTGAGGTCTCTTCCAATTCTATCACTCTAGGAATCTCTGCCATCTATCCCTTTCATGTTTTAAGACAATTTAACTTCAAATTGAAACCTTATTCTAGTAAGATCAGAGGTTGAAAGGAAGAGAGAGGCATTCTGGGGGTGAATGACATGGGGGATGGAAGGAAAGAAGTTGGCAGATCAAGTGCCAAAATTTTAGTTTTGTTATATAAGCAATACTAAGCAGTGATGTACATACTGTGGGGGGTGAGGGTGAGGGGTGGGAATAACATCTGCTTGAAAAGATGAAAGGGGAAGAACCATCAGAAGTGGGCTTCCCCTTGCTGCCCACTGATGCACCTGAACCTAGAAGGGAATACCCTTAAGTGGGTGTGAGTGGAGAAAAATCATTCAGCATGTCACTGTACAGTCTAGGTCGTCCCTGAATCAGGGACTGTGACATGCCACAGTGTGGGATCCTCTGTGACTAGTGACTGAAGCCATTTTCTCACTATCCATTTCTGTCCAGTGACGTTCCCGCTGAAAACCCTGGGAAGGCAAGGGCTCCTTAGAAGAAGGATGGCATATGATTTCCAAAACCTTTTGATACTGATGGAATGAGGTCAAAAGCCATTTCTGCCCAGAACTACTTAACTCCTCACCATCACAATCTAGATTTAGAAAGCCAGCCTGGACATGGCCAACCCGTTTGAGCAACAAGACCACAGGAGGCCCACGAGACATGTTTGCCCTCAATTCTTCTTACCATTACTTCTAATTTACTTCAAGGGATCAAGGGGCACATCTGGAGCTGGCAGCAGTCAGGACAAACTGAGTGCCAAACACATTTGATGAGCATGGCCTCAGCAAGCCTCTGATCTTCTCCAGAACCATAAGCCTTAATAGGTACATGCTGACTGATTGATTGATGATGGAGTGATAAGCCTACTAACATCCTCAGAAGGAAAGTATGATCATGAACACCTTTCACAGATGGAATAAAGACAGAAACAGACAATTGAGGGATGAGATCACTGCTAAACTGAGAGGAAAGCCAATGGTTCCCATAATCTTGAATTCTTGCTCTGGAAGCTGGTATGGATTACCCTTCCGTTAGTAACAGGACCATTTGGACTCGATGCATGTAACTGCCACTGGGTGTTCTTATTTAGTTTTGTTGTGTCTTTGTGGGGAAGTAGGGGAGAAAGGGGGGTGGGTGGTGGGAGGAGGAGGTGGTTTTCTCCTTTTTGATATGGTTGCTTTTGTAGTTGACACCTACAGTTTCCCACAATGCCTACTATCTACTGATACTTTCCATCTTATTATTCAGCCTTTCCACTGACACAAAATAAAAATACATAGTACTGAGAATTGCAGGTAACATGTGACCCTCTGTACCTGTCAGAAGCCTGAAAGAGGAACCTTTCCTTTGCTTAACATCAGATGCCACTGCAACAGGATGTGGTGAGCTGTTATACCACAATTTAATTTAATAAGGAGGATCTTTTTCCCTTATATTTAGTTTTTCTCTAAAATGCCCTTGCAATGGAAACTATTTTTTTTTCTTTCTAAAAACTAAGGTCACTGTGTGTGGTGGTTTGAATTCCCACTTTAAAATGGGACGGTAAAGGTACACAGAGACCATACACACATGTATGATTTCTAAACCTACGAGGATGTGTACTTTATGAGGTATTTTGGTCATTTCTTTTAATAGCTTGGGAGGAAAAAAAGCAGAATCCTACCTTTTCTTAATTTACCTCTCTTTGCTACATGTTTGTACTTACCAGATGGATTTTTTTAAACGTTCCTTTTTTTTTCCTTCACTACACATAGAGATCTTTTAGTCACGTAGAAAAACGTGCTGTCCAAGTCTACAAACTAGTTGGTCATGAGCTAACCATCTCTTTCTCTTTCCACAGAATTTTGATTTTAAATTGACTGCTTTTCCTTTAAATTGATGGCCATTTTAAAAAGGTACTGTTATAACTCTATGTTTTAACAAAACAGCCATAATTCATCTTGTGGATTTTTACTATCTTTTTTCTATCACTATACAGAGAGGACAAGAGGAATCCAAAGGCAAATTTAGAGTCCAATATTCATTAGAAATATTTCGCTGACTAATGTGTCTCTCAGTGCTTAAGCCTTTTCCACAAAGGCTCTTCTTTTTCTCTCTAGACCTTTGGTTATGGAAAATGATTTAATGGTTCCCATTTTATATAACTAAGATACATCTGCATTATTTATTTATTAACATTTACAAAGCCCTTTATTGGAAATAATAACAGGTGACATTTATATCATGCTTTAAGGTATGCAAAGTACTTTATGTACATTACATCACTTGAGCTTTATAACAATGCTGTGAGGTAGGTAGTGCAAGAATTACTATCTTCCTAATACAGATGTGGAAACTGAGGTTCAGAGCGGTCGACTGCCCATGGTCACATAGCTCATAGTTGCCGAGGGCAAGATTCAAACCCAAATTCTCCTAATTCCAAGTTTAACCCTCTATACTACACTTTCTTCCCTTCGCCTTTTTCAAAATGATTTCATTTACCTCTCATGAAATCTTTACAGTAGCTCGGTGAAATCAACATTGCAGGTATTACTCTTCCTAGTATGTAGATGATGAAACCGAGTTCAGGGATGTTAAGTGGCTCCTGAGAGTTACACAGCTAGTAAGTGAAAATCAAGACAAGAACCCAAGTCATCTGCCGCCTGCTCGAATGTTCTGTCTACTACATCATACCATGATCGGTCTCATTAGCACTTGCTATCCTAAGTATCTTCAAAGCAGGAGTTCTTAATCTGGGGTCCATGAACTTGTTTTAAAAACATCGAGAACCATATTCCAGTATAATTTCTTTCCTTTGTAATTTTATTATATCTTTTGTTTTATGCATTTGAAAACCTGAGTCTGAGAAGGGGGTCCACCAGACTGCCAAAGGGTCCAGGACACAAACAAAGGTTAAGAACTCTTAGGTTAAAGGCAGTCCACTAGTAAGCACAGCCCTTATACTGGATTAGAGATGGTGTTGTGATTTTTCTTTTTACAGGACAAATAAAAAAAAAGTTATAAAGCTTGGCCAGAACTGCTCTCTTTGACAGTAAATAATGATATATCAATAAGTGGTGTTATGAAGGAGATATGTGAATAACACTGATGACTCCTACACATGGCATTTAGAACTTCCTCTCTTCCTCATCACATCTATCACCTCCTCACATTCAGCCTCCAAAAGTTTCTTTCTCTCTCTGGTCCTTGCTATTTTCACCTATAGGTCATTCAAGACAGCATTGAGAGTTTGGAGTCTCTGGGGTGAAAATAAAAAAGGGTTGTAGGATTATATTTATTGTTACATTCCTTTCCTATTGCACACACCACTTCTTTCTTTCCTTAAAAAAAAAATATGCTATCCTCCAGTCAGCCAATCCACCTGCATAAGCTTGGTGCATGTATGGAAGATTCCTTAAAATAAGAAAAAGAGAGACAGACAGACAGAGATAGAGACAGAGACAGAGAGAGCGAGAGAAGATAGAGCAAAAGAAAAAGGACAAACAACCAAAGAAACCACACAAACCCACGCACTGATCATTTATTTTCCATTTTATACACACACACACACACACACACACAAGAAATGTCAGCATTTCTTTTGCTTTAAAAATAATGAAATAAGTTGTGAGCTCGTCAAAGATATCACTACAGATAAAGATGCCGGAGAACTGCTGACAAGGTAGGTCAGCTTTTCTTTTTTTCAGCTAAAGAATCATAGACCAAGAACGGGAAAGAACCTCGGAGATCATCAAGTCCAAAGCTCTCATTTTATAGATGAGCAAACTGAGACCCACAGAGGTGAAATTTGTTTGTCTGAAGGTGACACGGGTGGGAAGCACCAGCGACACGAGTTTAAGAACCCTAGTCCTTTGGTCGTATTAAAATTCAGTACTTTCCGATTTGGTCATTTCATTCAGAAATCTCGAGTGCAACAAGGCAATTGGAATTGTTTTGCATCAAGAAGTTGGGGGCTAGGGGGTGTTGCGGCAGGGAGGAATAAAGGATATGCTTCTGACCCGGAAGCGGCATGCTACAGCTGGAAAAATTTTGGCTCCAGAGTATGAGGGCTGGGATTCAAATCCTATTTAATGTATGTGTGGCCTTGGCCAAGTCACTTAACCCCTCTTTCAGGCTCTGTTTCCTCCGCTGTAAAATGAGAAAGTTAAACTAGAGAGTCAACACTATTTCTGCGGCTAGATCCCAGCTCTAGCACTATGATTCTGTGACATAAACCTCCCACACAATCTTTTCTCCCAATGCATTCAATTTTCATTTAAAGTGAGATTCCAAAGCAATATCTTTGGTGCTATTTATGGAGCAGATAACATGTGAAATGTCATCCTGTTAGGATTTCTGGACCCAGTTTATTGTGCTTTCTACTGTGTATAGCTTATCTTTCCAGTTTCTAGTAATTTTTTAATCATCAACTTCTACTTCGGACTCTAAGTCAATAAGATGGTAGTGTATGTTTTCATGTTAAAAGAGAAATACTAAGGACTATTAGCTTCAATTGAGACAGGAAAGAATTACCATAAAAAAAAAACACTGAACTTAGATTAAGTTATGTCTCACAAACATTAACAAGAAACAGGATGTTATGTTAACAACTATAAAAAATTTAAAAGGTGTAAGAAACAGTAACCACTAAGAATGGAAGAAATCATAACATTAAACATATACTTTTATAGAATATATTTTCTGAGTTACAGCAGTAGCCAGACTTAATACTTATGGAGAACACAGCAATCCTATACAACACTAAGTCAGTGGTGTCACAATTTTATCAGCTATGTACCTCTCCCTTTCAAGTGCTCTCCCACCAAGTCACCTGAATCCTCCCCAAATGGGGGCTAAAAAGAAGCAAGCTCTGAAATGGTAGAATAAAGTTAGGTGACCCTAGAGATCCTGGAATCTCACCTTGGGAAACCTGATCTGGCTAGATCCAGAGTTCCAAAGGCAAAAGGCAGGAAGTTGGCATCGACCGATGAATTCAGAGAATGCCCACCTTTTCTAGATTGCACTAAAATCTACAAACAAGGAGAGGTGAACCCTGAGTGCTATGACATGCACAATTTCCCTGCCTAATATGTGGGTGCATGTGCTCAGGCAGGTCTGCAACTTTCAGTGGTGAATGTGTGTCAGGAAGATGCTCACAGGGACAGCGTCAGCACAAAGTATTGACTGACAAGACGGGGGTGGGGGGTTGACATCTTTCCACCTTTTTTTTTTTTAAACGTAGCACAACTCTAAAGCATGGAGGAAACATTCAGGCTATCAAAAATACTTGAATGTTCTGACAACTTTGCTTTTTAAAAAAAATTGAGATGCATGTACCGGCATGACTGGTGGGGGAGAAAACACAAGTCAAAAAGAAGTATGTGTTCAGTGGAAGGGATGATGTGGGTTTAGATATGGTTGCCTGTTAATTTCGGTCAAAAGACATTTTTTAAAAACAGCCTGGATTCCTGTGGATATTTCCTGACAGTATTAAATGTATGGCTTTAGAATGTAAGCTCTCCCATTAGACTGTGAGTTCCCTGAAGGCAAGGACTGTTCCTGCCATTCTTTGTATACTTGGAGCCTAAGCACATCGTATATGCTTAATAAATGTTTGTTCACTGATTAATAAAATGGCACATTAGTTGAGTTCATTTGGGTCTGTGCTTATACTGTTAACACACGCAGCTGTGTGCAAAAGTGGTACATTCAGTTCAGGTTTAATTGGCGGCAGCGTACGTGAGAGTAAGTGGGAGTTGCTTTTGTGTAAGAAAGGAACATGATTCAGCCTGTTTCACACTCAGAGCAAAACAACCTTTTCTAAGCACACACACACACACACACACACACACACACACACACACACTCTCTCTCTCTCTCTCTCTCCATTCCCAATCCATAATCAACAACAACGACAACAAAAAAACACATAAACATAATGTGAGGATCAAAAGTATAATAAAAAGTAGGAAATGCATGAGCTAGAGCCTTCTCTGCCGGCTAACGTTGGCCAGAGATGCAGACTTATAGGGAAAATGGAAACTTGGGGCTTCTAAGCAATGGAATAAGGCATTTGGTTCAAAAATATTAATCCAGTCATATTCTCTAGTCAAAGGTTTTCACAGGTCATCCAGAAGTCGAAGAGACCTAGAGAAAGTTTAGTCCAACTCCTCAACTTCATACACAATTTTTAAAAATTGAATATGTACTTAGAAAAATTAAAAATTTAAAAAACTGGGGTTTTGTTACAAGGCAAAGTTTGAGGGGTGGGGAAGCATTAGAAAGTGTTAGCAAGTTGAAAGAAAAAGAACATCGTGAAAATATTATTTTTAAAGCATAGTAAAACTAAAACTCCAAAGTATCCTCTTCAACATGGTTACCCATGTTCAGGAAGAATTATATAATGTGGCCTGTAGAAGTCATTTCCTCTCTGTTTTCCTCAGTTTCCTTTTCTGTATAATTATGAGCCTCTACTAGAGCCCTTCTGGCTTTAAATCTTAGGAGCCTATAATGGGAGAATTGATGAATGCCTTTGAGATTTGTCTTTACATCTGATCCTTTCACTTTACAGATGAGGAGTTAAAATGGCAGGTGTTCCTACATCTCCTTCTCCAACGCCAACCCCTCACCACCCCTGGCTTTCCAACATTAGGTTTTATATTCTAGTGTTCAGGAGATTTTAGAAAAATAAAGCAAATCCTCAATAAAAGTACTAAAAGGGAAACAGCACATTTTCTAATTATGCCCCCATAGGGCTCCAAACCTGAAGGTTTTTACTCTATGCCACTCTATTGTGGTACACAGGTTCCAAACACTGGGGAGCTTTGTATCGCATCCTGAAGAATTTCATTCTGGTAATGTCTGTGGTGTATTTAAATACTGTACAAAAAGAAACACAGGCACATAAGAATTTTCAAAAATGTTCACCTCATTTTCTTTTCAATAAGAAAAAAATGCATATTGTATACAGAAAACCTGTCATGGAATGAGTTTTGAATCTTAAGGTAAGCCATAAAAAAAAGAAAAAAATTTTTAAAAGAATGAATCAGAGGAGAAAGGGTAATTTTTTTATTTCTATAAGTAAAGTATAATTATAAACAGATTCACTTCGTCTTTTCAAAGAAAGCTGACCTCCAGGTTAGTCAGTGCTATAATTCAAAGGAAGGAAACAATTAGGTGACCAAGTGACATGGTATAGGGGAAAGAATGCTAGACTTAGAGACAAAGGCTTTGGGTTTGATTGCTGCCTCTGACTTCTACCTGTGTGACTTTGGTCTAGTCACTTTACTTCTCTAGCTCTCAATTTCCTCAGCAGTAAAATGAAGGTTTTGGCCTAGTTCTATGTCTATGTCTATTTTTTATATGTGTGTATATATTTATATATGCATGTATGTGTCTGTCTGTCTCTTTCCACATGTATATGTATACATACATATACACACATAAGTAAAAACAGAAGTTAAAGTCTGTATTTTATTTTATTTTTCAATTAGGATTATAGGCTAAGTTCCATTACCATGAATCTAAGGCAGTGTTCAAATTATTTTGACTGAACTGGAATGTTATTGTATAACATCCTTCTTGGAATAAAGGGTACAGTGAATGGTTGCTGAAAATCATTTTGTTAAAGGTATGTTTTCACCACAAATATATTTGCGTCATAAGATGTGAACTATATTTTGACAAATTTACCTTTTCCATTTCTTGAATATCCGGTTCCCCTTCCCCCAACATATTGTTGACTACACGGCTTTGAATGTTTCCATTTGAGGTTGTATATTTAGATTAACCAGGACTTATTTAAGAGATTACTGTATAAGTACAGTAAGCATATTAATATGTCTTCATGAGGAAATCAAAATTGTAAATGAGAAGGAAAGAAATAGAAGAAAAATGCTTTCCCTTTGTTCTACATGCACATTCAATTTTTAATACAAAGGTATGTATCTGCTAGGCACCCCCCCCTCCTCTTCAAAAAAAGAGGTGAACTTTCCTCACCCTTATAGGAAATTTGCCTTAAACATTCTCCCCACAATTTACAACTCAATTTTAAATATGACTAGATAATATCAGTCACAATATTATATAGCAAAACCAATTTCATTTCTTTCATTCACTCCATTCATTCATTCAGCAAATGTTTATTGAACACCCTTTACACCTATTGAAGACACCATGCTAGGTACTGGAGGTCTGAAGTGCTCTCATTATACAGGAAGGACCATTTGGTCCTGAGAACATGAATGGCCCTGGTGTTCTGAAAACACAAGGTTCAGACGTGAAATGGGAACTCGGTACATATCAGGGGAAAATAAGTTTTATGAAGTGAAGCAATGGAAAATGCACTTTCACAAGTTTCATTAAAAATCAGCTTGTATTACCTTGAGTGTCTTGGATCTATTAGAAACCTATTTATTTTTATCTTTTTAATCATAATAAGCCATAGCCGTCGGGCCTGCTATTTTTGGAAAGAGAGCAGGACAGTGGAGCAACTGAGTGACAACAAGTATCAGATTTTTAATAAAACATGATCCTCCCATCTGCATTTTTGGCACTGATGAATAGTATTGTTATACGTGAGTATCAGCCATTAAGACAGAATAATTTTCCTACCTTCAGCACCCGTTTCCTTATTCAGCCTGACAACTCCAAATAATGCAAAAACCACATCATTAAAAACATTTTGGGGGGTAATTGGGAAAAGGATGAGAATGAAGGATCTCTCCCCAAATGGTATGACAATAGCATGCTGTGGAAGCGCCTGTCGCAGGATGCCCCATCCCCCTGGCAAATTGGGTCCTTGACCCCGTCAAATCACATGTGACAAGCAGGTTTATGTTTTCCATATCTGGTCTGTCTTCACATTTGTAAATTAGAAGGATTTCATTCTCACCAATACAAATCCATTCGTCCTCGCCTAACTGAAAAATCAAACCAACCAATCGATTAATTACCCGGTATTTTCTCGAGTGTCTATTGTTAGTCACCAAAAAAAAATTTCTTTAAAATTTGAAGTTCCTTCTTGAATCACCCACAAAATTTTAAATGTTCACAGGAAAATCCTTTTCACTAAAATGATATGAACAAGAGCACACAGAATGCTGATGGATATATGCTCTATGACATACCATATGTAAAGTGTTTTGCAAACTTTAAATTACTCTCTCTATATATATATATCAGTTATGGTTGTTGTTGTTGCAGTTAGTTTCTAAATTAAGCCTCCAATGATTTCTGTCGTACCAAGATGCTAAACTCCTCTTAGGGCTGCTGAAGCCCAGCATCAAGGACACCGGGAAAAGAAAGAAATGAAGAAATCTGCCTCTGGGGATCACCTAAGACAGTCAAAGACAGTTGGAGTCCCACTGAATCAGTGACTCAAAACATCTATCTCTGGGGGTAGGGTGAGGAGAGGTGTCTGTCTAGATAATTTTAGCAGAATGGCACCAGCCCAGCATTTGTCATCAAGGGGTCAAGAAGTCAATCATTAAGTATCATTTTGACCACCTACTATATGTCCAGGATTGTGCTAGGCTCTGCTATACCATGTTGTGCAACTGGAGAGCAAAGGAATTGATACACACATACATACACACACACACACACACACACACACTTCTGGAACTCAGGGATTTTAGGGATCATCTAGTCTAAACCCCTCATATTACAAATGTCTTAACACAGCTAATTAATGTCAAAGCTGTGCTCAGAGTTTTGGCTTCCACCTTTACCCCCTAGTCCAGGGCTCTTTCCACTATCTGAACATGATCCATCATTATCTTTAACAAAATGAGTAAAAGAATTAATTGACTTATCCACAATTATCCACAATCTAAAGCAAGGCGACATTAAAACTTTGTTGGACTAGGCATAATATGGTACAAGAAAAAATGCAGAGGATTTGAAGTCAAAACACTAAACTTCAATCCCACCCCTGTCACTTAGCACCTGTGAGACCTTGGCAAGTCCCTTAAGAGCTCTGGGTCTCAGTTTCTTCTATCTGTAAAATGAGCGGGCTTTGGAAAGGATGATATCTAAGATCTTCCAGTCCTCAGATCCAAAAAGACATGACATAGCTAGGTCTTATTTCTTTAAGCATCATACACGTAAGTAAGGGGCAAAGTCTAACCCTTATGAGAAATCATTCCCCTGACTTGTCCGTGAACCAAAGGAAGTCACAACAGTGTCCAAAGCTATTTGTTTTAAATGCTACCATACACGTATGTGAACACACACATGAAAGTGTACCCAGTTATTGTTTCTTGACTTTTTAAAATGGTGCTCTACAGACCCTTGAGAGAAGCAAACTTTAGTCTTTCAGAAGGAATTGCCATATATTCATTTCTATATCATGGATGACATGATTTTAGGTTGGCTATATATTAGCTGCTAGTGACCTCCCTGCCTAAACTGCCTTGGCTTCATTTTGTATATCTATTCTGTGTATACATACATACATACATATGTGTGTTAAAATTTAAGCTCCTTGGGTGTATGGACTTCTAATTTGGGCTTTATGTCTCCAGTCAGTAAACAAGCATTTATTAAACTCTTACTTTGTGCTAGAAATTGTGTTAAGTACTGGGGAATCTAAAGATAGGAAGAAATCTAAAAATAGGAGTTCAAGTACTTAAAATGCCCAGCATGTAGTAGTTGCTTAATAAATGCTTAATACATATATACATATATATATAGCAAACACATGCATAATATAATTATATATATATTAATCTTACCCCAATAGATGTAATATTCATATAAATATACATATAGTATGCATGCATGTTATTTCTATGTATAACACAAAAGGTAAAATATGCATGTATGTATGTATGTATATTTCTTGTGTATCCTCTATAACTGGGCTTCTTAAACTTTTTGTGACATGGACTTCTTTGACAATCTGGTGGAGCCCTATGTAGTGTTTTCTACATTCATAACTGAAGGAAATACTAAATTTAAATGAGAAGTTAGTGAAAATAAAGATGTTCTTTTCCTATATAAGTTCATGGACCTCCTGAAATTTATTGCAGGACCTCTTGGTGGTCCTTCTACCCCAATTTAAGAGCCCCTGGACTAGTACTTCTTACTATCATTAACAGTAATTTCCATTTTTCTAGAGATACATGAAGACATGCCTTCTTATTCACTATTAAAGATCTCTAACTTACATTTGAAGACTCAAATACCTCTGAAAACTGCAAGTTTTGAAGTTCAGAGACAGCCAAAGGTTCTAAAGGCTATGGGTGGAGAAGGGCTTATACCTTTGGGAGAATCAGATCCTAAGCGGGTGTGGTGCTCCCTGGGAGAGTAGGAAAGGGAAAACCAGAGGTCAGGGGTTGGGAGGAACTTAATAAGGAAAATTCATTAGAAAGCTTTGTTATTACCTTGGCATCTGAAATCACACAGCTCACAAACAAATTTTAATCCCTAGACACAGGGAAGAGTAGCAGTCTTCCCAACACTTTAATCGTCTGTTTTAGCTTGAAACCTGGCTGCTTGGGGGAAGGCCATGATTTGCATGGGCTGTCAGTGACATTTCTGTAAGAAAACACCCGGAAGCAATCACCAGCAGACACCTGCCTGCAGGCATGGGTTTGTCTACTTTGCCTGCAAGAAGCAACACTCCTGGGGAGTGTGTTGGCTTCATTGACTGTTCCCAAAGAAAATGTTGTGATGTAGAGAGGAATAAATTAAAATGATAACTTGGAGAACACTTGATTTTTATGGGTATTTAGCATGTGCAAAGTGACATTTTAATCAAGTGCTTTCCAAGCTTTTTAAAATATACAAATGCTGGATCTGGAATCCACAGAGGCCTGACTTTGAATTCCACCTCAGACACTTCCATAGTTGTGTGATCACTGGTAAGTTATTTAATCTCTCTGAGCTTCAGTTTCCTGACCTTTGAAACAGGAATCCTTATAGATTTAAAACCCACCTCCCCAGGCTTATTTATCTTAAAGTGCTACGTATACACCATCTCTTTGTCATTGTTGTTGGTTCAGTCTTTTTTCAGTCATGTACCCTCTTCATGACCCTGTTTAAGGTTTTCTTGGCAAAGACATTGGAATGGTTTGCCATTTCCTTCTCTGGATATTATTATACAAGAATTAATTGTGTGGATGAATTAAATCCCTCATCTCCACTCCCATTTTGCAGAGAAGAACTAAAGCCGGCAAATGACAGCATCTAAGTGTAAAAGTTGAGATTGGAGCTAGCATTCCCAGAATTCTTGAACATATACATATATATATATACATATACATATACATATACACATGTATATGTATGTATAAGTATATGCATGTATATATATGCACATATACACATACACACATACATATATGTGTATATATACAATATATATATATATATAAAATGGGGATCTTTTTTGTTTTTTGTTCAATTGTTTCTTCATTCATTAATTTAGTTGACATGCATGCATTAAAATGCTATTTTAAGTCTAACCAAACACTATCATTAATTTCATTAATATCAAGGGAACCCTCATCTCTGTAATCCTTCTTGAGTCCAAGAGAGGGACAAATGACTAATTATAGGCACAGAAGTAGATACAATAATTTTATTCTTATGAGAACAGATGACACTTCTTTGGTATTTCCAGAAAGTCTAAGTTCCTTCACTCTGGGTGCTCTAGAGCCATGACCATTCCAAGGAAAACAAATGAAGATACAACTCAATGAGCTAAGGACCAGAAATTTTTCCCTATTCCCCTCCTTCTCCTATAATGATCTAATCAAATGTCAATAGCTCAAAAGAACTAATGGAAGTGGCATTTGAGTCATTCATTCATTCATTCACTGAACTTGGAGATAGAACAGAACTTTAGAGGTTATCTATTAAAACATCCTTACTGTGTAGATAGGGGTGGCTAGGTGGTACAGTGGATAGAACGCTGGGCCTGGAGTCCGGAAGACCTGAGTTCAGATCTAGCCTCAGCCACATAATAGCTCTGTGACCCTGGGTAAGTCACTTAACCCTGTTTGCCTCAGTTTCCTCATCGGTAAAATGATCTGAAGAAGAAAATGGGAAACTATCCTAGCATATTTGTCAAGAAAACCCCAAACAGGGTCAGGAAGTGTTGGACGTGACTGAAAAATGACTGAACAGGAACAAAAAGAACAAGCACACACAGATGAAACTTATGGTCAAAAAGGTTGAATGACACACCCAAAGACACACCTCTTAGCAAGGGATTAATTCTCTCTCCGGTTTCCAACATACTAAAACTCTAATATTATACAATTGTAGGAAACTTAATGGCCCCTTTATATCTAATACAATACCCACGATACCTAATATACTTTAGTATTTATAACTTTATGCACACACAAATGTATTCATACACATATATATACTTATATATTTCATTTAATTGCACATAATTGAAATTTTAGTTAGTTTTAAATCAAATCAGCAGGACATGCCTATATGCACTCATATTGCCTTTACGTAATAACAGTATGTCCCCCAGTGATTACTAGAGATGCTCCAAAATGAACAATTAGTTTCAAAACTGGGATAAGAACTCAGACTTCCTTTTTCACAACAATGCAATTCCAGGAAAAATTCTTCGTTCTATGTAGAAAAGTCTAGGTGTTAACTACAAGTGGAAGAAGTGGAAGGAGGCATGTATACATGCATATGTATGCAATATAGTAAGGGTAGGGTTTTTCCATTTAAAAGAAAAGGAATCAAGCAAAATTAGAATGACAACTCTTCTCTCTCTCCCTCCCTCTCCCTCCCCCACTTCCTCCCTCTCTCTCTTTTTCTCTCTCTCTCAAAATCTCCCTCTGTCATTTTTTCTTTCATTCTTAATGACAAGGAATACTTCAAATAGTTTCCTTTCCCCCAATCTATCTCAATTTATTTCATTTTTTGAGTCCAACAGACCATATCTAGCTTATGGCTATTCTGATGACTAGATAAAACTATCCAACAGGCAGAGTTGTGGGATAAAGCATTGAATATTCATAAAAGAAATACTTTTAATACAAGGTATGATTCAATATACTATACCAATTTTATTTATAGCTAGGTACTTCTAAAAGTCTGTGAATTCACCACAAGGTTTACCCTCCCCTACTAGTCATTTAGCAACCAAAAGTCTGGTGATGAACTTCTCTGGACTTAGCTAGGCTGGTCCTTGGACAACAGATACCCATTTAGTGAATCTCTAACTGAAACCTTTCCAACTTGATAAGACCATCAGATGTTTTACTCTATTGATATAGATTTTTAAAACCCAGGATCACTCCATGCCACCATGAAGCATCAAAGTAGGAGCATAGCTATACATAGAGCATGGGCACCGTGTACTGGTGAAGCTTGGGGCATACGTTACCATACAGCCTTCCTCATCCCTTCAAGGGAACGGCTAATAATACTGATCTCCAGGGTGTGAGCACAAACCCAGGTCTATTCTCTTATGAATAGGCTGTTACTAGAGGTCTAGGTGGGGAAAGTTGACCTTTTATTGGGAGATTCTTGGTACTACCAAGACACTGAAAACATTGACTATAATAGAACATCTATCATATCTTCTTTTTCTCATTTCAAGTAACAGAGCCCATACAACTCATCAGAAAAAAATTCCGAAACTGAGATCTGGATGAACTTAGCTCCCTTTAAATCCTAGACAAAAGATAACTGCATTGGTTAAACTAATATGCAGTCACCAACTCCCAGTCTTCTCAGCGAAACAAAAACAAAAAACCTGGAAAACCTAGGACAACTTTATTCAGAATATGCAAACACCTTGGTTCTGGAACGCTGCAAAAAGGCATGAGGAAAAATTTGCACACCAGTCAAACTGATGGGCTACCCTTAGAAAATAACACATTGAAGGGAAAAGGAGAGGGAGGAGAAGAGTTAGAAAAATATAGGCAAATAAGATAGGTTCCATAATCTTTATGACTTATTGATTTCAGAATGGAAAAAACCTCAAGATTCAATTTCTATATTGATCATACAATTATTCATTTTTATAGAAGCTTTTCTAACATTGCACATAATGAGCAATTCATCACAGTATATTAGGTGCCATGGATGTTGCATTCGATATAAAGAGGTCATTAAGTTTCTTGTAATTGCACATTACTAGAGCTTTAGTTAGTTCTAAATCAAATCAGCAGGACTTGCACGTATGGGCTCTAATTGACTTTATGTAATAAGAGTGTGCCCTTGGTGATTATCAGGGATACTCCAAAATGAGCAGTCTTGTTGAAGCAAATTGCCAGGGATTTCGGACACTTTCTCAGTCCACACCATGAAGCAGGTTATTTTAAACAATAACCAAGGTGGGAGGTAAGAAGAAATCACCTTCGTTTTCTTAATTAAAATGAAAAGGGTTCATGGGTGAGTATATACCAAGTGAGCTCTATTCAAAATCCCAATTAAACATTAACCCTGACAATAAAGTGAGATGAAGAAGAAAGAAAACACATGAAATTTATATGTCATACTAAAGTAAAAGGATCTTATGGATCCCACATGGTAGAGAGGCTGAAGTGATGAACTTGGAGGAAGAATTGGACTCTTGCTCTTCCTTACTAGTGATGTGACCCTGAACTTGTCTCTTAACCTCTCTTAGCCTTGGTTTCCTCATCTCTAAAATGGGGATAAAGATGACATCTATAGCAAGGGTCACTGTGATGATCAAATGAACTAACATATTTAAAGTTCTTTGCAAACACTAGCTACGTGACCCTGGGCAAGTCACTTAACCCTGTTTGCCTCAGTTTCCCCATCTATAAAATGAGCTAGAGAAGGAAATAGCAAACCACTCTATCATCTTTGCCAAAAAAACTCCAAATGGGGTCACAAAGAATTGGATAGGACTGAACAACAACAAAAGGAAATGTCAAGGGGTTATATAAATGTGAGAGCTACTATTATTATTATGTTTATAAATTGTTACTGAAGGAAGATTTTGCATTATCATCCTTTCCTACATTCTCCTTAAGTGAAAACTGAATCTGAGACATTGTCATTTTCCCTGGGGAGTCAATGTCAGGGAACAAGATCAGAAACAGAGCCCACATTTCCCTGGCATCTCCAGACTGAAAGCCTATTTTTCTCTTCTTTTACAGAATTTACAGATACTCATCATTCGTTTGATAATTATTTATATCTTCTCATGGAAGACAGGGTGATACTGTGGCTAGTGTGTTGGGCTTGAAATCAGGAAAACCTGGGTTTTCCCCTCTGTTACTGTGTGATCTTGGACAAGTCTTTAACCTTTAATTGCCTCTTGGAATTCCTGAGTATTTATTTATTTAAGTCGTCAGTAAGTTCCTATACTCGGAGTGGCCCAAAATGATGAAATAACAGATCCTCCTTATATTAGGAACCTTGAAATATAGGATCAATATCATGGACTTAGCTGAAAAAGACCTCAGAGACCATCTAGTCAAAACCCCTCATTGTGCAGATGAGGAAAATGGAGCTGAGAAAGGTGAGGCGATTTGTTCCATGTCAGTAAGTGGCAGAGCAGGATTTGACTCCAAATCCTGTGATTTTCCATTTTCCCCTCTCTTTTATTCTTGTCTTGAAGGGTTTAAATCTTTTAGTGCATATGTGTGTTTATGTGTGTGTATTCATACATATATCTCCAATCCTAGCTATGCTTCACTTTGAAACTCCCTCCATTTTCTTTCCTGCTGTCCAGTTAATTAAATTAAATTAATTAAATCAGCACTGGAAAGAGTATATCAGTCTATTTCCCTATGGCCCTCCTTGTCATTTCCATGACTTGCCAAACCAAAACACACCTCCCTTCTATATGGAGTCTTTCCTACATCAGAATGTAAGCTTCTGATGTCTTACTTTTGTATGTGCATCTCAATCACTTAAATGTTTAATAAATGCTTTTTCATTCATTCATTCATTCATTCCTTCATTCCCCTTTACAAGACTTAACTGCTTGAGATCAGGAACCAGGATTCATACTTTGTACCCCCAAAGCATTTACCAAAGAAGGTGTCCAAAATATATTTCTTGATATGAGAACTGCATTTATTCTTTCCATAAGTCTCACTCTCGTATACTACCTGAGATCAGTCTAACCTTTTAACCTTCCTGAAAGTTTTACTGTGCTCAGACTTCAGTGCATTTCCTCCTCTCAGACTGGGATTGGGCTGTCATTTCAAAGCCTCAAGCATCTTTATCTGTTAAGGGAAATCTGGCCTAGGTAGCAGACCTCATATGTAATGGAGAGATTATTTAGAGATACTGATTCATAGTAAATGCCAACCATGGTTGAGAAAAACAACAACAAAGTATTATTGTTATTATTATGGGTGGCTAATTTTAAAAAGAGGAAATCAACTTGATTTACATGGGGCCACAGACCAGTCCAGCACACACTTCTGCTCAGTGAACAGAGGTTTATCCCCCAAATGGAGATGAGCAGTGGTATGCCGAATGCATGATCTCCATCACTACCCAGCTGGGTTGGGAATGCCAGCATGCCAGGGGGTTCCAAATGCACTTGATGAACCAGAACACTCACATTTTGCCCTTTGGTGTTAAACTTGTCCCCTCATCTTCTTCATGATTTTTCCTACTGTTACTAAAATACCTTTAAACACTCAGAATATTTAAAAGTATTAATATGTGGAAATTTACAAAGTGTTTCCATGGGGAAAATATTCCAATCTGACATAAAAATTAAAAGTTGCTGAGAATTTAACAAGTGCTCTAGTCAACCAAAAGACGATTATAGTAGAAAAATTCAATGCTTTTTAAAAAATTGGCAAGTAACAGCAAAATCCCCCAGTGCACTCTGAGTGAACATCAGTATAATCACTCTGGGCTGACACTGGAATACAAATACTTGAAAAAAGATTTTAATCAGAAAGTGAAAGTTCAGCATTTCCTGAACACATTTAGAAAACACTGAAGTGCCTACTATGTACGTCCTTGTGCATTGGGCATACAAGCTAAAACATAGTCCCTTGATTTAAAGAGCTTATGATTGGAGGAGAGGTGGAATAAGACAAGTACACAGATAATTACAAGACAAGTGAAATTGTATAGGGGCATAGGAGAAGTCAAATGGATGACAGAATTAGGGAAGGAGAGGTTACTCATAGCTGGGAGTTGGGGGAGAGGAGAGACAAACAGGAGGTCAAGCAAAGCTTTATGGAATATATGACGTCAGAGTAAGGGCTTTGAAAAAAGGGAAAGATTTCAATAGGTGGTGATGTCTGGGGAACCTGCAGGCTTGAGGACACATGTGGCCCTCTAGGTCCTCAAGTAAAGCCCTTTGACTGAATCCAAATTTCACAGAACAAGTCTCTTTATAAATGGATTTGTTCTGTGAAGTTTGGATTCCATCAAGGGGCTACACTTGAGGATCTATTGGGCTACATGTGGCCTTGAGGCCGCAGGTTCCCCACGCCTGGTAGGCTCAGGGAATCAGATGAACAAAGGATCTCCAAGGTAGAAGAGGGAAGGATAAGACTGGGGAATATTCTGCTTAGCAATTCAGATTGTCCATAGAGTTCACAAAAGGGAGTAGAGTAATATACAAAGAGACTGAAAAGAGAGGTTGAAGAAGGCCTGGGGAGGGTCTTGAATTACAGGCAAAGGAGTTTGTCTTTTATTTGGCAAGCAATGTAGAACCATTGAAAGTCTCTGAACAAGAGTGACAAGATCAGATCTGTACATCAGAAAGGTTACTTTGGCAGAGGTATGAAGAATGGTTTTGGAGAGTGTCAAAAGTAGAGGCAGAGAGACCAATTCTGGGGGCTATTGACAGTCTGGATTGGAACCAGGATGGGGTAGCAAGAGCACAAAGAACAGATATTATGTGAGTAATAACATGGATGCAGAATCCACAACACTTGTCAATTAATTGGAAGGCAATGGAGAAGAAAGTCAAAGATGACTCCAAGGCTTATACAATAACTGATTTAGAACAGAGAAGGAGATCTTTGAGGTCATTTACTAAAACCCCTCATTTTACAGGTGGGGAAACTAAGGCCAAAAGAGGTTAAAAGAAATGACCTGTCTAGGGTCAAAGAGGCAGTAAATAATAGATTCAGGATTTGAAGTGAAGTCATCTGATATCAAACCCAGCCCAGTACTTTTGCTGCTACCTTTTTTTGGGTGTGAGTAACTAGGAGTTTGGTGGCATCATCAACAGGAATAGAGGAGGTATGGGCGAGGGCAGATTTTGGAAGGAAGGATAATGAATTTAGTTTTAAATGTATAATATTTAAATGTTTTAAATGTATAATGTTTAAAGTGACAGCAAAGCATCTGTGTGGAGATGTTGAGCAAAGGACAACTATGCTCTTTTTCTCGACTTTCCTATCATTTAATAAATATAGCAAAATGGCAGATAAATTGAAAGTTGTTAGTTGTATGACAAACCCAATTCTAAGTTCATGTTTTGACCTCTCAGTATCCACATCAATAGCTTTTGCATGGGGCAAATACTAGGTATGAAGTCCATACCAGAAGAATCCCATTTCTTTAGATAGCAAAAGAACGGTTTTGAGAGCAACTCCATCTGTAGCTCTTGGTTAAAGCAATCCATATGGTCTGTCTATAGAGAAACAGGTTGTACTTTGGGCCTTCTGTGGATTGTATTGCTGCTAGATAGATAGACTTTGCTGATCTTTCAGCTGTGTGTACAGACATGGTCTGACAGAAGCTGTTTTGGCAATGGCCAAGATACTATGATGGTTTTCAGTGCATTTACGGTAGACATCAGCATATTTATTCTCCAAAGGTCATGAACCCAGCTGCCAACTTGGCCTTGAAAACTGAAGAGAAAAGGAAATAGAAGAGAACAGGAAACTGAGTAGAAAAGGAAACGGAACACTTTACAGTATAATTTTAAAGGCTCCTGCCAAAATGGCCTTGATCAAAGCCCATCATAGCTAAGTTCCAAACTCATCTCCCCATAATGGGCAGCCCAGCTAGTTGGTGAAACCAACCACACCTTTGGTGAAACGCTGTTTAACTTTATAAATTATTATCTAGTTTCCATCTACACATATTTCTGAAAGACTTTGATTCTACATTATCATGGGAGGAAACATTAAAAAGGATGGAAATCTGGCATTTAATCCGATGGAAACCACCATTTCCATTTCAATGAGTGAAAAGGATTTATATATTTTTTAAAAAGTACCTAAAGTGCTATTAATATGGAGATAAAAGATAGGTAGAGATGAGAGATGTAGACAAAATACTACACTCATTTACCTGTATTTGGACAAAATTCTGAAGGCTGAGTCAGACTTATGCTTGCAATTTTCTTTTAATACCATGTAAACACTTAGTTAAGAGCCAGGTTTTGTTTGATAGATGAGTGTTTTTCAGCTCTTTTCTTAAATTAAAATACAAACACACACACATACACACACACACACATACAACTCATACACATACATCTCAGAAAAATAGCTTTAGTTTTGCTTTTTTTTCCTTTTTTAAAAGTACGGATGACAGACTCTTGGTCAAGACAAAGTGCAAATATTTACAGGTGATGGGGAGACACCATTTCCTCCCTCCAGACTTTGACTTGGTGTCTGCCACATCATTTTATCCATTCAACAATCTCTCTTTCTCTTTTTTTTTTTTCTTCAGCCATCTGCCAAGAGGAAATAACTTTGCTGTATTGGGAGTCTGGGAATCCTAGAAAACAATCTTAAATCCATAAAATAATTGAAGTGCACGTTTACTGAGCTGTTCAGTTCAATTCTGATTTTTATTACAATGTCAACAAGAGTTTAATTTGTTTTAAAGTTTAGGTTCTTAAATCTGAGTGATATACGGTAGTTTACGGCTTGCTGGCAACAGCTACTGTGGAAAAAAAAATGGAAAGTGCATATAAAGGCGATTCTAAGTTTGACATTGTGAAAGCAGGGAGTGGTGCCAAGAGCAGCAAACAGCATGGCTTTCCCCAGCCTGGCTGACTTTAGGGACTGCTCGCTGTTGACTTCAGTCACTATGGGATACATTTCCCTGCTCTAACAAATCTCATCTGGAGACTATAATTAAAAAGAAATGTCTTAAAATACAATTTCTCTCGCTAAAACATTTACAGATGTTAACTAGATTGTTAATGGTGTAAAATGTCCGTGGGCGGACTTCTTATCTAGTGTGTCAAAAATGAAGGCTTCTCTCTAAACACCAACTTTAGTGAGGGGGGGGGGGAGGAAGAAGAGGAGGAGTATTGGTTTTTTCCAGTGGATTTTACTGACTGACTTGCGAGAATTTTTTTTTTTTTTTGCTTATTGGTAAAATGAGAAAGATCCCAGAAGACAGAATAATGTGTGTTATCATTTCAGACACCTTCTGGAGACAGTTTCATTGTATTTTGAATGTATTCAATGCTACTGCACAGAAGAGTTTGAGAAATATATACTATTCTGAAATTAAAAAAAAAGACACATACAAATTTCAGCTTTGGTAACCCTGTCATATATTTTCTGACAAGAGCTTTGGCTGGGCTATACTCCTAAGCTCTGATAAAAAAAAAATGGGCCTGCAAACCAATCCATTTTATATGTGCGCTGGACAGGAGAGGGGCTATTGCAAAAAAAATGGGTGAACTTTGAGAACCAGTTGTCCCTGGAGACGCAAAAGGGGTTTTTCTCAGTTTGGCTAAAGACCATGCAAGAAGTCTGTGCTTGAACTTGACTGCACACGTGTCAATTCCACCCCTGCAGGACAAGTGAAGTGGAACTTTTCTCGGAGCCAAGTACTTCATGATTTATACAGCCGTATCAAATAACTCCCGAGGACCCTGCACAAGGTGATGGCTAAAACCTCAGCACTGACATATGCAGCTGCCCAGACACAGTTGTCTGCTTGCCTCTTGCCTTCCTCCCTGCAACTGGCTTTGATTGGAGCCAGAGCCTTGGGTAAATCACAGGCATCTCTCGATTTTTCTGAGGGCTGAACTCTTGCTGTTTTCCGGTACCTACTTCCTGCCATATCTAAAACAACAGCAGCTGCAAGGGCCTGATAGAGGAGAGCTCCAGGGCAAAAACTTGCAAAAAATGGGCTGGGAAAAGAGGACAGTTATTAGAAGCTGATAACACAGACACACGTATACTCTGAGGCCTCAGATTCACTGTCACTGGTGATAGCATAGGGTACTATCGGCCCCACTTTCAGAACAAAACAAAATATTGCAATATGGTTATGGGAAAGATAATTCTCAGTGCCTGTGTTGGGATAAAAGAAGGCACTTGACTGTATTTGTCCTATTGTATGAATATCAAACTTTGATTAGCTAGAGTCTCCCAGGACCTGATAAGAAGGAATGTTTTGGGTTATTATCTGGAATTCGTTTTCTTTGTCTTTCATTGTGTGGGAGAAGTCTAACAGTGTGATTTGGCCAGAAGTAAGAACCCCTGTTTGAGATCTAAGAAGTTAAAAGCATAAGACAACTGGGGTGGAGGGAGGGGGGAGGAAAGAACTCCTTTAAATCAAAGACAAAATCTTATATTGATACAATGAAGAAATCATATCGTCTAAGGCCAGGAAATTCAAATCTCACATTCCCACTGAAATTATGTCATTCTCATCGTCAGAGCTTTCAACCCTTGGCTATGCTTTTAAATTATGAGTTCATAGCAGCAACCCACAGAACTAAGTTGTAGGTGATAACAAGATGCTTGTTTTCTGACCATAAGTAATTCTTACATAAAGCAGCTAGGTGGCCCAGTGGATAGAGCACCAGGCCTTGAGTCAGGAAGAACTGAGTCCACACTCGGATCCTTCCTAGCTCTGTGACCTTTGGCAAGCGGTTTAATTATTAGACTGTGAGCTCCTTGAGGGTAGGGACTGCTTTTTGCCTTTCCTTTTATCATCATTGCTTAGCACGATGCAGTATATAGTATATAGTGCTTAATAAGTAAACTCTATTCATAAATATAATGCTTAAAATATGGTACACAGGGCTTAATAAATTACTGATTGACTGGTATGATATAGAGAAATAATAACAGCACCTTCCTCCCAGGGTTGTGGTAAAGATAAAACGAGATAATATTTGTCAAGCACTTCTCAAACCTTAAAGCATATATAAATACCAGTTGTTGATATTAATATACAAATAGCAAGTCTATCTCCCTGCCACGTATATAAGGTAGCTGTAAGGTCTATATGCTCATATTTTTTTTTTAAATCTCCTTGAGTTAGGAGTATCTTATTACTTCAAGGGTCTGTGTCTCCATCACAGCAGGGACTCCCTCTACCTATGTGGATTATAAGTCTTCCATACCTTAGTAAATTGTTTAATGAATTTCTGCAACCAAAAAAGAAAATTGTCATCTGGAGGCCATCCTTCTGGGTGATGATCCTCCCTGAATTTAGACAGATTGAGTATTGATCAGCAGACTTAAGAGTCCATCATTGGTTCCATTACTTTCCAATGGTCTGTTGGCACAACCTTTGAGAAGCCAGGTCACCTCCATATAATGAGCAGGAAATGGATTAGGATTTGTATCTAACTACCTTGTATTTATTCTGTGAAAAAATATATGTCCATATTTATATACTTAATAAATATTATAACACAATTATCTATGTGTGCATGTTTCTATCGATAGAATGAAGCTCTTGGAGAGCAGGGATGCTTCCTTTTTTTGTATTTGTGTCCCCACAGTGTCCATAGTAGGTGTTTAATAGCTGCTTGCTGATTGACTGATGTTGAATAGTGAAGAAGTTAAAGAGAGACAATCAAAATAACTCATGTAGAAATAGGAAACATCCAAGAGAGCGATCTTCTATCCCCCACTAACTTTTGCTTTCTTCTAAAACTCCTCCATCTTCACCTCTACTAACCAAAGTTAGTTTCATTAATGAACAAGATCAGCAAAGGATCTGGCATATCGAAAGTTCCTGTTTTTACCTCTAAGTGCCACTACTACTAAGAAACATTACAATTGGACAATTATTAACAAATCATTATTATCGTTAAGGGAAAAGAAGCAGACACCAGGCTCGCTGCTTCTATGACTTGTAAGTTTTCCAATGTCATGGTAGGTGATGATGACTGATGAAGAAATATAAACATTATTCCTCCTTGTATGCATAAATCTGTGGTTGACAAAAGTTCTTTGTAAATTTGTTTTTGCATTAAGGGAGGGCTCAAAGCTAACTTTATATGATGAGAGAAAGATTATCCAACTTTGCAAATACACGGAAGTCATTTAGGTTGGAGGCTAGTTATGGATGAAAAGTATTTCAGATGTGAAGGTTTTCCTTTTGACCATTTTTTCCAACCCTGAGTTGTTTTCAAAATTGTAGTCTTTGGGTACGACAGAAATAAGCTGATAAATTGAAGCTTCCCTTCTGGCTCCTAGAAAACAATGTCAATTGGCTGCACTGAAACCTAATGTTGTATATCTGCACTTTTACAGCCTTTCTTGAATCTCCAAGACACACAATTCTTTGAATTTTAATAATAGTGAGCACACTGTGATAAGGTGAAAAGCTTCACTGGTTCGTTACCTACCACTCCCTGGCTTGAAATGCAAAATTTATCATTAAAAGTTAGACTGGGGAGCACATGCCTTTGTTCAATCACTCTCATTGGTGAGGAAGAATTAACCGTGGGTGATGATGGCTCCAGGTATAAGAGAAACAACAGTGTAGTGGGACACAGGGGACTTGGGTTCTACTCCCAGCTCTATCCCAAACTAAGTCTGTGACCACAAAGGAAATCATTTCATCTCTCAGTTTCCTTGCCTGAAAAATGGTGATAATAATACTTGCCCCCATCAGAGGGTTGTGAAGACCAATTGAGAAAAAAGGAAAGTAAAAGCACTTTGGAAAGAATAAAACATGAATGTCGCATGATAATGATGGTGATGATGTTTCTTAATTTATTGCTTGTTGGGGATGCCTTCTAAAAATGGGAGGGTCCCTTTTTCTCAACTACAGAAAAGGTCAAGAACAGTCCATACCTTACAGCTTCTATGTGCCAAGGTGCTGTCCAGGACCCTTAGTGGATTTCCATAAGCAGGCTATTTACCTTTCTAGAGCTCATGAGAAAAGATATGGTTCCTTATTGAAGGGATCACTGAAGTGGCTTGGGGTCGTGGCTGCTTTTTAACCTAGCCCTCCTGACGAGAGCCAGGGCAAGGAGATGGAATGAAGAACACCTAGTTTGTCTTACAATGGCTAGCTGTGCTTTCTGTTGCAGAAATACTATTTCAAACAGATGTAGAAAGAACAGTCAACTGCCCTGGACACCATTCTCCCCAAAGAGACTCCAATCTTTGATTGTCTATCAACAGCAGGATTTTGCTGAATGCTACTATTATGTATTTCAACGCCTTGCTTTACTGCCTTTTGCGCGAATGACACAGCACAGTAGCTTGCCACTAAATAATACTGGGTGCTGAAGGCATCTGCGGAGAGCAATCTTAGTTCAGAGAGCTCTTTGAAAAGTATAAAAACTAGAGAAAATTAAAGCACATGGAGTTTTAGGATAATAGTGTAAAAGCTGTTTTGAAATGAAGAAAATGCCCTTTTAAAACTGACTTTAGAAAAGAGACAGAAAAGGAAAATTCAACTGTTGGAGTTACAAAGGCATTACAATAATGTGAGGTCAAGGACCTCATACACTAATGCTTGACCAATGACTATTATTACATGGTTTGCCCATGACAAATGTTAAAAATATTTCAGACAAATCTCACATTGCTTAGATGAGAAGTCATATCTGAACAATATTTCTTAGGTCTGTCTTTGCTTTTGCTGGTCGCAAGTTTTCTTTGGCACAAAACCAAGATTATGAATGGACTTAAAAGGTACTGAATCACCCAAACTCCATCAAAACCTTCTTTCTAATTCTTTGTCCCTCTTGTTCCCCATCCCTAACCAAAAATGAATGATTCTAAACAACTTTCAATTTGAAGAAAAAAGTAATGGGAGAAACTTAATAAAATATGGTAACAAGGTGATTAATTTTCCTTCCATTCAACTGTATCCAAGCTATAGGATATGCAGCTGGCATTTCTATTGGAAAGACGAAAGCAAGTAGTTCAAAGCTTTCAATGTTTAAGGCAAATCATCATACAATCCAATTAATTGACAAAGTTTATGGAACTCCTTTCAACCCCATCACCCCAATAAGATCACAATTATATCTATCCAATTACCTTCTTTTCTCATCCCCTATCTTACAGAAGAAAAAAGACACTGGAAGTAAAATCCTAACTAATGTGTTACAGAATAGAAATCCCTGAGCATCTTCAGCACATACCTACAATGGCCAAAGAAAGCCTTCTATAATGAATCCTGACTTCTTCAGTTTCTTCCACAGTTTTCTGAATTTCATTCTTTTAAGTACTGGGGGCCACTACCACCCCTGTTTATTTCATGACAAATGACTGGCCTGGCAAATTCATCTACTTTTTAAAAAAAACTAGAGAAAAACGTTATTATGGCTACTAAGTCAATATAGACACTGTAGCTAATAGAATTTGAAACTGATTTTCAATTTTCTATTAGCCTGCTTGCAACAGAACTACAAGGCAGCTAGGTCTCTGATAATTTATTGGTTAATATTTTAGCTCTCTCTATATGATTTTAATTTGATTCATTTCAATAAGCATTTACTGAATGTTTACAGTACTTTATATAAAGTACTTTCACATACATGAGTATATACAATCTAAACAATAACTCATCAAAGTTCAATAAGTACATCTAGAACTATGATCTTGTGATCTCTGACTAATGAGTGGAATACCTAAAACTTAAACCTATATTCTCTGACTTCAAGTCCAATGTTCTTTCTGCTATGTCAAACCATCCCCAAACTGACTAGCTCCAATGTTATAAAGTTTTTTTATGAAACATGACACCAACTATCCCAATAAAAACTGAAAACATCCAATAAACTGGAACTTTGTTTGTCAGCATGCCAACCATATGAATATTTGGAGATTTCTAGATCATCTTCTATATTCATCCATTCTCACCTGTGCCTTTGGTTCTAACACATCCAAGTATCCTGTGTAAGAACAGATATAAGGTAGTGTGCCAGCATACACTGAGGCACTAATCACCTAGAGGTTACTAATTATGGCTTCTCCTCCATTGGGCAGCTTCATGTCTTGGGCTGGATGTACTCATATATTGAGACTGAGTTTCTTCAGGGGTTCCACAGAGCCTATTTACAAGGATTGCTGGTTTCTCATTGAAACAACAATACCAGTAATTGGGTGGTATGTGGTTTAATTTTTATGCCCTGCCATTCAAAGATATACCTTCAAGTCTATTAAAGGACTGACCCTAATGAATTATTTGCATTCTCAAATTCTTTTTTCTATCTATCACTAGTAACCTATAACCCTAATGTTAAGGATTCAGCATGTTTGATCACAGTAATAGATATTCTTTCAATCATCATTAGAAATGTGGAAGGTTTGAGACATGGGCACAGGGCCAGATTAGCAAAACTTTCCATGAGGAAAGCTTTTTGTTTTCTCCCAGAGCTGCTCAACCTAAGAGAAGAAAGAGAATAAAAAGGAAAGGAAAACTCACACACCAGACTACGGGGCAGACTGTGTCTCTGGATTTCCTATTCTACCTTCATGTTGTTCTAGTGGAATCTGGACCCCTGGAAATCAGGGAACTCGCTGAGGAGTTTTCAAAGACTTCATTGTCAAAGTTTGGGGGAGGGGAAAAGGAGAGAAGTAGGGAGAAGGATAGCAGAACAAGCTGACTGCCTTGAGAGCTAGTCACCTTCATCATAAAGCAAAGACGTGTGAAAGGAGATCTATTTCAACAAAACAAGAATTCTGTCTCCACCATCTCCATTTCAAATAAACACTACAGCTAAACCCCACAGAACAATATATATTTTTGCCAAATGGTTTTAAAATGACTATCTCGATGAACATAGATGCTCATAGACACATAAACTACCCAAATATAAACTTGAAAATCCAGTTCAATTCAAGAAATGTCATAATAAATGCCTACTATGTGCAAGACAGTCTATGCACAAAAAGACTAATGTTGCCATATGGTTAAGAAAGACTGGAATATTAACAATCAAAACATTAGCAAAAGGGCTCATGTTCTATGAATTGCTGCTTTTAAGGCATAATTTTTAAAACATACATTTAAAATGAAGGCATCAATGGGGCCAATCTTTTTAATAACATAATTCCTGTGGTTTTCCCATATTTTGTTTATTGAGAAGTCTAAAATGGGAGGTTGGAGTTTATGAAGCTCTTTGAAAAGAATAAAATATCAACTGAAATGAGCATTTTTATGTGTTTATAAGCTCTTTGGACACCCATGCCTATAGAAGAGATGATTAAAATGTTTTTTTTTAAATAGTCAATAAGGTGGAAATACAAGGTCTACATAATAGATTCTCCCATAGCCTAGGATTTTCTTTGGGACTAATGGTGACTTTTCAGAAATGGTGTTATTAAGGCTTTCAGGTACCAGTGCACTACTGCCATGGACAGATGTCATTTTGGACAAATCCTTAAAAGCCAAAATATTACAATAAACTAACTGCTCCATGACACAAATTAAGAAAACCTAACAGACAAAAACAGCCCCCAGACATTTGAGCACTGCAAATAACAACTCATGGCCTTCCAGTTTCAGGCAAACTTTTTGGAAAATAATAGTAAACAACCAAATTCAAAATCTGTAGAGCTAAAAATCCTATAGAAGTTTCAGCACCGAGAGGTCCATAGAGGCCCAAAAGGCTTTTCCTTCCTTCCCTAATCCATATCAATTGGAACAGTTACCTATGTAGGCAAAAATACCTCTCTCATTCTAGGAAAGGGTGATGGTATTTGTTTCCAGTTTCCAATTCTCACTTCTAAACCCTTTATCTGGTACCACCATTCAACAAACTCTCCTCCAAGATAATATTAGCTTGTCCTGATACTCGTTGGAGCCATCTATTGACCTTCTAGACAATCAGCCACCTTCCTCAGTGAGTTCAGCCCCTGGCCTATAGACTTGCTTTCCTTCCCAAGCCCTGCCATCACTTTCAGGGATTGCCATATTCACACTGATGGTCCTCTTAATAACATGGCTTCTTAAGTCTTCAATTTCAATTCTCATGAATTCTATATTTGTTCTACTTTAGTCACTCATAGGAATGGTCACTATTTAGATCCTATCATATTCAAAAATGTTCTATTTCCAATATCCTTCTAAAATTTCTTGCTCTAATCACAATGTCCCAAGCTAAAATGCCACCCAATGCCCCACTCCTCCTAAGTTTGCTCTCTGTCCTCATCATAATCCATTTTTATTTTCTTCTGTATTCAGAAGATGAGATCACCTTTGCCTTTGCCAAGGCAGACCCCTTCACTTGTACATTTGATACCATCCCCTCTTGGCTTTTTTGTCACCTTTCTCCATCATTTCCTTGCTTACTCACTTTCAACCTTTTTTTCTTGATCAGCTCCTTACCTTGTATTTACAAACATGTTCAGGACATTCTAAATTATTTTTTAAAATAAATCCTTCCGTATGATCCTGCATTAACCTCACTTCCTTCAGTCTCACCCAATTCTCCCACTCCACCACCCAAGTTTTACTTCCCTTCCCTCGCAGTCTTGAAAATATATTTAACGATTTCAATGATATATTGTCTTCTGCCCTTAAATGACTTGCCCCTTGTATCTAAGTTATTCCTACCACGTGCATTCTCTTCTCCTCCTCCTGAAAAAGCAAGCACTGTTGGAGGAAATCACAAAACCATAATGACTACAAATTCATCCTAACCAACTCCAAATAGGCCCTCACTTCATCATAGCAACCTCTCCCTCTCTCACAATCTACAGAGAAATGAATCTCTCTTCAAGACTCCAACTTCATCCCTACTTCCCTCTCTCTTCACAGAAAAATTCACTTCATATTTTGCTGAGTACTAAGACTTTCCATCATGAAATACTTCATTCTTCCCTCCATACCTCAAAACTGCTTAATATCTTCCTATATCATTTTTCCTTCTTTCAGGTCTCAGAGGAAGAAGTAGCCCTCTTTCTTGTCAATGCCACTTCACTTAGGGCCTTAATCCCAAGCCCTCTCATCTGCTTTAGGACCTTGCTCAATCAATCCTTCCCTTTATCTCTTATTGTCAGTCTCTTCCTTTCTACTGGCTGCTTTCTGTTTGCCTACAAACACCCTTGGGTATTCTCATTCTAGAAAGAAAGAAAGAAAGAAAGAAAGAAAGAAAGAAAGAAAGAAAGAAAGAAAGAAAGAAAGAAAGAAAGAGAGGAAGGAAGGAAGGAAGAAAGAAA
>CM053622.1:174337637-174400476 GCA_028646595.1 Phalanger gymnotis
AGGAAGGAAGGAAGAAAGAGAAAGAGAGAGAGAGAGAGAGAGACAGAGAGAGAGAAAATCTTCCCTTGATCCTTCTGCTTTAAAAACTTCTTTGGCTTTCATGCATTACTCCTGCCTGGCTTTCCTTTTATGCAATGATTCCTTCTCCTTCTCCTTTTCTAGCATATCTTCATTCTGGTGCCCAATTGTGACCTCCCAAAACCTTTATCCTTGTACCTCTTTTCTCTCAATACTGTCTCCATTAGCATTAATTTCTTCCCATGGCTCCAATTAGCACCTTGATGGAAACAATATGTATTGTGTGCCTGTTCATGTGTACATGTACATGTATATACACACACATCTGTATGTATATAACACTTATATAATATATGTATATGAGGCTTGAAACCTCATGATCATTTTTGGCTATTCCCTCTCCTTCAGTCCCTCCCACATCCAATTCATTGCCAATTCTTGTCGATTTTACTTCCATAACATTTTTTGCATATGTCCTTTCTTCTCTATTCACACAGCCACTGCCTGAGTTCAGGCCCTGATTACCTCTCATCTATTGGAATCGTAATGGCCTCCTAGACTATAGTAATAGCCTTCTAATTCAGCTCCTTGACTTGTCTTTTTACTTTCTAATCTTGCATTTCTGCCACTACCAAATAGAATCTTTCTAATGGACAGGTTTGACCATGTCCATTCAATCAAAAATCAACAACATAGCTCCCTTTACCATGGGATAAAATACAACCTTGTTAGCCTTGTATTTAAGGCTGCAAACTACTTGCCATACCTTTCTTCTAGCAGTTTTCATACAACTTATATTTCAGACAAACTGGACAGCTCTCTCATCCTGGCTTCTCCTACCTCTATGCAAATTATGAATATGTACATCTATACAAATTACCTTCCACTCTTCCAAGCTACTTTTTCATTGAGGTGGAAATGAGGTCCATGAAAGTGAAATGAATTTCTCAAGGTCATTCATACCTTCCTTCTATCACCAGATACAGCGTTGTTTTCCTTCTTTTCATATTTTTGATCATATGGTTCATCGCTTTTCACCTAAACTTTGAAATTTAAGTCCAATTCTATGTCAAAAGCTCATAAAGATAAAATACTTATTTTGATTTTTAATATCCAAACTTACATAAAAATAGGAGGACTCCAGTCTTAATTTTAAAAAGATTTGCTTCATTGGGCTTTTTCTAAGAATAGTAGGTTTCATGTAGGTTGTAAATTTAAGTTGAACTAAAGTAGATAAAAACACATGTACACACCTCTTTCCATGATATATGCAAAGCAACATCTTTTTCCCCCTACCAAAAGCTTATCTTTGTCTTTTTTTCTAGATAACAAATGCTTAATCCCAGTTTTAGAATACTCCTAGATGCCTCCAGTTATCTCAAGGGACAAAGCATGAAACTTAAAAAAATCTCAAAATAAAATTAATTCTGTTTCACTTCAATTAGAAATAAAAACAAAACCAAATAAAAAGTCTTACATAGAAAAATCCAGTTTTCACAACTCACATTGGAATACATTATCTGACAAAGGACAGTCCCTATTAAAAGTATCCATTTCTTTCTTGAAATCAGAAGTCTCCTGGAAAATCTGGGACATCCAGTCACAGTAGTCATAGAATTCATTTTTTTTATTTTGGTTGGGGAAGGAGGGGTGGTGGAGGATGAAGGTGTTGAGAAATCAAACAAATAACAATAGGATGTTGCAACTCCAAAAGTTTGGCAATCTGTTCTATCTAGAGAATGTTCTAGATGGATTTGAAGGAGTCCATGGGGAAGGTAAAGTCTCCCCATGTTGGAGATTCCATTCAGATAACCCTGTCACTCCCAAAGTTTAATTTGCCCAACTAATCCTCTTTCGCCAACTAAAAAGTGCTGAACATATGATGAGATCAGCTTTACCTGAGGCATTTTTGGTTGGGCCAGAGACACTACAAGCTTATTCGTCTTCAAATCTTCAGGCACAACTTCTTAAACTGACAGGAATGTATACATTCTGTAAGATTCCACTTTTGTATGTAAGCATTAATCAAGCTTTCTTGCACTCGAATGGTTGAATTTTCATATGAGAGCTACAGCAAAAATTGGGGCAGCCCCTGATCACATACTACACACATCAGCCTACAAGAACCTCTATTACAGAAACACAGAAGCTTGGAGCTAGAAAACACCTCAGGGTCTAGTCCTATCAAGAATTTCCTCTAAAGCATACCTGACAAGTGGTCATCTAGTCTTTGCTTGAAGACCTCCAATGGTCTTCAAGGGAACATACTTCCTCCTGAGGCAACCCATCCTACTTTGTATTGTTCTAATTGTTAAGAATTTTTTTTCTGTAATTACATTAAGCTTAAATTTTAATCTCCTTGCAATCTCTCTCTCTCTCTCTTTCTCTCTCTCTCTGTATGTGTCTGTCTGTCTCTGTCTCTGTCTTCTCTTTTCTGGGGTAATCATTTCCAGTTCCTTTAACTGATCTTTGCATGTCAAGATCTCAAGACTTTTAACCATCCTGGTTGCTAACTCTTTCATCATTAATTTTCTTTCTAAAATGTAGTACCCAGAATTGAATATATAATACCATATATAAGCCCAGACTTGTAGAATATGTCCCTTTTGTGCAGTTTTAGATCAATTGGGCTTTTTTGGCTACCATATCACCCTGTTGACTCATCTTGAGCTTGCAGTCTACAAAAACTCTCAGATCTTTTTTCTGACAATGATCTGGGCAGCCTTATAAAATTCTCTGATCTTTTTTCTGATAATCATCTAGGCATGCCTGCCATTATTTTTTATTTGTGGAATTGATTTTTACAACCCAAATGCAAGATTTCATATTTATCCTTATCAAATTTGATCTTAATAGATATGATCTACTATATTCTAGCATAACAAAATCTTTCTGAATCTCAGCTTGGTCATCCAATATTTTAGCTGTCTGTCTTAGATTTGTGCCATCGGCAAATTGGATAAGTATGCAATCAATGCCATTACCTAAGTCATCGATAAAAATTAATAAGACCATACAGAAATCACTGGGGCCTTCCACTGGAGATCCCTTTCCAAGCTGACAATGAGCCTTATTTGACTACTCTAGGTTTGACCATTCAACCAGTGCTAATGTTTCCCCATCTTGTCCACAAGAGTAGACTGAGAGACTCTGTCAAATATTTTGGCAGATTCTAAGTAGATTGAATCTATAGTATTTTTCTTGTTCTACCAGACTAGTCATTCTTTCAAAAAAGTTTCATTTGAAAACAAATCTTCATAAAAGCGAATCTAGGTTGAACTGTGTTTGATGAAGTCATACTAGCTTTCCACGATCATTGTTTCCTTTTCTAAATATTCAGTTATCACTTTAATAATGCATTCTAAAATTTTGACAAGAATCAAAGCCAAGCTCACTAGCCTATAGCCACAAACACTATTCTTTTTCCTTTTTATAAAAATAAGAACATTTATCTTTTTTCAGTCCTAGAGTAACTCTTTCTCCACAATTACTCTCTTAAAGACTGTTTTATTGATGTTTTTTGAATATTACTGTAATTTCCCCATAACTCCTCGCCTCTCCCAAATAGAGCCCTCTCTTCTAATACGTAAGTACAATTAGGCAGAAAAAATCTACATATTGTCCATGTCTAAAAAATGTATGCCTCATTCTATATGTAGTAGGTGAGAGGCTTGCTTTGCCATCAAATCTTCCATTCGTCACCCAAATTCTAAAGTTTTTCAATGTTGCCCTCCTTAATATAATTGTGGTCATTTCTGCACGGTTTTTCAAAATCGCTGATAGAGATACACAATCACATTTTCTAATTCCTTCTGATGATGTAGTTCAGCTGTGTCAGGTGAGCTACACTCATCAAGTAAATGTAGGTGCTTTCTATTTTCCTACTTGGTTTTGACATGCTATTAGTCATTTTTGTTCTATCATCTTCAAAGATCATTCTCCTTGGCTAAGAAGCAGGAGAAAAATTAGAATTGAGAAGCTCTGTCTTCTCTCTATCACGTTGTTATTATTATACCACCTCCCTGTGTAATAGTCCCAGCCTGTCTCTGATAATTCCCTGAAATAACTACTGAAAACCACTTTTTGTTTTCTTTAGCTCTCTTTGCAAGTCTCAGTTCATTCTGAGGTTTGGCACTCCTGACATTATTCTTATGGAGAACATTATATTGTATTCATCATCTGTTAATTGGCCCTACTTTCATGTTCTGTATATTAAAAAAAACTACCTGGTTGGTGAATTCCCTACGTGTCCACATCAGTCTCTCCCTTTTTCTCGTCAAAATTATTTCTCCTTTCATCTTCAGGATTTTATTCTCAATACTTTTCCTTCCTGGGCTGACTTGCCCTGTAGAAGTGTAGGACATACAGTATACTTAGCCTTTCTCTGAGATCTAGGATGTATATGTGTGGGGGTGGGCAGACAATGAGTAAAAGACTAGTAATAGTAAGCTCCTAAAATATATAGTCCCTGACTTGTAATCATAAGGGAGATAACTATACGTAGGAAGTCTCCCTGCCTCCCTTCCTTTACCTGCCCTTCTGCTCTGACTATTCCTTTGTCCTTCCTTCCCCATCCATTCAGACTGGTGTCCTCTCCATCCTTCTATAGAAGCTGCCCTGGCTCTCTGCGATGTCTGGGATGGGATGAGACACAGAATTCCAGGGATCTCAGGGCTCTAGGCTTCCATTAGTCTCTTTCAATTTATTACATTTTAAGGAAGCTTTTGGGAAACATAATTTATCTATTTTATATTATAATTTTACTCTAGGAACATACTTAAACAATCTGTTCATATGGGGAAATGAATTGAGTTCTAATCCACTGTCTAAAAACAAAAATGTAGAACCCAAAGCATTCATAAGTTGGGGGCTGCCTGCAAATATGAACTCTGAATCAAGTGCTGGGACAGTAAGTTCTTCCATTAGCTTGATGCCCCTGTATTGTAAGTACTCGGTTGAAAAAATAATGAGTGTTTTCAACACTCATTGAATTTACTATATCTCAAGATGCTTTAGATGCTGTTAGACAAGTCTAATACACTAAATGGCTAAACAAACGATGAAGCCATTAGCCACTTGGTAATGGCTTAGGGAGAGAAATGAGCATTATAATCTGCTTTTCTGATGAGAGAGTAAAGGATACTTTTCCTGGGAATGGGCAATTTATATAGTACAATCACTTAGAAAGGATGTGTGAAGTTCTTCACTTTCACCTGGATTGCCACTGAAGATGGTTAGGAATGCTTATTTAACTCTTTAAGAAAAGTGGTTTATTTCTTACTTTGCACCACTGTGGTGCAGAGATTTAGAGCACCAAACTGAAAGAGTCAGGAAGGCCGGGGTTTGAGTCCTGCCTCCTAGCTAGCTATGTGACCTGGACAAAGATCTTAACCTCTCTGAGCCTCAGTTTTCTCATCTGTAAAATAGGGATAATAACAGTATTTAACAGGGCACCTAGGTGGTGCATTGAGTAGAGCACCGGCCCTGGAGTCAGAAGGACCTGAGTTCAAATCCAGCCTCAAACACTTGACACATTTACTAGCTGTGTGACCTTGGATAAGTCGCTTAACCCCAAATGCCTTCCCTTCTCTCTTCCAAAAAAAATAACAGCATTTCACTCACAGGGTTGTTGTGAGGATAAAATGAGAACAAATTTGTAAAGTACCCGCAATCATTAAAGTGTTAGGTAGATCATAGTTATCAATATTATTCTTCTCCCACCTATTTAAGTTTCTTGGCTGGGAGCCCCTGGTCTCATGTATAACTTAGACCCATTATTTCGTCATCTAGAAAGCTGGCGTGCCATAAAGCCCCTGCCACCTTGTGCTGATGCATTTCAGTGTCCACGTCAGGACTATTATAGAGATCTTTAACTTAGAAAGGATTTTTTTTCATACAAATACAACTCTATTTTCAAACTATGGAGTAGTTTTGTCCACACAGGAGGATAAGAAATATTGCTTATTTTGCAAAGAAAACATTTAAATCAAGCATTTACTTTTCATCTTGTTAAGGTTTTAATTTTGAGGCTTCAGCTAAATACAGCTGACACAGCCATGAAACATCAAATATGGCGTGTAAGCATATATGTAGATATATTTTTATATGCAAAATATTTACATAACTCTGTTAGCTGCTTTTTAGGGAGGTCTTTAGAATATTTGGCCTAATCTCGGACCTGATCCAGACCAAAAGGAATGAACAGCACCTTGATCTATCTCATAGGCTGAAACTGAAAAAAAAAGAAAAAGAAAAATGAAAAACAAACAAAAAAATGGCTTGTCTTTATACATAGGTCAAGAATTATTTAAAAGCTAATGGAAATAGGGAACTATAATTCAAGCCTAAAAACAATTTGAAAGGGAAAGAGTTATCTACAAGACCGTGAGCTGAACTTCATTAGGCTTATCCTTGATTTCTATCTCTTTATCCTCAAAAAAAAAGAATCCACATATCCACAAGGAGGAGTCCAGGAGAGAAAGAGAAAAAAAATGAACAATGAATAGAATTTTAAGAAACTTTGAGATCAAATCTATATTCTCTGCACATAAATGGAGACGGTAACTTTTAAAAGGTACTGTGGAATGGAAAGACCACTGAATTTGGAGTCAAAGAATTTGGGTTTGAATCCAGATTTTGTTATTTATTTACCTGTATGACTTTGGGCAAGTCACTTTAATTCACTGGGCCTCAGTTTCTTCATCCACAAAATGAGAGGGTTGTATTAGGAGAACTCAAAGGGTCCCTTCCACCTAGTGATCAATGATTCTACAAATCCTAGTGCTCATGTAAATCCTCTGACTGCTAAGGACTATTTCAGCTCTAAAGCTATTAGCCTAGACCTATAGATAAGATACCCTATTATTCTGAATATATGTCACACTTTTTCCCCTTCAAAACCTTAGTTGATGTCTTTTTTTCAAGTTCCTTCAAGATCCAAACCAGGGTTTTTAACTTGTGTTTAAATTTTTAAAAAATGTCTCTATTATCAAACTAAACCCTGTTATTCCTTTGTTACACATTATATATTTATATTATATATAACATATTATATATATTATATAGTTTATTTTATGCCACTGAAAAGCATTATTCTGAGAAGGATTCCGTAGGCTTCACCAGAATGTCACAGGGGTCCAGAATGTAAAAATCGGCTTCTAAACTTATGCCCCTATATATGTTTTCCTTTTTAGAGAGCTCTTATTTTAGGGATATAACCTGTAGTTGAGCCAATATGGTAATTCAAACATTGGAAAAATTGATTAAGTTTCACTGCTTTTACTTTTTAATTCCTTGGCATAAGCTGAATGCTATTTCTTGATCTTCCAGTCAGTCTTGCAAATAACATAAACAAGATCCTTTGCTGGAATCAGCACCAGAAGGGTGCTGAGGGAAGAGGACAACGATCAGAGGCCACTAAAATTCATGAGAGTTCTTCAACCTAATTGTGTCCTTTCTGCCACCCTGGGTTTACACAAAAAGAGACTGAAAATCTCTACCTAGCTATGATCACAACAAGCTCACAAGCACCTGGGTAGCCTTGAAAGGGGGCAGAAAATTGGAATCATGGAATGCTAGAGATAAAAGGGAACTTAGAAATCCACTGGTCTTAATTAAGTCACAGATTTAGAGAAGCCATATAATCCACCCCCTTGATTTTACAGATGAGGAAACTGAGGTCCACAGAGGTTATATTACTGGCCTAAGGACATTCACACCAGTAGTAAAATAGCAGAGCCAGGATCCAAACCTGTGTCCTCTGACTCCAAGTCCAGTATTCTTTCCATGGTTCAACATCTTATTTAGAGACGAGGAAAACGAGGCTGACAAGTACAGTGACCTGAACACAACTGCTTAATGGCAGGATGGACACTAGAATCCAGGTGTCTCAGCCTTGGCAGTTTTGCATGGGTGGAGTAGGGCCCAGGAATGCTTGGCACAGCTTTTTCTACGTAGCAGGCACTATATAAATATTTTGGGGACAAATAAATGAATGACTGAGTACATGAGAATAGTTGAATGGTGGCTTTCACTACACTTCCCTAAAGGCAGCTTTCCTAATGCCATTTTATTAAATGCTCCAGGAAAGTCATGTATACTTCCTAGTGGTTGCAGAGACTGATAACCTACAGGGGAAAATCCAGAAGTCACCAGAAAATGCCATAGAAAGAGATAGGCTATCTCTTCTGGAATTTAGACAGAAAATTTATACCCACATGCTTGGTAGCAAATCTAGCATTACATAAAAATCAAGTCCTATGGGAAGAGACAAGTAAAATAAGTTTAGGATGAAAGCCAGGGTTTCTTGCCTATGCGAAGCTCAGTTTCACTGAGATGTCAGGTACAGTCATGTTTACCACTGACCAGTGTAAGTACTAAGAGAATTGTCTTCCATAGGGATGGGCAAATAGGTCATGACTGACATGGCCACATTGAGCCCCACTCACTTTTGTGGGTCCTGAAGGTAGTTATGTGGGACAAGTCAAATGAAAAATAAATTAAAAATGAAATATTTACACGCAAATCAAAACATTTTTACTGTACCAACTTGTAGGTAGCAATATACTCCTAGAAAACTGTTAAGCATAATATTAGAACCAAGTGCAGCTGATGGAAAGGAAGGAATGTGGGTAGGAAGTAGGCTGTTAATCGTTCCTGTGGCTTCCTCTTCAGGTTATCGTCACTTATCTTCTATATTTCCTGGGATGGAGTTGGACTATAACTCTGATATTATAGAAACACATTAGAAATTGTTTTAAAAACAGACACCTAATTCAAATGTTAAAAGAGGCCAACCAACTAGGCCCTTTCAGACCAAATTATGCCATCTGGGGCAAAATATGTTAACTTGATAATGCAACCATAAAACTGATATTGTGGAGTTACTAGGGCAAAGACTTCACAGGGCTCTATTTTTCGCATGAATGAGCAAACATCTAGGCATCGGTGGTTTTGTCCATATCTCTTTGATAAGCACCATATATCTGCTGTGGCCCATTTACTTGCTAGCCAAAATCAAGCACCATGAGGTTTCTTATAATAGAGGCTGCTAGATGGAAAAGCAAATAGAGGGCTGGATTTGGAGTAAGGAAGACCAGAGTTCAAATCCAGCCTCAGACACTTACCAGCTTAAACCCCTGTCTGCCTTAGTTTCCTCATCTCTAAAATGAATATAATCATAGCCTCACAGGGTTGCGAGGAGAATAAAATAAAATAATTGTAAAAGCTCTCTGCCAACCTTAAAGCACTATATAAATACTAGCTATTAGGATCATTTCTAAGACTCAGGTGTCATCTCCAATGCAAAGCCTTTCTTGATCCCCTAAATCATTGTGCGCTCTCCAACCTGAGTTTATTTTATATCTACTTATCTGTGCGTGTGCCAGCAGAATAGAAATTAACAGCTAGTAGAATAGAGAAATTCTTTGAAGTCAGTGGCTATTTGTGGTCTGCACAGTGTTGGTGTTTAATAAACATTTGCTGAATTAAATAAAACTATGGTCTTGAATTCAGTTCTTTTTTTTAAAGACTTTTTTGAGGGGGGGGAAGGCAGGGCAATTGGGGTTAAGTGACTTGCCCAAGGTCACATAGCTAGTGTGTCAAACGTCTGAGGCTAGATTTGAACTCAGGTCCTCCTGACTCCAGGACCAGTGCTCTACTCATTGTGCCACCTAGCTGCCCCTTTGGACTCAATTCTTGTGAAGGATAGCAAGCTTTTCACTATTCCAAGCCTTGATTGCACAGCCCTGCCCCCAGTTATAGCCCCGTCAAAATGGAGAGTGTTGGACAAAATGGATGAGATGAATGTTAACAGATGAATGTGATCTTATCATCATTAATGGAAAAACAATTCAAGAAGCACCTTGTCTCCTGATAGTGTTCTCTGTAGACCCCTCCCCCCCCAAAAAAAGTAGCTACATGGAAGGAGAGTGGACAATTTCTGAAACAGAAGAAAAAAAAATTGCCCAGTGACTATTTTTCTGGAAGGGCAGTTAAAAGGTGATTTTACTCTTTGGGTGAGGAAATAAATGCAAATGTCTGAATCACATAAGCTATCTTTCTCATTTGAGAGATTTCTATCTTATCCTGGTGTATGAGTTTTTGGTTTTTCAGTGTGGTTGATGGTGGGGTTTGCAAGAGGTGGAGAAGTAAGGGAGTAATGGAAGGGTGGAGAAGGGGTTTACATTTTCCAGATGTGACTAGTTTTTGATTTGTGAAACAATTCACATCTAGATAAACTGGAATTATTCCTTTACGAATAACCCCCTGACTCCCACACAAGCAACCAGCAGCAGAGTTGTGCAAGTCACATAAAAGCATTAATGAATTGGACTCTTAATGAGCAAAACACCTCGGGCTTTTTGGTCATGTGACTGATTAGTACCTCAATTAGAGTTTTCCCAGAACCAAATAGGAGAATGCTGTTATTACAAGTCAATAATGCTTCTGTTTTCATTCAAATTCAGCGTCACGTTGTTTCAAATAGAAAAAAAAAAAGTCTTTTTAAAAAGAATGAAATAAAAAGAGGCACAATGAATTAGTTGTCTGATGTAATTTCTCCCCGAAAGACAATCAAATTCAGATGTTCTTGGGAACCAATTAGTTTGTCTACATTTGTTACAAAACTTCTCCTTTTTAAAATAACCTTTAATATGTGATATTCAATTCGATTTCTATTCTGAAGGATCTTACATGTGAGTTGAAGGGATGGTTAAGAGTACTGTGGGGATACTCAGTGGTGAGTACTAACTCATAGCTCAGAAAGACTGTATAATCATATTTCTTATTATGCCTTCATTCCGTTCACATAATAAATCTTTGGTAGCCAAGTCCTGACAAGTGCACCACAGTATTTTAATGTTGTGGAGGTTTTTTTGGTTTTGTTTTATATAGTTGCAAGAAAGAGTCACTAAATGAAATGTAGTTTTTTGAATGCCAAGGGGCCAAAGAGCTGGGCCAAAAGCCATGCTTATGGATAGGTCTCAGTCCTAATTGGAACCTGCCTAGCTAAAGTTCAACAGTTAATATTCTGTTTCAGCCAGCAGATTTGGCCATTCTAAGTTTTAATGCGTTACCACTGGGACGATGGTCCAGCAGTTAGACAGGTGTGCAGTTCACTGGCAAAGGCATAAGCCAAGACTAAGTGGTTAAGCTCACTGCAACGTAATTGTCGGTCATGCGGCTAGCTCCATGGTGACTCACAGCAAAGAATATCTTTTTGTTACTGCAAACGAAACTAAAATAACTCGTTTTCATACGGAGACTATCAGAGCAACTTGGTGCATAGTTCTGCAAGTCGGTTAGTGGACACACTCCTCCTTCCAGATTTCTGGTATGGTTAAAAAAAACTCACTGATACTGCAACATGGTGGAATGCAAGCCTCTACAGCTGTGGAGGACTTACCATCGTCCAGGTACAACTGGTCCAATTCCTCAGGTTCTCGCTTGATCGTTACGGGAATAGGGGCCAAATTATGATTACTGTCCTCATGCAACTCTGGCAATGACAGTGGCTGATTGGTTGGAGATTCATTTCTTTGAACTTTCGGCAGTTGGTGCTGCTGTTGACCCATTATGGATGAGTGAGTTGGACTGCAGGACTGCAAATAGGTTGACTCTTGGGTAACGGATGGAACTGGAGAAGAGGGACTGTTGGGATAGAGTGTTTGTTGGTAACCAAGGGAACAGCTACTGCTCAGATGTTGACTCACCTGCGGCTGCAGCATGATGTGAGATGATTGATCGGGAGAGCTTGGGTGTACAACTATAGACCTTGGCACTTCCTGGATAGTGGGGACACCTCCAGCGGGCTGTTGAAGTCCTAGGTGGCTGTGGCCTGGATTCGTGATGCACTTGTTGTAAGCAGAAGAAGAAAGGTCATGAAGCTTGGGGCTTGAATTGGGAGAGGATGACATCACAGTGGTTCTCTGCTGACAGGAAGTGAAGCCAGCCACAAGGCAAGAACCAGGATCAGGAGGCATCATGATCTGCTGACTGTAGTATGGCTTAGAGAGAGGGTTTAATCCTTGGTTCATTGGTCCACAGGTTTGAGCAGGCTCATAGTCATCGGTGGGTTCTGTTTTTATAATTGGAACTGTTAAAAGAGAAAAAAAGTTATATAAACATGAGTTGCATATTGGTACGACCAAGTTGGCTTGTGGCTAGGATACCCTTCACAAAACAAACAATGTTTTGAATAAGTCTCTGTGTGTCTTTTCCCTCATTCTCCCACCCAATAAAAATGAGAGGGGGCGGGAGATAGGGAAGTACTGGGGGGTGGGGAAGAGAGAGAGAGAGAGAGAGAGAGAGAGAGAGAGAGAGAGAGAGAGAGAGAGAGAGAGAGAGAGAGAATGAGTCATCAGCACAAGAAAGTCACAGCTGGTTCTAATATTGAAAAGGACTATTTTCTTTGGAATCTCCTCCAGCACTAATGTGCTATAAAAATCTATTTGCAAATAGCTACACTGCAGTAGAAGCTCTGGACCCAAGGGCTCCATGGATTTGTAGTAATCAAAGCAAAAATTTTAACTTGGATGTACTACTGCATTTCTCCGGCTACTGATGGTCCATTTGATAAATGTCTGCACATTTGGTAAACTTGAGCATAATAAGATGACTTTTAGAGGTCAGTAAAAATACAATTGCAAAGATATTTGTCATTACAACTAGCTATGCAAAAGCATTTAATCAATATAATTTTTCACAAGAAATGAAAACTTTAAAGCATTTTTATCCCTCTCCTCTGCTCCTCCCCATCCTTTCACCTTCCAAATAGTTTTCCAAAAGTGTATTCCATTGGAACAAACAGGGTCTGGACTATCAAGTAGCCAGTATATTAGTGATAAGGAAAGTTCACCTCGGATTTCTCCACCTGCCCAAGACTGACAATATAGAAGCACTGCATCATAATTTCTGAAGCGCATGTTAGTGCTGTGGGGGTGTATTTGAGGGTCTAGGGTATGATGGCCACACTGTGATTATTAGACTACATTCAATTAACGCTCATATTCTTTAACCATATACTTAATTGCTGAGTCATTATCCCATTTGGATTCTGTGTCAGACTTGAACCCCCCAGGTTACAAGAAGTATTTATGTATAAGATACTTATGGGTAATATAACCTCATTGGCTAAGTGTTTTGAGGTAGGAATAGGGGAGAAGTGGCTAACAGAAGGAAAGTGGAATCAGGTTGCACATATCTATGAGTATTAGAGACTTTGCGATCTCAAGAAGGACTTAGAATACACATGAATACTATCTCCCTTTTGCACAGTACATTCATTTTCCTAGTTTCATTTTTTTAGCTAGAATTTAAACAAACAAACTGTATATGCAGAAGAGGGAAGCAAAGGAAAGTAATAAAGGATGAATGCAAAATTGTGTAGCATGGTCCTATAAGAACAGTATTAAGTGTGCTAAAGTCAGAATGAGATGAGGCTGGCAAAGTAAGCAAAGGACAGTAAAAAGGGGGTTTAAGAGCTGTATTGGGGAAAGTGGACGATTGCAGGCAGTATATGAGTGCTATTCTGGGTGGATGGTACAATGAGGATAGAGAAGACATAGCTGTTCAACTCGTATTTTGTTTTTGTGGGTTTTCTTTTCTGCCAAGGAGATCTCTTTGGATCAGAAAAGATGGAATAAAATTGCAAATATGGAGTTGAAAACCAAGTAAATAGAGAGACAATAAGAAAGTTAATATTTGTAAAGTGCTTAGCATGGTGACCAACATATAGCAGGCACTTAATAAATGCTTGTTTTCCTTCTCTCCTTCCCTCCCTCCCTCCCTCCCTCCTTCCTTCCTTCCTTCCTTCCTTCCTTCCTTCCTTCCTTCCTTCCTTCCTTCCTTCCTTGCTTCCTTCCTTCCTTCCTTTTTTCCTTCCTTCCTTCCTTCTTTCCTTCCTTCCTTCCCTCTTTCCTTCCTTTCTTCCTTCCCTTTATAAGTTCAGGTCATCAGATTCATAAATATTTCATCCTAGAGTACTGAAAGGACTGTCGGATATTTTAGTTTTGACTCTGTATCCCCAGTGCCTAGCATATAACTTTGTACATAATGTGGCTTATCAGATGCTTATTGAATTGAGATGAATGTAACTTTTGATTTGCTGACAAAAATTTCTGGAAGACCGTGGAGACAAAGAGAGGATGCTACAAGGTTGGGGGAAAATGAGTGTTTGGCTCATTTTTTTAAAGGGGAAGAATGGAATCTACAAACTATAGGCCAGTGAACTAGACTTAATTCTTGGGGAAATTATCTTAAATATTATCAAATAAATAGCATACAAACATTTAGAAAAAGAACCAGTCAGTTCCTATTAAGATTTAGTGTGCGTTCGTCAAGGAAAGGTAATAACAGCCTAACCTCATTTCAATTTTTTGAAAGGGTTGCTAGATTTGCAGATCAGGAGAATATTGTAGACATAATTTAATTAGATTACAGCAAAACATTTGATGAAGTCTGAAGCTATTCTTATGAACAAAATGTAGAGATGAAGGTTAGTCAAGAGTATACACTTCTGGTTCAATGTCAGCTTGGAAGGACATCTCTGATGGGATTGCTCACAGGATCTGAATTTGACCCTATACTGTTGAAAACTTTTACCAGTGACTTGGATAAAAGTATAAATAATATGATTACAAAGATTGCAGATAATATAAAGTGAGGCAGGATAGCTAACATTTATACCAGAGTCAGGATCCAGAAAGATATCATCAGGTTAGAATATTGGGTTGAATCTGAGGATGAACTCTAACAGGGATTAATATAAAATGTTACACTTGGGTTCAAAAAGACAACTTCATGAGTAGAAAACAGGGAAGGCATGGCTGCAGAAGTCTGTCTGAAAAAGATCAGGGAGTTTTAGTACCCCAGAAGCACAATATGAGTCAACAACATGATATGGCGGCCAAAACAAAACAAAACAAAAAACCAAAGGAATCTTGGACAGTGCTAAAAGTTGAATAACTAGGGCAGTTAATAGTCCTGATGTATTTTACCCTTGTCAGATCATGCCTGGGATAGTGTTCAATTCTGAGTGCCACATTTTTGGAAAGATATTGAGAAACTGGAGAATGTCTAAAGGAGAGCAACCAGCATAGTAAGGACACTCATTATCATCCCATTTGAGGATCAGTTGAAGAGGCTGAGAATTCTCAGGTGTTATTTTAAAGACTAGTTAAGAGTAGAGGAAAGACAAAAAAAGCTGTCTTCAAACATTTGAACATGATATCATGTGGGAAGAGGCAGTAGACCTAATTTGCTTGGTCCCAGTGTGTCTGAACCAGAAACAATGTGAGAGTAGCAGAGAGGCAAACTTGGGCTTCATGTAAAGAAAAATTACCCAAAAGATGTCTTCCAGCAAAGACTGGAGTGCCACTTCAGTTAAGTTGTAGAAGGGACCCTTTTTTAGCTGCAGGTTGGACTATATGACCTCTGAGTGCCTTTCCAACATGGATTCTATCATTCTGATTTTTTCTCTGTTCCTTTGTTCATTACACGCACATCTCTACCCCTCATCCCCTGCCACCACCACCTTTTATGCATATTTCACTACAGCTGGGTAGAATCTTCCTCAAATTACTACTTAAAACACACACACACACAGACACACACACACACACACACATTTTCATTTGTAACAGATGATAAAGTGCTTCTCAAGAGGAATGCATCAAATATAATGAATCATCATCAAATTCCTTCTCGTTGTATTTTCACTTGCTCACATACTGTGAACTGGTGAATTTTTGCAACCCCTCTCATCTATAATGAAGGAGATTCCAGAGTTCAAGAATAGATTTATGAACCTATTTTTACACTCTTTTAATTATATACAAAGACACCTTTGTGCACAATTATAGGCACAAACACTACAGAGGTAGTTACTACAGGGTGTTACTACAGAGGTAGTAAGCAGGGCAAAAGTCACATAAGAAAAAATGTGTTAATAAATTGTTTTAACAGAACTCTTGAGAGGGAAGATATTCTCACGTGTTCCATATTATAGTCCAGTTCACTGTCACAAAGTTGCTAACCAGATGTAAATGAGCATCCTTGAACAACAACCTTTCCTGATGCATCTCAATGGCAGACACACCCAGGCTACCCAATGCTAAAGTGTTCTTCTTTGGCAACTATGGTGTTGCCTATCAAAGACCTGTACCTCTTCACTAGAGAGGACAGACTCTTCAAAAGATAACCTGCTGGATTTTCGTCCTTTCAGACTTACGAGTGAAATTTCTCCCTATGCTGAACTTTCATATAGTTTTAATTTTTATTCTCTCTCTCCTACTCGCCTCATATATACCTACATATATAAGCACATATTATACATAGTATATATACATATATAACATTTGTACTTATACTATATACTATGTATATACAATACATAGACACACATATGTATTACATGCATATATATGTGTATATGTACATTTCTTAAAATTTTTCCTTCAGCACATTCAAATAGTGAGGCAAAGTGAATTTAGGAGTTGTTGAATTACTGAGGCTGCCATACTTAGCAAGAAGAAAAACAGTAACAAGGCAGTTGAAAAATGTGTTACAAACACACACACACAGATACATACATACACATGCATTCACACACACAAAGGAATGTATTGATCTGCAGGCCCCAAATATGACTCTTTAGCAATTAGTATTTGTTTTTTATAGAAACAAGGGATACCTGACCGAGGTGGGGACAAGTTTAGCACCACTTTTCATCCCAGAATGCATTTGACAGTTTGCAAACATACGTCCTTTTAATAATTATTAAAGGATTCCTTCGGTAAAGTGAGATGGAATATTGGGGATAGGTCAACATTAAGGGCGGGATAAAGTGAACTGCTTGAGGAGTTATTAGCTCACCATCTTTGGTGACACATAGTTGGTCATGTATGTAGCTGCTAAACAGAAAAACAAGGGAGGCAATTTTGCTTCTGTGTCCACCTAGCACCTACATCCCTCTTATTATACTGAGTGTCAAAATTGAGCTGTTCAGGTAGGGCACAACCCTATCTTATTTCTGGCCCCATCTTGTCTATTCCTATCTACTAAGCTATCATCACCTGTGCCTCTCCCCTGCCCTATACATTCATGTTTCATTTGCTAAGGAACACAACCCTTTAAAATTTTTTAAGAAATTATTTAGGAACATTGTAGAAATGCCATGGAGGAAAACTAGCAAAGACGTAAAGAAGAATGCCACCCTTGGTCTGTATACTTTCACAGGGCAGCTCTTATTCAACTCGTTAAAAAAAACAGTATGACACAGACTACTGGTTATATTTAACCATATTCTATTCCTCATCTTTGACGCACTCCCCAGACTACATTTCACCATAACTTTATATGATTATCAGGGGGGATAGAGAAGCTTAAAACACTAGGCAGCTAGTGTGCTGCTGTCAGATTTTGAAAGGAATTGTGATTTTTAGATCGCTTTGGTGAAAATCACATGTATTTGAGTTTAGAATTTGTATCATTTGGATGGTTTAATATCATGACCTTGGTAACCCTGATGACCCAGGTCAGTACTACTCTTGCCAATGTTCTGAGGCCCATACTGGTCATGAACCTCCACCCTGCTTTTTCCCTTTCTCTTGTTAGCTTTCAGCTAACTATCTGATGTGTAAATGAGACAACAGCATCTCACCATCTGGTTCAAAGATTAAGCCAGTGACTATGTCTGAAAATGCCTCAACCAGAAGTAAGCCGGCAAGAAGCCAGTCCTACTGGACTCAAACACCTTTTACCTGTCGGTAATAATGCACCTTTCTGACAGATGTATTTCTAAACTTTGGAAGCCCTGAGCTCTGATAAAAGTTCTTGGCTCCCAAATCTACATCTCTGGCAACATAGCCTGACATGCTGCTAACACAGCCCTTCCTTCAATAGATCAATTTTCTCTGTCATTCTCTTCCCAGGCCCATATGTTTCCTATATACAGATTGGTTGGACTGTCTGCCTCATGTGCCTGACCCAGAGAACCAGTATATATATGCAGAGAGGGCTGTAGGGTATGGGATGCCAAGAACGAGATTAATGTCCTCACATTTAATAGAAACCAGTATTGTAATCCAACTTATTTTATATTAGAAAGTCAAATATTTGAAGTCAGCTGTCGGCTCCAACACCTTTTTTAAGGGGCTGCCAGCTGAAAGAGACAGCTTCTAGCCATAACCTGGCCTGCTATGATTAACAACATGAAGCTCTCCAGCTGCTTGGACTCCACTCGCACTTTCGGCAAGCAGAAGGCTATTTTTTATCCCAAGGAGGAGTGTCAAACTCAAGTAAGCAGCCTCATCTAAAATGGCTCTGCTGAGAAGATACCGTTTTATGGACTGCCTCCCCTAACTAGACTCAAGTTAACGTGCTTCGAGCATATTATAAATCCAAGAAATGGCAGGCCCTGGAATTAGGCCAGAAAACCAAGTTCAGCCTCACACCTGAGAGGCAGGGTTTGCTCAGTGGAGCTTGTTATTGTTAACAATGGCAGAAGTCCTCATGGAGAGAGAACAGTGGTGAAATAATGGTCCCAGACATGTCTAATAGCGACCTTTGTGTGTGCCGTAAACTTTCCAGTTTCAGAATTAAAACACTCTAGTGTCCAATACGGCAAAGGTTAAGTTCTAAATGAGTTTGGTAACTTGCAGAGCTCATGATCTTTCATTTTTTTATTTTTTAATATGGCTGGAAGATTAAATTAAATGTTTATAGGGTAGCTAACACGCTAATACCCAGTCGGGATAAGCAGAGCTCTCAGTCGCACCAGGTTTTCAGCCAGATCCTAGAAATCTGGCCAGACATCAGGACCTACCCTTACTCTTATAGGAAGTATTCCCTGGGCACCTTTAAAAAAAACAGTGCCCTGTCTGCTCCACATGGACATTAAAGGTGCAGTCCAAAATATACCCCTACAGTAAATGCCAATGTACTTAATTTATCTACCACAGAAGGATAGTAGAGGGAGCACATGCTGCTTGGATTAGAAGCAGTGATTCCAGCAAGTCTAAGGAATCCAAAATCATAGACCTTATTGACCAAGCCTTCCAGCAGAGGATGGAGATGACATCTCCGTCTGCTAAAAACGTGCGCCATTAGAATGTCTGTTGTTTATGACCTGTTTAAAACCAAGTGGTGGCAGCAGCATTAACTCCTGTGTAAATCAGGGCTACCTTAGCTTCTTATTGGGAAAGACTTAGCAAAAATGATGTCATGCCACTCACTTGCCTTTACACAATGGCCCTCTGTGTAGACCTGAATGTGGGTGAAAGATTCAGTCAAAGAAATGTCTGAGTTCAAAATGAAAGGATTTTCTTAACATGTTAAAAAGTAAACATGTCCAACTTTAGAGGATTGTCATAAATCACATGCCTTTTACTGTACGTGGGGAAACCTTTGAAAAGAAGAATGAAGGAGCATGTAGAGTTGGTGCTATTGCATTCATTTTGGACAATTCTGAGAAGAGTTCACTTACTGATTTTTATGCTTTATTATTCTAGTTGTTTGCTATTTCAAGGTTCAAAACCAAAATCCTTAGCAGAGCTAAAAAATACAACAAAATAGCCATTCTCTAATGTGGAGACTAGTTGTTGTCTGAACAGGCTCATTTACTGATTTCTGTCAATGTTTACCAAATATGTAGATTTACTCCTGGCCTGGAAAAATATTCTTCCTTCCTCCCCCAACTATGTGGGCTGCAGTCCTGAAGCCACTATTAGACCATTTTGGTCTTCTCTCTTTAAGAAATCAACCATAATATATCTATTTAGAAGATGACCAGTTTGCCATTCTGGGGACTCCAGTTGTATGAGGTCACTTACTACTCACAAAGTGGGGAAGTTTTGATGAGAAAAATGACAAAAGCAAAAATTTTAAACAGATTTTAATAGGATGTGTTTAAAAGAACTACAACTGTCTGGGGTCCATTCTAATGTAGCCTTATAAATAGAAACAAGATTGACAGTCACAGAAATGTGTTAGTAGCATGCCCTTCTTTGTGAGTGTGCATCGATAATAGAATGAATATTGTTTATTTTTTGTTTTGGATTAATGATGCTACTTTAACTACATCATATTCCTCTTACCAGCCCAGGATTTTACTTTCTGGTCAAGGAAATAATAGATCTTACTACCTCTGTTATTCTATAAAGCAGGTGTTTTTAACTCTGTGTGTGTGTGTGTGTGTGTGTGTGTGTGTGTGTGTGTGTGTGTGTGAGAGAGAGAGAGAGAGAGAGAGAGAGAGAGAGAGAGAGAGAGAGAGACTTTATGTTTGTATTTGGCAGTTGAATGAAGCCTATGGACTCATTCTCAGAATAATTATTTTTTAATTTTAATTGAAGGAAATGATAAAGTTAATTTAGAAGTTATTGAAAATAACGTTTTAATTTTCTACCCATCCGAGTTCATGGGGTCCATGAAACCCAGGTTAAGAATCCCTGTTCTAGAGTCTTAGCTTCTTACATATCTTTTTAGTTTCTCATTTAACCTACAAATCCATAGTTCCTCCAAATTGAGAATAAAAAAGTACCAGATGTGTATAATGGGAGGAAATGGATGAATGAATAATTTAGTGATATGATTCAGAATAAGAGAAATGGAAGTACCCTTAGAGATTATTTAAGTCAACCCTGCCCATCCCTACCCCTGCTTTAAAGATGAGAAAACTGAGGTCTAGAGAGATAAAATAGCTCATTCAAGATCACACACCTAGTTGGTGGCAACTTGTCCTTCATGAAAAATTATAAGACGACTGGTTATGTAAAATACATGTTCCCTCCCCAGCCCACTTCCTAAAGAATATGTAGGAAGAGCCCAGATGAGCCTACATATACTCAGACCATTGTATTCAAGAATTTCAGTATTTATCTGTATAGCTACCGTAGAGCAATCTTGAAAGTAATTCCAATTCTTTAATCTCTGTATTCCCTGAACTGTCTCTGGAGACATACCTTGGCCAAGGCTAAACTGAGGCAAAATGGCTTTCCTAGGACCTGGGCTGGACAGCACAAGCATTTAACAAAAATTAATAAGTTGTTATATAAGTAGTTCTTGTAATACCTAGCCACTCTACTTGCAAGCAAATGACCAAGGATGAGAAGCTTTCCAGCCCCTTTCTAGCCCCTTAAGATATATAGTTTCATCAACACACACTGATAAAATGGAAAACATGAAAACTACCATTTTAAAATTAAAGGCATATTTTTAACGACAAGCACTCCCCCTTTATTCCCATTAGGGCCATGAAAGCGTAAATGCACCAATACTGTACTACTGTGAATGCATCTCAGTTGCCTTTCTGGTATGTATTTCAAAGCATACTAACATCCTGTCTGTAAGCCAGAGTCATGCAAGAAGATGCCTCCTGTTTTACATTAGTAAAGGAATAAAAGTGGTCTGCTCCTTCATATGATCATCTGGCATTTAATCCAATCATTACCTAGCAAAAATGTAGGAAGGTACCAGCACAGGGATTTGAGTCCTCAGGCTGAAAGAATTTTTCAATTCAGTTCCGACACTTACATGATGTGCTGTCCCATAACCTCCTTTTACAGTAGATCATGTTAGGCTATGACTTGAAAGAAAGTAATACGAGATGACACAGTGTAACTCAGTGTGATATTAGGCAATGGCACACGACAAAATACCACATTACCCAAGTGGTAAGTTCACAATCTACATTTATTATGGAAAGCAAAAATGCGACAGATGAATGCTAATTGTCACAGTTTCCTGGAGGTTTACAAAGCAGGTTTTTCACGGACAAGACAGCACTGTTGGTTAGTGCAATACTGATATTCATCACAACTGGTTTAATTTACATTAAATACATTGTTAGCGAGAACAGAACAATCTGAATAATAATGTACAGGCTTGACAACAAAAGATATCATCTATAGTAATTTTTAAACTATCACAAAGATCCAATCTTCTTTTTGTCAAATGAAATAAGATATAGCGCATGTCCAAAATTATTTTTAAAATACAGCACTTCATTTCAGGATTCCTGCCTCTAAAGATGGAAGGGTGGTCATATAGCTGAGGTGATCTCCATTCCTTGGAGAGAGGGAGTTAAGATGTTTTTCTTGTCCAGCAGTGGCAGTAACATCAGCCCTAGAAAACACATGAACTCTTTTCTCCATCTGGCCTAGTACAGACAATGATGTGCATAGATATACACCAATAAAAAGAGAAATGAATATCATAGAATCAGAGGTGGAAGATTCAGAATAAATGAATACATGAAAACCTTTCATTTTAGGTCAGCCCTAGGTCTCACTCTCTAACATGTATGAATCTATCTCGGTTCAGTGGAAATTGTGCTATTAAAAATCCTGCCTCCTCTCTTCCCTTGTTCCCTTCCTTGGCATCCCCACATGTACATATCAGCTCACTATCCTATTGCTTTCAGAGAGTTTCTTTCAGTGCTACAGCATAGGATTCTTTCCTAGGGTTAGATGCCATAGAAGCCTCATCTATGTGTGAATTTATCTACACTGAAAAGATGGCTAAGTCTTATGTGAGATTTGAAAAGAGCCATAAGCCGGAAGAACTGGTTTTTCAGTGACTGACAAGTTTTAGTCTCACAAAAAAGAAAAGAACTGATGAAGTATAAACACAAATTTATTCTACCCAAAGCAAGTGATTAGGGAACACCATGAAAACAAGGCACCTGGGTAAATGCCGGCCACATATTGGTTGTTCAAATTAATATTGTCGATGGACAGGAAGGAGGGTGGCTACTATAGCCACTCCATCCCTGAAAGCCAATGTTATTAGAATCCATCTAGTTAACGGGAATAAATTAGTTATAAACTAGTTATAAAACAGTGGGGTTTTTTTCCTTACTCAAACAAGTTTTTCATAAGACTATGTCTCCTGTGATATATTGATTTAACATTACCTAGAAAAAATGTTTAGTCCCTCTGTCTTCCATAATATCTAAGATAAATCTAATGATGAATAGTTGGCTTCTATATACCACCTTCCATCCTAGAATTTCAAAGTGTATAAACAAAAAAGCATTTCTTTCTATGCTATAGATGAGAAAATTAGGGGTTATTTTGAGATGAAGCCAAAGGCTGAACAGTGACTCAGTGTCAGGGCCAGAAATATAAGCTGGAAACAGAAGCCAGAACTCCTAACTCTCTCATCTCTGTCTTTTAACCACAAGCTCATTCTCATGGACTAAAAGATGCAAACCCTCACAAAAAATGGGGGACAGTTTGGCTGCCTGTGAAGCAGCAGAAGATGTCATATAATTTACTAAGACAAATTATAACTCGAATAACTGCACTTGAAACTATCCTCAAGCAAATATTGGAGTTCAAATGTTTCCAAGGCAAATAGACTCCACAAAGGCTTCATTTCTAGGTCTTCAGTGGCCTATGTGTTTAATTCCCATGATCTTTTCTTGGGCCAAGGAAAGAAAGCAAGCTCCTCTTGGGAGCAGAAAAGCTAGTTTTTCTCCCCTACTAATCACCTGCAGGAAATGGATAATTCATTACCTTTCCCTCCATCTTCATATCTGTGCTCTCCATGAGCCTTGATACTTGGATATAGACTTAGCATCTGAATATATAGAAGCAATGAGTGTACATCTTGCCTATAATCTGAAACAATAGCATTGTCTGAATGAAGAGTAGTTTCCAAGTAATTCAGTTGCGGTTGCTTCCTTTTCAACAGTTGTGAAGCTATTAGGTTGTTCAATGCAGTAAAGTGAAAACAGGACAGGGATTGATTATAGATCCTTCAAATGATGGGGAAAATAGTACAGGGGAATCTGCTATGCATTCATGGGCTAATGAATTCATGTTATACTTTAGATTTAAATAGCCAGGTTGAAGTATTAAGAATCCACTGAGTACCATGTTATTATTCAAGCCATTTTATTGAGAAATGGGCGATCATTTTATAAATTAAGGTTAGAAAGATACAACACCCTTAAATATGAAAGTTGCAACAAAAAAAATGGCCAGATCTTTTTGCTTTTAAACCTACCTCCCTAATCTAGGACGTGGACTATGTCATTAAGTATATCTATTCTGGCTGTACGAATGAGCTGTAAACAGCCCTCAGAGGTCCAAGAGATGCTAGACAATAGGTTCAGTGTTGGTGTTGGTGGTTAAGGGTGAGTGAGTGGGGAAGGGAAGGCTGTGTTTAGGGGCCAGTTGATCATTCCCAGCTAAGAGTCAGCTAAGCGAATTCAAGGATTTCAAAGAGCCAAACTTCACTTTTTACCACTCCCAGCTGGTAAGATGACTTTGAATGATTGTCTTCTTAGAACCACCTGAGTTGTTCTTTTAATTTCAATTCTTTCCCCTCTACAATTTAAGAGAGTAGCCTCTCACTTTTCAAGATGAATGATTTTCTGTGACGTATTTTACAGTAGAGCAGGAGATTTTGCTCCTGATTTTTGTCTTGAATGCAAGACCTGAGTTCAGAGAAGGCATCAGCTTCTGTTGTCTGCATAGCACTGAATCCTGAGGCAGATGTTGTAATTAACCATAAAGATAAATTCCAGGGGCAAGCCATTTTTATATATCATATGGAGAAAAGGGATGGCTGTCCAGATCACCTGCCATAGTCTAGGTGCTTAATAAATGCTTTTTGACTGATTATTAAGCTGAACCGTCTGATGAGGAAGGCAAGAAGGCTCTCATTCCAAATTTTCTCTCTTCTTCAGTCATGTCTTTACGCAGTCTCAATGTAATTAAACCTGTACTCATGCCAGACACTTTTCTTGATCTTAGAGAGATTGGCTTTTGTTCCTTTTTTCCCCACTCTCTGTGAGAGGCAGGCTGATACAGTACATAGCAAGTTGATCTCAGTCAGGAGAATCTGTGTTCAAAATGCAGTCTTGATATATACAACCTATGTGACTGTGGGCAAGTTTTTTAATGTCTCAGCACCCCGGGCAACTGTCTAAGATCATCACTTGTAGGAAAGGTTCTGTTCCACATTGCTTCCACACTCAAATTTCCCTATACTGATGAAATCATTTATAGGAATGACCCCTTGGAAAAAAAACCCTATGTGTATATTTCCTAATCTACTTTAGTGTGATTAATTCTCCTGATACTTCCATAGCCTGCATGTTGAAATGCAAGGTCAAGTCTATTATCAGTTTAATAGCTGATTCAGCCTCTCTCTGAGGGTTACAACCCACTATCCTACAGGTGCGGATGACACTAGGGAGGTCTTCTCAGTAGAAAATTAAGTGGAGATTTGACAATTATCCAATTAGGTTGATTGCTAGAGACGGTCAAGGCATACAATGCAGGCCAAAAGATACACTGATCAGATTTCTCCAAATAATTGCCAAACCTCCACTTTGTACTGAGTATGATTCAAAGAGCCTTCCCTGGAGGGTGTGCTTTCTTTCCAAGCAGCTGTGAGGAGTAAGATTTAGTTAGACTCTGGTCAGAGGGCACAAAAAGCCACGATGAGGGCAGTCTCCAGTAAGTTACAGCATATGGGAAGTGTGACTTGAGTAGGGGGTGAGAATGTGCTGTTTCAAAGAAGCATTTATACAAGAAACATCTCTAAAATGCTCACTGGAAATTGACTACAGTTATTAGGGTCAGAGATAGAGCAGTTTATTCTGTTTGGAAGTGTATAAATCTTTGTCAATTTGTTCAAAAGTGGCCTGCCTTGCACTGCATGTGCACATACACTCATATATTTAATGAATAGGCATCTTGGGTGTTCAGCTACTCTTGACTCACACTTCCTTTTGTTTTTGATGGCTTTTGCCCAGTATGATTGCTTAAAATAATACCCCTGATCCCTCAGTGGTACTGTGAGTAGGTCTGATAAAGGGGTCACTGGATAGTCTGTGGTTACCCTCAGTCTCCTTGCTATTATACCCCTCTCTGCTCATTCTATTTACCACCCAGTAACCCACATGCCACTCCCTCTGCAGGGAAACAGACTCACTGTTGCTCATCATTCCCCAAACTAGGATCTCATTTTTATATTCTCTCACAAGCCTAGAACACTCATCTTTCAATATGTAGTTTGCCTCTCTATTTTTACTTCCTATAGAACAGCCAGCTCTGCATACAAATCCTTTCTGTATGTTTTAGAAGTCGGTGTTAAATGAGGCATATGGGATTTTGAAAGCATTTGAATGCCTTCTTTATTGACTTTTCCTGATGTCATATAGATGTCTCTATACCCTTTTGTTAAACTGAACTCTTCTCAAAGACCCAGAAGTTTTCCCAGCATCCAATCAAGATTCATATCAACCAAACCACTTGACAGCAAATTCAGTATACATAGACCAAGCAGAAACCACAGACCTTTGAAAAAAAGTGAACCAAGGAAACCCAAAATCTAAGACTAAATAAATAGTTTGAAGAAAATTCTGAAAGATAGAAGTCTATGAAGAGTTAAGGAAATGGTGGGGGGGAGGGGAATATTAGCTTATTGTTATAAAAAGGACAGTTTGAAAATGTTCACATCCATAATTTTGAGATTCTGTTCTAATTGTGACTAGTAACTGTGGTCATTTTTTGTACATTATTCTCAGCTATCTCAAAGATTATGCCTCCATCTTCATTTCTTTATCCATCTACTAAAACTGAAAAAAATAATCCATAACAACCTTTAGAGAGTTTAACAATGGTTCTATCCCGCTCTAGGAGAATACTTGGATTTATTAAATAAATTATTTCTTCCTAAACACAAAATGATATCCTACAGGTATGAAAGTAAATACCTGAATTTAACTACCCATAAGTTCAGATCTAATACTTAAAAAATTAGAGATGGAAAGCAGAATCCATCGCTTTATAGATAGAATGTCCAATGGTCTATAACAAAAGAACATTAAGCAAGACACAAAATGGTCAGTTCTCCATGTGGACAGTACAGTCCCTTGGGCCGGCCTAACAATGAATCCATGTGGATAGGCATAATTGGTTTGGATTGGGATCAGTGTCATGAGCCTGACAAAAGTGTCATGTCTTGTACTAGAATGACGAAGTCTAAAAGTTTCATTTTCAGTAGTCCAAATGTTCAATGTAAAGTCTCTATATGCTCTTCCTGAAAACTGCACCTCCATATGCTATTGCCCACACATCCATTAAAAGGCAGATGCAATTGTGGTCTACACATTTGTTTTGTACATTTGCTGGACTAAAGATTCAATTCTGTCAGATATTCTAAGTATGCTACACTGGGCTATTTTCTTCCCATTGAATATAATCAAAGTTTAGGCCACAACAGGAAAGATAAAATGAGCACCTTGAATTTACTTTTAGAGATACATTATCAGGAAGATTGCGGCTACCAAAATAAACAGCCCCCAGCTATGTCCCTGACTAGTGGATTTTGAGCATGTCAGTTAACCCCTTGGACCCAAGATCTAGTCTACTTGGATCAGAAGTATATGATAATACTCATTGAGATCCTTTAAGCAAATGTATATATTGTAAGTCTGTCAGTCTGAATTGTTTTAAATTAGGTTAATCCTTTACTATATGTTGGTGGCTTACTAGAAAGATTGGACTCTCTATAGTCACAAAAAGGCATCAAGGAAAGCATCTCAACATTAATGGGGGAGGGGGGACCGACTAAAATGGAGTGCAAGAAAGCATCTTTTCTTTAGAGTATTCTAAAAGACATTGTGTTCCTGTTTCTATAACAAAGGAGTATAATGTCCCAATTCAAAGTAATGCTTTGATTTTTTTTATTTTAATAGGAAACAGGACTCATGCACAGTCATGCCTTATTTAGTTACAGTACTAAATGTCAAAGGCAAAGATGCAACTGTGGAGCCGCCAAAAAACAGTTATAAAAGTACATGGCACAAAAGTGAGCCATTTCAATTCAAGAAAAGATGTTTCAACCTGGAAAAGAAACATTCCCCAGAGTTAGCCAGTTCTCCATGTACTGGTGCCATTGGCCCAAAAGGGAATACTTCATTATATTCAATTACCTAAGGACTGAACAACAGGGCAAAAGAAGGTAGGAGAGGGAAAGAAGAAAGTTGGATCCATCAGGAGAGTCTCTGGGGGCATAATCTCTAGCCCTCCACAGCCATGTGTCTGTCTAAAAGAAGTTGGGATTGAAACCCAGAGGTGAGCGAAGCAGCATCACCAAAGCATTTCCAGTTGATTCAAATTACCTCTACTTCTTTGACATGAAAACTAAGTAAATAAACACTTAAAGTCAGCATTATGCTTTCAGAGAGCTTGGATGGTTCTAACTATCTAGGGATTAAGATGTCCACGAAAAAGACTTTTTTTGTGGGGAAAAGCAACTATCAAAAAGCAAAATGGAAAAGATGAAACCCAAAGATGCTGTAAAAGAGTCAGAAGGTGCAAGAAGAATAATATGTGCTTGGAGCTCCGTGTGCTGTACCCATTCAGTGTGCTGGCTGTTGTATAATTCCATCTACAAACTCCGATTATTTCTTTTGACAGTTTCTTCTTGACAAATCACTTCAGAAAATCTGCACTGACGGTTGCTAGTTTATACCAGAAGCTGTGTCACTGATTGGTACACTGAACAGCATGGCCAAAGGAGAATTTCTTGAGTCTGCAAGCTGTTAGAAGCCTGAACTCTTCAAAAGGACCTGATTGAATATAAGTCCTAAGAAACCAGGTGTGAAAACTGCAGAAGACTAGGGAGTAATGCAATCCTTATATCTTAATTATTTACAAATTAGAATGTGAAAGTCTGCTAATGCGTTTATTTATCCATTCAACAAGCACTTATTAGGCACCTAACACATACCAGGTTCTTGGGAAGCTGGGGAATGTAGGGGAAATGTGAAATATTCCCTGATCGTGAAGAACTCATATTCTAAGTGAAGTGGAGAAGGCAGAGATGTTATCTTGGAGACTGGCTTTTTCATTTATGTAGTTATCAGTTATGGAGCCCCTAAGACCTTTAAAAATCAGAGGATTAAGAATCAGAGAAGTTCTTACAAACCATGTAGTCCAGCATCTCCATTTTACAGATGAGGAAACAGGCCCAAAAGGTGAAATGATTTGCCCTCACACAGATAAAAAGCAATAAAGTTATTCAAACTCAGGTCCTCTAGGAGTCCAGATCTACTCTTCTTTCCATTATATCCTTCTACCTGCATAATCTGAGAACAGAGGGGTCCCTTTTTGTGTAGGGAAAGGTTTCCATTTCTCTCACAGCACATTTGGGAGAGGTGCACTGTGGGACAAGTATGAGAGCACCAATACCATTTCTTGCTTCCTGACATATGGTACCCTTCCTGATACCATCTTTAATGGGGTGTCCAAATTCACTATCAGAGAAAGACCAAGAATTCCATCCCTTGAAATTGTCTCATTTCAGATAAATTTTGTCACTTGTTGGTTTAACCATACTGACAATCGATGCTCATTTTTGCCAAAAGGGAAATAGCAGAATGAGCAAGTTCCTTTCTTAATGGCATGTATAAAAGTGAATATGTTGTAATGAACTTGTCACTGACCAAGCAAGATAGTGAAGCTACCTTCTTTCCTCCTTTCAGGATGAATGGTGTTCATTCTGCCTTCACATCCTTTTTTTTTTGGAGCTCCTAAAGCCTTTTAGGCTTTTATCATACTCCATTATTACAAATTAGTTAAGAGAACACTTTTGAATATGGCTTGTCCATTCGAGGGCTTGCTTTCCTACTTATAAATGCCTGACAAAGATAGTCTGATATGATTCTCCAAATCCTTGTTGTTGAAGCTGTGGATCATGAACCTTTGAGTTCATTAATTACTCAGTATTCAAAAGAACAATGTAGATGTGGATAGGTCCCAAGAATGATCTCACAAGATTTCCATCTCAAAAGCTGGTCTAGATACTCATCCAAACCCAAACTCAAACCTTTGACTCCTCTGAGACCTCACCACAGATTAAAACTCTTTTATATATGTAATTCCAAATTTCAAAAGCAATAAAATAATTTCTCAGAACTGTTAATGTTTGTGGCAGAATCTTTGTTTTATGACGTCTATCAGTGCTTCTCTTAATCCATCTAATTATGACTAAGTGGCAAGGAATATTTCCTTTCGGGGGTTGTATTTTAGTATTCTTAAGCAAAACAATCACAAACGAAAAGTTTAAAAAAACTCTCTCAAATAATACACATGCTCTCTGCATGCAAAAATCTTCTGTCACAATACCTGATTTTTATTCTGTCTTGTGCTATGATTGTTGTTCCCTGGGAAGCTGAATGCAAAAAACTTTCAATCAGAAATGCACATACCCATTCAATGTACCTTCAATAGGCAAGTGTGCTCAAGTTAAATATTTTACCAGCCTCCAGCAGAAGAATCCAAGTGACTTTAAAAGCCAGTCCACCCAAAGATCCACCAACCAAAGCCAAAAGCCATGCCATAAGTCCAGTAGGATTTTGCATCTCTGGTTGTTTTCCTTCAGTGCGACTGATGTAACATTTTAATGTAGAAAGTGAGCTGCCAGCACAAGACATGGGGGATGAAAATGAGGTGTGGCAGCTAAATGTCATCGTGGGCAAATTGCTGATTGTGTTTATCTGCTGCCAAGCAGTAAGAAGATAATTTTAGAGCTAAGACAGGAAGTGGAGGAGGCTGATGACAGAGATGTGGGCCCTACTCACCATTTTCATAAGCAAACAAAACACTTTCCACACTTTCATTCCACGATGTTGTGAAACTCTAAGAAGGTTGCATTTAGCCAAGGGCAGTGAAAGTCCCCACCTGGGTAGTGTAAAGGTTTTAGCATTAAACAGCTCTCAACACATCAGTGACATAGATTGGTCATGACATTGAATGAGTCGCCTTTAAGAACTAGTGTTCTTTTCAATATTCTTTATTAAACAGAGGATAGGTGAAGGTTGGGACATAACAAACAGGGGATGGATCTACTGCTAACCAACTTACTGTCTTGGCCTAGTTCTTGGTCTAGTGATACTGTCTCGGCCTAGTGATACTGCCAAACAAGGAAAGAAGGAAGGAAGGAAGAAGAGAAGGAAAGAAAGAAGGGAGAGAGGAAAGAAGGAAGGAATGCAATAACAGGATTCCTAGTTATACCCACTTTAAAGGAAAACCTCAGAGGATTCTAATCTACTCAGATTATCTAAATTTTACATGCTTCTCTATATAAACCACTTAATCAGTAGAGCATTAAGGGATTATACTTTAAATACATTTTAACTCCACATTTTATGATGTTAGGATTGGTTTACCAAACCTAACTCATCAAGTGCACTTAACAAACACATTAAAAATTAGCAAGCTATGTTTCAGCTTTTGTCATTGACAAATATTTAAGTTTCTGGTTAAATGTGAAGCACACATAAATAAACTGAGGTAGGCAAACCTAGCAAAAAAAATGGAAAGGGAAATGTTGGCATTGTTATCGACAATTTTGTTAAAAAAAAAAAACAAGTATACCCTACAAGCAGGATAATAATTGTTTCATAATTAACATTATAGCCTAAGCTGACCCAGTTTGAAAGACTCTGCTCCACATTTGAGTGTCTCTTGAGATCAGAATTCTCAATTCAGAGCCCAGTTCCACTGAGAATGGTATGATGGTGGCTGGGGTTCTGAAATCAAGTGCTTCAAGGCTTCTAATTTCGTTAGGTCTAACAACATAACTCTTTGGTCACTCCATTACACAAAAAAAGGTTAAGGAAGTCACTCCATTGTTTCTGCACTACATCCACTGAACAGAAGTCTAACATCTGAAAGCCTCATGACATCCTAGTGTAACTTAAGGCCAGAGCAATGTACTCCCAACATGGGAGTATAAAAATAAAAATGGTTTCCATTCTAGTTCCATTTTCCAAATGTAATCCCTTCTTGTGAGGCCTCAGTTTTAGTTTTCAATGTTTCATCTTGTGTCTAATACAATTGATGTTTGATAAGGACAAATCCATTGAAGCTGTTGAAAAACAGAGCACTTTCATTTACATAGATATGCTGTACCTTACTCCAAGAATGTCTAACTCACTTGTAAATTATGAGTGAACTCATAAATCCTGAAGGGACTATAATACATGGGAACAAATTAAACCATGGAAATCTTTTAAATGTCAACATGCTGACAGTCACGTGCATCCTTTCTTCTACTTTCAAACCAGCAAAAGCCCATCAATCTAATCATAGAAGATTTCACTGACGTTTGTCTGATGTAACATTTAGCCCTAACTGTTCAACCAACATAGGGATGTTAGGGTTTTCTTCTTAGCTAGAACACTTTAAGTACCATTTAACATTCAAAGCACAAAGATGCCATTGCAGTATTCTTGAGATTCCCCTAAGCGATTTGACTGCTTTGACAATGAGTTTTAGGGTGCCTTTCTTTTTTAAATGATAACAATCAAGTTTTTCAGAACATAAAGATACAAAAAGTTGAGATTTTAAAATAATTGGGGCTATACAAGTGTAAATTGCGCTTGTGAAATACAGGATCTTAACTCATTCAATTAAGTGGAAAAGTAGAAATTTTGACCCTACTGGATGGATGCCAGGCTTACCACAATCAACATGATTCATTCCTGCTGACAGGGGCTTTGGTACAAGTGGTCACAAATAGGTACAGGTTTGGGAATATACATTTTTTGTGATTTCCCTTTCTTTGCCACTTCCTGGGTCATTAAGAGTCAAAGAAATTGGTATTTTCTTAAAATACATACCCTGAAAAGTTCATAAGGTTAATTGCTATTATGGGAGTCCAGAAGGGCTCTCTACAGTCTTTTAAAACAGGCAATCAACAATGAAAGGGCATGTTTTGATTACACAAAAAGTTCTCCCATCTGAAAATCTGCCCATTACAGTGACATTAAATACCCAATGACTGGGTCTGAGATGGAATATTAGCATGAACATAAAATCACCATTGAAGTAAAGTGACCAAATAAGGTGTTGGCCTTAAGACATTATAGCAAGTGTTTATTTCTAAAGGCATCTACAAAGGAATTATAAGTATTTTCTTTTCTACCTTAAACATCTATACAATTTCATAAGCACAGCAGCATTACTACTGGTGAAGGGCACAGAAAGTTCGTGCTGAGCAGGGAGATGAGTGGGGGTGGCTGCTATGTATTTGTAGGCCACCAGCAGAGAGAGAGAGATCAGCAATCTTTCCTCCAGGTAACACCCAACAATTTTTTTAAAAGGGAAAATACATTTTCCTCTGCATTTCAGAAGAAATTGAGGAGACAGTCTTGCTAAGCAGGCTGAAACATAGTTTTTTGCTCCCCAGTGCAGCACAGGTTACATTGTATTGCACCAACTTCATGAAGTGTTCCATTTTTTTTTCTACATCTTTTAGAAAAAACATCCAAATCTTTCATTTCCCGTGCTTAATGTTAGAAATATATTGTTACCATTCGCAGGAAGGTAGGTGAAATGCTGGTACTGGCTCCTCTTTCTCTTTCCGTTGCAGACGTAGAAATTAACCTGAACAGGACTGGTAATTCTTTGATTGCGAAAAGGTGGTATCTCAACCACCAGTGAATTCTGAAATGAGAATGATACACAATGAAAGGCACCAATTAGCATCTTACAAAAATAATAATGATAATTAGAATATGTCTACACGTGACCCTTCCAAATTCCTGTGTAGATCTTTAAAAGAATAAAATCAACCTAATTACCCATGTTAAGGAAGGGAAATAGAGAGGAAGCAAGTTAGAATGACAGAGTGGAGTGTAAGTCTTGGAGTCAGGAAGATATGGATTCAAGTCTTGCCTTTAACTTATACTGGCTGTGTGATTGTGCGCAAGTTCATTACTGCCTCAGTGCCCCCAAGCAACTTTCTAAGACAACATTTTTCAAAGGAGTTGCTGACCTGCATGAGTTGAGTAAGTTTCCACACCAGAAAATTCCTCACACTGTAATCAAAAGTCTATATCAATTTGGGAGGGGGAAGGGGACTCGGGAAATGAGCATTTATTAAGCACCATCTCTGTGCCAGGCATAGTGCCAAGGCTTTACAAATATCTCATTATATGTACCACTAACTACCAAATAGTGGATAATCTTTCCCTCAATTCTTCTTCTTATCATCTCCTCCTTTCCAATATCAGAATATTTACTCATCTAACTATGTTTTGCTTGGCTAACTGAAACTTAGTTTGTATTATTCTCTGAGTAATGGGTGAGGGGGTCATCATAGGGTGAATGGTGAGAAGGCAAAAGATCAAGAATATACTGGGGAAATTAAGCTGGAATTAATGATTTGCTGGAGATAAAACACCACACAGAAAATTGGAATTAACTCTATGTTCCAATTTCTGGACAAATCAAGTCAACAAACACTTATTATGTAACAGCACTGGGGATTAGAAAAAAGGCAAACAAAACAACAATAACCAAATAAAAACCCCACAACCTTGGGAATATCTCTCTGACACCCACGCAGGTTCTCTGCCCATGACTTAGCCAGTCATGTGCCTTATGAGGACCCAGAATGATCTCACTTATTCTAGATCCACAGTCCTTAGACCAATGTGAACAAAAAGACCAAAAGCCACACAATCAATAGTGGAATTCTACTTGTGGAAAATATTGGGCAGTAGCATTGTAAAGTACTTTTCCACAGGACTGACAAAGAAAAATCCGAGGGAATTGTCTCCTGGAGCCTTTTTTTCTGAAGTAGAGCTTGTGGTTACCAGACTATCCATCTCTAATATTCAAGTTAGTGTTGGTCAATAAGAAAAAATAGTCCAACACATCCAAAACTCCTTTATCTGGGTTTGCCTGAGAAGGTTTGGAATGGGGATGTCTAAATTCATATTAAGAGTCTCCCCTATGCTTAAAGTCAAGATAAATAAATCTATGTCAAGATGAATGAGGTAACCATTATCAAACTGTGGACTTAGTCATTTTTTAAAAACCCATAATATATATTATTCACCCCACTGAGCCAAATGAGGTTCAGAGATTACAGAGAAAGGTTCCTGAACTATTATGTGGAGGGTGGCTGATTACAAATAGGGTTATCTTTTTAGACAAATCTACTACGTCTTTTTACAGACACCGTGGCAAAGTTATAGCATTACCTGGTGATATGGTGTAGTAGAAAAACTAATGGCCTGGGCATTAGATCGGGGTTCTTTCTAATCCCAATTCTGCCCCTCTTAAGACACGTAATCTCTGTGTGAATCTCAGTGACAGAGTCACCAGGTGAACTTAAGTATTCTGGACCCCAAGTCCAGTGTTCTTTCCACTGTATTTTTTGGTTTCTGTGAGATAAATGATTATCTATAATACTAATAATAGCTAGCATTTATATATTGCTTCAACATTTGAAAAATATATTCCATGCGCTATCTTATTTGATCTTCACTACAATTCTAGGAGGTAGGTACTATTATTAACCCCATTTTGCAAGTGGTTGAAAAGGGGTTAGGTGATTAACCCACGACCACAAAGGTACTATCTGTGTTAGGGTCTGAACTCATGTCTTCCTGATTTTAAATCAAGCATCCCATTGTCTGTGCCACTCAGCTGCCCTCTACAAAGCATCTTTGATGTCCTGTCATATGATTAATTTTTAATAAGAAAGAGGAGGAGAAGGTTTGAGAAAAACACTTCTACTCACTTCTTTTCTTAAATTGTTTGGGCTTACGGGAGTTCTTAATAGATATACGCCTTGAATATTTTGCTCCTTTTATCAAAGATAAGATGGGAAGCATCGGTCAAATGGTACAGAGGGTATACACTTTAAGGAACATATAAGTATCATAGGATGTCAGAGCAGAACAGACTCCCTTTCTTTGCAAATGAGGAATCAAAGGTCCAAAGCAACTTCTCCAAGTTCATATAGTAAACGGCAGCATGGGAATTTGAACCTGCGTCAATATGCTTCTAATATTGTGCTCTTTCTACTGCACTATAGCACATGATACAAGTTAAAACTGTATCTACTGGCTATAAGTTTACTACTTTCAGACTTTCTCGCCAATGAAGAAAAGAGATTGAGTGACTTTACTCACTGCTAACGAGAGTCAGAGGTGGAATTTCTACCATTCCAGTCTTTCTGACTCCAAGCCTAATACTCTTAGCTGATATTTGGGTGGCGCAATGGTTAAAATCTGGGCCAGCAGCGAGGAAGATCTGACATCAAATCTTTATTCAAAGACTTACTAGCCATGTAATCCTCAGTAAATCACCAGGTAAATTCTCTACCTTAGTTTCTTCATCTGTAAAGTGGAGATAACAATAGCACCTACCTCCCACGGTTGCTGTGAGGATTAAATGAGTTAACCTATATAAAACACTGGGCAAACCTTAAAGTGCTACATAATTACTAGTTTACCATTATCCTTTATATCCATTATGCATTAATTTCTGAACATAGGAGAGGGAAACTGAGTTAAGATTAAAAAAAGAAAAAAATTTGCATTCATAGAAAAGACAGAGAAAGGATCTTCAGAAACAGTAGAGATACACACCTTGGCTTTAAAAAAACTTATATGTGAAAATCAGAATGTACAGACTACTTAAATTGGGAGAAGGAAGTTATGATGATTTACAGCACAAAATGATTTATCTAACCTGCCTGTATCAAAAGGCAAACATTTATGATGAGCAGAGAAGAAACAGAGGTGGTAAACAATGACTTTGTGGAAGAGAGGGGAAGTAATCTGGAGACACATACATAGAGTGTTTGATCTTTCTGCATCCCAGCTGAAGGAACATTATGCATGAAATTCACAATGAAGTTTCCATAAGCAAGTGAAATATAGTAAACATAGCTCCCACCGGAAGAGAAGATAGCCAACTCCCACAGTCTTCCACAGTTCAAGCACACATGCACAGAGAGCTAGTGAGCTACACAAAAGAGTCTGATTCTCTATCCTTATGGCTTTCTCTACTTACTGCCAAATTCCCTTGGTATGTGCATGGCCAGCAAATGACCACTGGCCTTGCAGCAGTTACAGACCCCTTGGATGGATGTCACTATTCCTTCACTGAGGCATCTACCCTTTGAGATTCCCTAATGACAGGTAGGTGGCACAGCCAATAGAGTACCAGGCCTGGAGTCAGGAAGACTCATATTAATGAATTCAAATCTGGCCTCAGGTTACTAGCTGTATGACCTTGGGCAAGTCACTTAACCCTGTTTGCCTCAGTTTCCTCACCTGTAAAATGAATTGGAGAGGAAATGGTAAACTATTCTGGTATCTTTGCCAAGAAAACCCCAAATGGGGTCATGCAGAGTCAGATACAACTGAAAAAAAAAAAACTAAACAATGTCATCCCCAAAAGCTCCCCAAGGAAACCCAGGAGATAATCATCTACCCCACTCAGACCAAGGCCAGATAGAGCTCAATACGAATGATTCAGAATAGTGGATGAGATAAATATTAGTTCTACATTTACTCTCATGGTGGCTTGTCCATAATTATAAAGAATAAGCTGGCCATTGCTGTAATTATATAAGAAGGCTAATAAAGAGATGTGTGACATATAAAACGAAGGGGGAAAGTAAGCTTATAGCACTTGTGTGAATAAAGTCAGGGATCGGTCCCAGTATGTATAAGTTCACAGGCTCATAGAATCAGAGCCAAAAGAGACCATAAAGGTCATCTGGGCCAACCCCCGTGCATTTGTACATGAAGAAGCTGAAGCTCAGAAAACTTAAGGATTTGTCCAGGGTTGACAACGACAACGGATAGCAGAACTGGGATTTGAACTTATATACTCTGCCTCCAAATCCAGCCCTATTTTCAGTATAGTTATGAAGGTAACGTGGCATTTTGAGCCTAGGGAAGCATTGAAAAATGCTCAGATAAAGTGAAGCAAAGTTCGAGGCAATTATGCAAAAAAAGGAAAACAGCAATGAAACACTGCCCAGTGTGTTTCATTACTTTCTAGCAGCTTGTGTATTTCTGGGAAAATCTCTGTTAGTCTTGGAGAGAGGCAATACCAGTAAGGAGGCTAAGTTGCAAGACTACCGAGTACTAATTCTGATATGAGGAATGAGAAATGAAAGTGAAAGAGTAAATCAGCATTGCTAATTAGTGGACAAAAACTTATCAACCACATACACTTTAAATCAATTTGGTCTTTCCAGTGGAGGAACAGAAAAAAGCCAACATACATTACTGATCACCCAAAATAAATCATTAATCACCAGACGTGACCAATCAATCAAGTATTTATTAAGTTCCTACTAAGTGCCTAGCACTGAGGGATACAAAATAAAACTGACATACAATTATGCAGGTAAATGGTTATTTGTAAAGCTGGAGGGAAAACATGATAAATAAAAAAAATAATAATAGCTATAAAATAGGTTGCAAACTTATCCCTCTCTTTTAACTGCATATATCAAAAAGAAAAAAATCGCATATTAATAGGCAAATCCAATAAGTAAATTTATCTGAGGTGGTGTCTATTTTATATCTGAAACAAAAGTAACTGTGCTCTGCAGTAGGTGGTTAATAATAAGCCATTGCTCAAAGGAATTACTGAAATATTGGTCTAAGAATCTACTTGTCTATAGGACAAAGAATATGCCCCAGTGAAGAGCAGGTCAATTTTGAAAGTCTCAGAACAAGTATTTTTTTTTTCCCAGGGGACTTGGGGAGAGCAGCAGTATTCATATTGGGGAATCCCCCATTTCTTATTCTTTTTGGCTGACATTAAAGTAACTGATAGAGAGAGCAGAAAAGTATACATGTGTCCATGTACAAAGGATGGGAAGCACTCAAGAGCTTCAGGTGTTGAGATTTTTAAAATATATATGCTTTCTATTGTTCAGTCATGTCTGACTCTTTGTGACCCCACTTTAGGTTTTCTTGGCAGAGATACTGGAGTAGTTTGCTATTTCCTTCTCCAGTTCATTTTACAGATGAGAAAACTGAGGTAAACAAGATTAAGTGACTTGCCCAGGGTCACATAGCTAATAAGTGTCTGAGGCCAGATTTGGACTTAGGAAAACAAGACTTCCTGACTACAGGTACTCTACTCTATCCACTGTGCTACCTAGCTGCCCCATGTTTTCTAGCGATATCAATTTTGTGCTCAAACCATTTTACAAAGTATTTTCAGGAGGACAGACTCACGTCTCCCGGTCCATGCAGCTGCTGTTACCATCATTATTTGTCACGTTATTTAGCTTCATTTTAGCGCTTGTTTCACAGAGTGTTTTACAATCATTTTTACGACTTGTTCGTGCCCTATCTATTATTTTTATTAGTTGTTCTATTTTACTAAAGAAACTACGTGCCAAAGTTAAGGAAACTAATTCTGTTCTAGCTGAATGCTATAGAACCATATAAGAACATGTGTCTTTTTTAAACGGCAGTGCATTTAAGGAATACTTACTGGCTTGCACATTTCTTTGTCAGTTTTTGCTTCCATTTCCCACACATGGTGACCATCTAAAAGGAAAAGACAGAAATAAATCTATTCTTTTTCATATATTTCTTTTGACCTCTACTCTGTCCTCTCCCATTCTCTCCCCTCACCCTTAGACCTATATAAATGACAGCTCATATTATCATTATGCAGGCAACATTAGGACTCAGCGGTAGGAAAAAATAACTGTCTTGAGACATCAAAACTTTTCCTGATTCCTGGATGACCTTTTTCTAGATCAAACAACAAATATTAAGTAAGCATCTATTGTATAGAAAGCACTATGATGGATACAGGAGAATACACAATTTAGATAAAGCATGGCTCCTGCCTGCATGACGTTTACAGTCTGACTCAGATAACTATAATATATGATGTTCCATGATAGTTATCTAAGATGTTATTAATTTCAACGAAGTGGGTAGCTTGCAGCTGCCCTGACATCGAATGGACATGAGGCTTAAAGAGAAAATATAGGCTCCAAGACATCAATTCTCAACTTAACCTAGGTATGTTCAGTATGCTGGAGCCTGTAGTCCTCACAGACTGGATTTTCTCATAACAATGAGCATGTTACTGGCCACACAACTAGTGAACTTTACATTTAAGTTATTTCAACTTAGATTTAGTTAATATGCCTCTAACCCACCACAACTGAAACTGGGCAATGACAGAATTTCTAAATCCGTATCAATCCAAAGAGAAATGAGAAACATGGGGAAAATGCAGGCTGGCCCCAAAGGTAACTGTGTCTCTGTCCAGCATCAGAAAGAGAACATCTGGGGAGTTATGAGCTCTGCTGTCTTAGCAGAGATGCCATTGCAATAAATGGTGAAATGACAAATGGTTTTTTTCTGTATATTTATTGCCATATTTGGACAGACAAATGCAAATACAAGTTCATTTAAACCTCAACCCAGGTTTTGTGTGTGGTAGATTTTCTTTAAGGGAAAAAAAATGGTTCAAAGTACTCATGAATGAACTTTTTGTTCTTTATGGCCTACCATGCCCAGCACAGAGGTGTCACTTTTAGGAGTGTCTAATGTATTCTGAATGCCTGCAAACAATAGTCTTTGTATACAGAAGCATCTCTCTGGAAGATAAGCTGTTATGAGAATGGCATTAAATCATTATTCTTAAAGTGACAAGTAAAATGGTGGTATCCATTACTTACAAGAAAATTTACCTCCACTTCCTACCCCTTCAGTCTTTTATCTTTACCTAAAATGAAGTAATATCCTAAAAAAAATTTAAAGTAATCACAACTTATTAAGGCATCTACTAACATATAGAGAGATTGAAATCTACACTGGTGGAAGAAGTGAATATCCACACAGATGAAATCATGAATTGCTGAAATGCTGGCATATGTATATGTAGCCCACATTTCTCTTTGTGTTTTATTTTAAAAGGAGAAAAGATATACCCTTTTCGAGCTACAAAGCAAAACAAAATCAGAGAAATACCTTCAAAAGTTATTGATTGGAGAAAATATATTAGTCATACCAATGCCCAGAACCCTCCAACACCATGTTTCAAACACGTCAGAATTACGCAAACTTCCCAGGGCTACCAAATCACAGTGCACAATTCATTCGCCAGATGACTCCACTAAATCAATGAATAAAAAAAATAGACCACTGTCTCTTGGGTCCAGGACCCAAATTTCCTACAGGAAAAAATACTGTGAAACTAAAAATAAACTTATTTGCTCTTGAAGACATCAGAATTTTGACAGCTCTGCAGAACTTCCAATGTTCAAGCCTGCTCAAGAACTTTGGCCAATGGAGTATTTACTGTAGCCATATGTCCTGGTGGTGGTCAGGAATGCTTTCCTGACTTTGAAAAAGGATGGCTAGAACTTTGTATTGACTTGCGCTTAATTCCTAGTTTCTATCTTAGAGAGAGACTATATGGTCTAGGACTTGATCTAGGATACTGTCTTGGAGCTCTGAAAAGCTGACTTTCCCTTCCTCTCCTACTTTTTTAAAAAGAAATCTAAGTTATTCTTTACATAACTAATCCTCTATTACTTCTCTTTGGCACTAACCTAAAAGGTTTTGAAATTTTATTATGACAAAGCACAAGTTTGCTCAAAAAAAAAAACGTTTTAGGTGTTAGAATCTAAACTGTTAGGGAAAAATTCCGGCCAGTGTTTAGTCTTTACCTATCAACTAGAAGCTAAGAGTCATAGTTTGGGTTTCAGTAAGAAATTCTCTTGAGAATGTCCAGACCCTTGCTGTTAAAAAGCGGGGGGGTGCGGTGGCGGGGTGGCAGAAGGGATTGAGGGGGAGTGAGGGTCAGAGGGAGAGAAGGGGAATAGAGGACTCATTAAGAGTTAGTGACATTTCATTTAACAAAAACATAAGGAGGAGAAGTTGTTATGAAGCAGAGACAAAAAAAAGTAGACAATTCCTCATGTTACGTCTGGTGAACCAAGAGGGAAATCTCAACGCCCACGAACTGGGACCTACTCCAGGAGGGAAACCTTAGACCACTACGTCAACCTCTTACAGTAAACATGTTTTGCAGGTTTATACAATTTAAAAGAAAAAAAATCATTGGGATAGGAACAGTTTGTGGGGGCCTAACTGGTAAGGAAATTTGCCTATGGAGGAGAAAAGAATTTTCTCCCAATGCAATAAGCATGTGGGATACCTTTCTTCTTGTCAGAAAGTGCCTAAGAAGTGAGGCCTGATAAACCACAAAAGTTTCCATTGCAAGCTTGCCACATCTGCATTGGCCTGGCTGGTTTAGGGCCCAAGGCAACTCCCTGCCTGGCCAGGCACCAACAAAAGTACACCAGAGCAATTTATACCTTTCCAAAATGCAAATAATTCAAATTACAGACATAACACAAAGCTGAAGCAGACACATTTCAGGCATTCCCGTTAAAAGTTTTGCTTTTTGGACCTACCAAAATATATGTGAAGCTTGGAAGGGCCAGTTCTTGGGGCTTTCCCCCAATCATTGTGACGATTTTTTTTCCCTGAGGTATACGGAAAGCCATTTCAGACACTGGCTTCAATTTTGCACAGTGGAGTGAATTCAGAGAAAATAATTTGGCCTTTAGTATAGCTAGGATCATTTTGCAGTCCTATCTTTGGAAGGAAAGCATGTGGTTCTTCTTTCTTCTTACAGCTTATTCCCATCTCTTAAGGGCAAGATATATAGCTATTTACTGGGTTGCTGGTGTCCTCTGAGACTTTTAAGTGGCAGAGAGAGAATCTAGACAGAAGAAAAACATTGCCAATTGGAAAACCTGGGTTCGAGTCCTGCCTTTGATACACACCTACTGTGTTTTTCTGCATAAGTCGCTTAATCTCTGATTGTTCTAGGAAAGTCTCTAGAACTCTTAAGTTGCTGACCTAAAGGGACTTTCCTTATCCAGGTGTTACCTATACTAATAGAATCACATGTCCAGTCTCTATGGCCTATCTTAACAGCCTCATAATTTTTAGAAATATCTACCAATTTCTCACTTTTTTAGCATCCATTAACCATTTTACACTCAGTCCTCTCTAATGAAACACCTGGAGTCACCAACAATGAAATTATGGTTCTTATGATCTATTAAATTTCTCTCAAAGCAGATGAAAGATGACAAACTCTGCCAAGTGGATCCATCACAGCCTAGGGCTGTCTTCTGCAAGGCACCTGAACTTGGAGGTAAGGAATGGATTTAATCCCATCCAAAACCTGCCTCCCACTGGAAAGGGAAATGGCCAGCCCTGAATGGGCCTTTGTGTTTCAGCCTTATCAAATCCTCATGGCAATTTCTCAGTTCTCCAGGAAATTGCAAAGAAGTCCAGGGGTAAAAATATTCCAAATCATTAGGGAATTCCCTACAGCATGAGTCACAGAAAAGGCTTCCCCACCACACCCAGCTAGAAGATTTCTACACAAACAGGGCACTGTGGGTCTGTTCCAACACTCCACAGGACTGAAAAAGAAGCTGTTTAAAACTCACAATGTCAATTAGTCATATATATTGTAGTGTTTTTCTAGGGCTGAGCTTTTTTTTTTTCCATACATGAAAGCAACCCAGAGTTTATTTAGGAGCCATAAAAGCTTTTCTAAGACATACTCTATTATTTTCTAATCCTTCTTGGTGTGTTGGGCTTTATTCTTAGATGTCTGTGATTGGGTTTCTACACACCAGAGAATGGGTTCTGGATAGTTAGAGCTCTGTGAGATCACCAGGATCAACACCTATTAACTAAAATGATTCAACAGTCACATGAATTAAAAGAGAGTGCATAGATCAAAAAGGGTCGTAAAGCAGAATGCTTATGACAGCCTTGTCTGGGATCACCAATCCTATCACCCCATGGTTGTTATTTCTACATCTGGAGACTGGGGAAAGGAGAAGAAAATGCAGAATGGGCATCTTTCTAGACAAAGACTTCTTTGGTTTCAGTTACCCCAATATCTACAATGGAAGTACAACAATTTATTTTATTTTGTTTTTAGGGAATAGAAAGAAAGAAAGGGAAATGCAGAGACAGAGAGAGAGAGATAGAGGGAAAGAGAGAGACAGAGAAACAGTGAGACAGAGAGAAACCAACCGATAGAGATAGAGGGAAACGCAGAGTTCACATTTAGAATTGTTTCACTAATATATTTAATCAGTCCAATAGAAAGCAACACCTGAAAATTAAGGCACTCATCTGCTTAGGAATCCTTATGTCCTTAACCTCTTCCCCTATTCTAAAATTCTTACCAAATGCAAAGAAATCATCTATTTCAGAATCAATATCAACTTGTTTTTAAGCAGGAAATAAACCATTTTTGGCAAATTCTTACCAAATTCTCCCTGGTTTTTGAAGTGGGTAAAGTTATCCAAGAAAATTAAGTGCAATATCAGTGTTTTATCCCCTAACACAAGAAAGAGGGGGAAGATGTAAATGAGAAGAAAAAATAAGTCAATTCGCTTATTTATTTATTAATTTTCATCTCAGGCAATTCTGCCTCAATTCAGTAATAGGCTTAGTGAGATAGGCAGTCAATATAGCAAGAAAACTCCATTCTCTTGAAATGAAAGTCACATATGACACGCTGCCAGGCAACATCACTGAGTCACAGAACCTCCAAGTTAGACTTTCAGAAGCCAACTTGTCCAACCCGTGCCTGGATATGAATATTCTCTTCATACCCATCAAGTGGGCAACTAGACTTCAATTGAAAACGTCCAGCAAGGGAAAACCTACTACCTTTCATAGCTGACTATCCCATTTTGGGATTGATTGCCAAATATTATGGAATGTTTCACTACAGAAAGTATCTCTTTAAAAAATACCTCTACTCATCACTCCTAGTTTTGCCCTTTGTGACCAAGCAAAACATATCTATGCCCTCTTCCATTTGACAGTCCCCTAAGTACTTGACAACTATCACATTCTTTTCTTCACCAGGATAAACATTCCTTTAACCAATCCTCATATAGCATATCTTGAAGCCTTTCCTCATCTTGGTTACTCTACTTTGGCCAATTTCCTGTTCATCATAAAATAGGTTGCCTAGAACTGAATAGAACACTTCAGATGTGGTCTGACCAGAGTAGAATACAGTGGGACCATATCAAATTCCTAGTCCTAGACACTGTGCCTTTCTCAATGTAGCTTAACATAATATAGTTTGGGAGATAATTTAGCTGCAAATTACAATGCTGAATCATATTAAACTTTAGTCTACCCAGACCCCAGATCTTTTTCAGCTGAATTACTCTCTTCCCAATCAGAATTTGGTCTGGCTTATTTTCTAGGTTGTTGTCAAAGAGCTACGCTAGGTGAGCTCAGCAAAACTGCTTCCTTTCACACTTCTATCTATCTGCCCTCCTGCAGCTGAATTATTCCCTAGCCACACACCTAACTCATCTTGTACTTGCACAGTTGTTTAGACCTCTGTGTAAGACTTTGCATTTATATCTATTAAAGTTAATCTTATTAGATTTAGCCAAATATTCCAGCTATTGAGATCTTTTTGAAACTTAGGCTTTCCTACATGTTAACTCTTCTTCCCAGCTTGTACTTATCTGAAAATGTGATAGGCATTCATCTTTGTGCTTTTATCCAACTTATTGATCAAAATGTTAAATAATATGGGACCAATGCTAGATCCCTGAGTCATGCCACTGGACGTCCCTTTCCAAGCTGACGTCAAACCTATGAATGACTTCTCTTTTGGTCTGATAACTCCACCAGTCCTCGATTGCTATCTCATTGTACTATCATCTGTATCTAGTTCATGCAAAAGAATAACATCCAATCTGTCAAATACTTTGCTGAAACCTAGGTAGACTATATCTACATTAGCATTCTGCTGATCTGCCAGGTTAGTTGCTCCATCAAAAAAGGAAATAAGGTTAGCATGTTAGTAAATGCTCTTGATGAAGCCATGGTGGATCTTAGGAGTCATCATTTCCTTTTCTAGATGCTCTCTGACCAACTCTTTAATGACATGATCTAAAATTTTGCAAGGAATCAAAGTCAAACTCATGGGCCTTTTCCACTCCTGTGATATGCCTCCATTCTTTATAATCTTTCAGAGATAATGAACAAAGCCTCCACAATCATATATCCTGGTTTTTCAGTACCCTAGTATGCAGTTCATCCAGGAGAGATGACTTGAACTCACTGGGGGCAACCAGGTTCTATTCCTTGATTTCTTATTTACCTTGAGTAATCATCTCTCTTTTAGATTCTTTGGCAAAGAAAACAGAAGCAAAATAAGCGTTGAAGAGCAGCTCTGTCTTCTCTCTGTCATCTGTTATCATCATCACGTCCACCACATGCTGTGATTCCATTATTTATTGATTTTTCCTTTTTCCCAATACAAGCTTTTTTAAAAAGCCAAAACCCAAACTCCTTAACTTTCCTCACCAACTTTAGCTCACTTGGAGTATTAGTATTCTTTTCACTAGTCTTCCTGTATCACGCTATGCCAATATTAAGTTTTTTTGTGTTAAACTCATCGAGCGGCAGAACTTCCCTCGAGATATCACCATCGTTCAAATTTTTAAAAGTATACTAAAATTAAGAGCTAGCTCCATACTCCATGTGACTATTTTCTATTGCCCTCAACCTCCAAATGGCAAGACTGCCAATATCTAGAACAGAAAATTCCAAGTGGACTAATGGCAAGGAAATAGACCCAGATGTTCTTTCATATGTGTCGAGGATTGGCAGCAGACACTGATTTCTGAGTCTTAGCTCCTTAATCACAGGGGGAAAGAAGGCCTTTGATCCATCCACACGTAATGATGGTGTTGGCTTAGAAGGAATGGAAATGGCAAATGGTTTGAGGGAGCCTATCAGGTTAGAGGTAAGTAAGAATGAGAAGAAAGAAGGATCAAGAACCTGTAGGACTATCAACCTAACCGAAACGAAAACAAGGATATTACCTGACAAAGTTCAGATGGTTACCCCTCCCCCCCAAAAAATTTTTGACCTCTTACTCATAGCTGATGGTAGAAGCTGCATCAGAAAATTATGTACCAGTTCAACATATATACACACATATGTATACATATGTGCATATAGGTATATATTCATACATGTACACACCAAGATGTTCTACATTGTCCTTTGATGGATGGGAATCTACTATAACTTCTTTATCTTTTTAAGTTAATTTCTTTTGAAGATCTTTAGCATTACTGCTTAAATTCAGAATTATAGGATGATTACTCAATTTTTATACTGCACAGGCAGAAGAAAAAAGCAAAACCTTCCAAAGAAATAATAATAATGACAGCTTACATTAATAGAGTGCTTTGAATTTACAAAGCACTTTACAGATATTATCTCAAATGACTTGATACTATCTCTTTGTCAGTAAAATTTTTTCCAGGGCAGTTCTTAGGACTATAAGATCACAGATTTAGTGATGGTAGAGATCTCAGATTTCCATCTAGTTCAACCCTCTTAGGAAGATCTCAGGCCCAAAAAGGTTAAGTGATTTACCTAAGGCCACACAAGTAGGAAATAGTAGAGTTGGGATTTGAAATATACCAAAGTCTTAGCATGGTACCAGACCTAAATCTATTTAAAAGTATTAAATATATTTCTCCTGTGTATACCATACAGCAAGAGTTGGCCTTTCTGAAGGAAAGCTCAGTAGCATTATGCTAGATCCCACAAAGCTGAAGGTCTCATGTCTAACTTCTTGAGATTATGCTTCTGCAAGCTTTTTCTGGACTGTGTGAATCAGATATCATGGTAGAGATGGCTATATTAAATGCAACCTGCTGAGGTCAGTGCTGTAGTATTTTTATGTCTGTGATGATCACGGACACGCATAAGCAAGGATGATGACGACAACAGTACATGTGAGTAGATATTGTCCCACATGATCTTTGCCGTTTCCTATGTCAAATAGCCAGGAAAATCTGAAACATGAAGATATTTTCCTACATGCTCTGTCATGATTTCCGGGTATATGTGAGAGGATTCCACTATCATCTGGTAAGACCACAAGCCCAGAAGTATCAATTTCCAGAAATCCTTTAAACTACCAATACATCTTGAAGAATTAGGCACAAATGACCTTTGCGTGAACTTTAGTATTCTCAATTACTCCCACAGCCCTCTGGTTCCTGGTATAGAAACACACTCACAGGGCTGTCTCTAGATTTGAGTCAATGCATACAATCAGTTCAGTTTCATCAAGGATGGTGTGCTGACCCTTGACAAACAAGAGATGAGAGACTAAATCACAAAGCAATGCCTGTCTAAGGGAATTCTGCCACTTGCTTATTTATTGCGTGAGCTACAGTTTGATTACCAATGTGAAACACGACCCCCTTTTTGGCTGGATGCCCCCAAACTGTGACTGCTACTGGCAGTGGAAAGTGCAGTGGAAAGATCTCAGGGAATTTAAGATCTCTCACCAAATGGAGCTCTGCCAAGACTCCAGTCACTGGCTGCTCATCATATCTCGTCAAAACAGACTCCAGCACTGGAGCTTTCCAATGCATCAGACGAGAGCTAAAAAAAAGAAAAATCCATGTGCTGTTCCTCAACTGACCCACCCCCTCCAAATGCTATTAAAAGTGCTTTCTTTTTGACAGGAGAGGTTTACAGATCATCTTTCATAAACTGTGTGACCTAATGTAATAATATTGCATTTTAATACCTGCTGTGTGAATAGTTAACTACTAAAGGGGGAAAAAAACCATTCCCCAAACCCCTAAGCTTTGCTCAGGGCAACATTCAGCTGGTGAAACTGAGATTTCCCAATTGTATCATATGCTTCTAGGCAAAAATTTCACCATGCACACTAATTACAGCAGGCGGTGTTCATCACCTCATTCTTTGGCAAACTTCAAACTTCATAGTCACTGAGCATAATGCCTAGGGAAAATTTACTTTGTAGCTTGGTCTCAGGATTCCGAGCATGGTGGAATGAAGGCTAATTTGAAGTGTCTGGGTAATTAACAGCATATTTGGGGCCACTGGGATCCATAAACATGAAGTCATACAAGTAGACAGTATTACAGGACTACTTGATTTATTAAACTTGGTGGCAACACCATGTGTTGAGCACTTAAAAAGGTATATTTGCAATGGGGAATTCTATAAACATGTTCCTGCAAACACATAAGCAATTTCTTGAACCTGAAAAAGTCTTCACTTGAGCTTTTTAGTGGATTGTCACTAAGGTACCAGACCACAATGACATTGCTACCACTTAATTCCCATAGTCGTATCTCTTGATCTCGCTTATTGATAAGGATAGAGATGAAGAATGGACCAGTAGTTTCATTGGTGTACAGAATTCCCATGGGAGGAAACTCTTTCTACCAATGCAGGTCAACATTTTCTTTGTAATTTATAGTCTTAGAGCATCCTAGAGTCCTGAGAGGGTAAGTGATTTATCTAGGATCACACAGACAGTATAAATCCAAAACAGGTCTTAAACCCAGGTTTCCTGAACAGGCTGCCCCTAGCTTCCTGGTAGAAGGTTCAAAACATATGGATTATGCTCAATTTAAAAGTATAATGCATCCATTCTCAGGAAAAAAATTATTATTAAGAACTTGTAAAACTAGAAAAAGCACATCAAAAGTCAATAACTTCTCTTTGGAAAAACTACTTCCTTTTAATTATTTCCATTATTTAAAAAGATTTGTTCTTAAGTAAACATTACATATTTGTAATCCCATGTAGTTTTTAAAATTTTATGTGAAGATTTTTTTAATCAAAAAGTCAATATCTTTCAATCTATATTAACTTTGGCCTGCTATTGAGAACAGCAATTATCTCCAATTTATTGGTATCCGTTTTGTTTGTATATCATTATTTACAAGTCATCTCCCTATTAGACTGTGATCTGCTTGAGAACAGGGACTGTTCTTTGCCCTTCTTTGCATTCTTAGAACCTAGCACAATGTTTGGCACATAATAGCAGCCAATAAATGCTTGCTGACTGTATACATATATATATATGGACATATATCTTTTCACATAATGACTTTCCACTCTGCATAAAAGTGGACCTCAATCCCAGTTTCTTTTTCCTAACTTCCACCTCTTAGAATCTCTGGCTTCCTTTCAAGACCCAGCTTAAATGTCACCTTCTGAAGCTGGCCTTTCTAAGTCTCTCTGGATGCTAGAGCTTTCCTCACTAAGACTGCCTTCCATCCACTCTGTATGTATAACCTCACTATTTACATGTTGTCTTACCAGTACTTAACATAGTGCCTATTAGACAGAAAGTGCTTAAGAAATGCTTGTTGATTGATCGAATTCTCCCCACCCCTTACAATTGACATTAAATTCTGGGGAGAGTTGTATGATTTACTTTCTGTTTTCCAACATTTATGGTATAACTAGAAGTCAGATTAAGAATTAGGAGATTTTCTACATTCTATAATCTGTTATCTGGGGATACAATTTCAAAGAGTGTTAAGAAGCCATATTTCTATATATGAAGAGGCTCAGATTAACCCCGTCCCCTTAAAACTGAAATTCCGACTTCCTCCACTTTTCTTTCTTCCTAGAACCTCAAGCCCTTTGATCAAGGAACAGTGGAGATGTGCAATGGTCACCATTTTCATAAGGAAGTAGGAGTACTGGGAAGTTGTTCTCATCAATGTACTCTGCATTGAAAGCAGGAGGCAATCCGCATAGCCTAGAGTTGAGTGACTGCTCTCATGAACTACTTCTTGAGTAGTCACTCTTCCTGCTTATCCATCTTGGACTAAGATCATTCCAGCCTCTTACTCTGTTTTTAGGTGTATCCAGGTTATCCCTTAAGCTTCATTCTCTAACCTCCCTCCTAAGCACTAAGGGCAGATGAATAAAGAAATATATTAGGAGAGAAGCAAGAGGCTCATACAGCCTTTATGCAGCATAGGCCCAAATAGGAAGTGTGGGTGGACCAAGAGATGATGTATTTCTGCCAGATTTCTTTAGCATCAAAAGACCCATCTATTTAGCAAGAGACTTGACTAGTCCTCTAACCTTTCCAATGCCTTTAGAGATAAAAGGAAATAGACACTTAAAAGAGAGATAGATGAGGAAATAAGAAAGGTTAAAAGCAAGAGGAAGAGGAAGTAAAGGGAACAAGAAAAATGACTTTTTACTTCTGAAACTTTTTTTTAAAAGAAAACCTCTGATTTGGTACATTAGTACAGGGAGTTCTCAGTGAAGGTCCTCCTCTGCCAGTACAGCTCAGAATCTTCTCTACAATCTATAGTCTTAAAGAATTGCCTGGCAGCACGGAGAGGTTAAATTACTTGCCCAGGGTCACAAAGCCAGGGCGGATCAGACGCAAACATTAAAAAAAGAAAAGCTATAATTTATATAGCGCTTAAAGATTTACACATTACTATGCCTATGATATCTCATTTGATCACTGCAATAACTCTGTGAGGCAAGTGCTATTATTATTCGCATTTTACAGACAAGGAAACTGAGGCTGCAAGAGGTCAAGTGATTTGTCCAGGGTCACACAGCCAGTATCTGAGGTAGGATTTGAACTCAGATCTTTCTGACTCTAAGTCTATCGATCTTAAACACTGCACCATGTGAGGCCACTTTGCCATGCTGTCTCTAAAACCTAAGCCATTTTCATTTGTGACTTCAAAAAAATTGCTTTTATCCCCTAGCCCTAGTGAATTAGCCAAAGGAAAATGGATTTAGCTAAATTGAAATTCAAATGATATTTTCTGGTATTGAAAGAAAAGTAGACAAAGGAGCTGGAGAATAAGAGACCAGGTGAAAGGAGAAGAGAGGCAATGAAGTGGACAAATGTGGAATTACTAATGGAAAAGGAATAATAAAACCAACTTATGAACCATTTCCAAAGCTACTCCTCCCCCTACCCTGACACTAAGCTGTGTTTCTGTTTCATTGCGGGAAGGGTAAAAAGAAAAATGTTCCATCTCTCTGTTTTTTGAAAGGAGACCATCAGTAACCAGCCAAGAGCACCCATCTGAGTATTTTGGATATTTGGGGTACTCAAAATTAGAGTGTTTTACCTTCTCCAACATAGAAGTATTGTGCAGTCAATTCTTGATTACTAAGTGTGATCCCAAAACGTTCCCTAGAGGGAAAGGGGCAGGGACTTTGGTCATCTTCATCATGGCTCTATAATTTTCACATAAAGCAGATTATATAACACTCCCCCTTTCCCATATGCAGTCCACTGATTCCTTGTTCATTACATGGAAGCAGACAGTTGAGAATATCTGTTGAGTGGCAAATAATTCCTTGTTCATTTGCCACTCAACAGATATTCTCAACTGTCTGCTTCTGTGTAATTTAAATATTTGCTTTGAGCATGTGTTGAATGTCTGCTTACCTTGACGTCTTTAAAATTTTTGTTCATGTCATAGATATCTATCTTAGAAGGTAGGTCACTAGAGGCCAGGAGCCCTGACTGTTTAATTCACTTTTATACAGAGCCCTTTCAAAGCATCAAATATTCATTGAGAATGTGTTTCTGGTAATGAGCAGAAAGATGATTCCAAGTTAGACTTATCCTCTCAAGCCCCAGATAAAATGACACCATAGGAATGTCCAATTAAATATATAATACTGTAATGATAATGACCATTTGTCCAAACTGGCTATAAAACAAAAATCAATCCAAACACTTCAGAATTTAGGATCTCTTGACTCCCAGTGACTGATACAGGAAAGATGCCTTCATTTCATAGATTTATTTCTGAAGATTAAACCCCTTTGCTATATGTAAAGTAGTGAAGGACAATTTTTGTTTAAGCTAGCAATGCAGTGAATAGAGCTTTAGGCCTACAGTCAGAAGACCTGAGTTCAAATATGACTTCAGACACTTTCTAACTGTATGATCCTGGGCAAGTCACTTAAAAAAAATCTACATCTGCCTCAGTTTCCCCATTGGTAAAGTGGGGATAATAATGTAAAGAATGAATATAAAGCTCAAATGAGATAATATTTATTTTTTATAAAAAAGTACTTACACAGAGTAGACACAATACAAATGCTTATTAGCTTTCCTTCCTATTTTCTTCCAAACAATTTAAAAATAAAAATCATTATATTCAAAATGCATATGTACATTTCACACAATCAACAACTTTTCAGTATATTTTTCCAATCTATCTTTATTCATATGTTTTATTCCATAATGTGACTCTCTAGGGGCTCAGAGTCAAAAAAACATGAGTCAAGTTCCCTCCTTGGCACATTCTGGTCATGTAGCCCTGGACAAGTCACCTAAACCCTCTGAGATTCAAGCAGTTCTCTGAAACCATATATTGCAAAGCAGTAGCTAGTGTGCTTTGGTAAAGGGGGTTTTCCTCACAGGGAATCTTTTACGTCTATGAAATCACAGATCTAGACTGAAACAAAAAAAAACATTCTAACGGTGCATGTGATATAGGTAACTCAATTGTTTACGAGTGAATTAACCATTTTGTGGATTATCAGATAGTGCAATTAACTAACAAGCATTGTTTAAGTGCCTACTATGTGCCAGGCATGGTGCTCATCCCTGGGGATACAAAGATCCCTGCCTTTAAGGAAATAGCATTCCATGGGACCCTGATCTGCTTAGCAAAACTCTGTTGGAGAGAAATCACAAGTACGGAGAGGCTTGGTGCCTGCAATCCAAATGTAAAGAAAATTTATATTTTTATTGTGAATCTGTGCCTACTCTCACTCCTGTTGCAACAGTGTTGTAACAGTCAACAGATTCCTGAGCATAGGCCACGATAACCCTACAAACATTAAAAAAACTATCCTGTAAATACAGTTTTCCTGGGAAGAGCTGGATAGAGATCAATTTAAAGAAAAGGAAACCCCTAGACCAAGGGTGGGGCACCTGCAGCCTCAAGGCCACATGTGGCCCTCTTAGGTCCTCAAGTGTGGTCGTTTGACTGTATCCAAACTTCACAGAACAAATCCCCTTAATAAAAGGATGTGTACTGTAAAACTTGGACTCAGTCAAAAGGTCACACCCAAGGACCTAGAGGGCCACAAGTGATGTAGAGGTTACAGGTTCCTCAACCCTGCCCTAGACCTACCTTCTCCACTTTGGAGCAATCAGAAAAATATAATCACCAAAGGAGAAAAAGTAAGTTCATACTTCATATGGGCATTCTACTGTTTTCCCTTACATACAACATTAGGCAGCCTCTTAGGTTATTAGCAATTTCATAGACAGCCACATATATCTGTATACTCCCTGCACTCCAGTGCTCTCTCGCTCTCTCTCTCTCTCTCTTACACACACACACACACACACACACACACACACACACACACACACACACACATACACACACAGACACACACAGAGCACAGTGCCTAGAACATAATAGGTGCTTCATAAATGCTTACTGCCTTACTGACTTATATTCATGCTTTATATTTAGATGCCTCCACCCATAGTGAGAAGGTAAGTAGAATAGTCTAATGATTATGTAATATAAGATCTTGAATGAATGGTAAGAGAGGGAATAAGACCCACTGATGCTTAACTTCTCACAAATGGAAGCCTGTAACAGGCAAAACAGGGTGGATGCCAATGATGTTAAGAGCAGCCTGAATCTGACAGGTCAAACCTCATGGAGTAGAGCTGCCATGCGCGTCCCTTCACATGTGGCTCTGGTTCTTGGATGACCGTTCTACACTGTCTTTCATCACTAGAAAATATGGTCCGATGTACAAGCCACAAAGCGTTGACCTAAATCCCTTGAAATAATGACTTATTTCAACACTTGGATTTTTTTATGACACTGTAAAAGATCTGAAAAAAAAAATTATACTGCTCTTCTGAAAAGCCCCATTATTTATCTACCCTAGAGACTGAGGAATATATTACAAACAAATACCAGCTTAAACAAGTCCTTTGTGACACTTTTCTCACAATACCACTTAACCCAACTACTCCCCCTCAGCTAACAACTTCTTTTCTCAAAGTCTGCACAGAAATCCTACCAGGATGGTTAATATTTAATAGCCTATCAAAGTTTGGTTTTTTTCTGTAGCCCAATTGAGTGATTAAGGGGTTAAAGGAAAACTATAGCTCTGCTGTCTCTCTGCACCAGCATGATCATTCTTCAGGGATTCCCTTTTGCATGAGTCACTGATAGAACAGACAGACTGCATGCAAGGAGGCCAAGATAATGTCATTTCTCAAGAGATTAGGATTGCTAAGGACTAGCCCTTTAAGATGAGAGCGAGAGAGAGAGAGAGAGAGAGAGAGAGAGAGAGAGAGAGAGAGAGAGAAGGAGAGGGAGAGGAAGAGAAAGAATGGGGGGGGGTAGACAGACAGAGAGAGAGAGAGAAGTGAGGCCAGAGGGAGCACAAGCCTTCCATGAGGAAAAAACTTAAAAAGAAATGGGAGTAAACTCAGCATAGAGGTGCTTTAAAAGTGAAATGAATCTCTACGAACAACACACGTAAAAAAAAAAACCAAGAGGCACCCTGAATTATACTAAGTCTCTTTTGGAGCTGTTTTCCCAAGTATGATACAGAACAGAAAAATGAGAATGATAACAAGTGTAGTTCTATGACACGGTCTATAGTTTTTTGACATTTGTGACAATTATAACAGCTCTAATCTTACCCAATTATTTGCTGCCCTTAGAGTCTGAGGATGGAGGAGTAGGGAAGACTCTTCATGTCTAGGCCAATATGAATTGCCTAAATTAAATAATCTAAACTTTGATGAAGGCCAGTTCACACTGGACCCTAATTCCTATCCTTGGTATACTTGTAAAGTGGTGTTTTAAAACAAACACACACACACACACACACACATGCACACACACGTATCACACATCACACATGACCAAGGCAGAGAAAAAAGCCAGATGATCTCACAGAAAGTCTAAAGGGTAGCTGGCACTACAGTGTTTTGAATTTAAATCAGTTTAAGTGGTTTTTCTGAAAAAGAGCTGGAAAAGAAAAACTTTTCATAAGCTAATGATACAGGGTATTTGGTTACAATAATATTCCAGGTTGTATTAGGAAATGCAGTAAATGATAAATTAAACATAAGAAAGCAAACCTGGAAGAACAAAATTACATAGGCATTTGTTAAGCTAAATGCCTTTTTGTGAACATATCATTTACGTGTATACACTTGTACGTGTATGAATTTATAAACTACTTGACTTAAATATTAATGTGAACTTATATGAAACCACAATAGTTGGTTTGAATATATGTTTACTGATTGAGTGTATATTTATATTTCTTATATTTGCTACCTTTATAGTTCTGCATTAATTGAAAAATAATACTAGAAGGGTAGCTAGATATATATTATTAGAGACTACATATTATTGGAAAGGCATTTAGATACAATTACATTCTTACAGGGAAAGCAGTGTGGCATAGTAAAAAGAATATTGGACTGAGCAGCTAAAAACCTGAGTTTGAGGGACAATTATTATACCACCTGCATCACAATGAGCAAATCACTTAACCATCTACCTCAGATGATGAAGAAAGCTCTTTGCAAACTGTAAAACAAATGTGAGCTGCACTTACTTAAGTCAAAATATTTACGGGTGACTGTGTATTCACAGAACCACTGAATCTTACAGAGAAGACTCCCCTCTGTAACATCTTAGCCTTAGTTTGAACATGTCCAGTGGTCAGGACCTTCACTCTGAAGCCAATTCTCTTTCTTAACAGCATCGATTTGTTCAAATTCTTCTGTATATTAAACTAAAATCTGCCTCCCAGTAAGTACTCCATCCCCGCCTTTCCCCATATGTCTTAATTCTGTCCCTTGGAGCAACATAGAATATGGTTAATCCCTCTTCCATCCGATAACCCTTAAAATATTTGAAGACAAATATCATATTCTTCTGTACTAAGAATCATAGTGAAGGAGAGCCATAAAGAGAGCATTAATTTTCTTTCTGAAACAGAGCCCAACCAAAAATGTCACTCCTGAAGGGTAATTTCAGCTAATTTGTAATAAGAGATATCTAAATACTGTCTTTAAATTCCTTCCTAGTGATGCATCTTCTCATATTCACAAATAATATATTTGAAATTGCAATTTAAACTTAAGTAATTTCCAAATTAATCCTCTTAGAATGTTTTCCAATAATGCAAATTTTTTTTATCATTGTTGTTAGTTGAATTTTCTTTATAATTTAAATTCCTCTCCCCCACCCCTGTATTACGTTTCTGATTGCACAGGCTTGCCAAGTTAAATACTAGAGACTTTCAAACACATTTTGATTGAAGCACTTAACTTTCCTGCAAACTGTACAAAATCAAGGATCCCATTATGAAGGTTGAATGCCTCAGTGGTTTTCACTTGATTAGAGTGAGTGTTGGATTGGCTCTGCTTTCGAGAACATTTCAATTGGTAAATGTACCAAAAAAAAAAAAAAGGCAGCACAACAACCCTTAACCCCTAAACCTCATACATCCCAGCCCCACTGCAGTAAAAATGACTTGAGTTCTCTGAAATTGATGAATCTCCTGGAAGGAAATGACTGCACTGGAAGATTCCGCTCTTGAATGACAGGGATATGATAAGACAATAGAGAAGTTCAAAACACTCAATTAAGTTCAGGGATATACTGATAGGCAGGTGAGAAATTTTGCTAGTAGAGAAACTTGAAAGAAAATGAATTAATATTCTTACATGCTCCATTGTTTCAGAGGACATTGTTTTATTTCTTATTTTTAAAAAACTATTTTAAATATATAATGCTGGTTTAGCCAGAAAATCCAAATTCATTCATTACACGTTATCTTACTTATCACAATGCTCATATCCATAGTGCTCCTATCCACAACACTCATATCCAATTTTATTTGAAAGAAATGAAATGAAAGTTAGAAGAAAAAAAAATCTTCCCATCATCAGTCTATGAACAACAATTACTTAGAACCCTCTGGCATGTAAAGTGCTGTGGTAGGCCCAATATAAATGCTATTAAATTCAGAATCATATCCAATAGAACCATATTTGTAGGGGTAACTGACAGAGAATATCTCTAGCGGATTTGAGACAACAACCAAGGCCAAAAGCAAAGTGGGGTTCTGGCCACTGAAACCTCAGAAAACAGTTAGCAATTGATGATAGTGTAGGAATGACCCTACACAGGCTATTCCAGGCATTAACTGAGGACCCCTGACGATGCAGCACGAGAGACATTCTCTCTAGAATTCTGCCTAAAGATACCTGAGGTTGACAAAAGCCGCATACATGAAAAGACTTTGTGGTCTCTAAGATTTTACTAAAAAGAAGACATCCATCACACCAGTGAAGCGGGCCAATGAATTTACATAGTGATCATTAACAAAGATGGGAAAAGGAACTGAACCCCATAAAATGTGATGTGGCATGGTGTACTAGATAGAGTGAGGAGAGGGGGAGGGAAGAAAAAAAGAAATTTACATGATAATTTTGTTGTATATTTGAAAGGAATAGCAAGTTGTACCTAGCAGATTTGAAGTTTCATGTGCAATCATCTTTGTTGTACTATTATTAACTGCTTGTTTTATTCCATAAATTAAAAATAAAATTTTTAAAAATAATGTTTAAAAAACTAGAAAAGTCACTTGAACTGAGAAAGTCAGGAGGCCTGGATGTTAGTCTCAGTTTTGCCTCAGTTTCCTTATCTATGAAAGGGAGTTAGAAAAGATGAGTGCTAAGTTCCTTTCTATTACTAAAATTCAATAATTCTGTGACCCAGGGTTTTATCTATATATCTACATATACATGGTACCCAAAAAAATTTGGTTCGGTTTTAAGCTATTAAACCTTAAAACTGAACCAAAACATTTATACGTATATGTATATATGTCCATACATATGAGTGTACAACTATGTAGACACACAGAGACACATACTAACAGAATGTCCCATTAGCCTCATTACACATATAAACAGTGCTTTCCAAAATGTGATGCATAGGAGAAAAATACCCAGGGAAGAAAATGTGTAAATACATCTCAGAAAAAGGAGCCAGGAGGCCAGAGAAGTGTTATTATATGTAGACACAGAGGCAGACACGAGGAAACTAAAAGTTGCATCCATAACTAAGAAATACATCTCAAAAGACAAGAAAACAAACTTTCAATTATTTCCTCCTAAAACATTACAAAGTCCTTGGGAATTCCTGTGATATTGACAATAAAAGATGTCAGGAGGAAACCATAGCTTGCTACAAAAATAAACTCTTAGCTCTTACTTTAAATGCCATAACTGACAGTTCATGCAAAAATTCTTAACTGCCTGTATAAACATATTATGCAAAATGGTATTGTTATGTAGGTCATCTGCACAGCTCCACCCCATTACTTGAAAAATATATGCAGAAGAACAATATGTAATTAGAAGGTTTGCACTCTCCCCATCTAGGAATCAAGTTTCCACAAGCATCCAAAACAGAAAAACTAACGCAAGGCTATTTTTAAAGAAAATACCTGGTGCTTTTTCCACGAAAATTACTTTTGAGTCTTGCAGAAAGTTGTGACCAGACAATATCATTTTTTTCCCACCGATCACTGGATAGCTGTCTGTGCTTTGTTTCTCCACTAAAGGCAATTCTTGGGCAGATCTCTGGGCTAGAGGAGAAAATAACCACATAAGGAACATAATTTGTTTTTAAATTATAAAAAAAGGCTTAGTACATCTCTGAACACTTCTTTGCATTACACAACAAAGTATTTGATATAATCTTCCTGAGAATGCTAAGGCTCAACTACGTAAGAGAAATTTGAGGTCAGCACGATTTTCTAGTAAGTTCTTCCTGTATAGGTTGGTATAGTCACCCTCAGTTTTCAGGTGGGGAATAGAAGACAAAGATACATTGGTGATGGAACCAGACTTGAAGCAGAAGTCCCAGCCTTCAGTATTCAAATTTCTGACAGACTCCTTGGCCTCTCATCATCCAATCATTCAAATGAGCTATTTGGGTGAACCTAAAATATGATCTCCATGTATTTTAAAGGAGCACTACCAAAAATTTCACAGAACAAAATTAGAACACTGTAACTCCTCAAATGATTCTCCATACTATAATTGTTATAATTAATGTGTATACATAGCCAGACAGAGAGACAGCATTGTATTCTGAATAGAGAACCAATCTTAAGAGTCTGGAAGACATGAGTTCAAGAGCCACCTCTGAAATATAAGGTCTGTGTGACCCTTAGCAAGCCACTTAACTTCTCAGTGACCTGGATAACTCTAAGATTGCATCTCTTCTATTCTCCAACTAAAATTCGTAATATATTGTGATATAATCTATTTGTGAGGGGGAACCCAATCCCCTTGCCCAATAGAATCTCAAAATAGCAGAGACACAATATAGTCAATCAACTATAGAATGTGAGTTTCTGGAAGGCAGAGGCTGAGTAGGCACTTAGTAAATTCTTGTTGACCGATTAATTGATTTGTATCTCCTATACCTACCCAGAAGCCCTGCTTTAAGTGTAGGTGATTAATAAATACTTGTAGATTGTCTGGATCACCCTTGCTATGTTACAAAGAGCTGCCCCCAAACTTTTTGCCTATTTCTAGAATCCAAAGAGAATGTAACCCTGAGAACTGTGGTGGGACTTTTGTACCTGCCACCTTGCCCTTCAGTTGCGGTATGATGGAGATGTTCTATCAACCAAAACCTGTACAACATTAGAAGCATGCCTAAGGCCTAGAATGATGGAGGGTCAGAAATCTAGGGCTCTGGGTAGTTTTACCCATCCCTAAGATAATATCTTTGGGTACTGAGTGAGGCAGCTATGTGGTCACAATGAATAGAGATCTGGACCAGGAGTCAGAAGACCTGCATTCAAATCCAGCCTCAGACACTAGCTGTGTGACTCTGGGCAGGCCACTTAGTTGCCAGTTGCCTCAGTCCCCTCAACTTTAAAATAGGAATAATAACAGCACCTACCTCACAGGCTTGTTTTGAGGCTCAAATGCTAATAATCAATGACTGTCCTAAGCACTTATTATGTACTCAGTTTGGTAGTTGGTGTTAGGATGGAGTGGGGCTTACATTGTAGTTCAAGAGACCAGCCCAACAAACAGGAAACTGAGTCAACAATTCAGGATAATATGCAATTAAGTCCTAAATGATGTAGATTTATATATCTGGGGAAGGCAAGACTTAAACAAGGCCTTGAAAGAAAGAAATCAATTAAGGTTTTTGAGTCATTTAGAACATGAAAAAGGCAGCATTTGGGAAAGATCCATCCAGGAATCTTATAAAGGATGGATCAGAGGAGGGAAACTGGAATCTGAGAGGTGTGAAGTAATGAGCACTTGGATCTGGGAGGTGTCCATGGGAATGGAATGGAATAAATGAAGAATGAATGGAAAGGCATTTGCTAAGCCCCTACCGTGTGCAAAGCCTTGTGCTAAGTACTAAACATATGAGTTGAAAACCCAGAAAGCCTTTTCTCTCGAGCAGCTCAACTTCTAATGGGAGAAAGAACACGTATAGGAGGTTTCAGCTGGAGGAGAAGGGATAAGTACACATTGAAAAGACAGATATGCACTGAAGGAAAATTCAACAGGATTTAGTGAGCAGTTTGATATGAGGGGTGGAAGGAAGGAGTAAGTCAAAGACAACTCTGAAGTTTTGAGCCTATTTCTGGAGAAATGATAGTGTTACTAGGAGAGAAATTGGATGAACTCAGGAAGGAAAGAAGAAAGTTTCTTGGAGAGAAGAGTTTATGATGAATTCAGCTTTGGACATGTTAAGCTTGGGGTGATGACTGGAATCACTTAGATGTTCAACAGACCACTAGAGAGCCAAGAGGACCCTGGAAAAGAGGCTAGCTTTGGAGATGAGTATCACAGAAGTGACAGCTGAAACCATGAGACCAGCTGAGCTCTGAGGGAGATAAGTATAAATAGGGAAGAGCAGAAGGCTAAGGACTGAACCTTGGCACTTGTCCATACTTAGGAAGCAAGAGGTAGAAAGACCAAAGGGAATAAAGGAATAGTTAAGAGGATGGCTCTCTGTCTGTTCCAGAAGCATGGCGCTGTCATGAGCAGCAGGGAAGGATCTCTTAAAAAGTCAGTCAGTCTGGACAGACCCCATTTTAGCTTTTCTCTAACCTGCTCTGGGGACTCTGATACCCATATTTCCCTTATTCTCTCCTCCTCAATCACTAAGAAGAAAAAGAGAAGTAAAAGACACGTACAACAACATGGAGAAGAAGCGTCTCTCAGTTCAGTCTCCAATAATTTGTGAAATGAGTCAAGCTATAATAAATAGAAACCAGGATCTTGTTCCCTAACAGACCCTTGTTTAGAAATGAGATGGGGGCAGGGGGAAAAAGAAGACAATTTGATAGGAACCATAAAACTAAATGAAGTAGCATGTTCAGACTGTTTAACAGGCTCACTCAAGACGAGGGTGAGAGGTGATGTAACTTGCCCCAGGTCACACAACTAAGTGGCAGAGGTGGGTATGTGTGACCAAGTTATGTCAACTTTCTGGCCTTCATTTTCCTCCTCCTGAAATTAGGGGCTTGGACAAAAGAAAGCAGTCCCAAAACTCTTTGGTTAAAAAAAAAAGGAATCATCAAGGACCTAATACAATGAATAGCACTATATATTTATTCCATACAAGAAATTTCAAAGCTCCCAATACCATTTTCTACAAATTCTCTGAAATTACAGAGAATTCTTAGGTGAAAGATTTAAGACAGCTCAAAGGTCAACATCAAAGTTATTTTCTTTTCAGTTCCTCATGTAGATTGCAAGTTATAATTAGTTAAATCATGGTGAGTTTTGAATATTCTGATGCATTATCAAGATTAATCTAACAAACGATCTCTAGATTATAGTGATGATGACAATGATGTCGACGATAAAGATGATGACTAGTGTTTATGTTTGAAGACCACTTTACAAATATTATTTCATTTGATCCTCACAACAACTCCAAGAGGCAGGTGCTATATTTATCCCAATTTTCAGATGAGGAAAGTAAGGGAGAAAGAGGTTAAGGGACCAACACTCGACTGCACCACCTATATAAAATATATAACTTATTTAAGTCCACATATAAA
>CM053622.1:174406556-174440668 GCA_028646595.1 Phalanger gymnotis
GCTAATGTCACTCAGTGAATCACATTCTAAGCCCCTATGAGTACAAAGGAGAAGTGGAAAAGACCGGGCTGGGGGAATGAAATGAAGTGCCACAAAAATTGAGAGTAAGCATTTCTAGGGTCGCCTGAAGAAGAAATGTATAACGGGTAAACAGGAAACTCCTCCTCCAAAGTCCCTCTGAAGACTCTTGGTGCATCTAACTCAGAGGGGCCCAAGTAACTTGGACACCCTACTTATTCAACTGGACAATTCCCCTGCTCTCTACTAAATATCATCATAGCCGCCTGAAATTCCTACAATTTGAAATTCATGGTGACTGACAAGGCCCTCTTTTAAAATGCAATTACCCTTGGAGAATTCAGAGATAGCAATTAATCAGATTGCTTTCCTTCCAGAAGAATGTCAATTTGGGTAGCCAGACTGGGAAATGGGAGACATAATTTGAGGACATGGGGTGGGGGGGGGGGGTGAACTGATTTGAGGCAGGAAGGAACTGATGATTTTAGTTTGAAACATATTAGTAGAAATGTCAGCTTTCAATCGGACATATCATACTAGAGTTCAGGTAAGGGGACATCACTGAGGATATAGAATTGAAATGAGCATAAAATCTGAGAGAGAGAATTAATATAATTATAATATTAATGTGTGGACCACCCAATTAATATTAATATAAAAGCAAGAACAAATGTGAAAGTTAACAAGACTTCAGAACTGGCAAGTAGGGTCTTCTATACATATATTATAGGACAATATATATGGTTTCGAACACATTTTAGTAAACCGTTAGTATTTTTATTTTATTTCTAATATGTTAATATATTTGAAAAGCAGCTTGCAAGTCTATATGATGAGTTAGAGAGTTTGATTTTACAATTAGCTGCTTCTGGATTTTGATGAGAAGAGGATATTGATTTTTTTTTTTTAGTTACTAGGCTGGCCCCTCACATGTCCTTACATGCAGAACTCTGTGGCCTATAAGCCATTTGGTTTGATGCAAACAGAGCGGCTCATTATGAGAGCAGTTGAAAGCATCATGATTTTCATTAACTCTTCTGAACCCCCAGTACATGGCACCCAGCCAACATTAATAGTGTTATAAGATAAAAGGAACCCTAAGTCTGAGTGCTCACTTCAAATAGGGACCATAGTCTGTATCCTTCAGTTCAATTATCAACTCCAAAGGCCACAAGCAGCAGGGGAAAAAAAATGTGTTCTATATTGAATCAGAGGCCAGTATTGGTTTAGACACTCTAATTTGCTGCCTCAATAAATGTAAGGGGATTATGTTTCCAAGACTTTGGGTGGGATGTTTAAACAAAGAATATGTTTTCTGACAGACCTTCCATGGTAAAACTGAGAGCCTGTTGCTTTTCATTTATGATAATGAGTTTGTGCTTCTTACTTGGGCAATATTTTAAAGAAGGATGAAATTGTTCGATGACAGCCGTATCTACATTGGGATATAAAACTGGGAAATTGTCAGTGATCCATGGAACCCAGGATGTGTAGTTAGGATAATATGGAAAACAATCCTCTACTTCACATGCTTCACTAGTATAGACTTGGGTCAAAGGTTCCAATTTCTTTCCCTCTCTATCTTTTCTTACTATTTCTTCTAGCACATTATAAGATTCTTCAGACAGTGTCTGTCTGTCTGTTTGTCTGTGTGTGTGTGTGTGTGTGTGTGTGTGTGTGTGTGTGTGTGTGTGATCAAATCCAAAATGCTCTGTCATTCAAAGTGCCCTAATATTGCAGCCCCTCCTACCTTTCCAGTCTTCTTATATCTCACTCCTTGCCATGTACTCTTCAATCCAGTGACACTGGCCTCTTTGCTGGACATTTCCTCTGAAAGTTCCTCTAGCCTGGAATACTCTCTCTCAATTCTGCCTACTAGCTTCCCTGGCTTCCTTTAAGTCCCAACTAAAAACTCACCTTTTACGGCAAGCCTTTCCCAACTCATCTTAAGTCTAGTGCCTTCTCTTAATTATTAATTTTCTATTTATCTTGTTGATAGCTTACTTTGTATATTTATTTGCATGTTGTCTCTCCCATTACATTGTGAACCCCTTAAGGGCAGGCACTGTCTTTTGCCTCTTTTTGTACCCCCAACGTTTAGCACAGTGCTTAGCCTGTGATATATATATATAGAAAAGTAGGTAGATAGTGGGTAGGTAGGCAGGTAGATAGGTAGATAGGTAAGTAGATAGATAGATAGATACATACATACATACATACATACACATAATAGGTGCTTAATGTTTATTGATATGTAATATTTTTATATATGATAATTTCTACAGTCAATTCTTTACAAAGCTAATAAAATACCACTCTCAGTGATGCTTTTCAATATTGCATGCAATTATTTGACAGTTAATCCTGGAGGTAAGAAAATGGGTTTATAGTAAACGTAAGCCTCATTGACCAAGAGGAGCAAATTTCTATCATTTAGAATGTGGGCCAAGCCATCTCAGCAATAAACTATGACATGGACAGTCAACAATAATTTGAGAGAAAGTATTTTCCTTCTCATTAAATTAACATGCCTGAACACCTTCAGAACCAAAAGAAAATCACATAAAAATCAAAGGTTACTGCCTAATCTCCATGAGAGTGATTTGCATACAATGTCATTGCCAGGACCCCCTCTCTGCCATCCGTTGAGTTCCAAATCTGAAAGCAGATGCAGTAATTACTATGGGTGGTCAGTGAACGCTGGTATCTGACAAATGACAAATGTATTCCATGCTTAACTGCTTACTTAAACAAGGTCCAGCCCAAAATAAATAATTCAGATCAGTTCCTCATTAAGGTTGGTAACTGCTCTAAATATCAATTGCTCTTTCAACTTTACCTATTGTTTGCTTGGCTCATTTCCTTCTGCACAATGTCACAATCTCACGTGCAAAAGAAACATGAAGCAGAGGAGGGCACACTCTAGTTCACCTTTATTCGTGAACCCTCAAGAAGTAGTTGCAATAGACAAATTTTTATTTAAGGCTTTTATTTGTCACAGACTACAGTGTGAGGGAGAAAGGAAGAGAGCTGCTGAAGGGAGTTCTGGAACACCTTCTGTGGAAGTGTGCACAGGTGGCAATCAGGAGGGAAACAGTGCACAAGATGGCTCTTTCTTTGGAGGAGGTGAAAGGAGAAATGTGTCACAAACATTTTAACTAGTGAGAGAACATTTACAGGCAAACTCACATAAAGAATTTGCAGACAGCTTCTGCTACACTATATTTGGTTATGAAGATTCTATTTTCTGTCTTGTACCATGAAATACATGCATCAGGGAGACAAATTGTACCGTGATTTAAATGGCATATGGAACTGCCATGTGAAGAAACCTGTTCTACCGATGCAAACCAGTACCTTCTCTGTAACTTAGAATCTAGGTGATTGCCTGGAGTACAAAGGGGTTAAGTGACTTACTTAAAGTTAAGGAACAGAGTTGTGCAGCTGGAATGTTACTAGAATTAAAAGGCATTGGGAAAGGTTTGTTGTAATTGATGAGATTTCAGTTGAGACTTCAAGGAAGCCAGGGAAGCCAGTAGTAGGTAGAATTCTAAGCCAGGGAGTGAGCCAGAAAAAATGCCCAATGAGGAGGCCAGTATCATTAGATTGAAGAGTGAGTGGCAGGAAATAAGATGCAAGGATTTGAACCTAGGTCTTCCTGGCTCTGAAGTTAGTTCTTTGTCTTTTATATCAAGCTGCTGCCCACATGGGCTGTTAGGTGGTACAGTGGATAGAGCACAGGGCCTGGAGTCAGAAAGCCTCCTCTTCCTGAGTTCAAATCTGGCTTCAGATACGTACTAGCTGTGTGACCCTGGGCAAGTCACTTGCCTTAGTTCCTCGTGCATAAAATGGGAAAGAAATAGCAAACCACTCCTGTTTCTTTGCCATGAAAACCCCAAATAGGGTCATGAAGAGTAGGACATGACTGAAAAATAACTGAACTGTTTCTCATATGGACTAGAAATTTTATTTTTCCCTTTTCCATCTTTTAACATCTCAAAACTAAAATTCTTTTCTTAATACCCAGTCAATATACATTTATTAAGTGCCTATTAAATGATAATACAGGGGATCCCAAAAGTCTTAGTGCCACAGCCTTAAGCTTTAATTGCTATAACATTTTAAATTTAGGGTGCCCTTTTAATTTTAGCCAGAGCATGCCTGCCTTCATTAAGGTTTTCATGATGCGATTTTTACTTTCATATTGCTAACAGTCTTAGTAGTCAGAGCTATGATTAAAATAATCACTTGGAAAATATGTATATGTCTGTAGTGTGTTTGTGTGTCCGTGTGTAACACAAGATAAGATAATCGTCTTCATATGACTTACACTTGGATTCCTCGTTTTCTCCAGTTGATTTCAGAATGACCAAACACAAGTACACCTTTGTAGATCATGTGATCAGTATTTGCTTCATGACTGAAAGTAGGCCATTCTTTTTGGTGTCAGTTTGACAGACCGTAATCACGTACTCTATCCTCTCATTGTTGTCTTGGTTGGTTTTAAATGTAGCCACAAACCTTCAAAATATTTAAGACTGCTTATAAAGATAAACTTCCCTTGAGCCTGGTAGACATTTCAATATGAATACTATTTATAAATGTTACTTGGATTAAGCAAAAAATTGAAGAAATATTTAAAAACAAAACTTAGTCCAGTTTGAATCCTTGGCTATGGCTAACAAAATTGTATCCTGCTAGGATCTGTAATCCAATCCCAACTTTTCCCAGAGTAGCCAATTCATAGTGTGCCAGCTACAGGGCATGATACCCATATAATAGCTTATCTACCTCCTTTTAGAAAAGTTTGCTCTATACTCAAATCAATATTTTACTGTAGAAGTTGATCAAAAAAGAAAAGCAGAGGCTTAGTAAGAAAGAAGCATTTTAACAAAATGTTGTATTTTGTGATATTAAATGGAAGAATATAGAACTCATGTATTTTAAGGTCTCTAGCCAAACTTGGCTCTCTGATTAATTTCCTGAACAATCAAAATTTGGCCCCAACTGCACTATACTGTTTTAAAAAATCTGTATGGTCATGACAATGGATAGATTATTTTAATATGACAATTTAAAAATTCCCTTAGGATTTATACTGTGGCAGTTTTTTGATGTAATATGGTATGCAATGGATTCTGGGTATAATTTTGCCCTCTAAAACATGCAATTTCAGTATAAATGGAATTATATAAGGTTTAACCTGGGAGGTAAACATCTATTATTTAAAATATGAAGTTCATTTTAAGAAAAATAATTTAAATATTTTGCATCTTCTTCTGCATGGGCTTTATGCCTCTGGCATGTTATGATATCTGTCAAAATAACATTTATAAAATTACCTGTCATAAAAATTACTTTTTTTTTCCACTTCAACAGCCAACCTACACTAAACAAAATTCTATTTTTCAAGGTACAAGAGCTAAAGAGTTTTCTACACATATAGATGTTTTTAGCTTTTGTGCTTGCCTCAGCATTTGAATATAAACGTGACAGAAGCAAGTGAGGACTAAGGTTAGCTATGTGGCAGTGAAACCCAGTGGTCAAGTGAGTTCGTTTTAAAAAGTCAAAGTGACTGAGGCATTTTTTGTCCAAACAAAGAAACAATTACTTGATTTTTTTCCCCTTTACTACCAAAAATATTGAGGCTCTACATATACAACATAAATACCTGGAAGTACTTGTTATACCCACTTCTTTAGAAATATACCTTGAGATCCTAGAAATCAGTTTTAATACAGAATATAAATCGAAGATCCCAAAGCTTCTGTTTTTTGTTATGTTTTGTTTTCCTCTCTGGCATTGTTCTTTTACACAACACCAAAGCACCTACTTGAAAAATGAAAAATGCAGTCAATCAATTTGAATTTTTTATTTAACTAATCTGCAAAATGAGGGTTTTAGACTAAATAACCCTTAAAGTCACTTCTAGGTCTAAATCTAGAATCCTATCGCACAAACAGGGCAGTTAGGTGGCAGGCACACTAGATAGAGAGCTGGGCCCAGAGTCAAAAATATTTGTCTCCAGAAGTTCACATCAGACTCTTACTAGCTGTGTGACCCTGGGCAAGTCACTTAACCCTGTTTGCCTCAGTTTCTCATCTGTAAAAATGAGCCAGAGAAGGAAATGGCAAACCGCTCCACGATCTGTGACAAGAAAACTCCGAATGGGATCACAAAGAGTAAGACGTGAGTGAAAAATGATGGAACAACAACAAAATTACAGAAACACACATATCAAAGGAGGATTTTTTTAAAGTATATGCGTGTGTGTGTGTTCATATACATACACACATACATATATATATAGAAAGACTATATAGAGACTATACATCTAAATATTTTAACTGGGATTGAAAGAACTTAACTACTGCCATTCTATATTATTTAAATGACTAGGCTCTAATTTATTCTTTTTCCACTGACCTAAGAACCAATCACAATTCATCAGACCAGATCGACAATCAGATACGGTCAATAAAATGACCAAAATAACTAGCTCCAGATACCCCTAACACAAATGGTTTATTGCCATATGCTGATTCACCTTCAATAAAGCATGGAAAAAATATTAAATTAAGATCCTGGCAATAAAATCTTCATAAGGGGCAAAGAAGGAATTAAAAGCATGCTCTGTGAAAGCAACTACTCCATTCTCACTTCCATCAACATATACATACATCTTTAGTACCACTTTTCCCAAGGGATACATTTGGACTATGATTTCAACTTCCAGAATCTCATAAAATAAAGATCTATAAAATAAAAATATTTATTAACATAAAATAAAATATCAAACTATAATATCTACTAGATATTTTATTCAACTCCATTTTACAGATAAAGAAATTAAGGTTTAAGAATGGTCATGTGACTTGCCCAAGAGAGCTCAGCTAGCAGAGTTGGGACTTGAACCAAGGTCTCCTGATTCCAGTCCTCTTTCTACTGCTTATGTGACAGGTAGATTTTTCATGTCTTGCGTTTCCAAGACACGATATTATTTGCTGTGTTCGTACCTTCCTTTTCCATATTTATATAGTCCTTTCTGTAGAAAGCATCAAGTGAAAAGAAGTCATGCTATGGCAAGGAAGGCAGGGAAAGGGAAAGGGAGCTCCATCACAAGGATTCAATGAAACTAACCAAGCCCAATACTTCATTCATCTGTAAGCTTTTCCTGCAGCATTGGAGGACTTTCCTTCCACTCCTGAGACTGGTTCATTGCTGTATTTCCATTGAAAGCAGCAGGAAACCATTACGACAATTATGATCAAGTGTGCAGGATATCCAGACACAATGTAGACTTTCAAGTTGTGTCTACGATATCATTTATCCAGTTAATTTGACCAATGGAGATAGCCAAACCAAATAATTCAAGACCAAAAAAATCTACCACGTGCTACATCTAGGGAGCAAGAAAACTTCAATTAAATAGTATTTTTCTTTTTCACCTCTATAATCGTATTTCTCCTTCCTCAAATAGACATCAGAAACATCTTACTGAGCAGAAGATCTAATGTCACTTCACAAAATGGATCAAGAAATAAGAAGTCAACTTATAGGAGCACTATCTCATTGGAAGGGTCTTTTCAAATGTCCACTTAAGAAATGCCTATTTAGCAAACATATGCTCGTTCTTATATTGTGCTATACCTGTAGTATAAACTTTCCTTTCCTCTTTGCTCCTTCTAGAACACAGTATGAAACAGGAAACCTTTTTGCCTTTAGCGAGGTTTAATGGTACAAGATGTCTTATGATCATGTGTACCGTATTGTTAAACCCAGCTGTGCATTAGATTACCCAAGGTTCATTCTCCGTAGTATTATCCAAGAGATAAATATAGGAGAGCAAAACAAACTCAGGGGATCTCAAGTAATGACGGCCTCCTGTGCAATTTTCTCCACAACTCCAGACATGGTTTTTTATCATCTTCACTTAAGGAAAGTACAGGTAAATTCTCATGAGGCGACCTAAATTTCTTTTGGGTATAAATTAGTCTTCTCAACTATCTCTGACTGTCTTAGAGCTGTGACTCTATATGCAGGTCAGAAAGGAACTCTTGATTACAAGTGAAACATAGGCCTGGATTAAAAGCAGAATATCTGGATACGAGACAATGAGGTTTTCATTTTTCGGAGTAGAGTTATACACAAATCTAATGTTCCTTAAAAAAAAAAAAAAGACAAGAAAAAGAGGGTTTTCTTCTGTAAAATGAAAGTGAGTCATAATAGCAAGTGAAAGGAGATATGAGTGCCTAGGACAAAATTAAACTTTCCTTCCAAAAGCTCACTAAAGCAGACAGAAGGTTCCCATCCAACTCTGTCTATTTCCATCACCATACATTTACTTGCTTATCTCACTGAACCAATGAGAAAGACTTCAGGTATGATACAATGCCACTGTAACTTCGGCAATCACTCATGAGACACAGTAATGTACTGTGGATCCTAACATAAAAGAGTTTTCTTAATTGTAAGTTTTTTGCTGTCATGGAGGTTTTTTTTAAAATTTACTTGTTTTTAATTTAGGTGTCACCTTTCACTATTCCAGTGGTTCCCCATCATAAAAGAAAACAAAAACTGAAAAGACTAATGAGGAAAATGGAGACAAATGATAAAGAGAAAGCAGTCCAAGCAACACTCGTAGCATGGTTTATTTTTTTCTCTTAGGATATTTCTTTTGATAAAGAAAACCAAAAACAGATGATCACCCTTACTGCAAACAGGCTCTGTAAAGGCTACAACAGTATGCCAAAAGGACACGCTGGTCACTCGGAGCTCCAAGGCTCTTTCTATCAATGGATTCCAATCAAGCAAAAAAGTGCTGCTACAGAGAAGTTTAGTATGTGTCCCCCTTGATGGAGAGTCAACGGCCCTCTGTAGTTCAAGGAAGTTGTTTTCTTGGAGAAGCAACAGGGAATAAAACTAGCATTTTACAGCTGCCCAAACTTGCCCCCTCTCGAGAGCAGCCAAGCCCATGGCAGTGATAGAGATATGTGGGAGGTCTTCTAACAGTGGGAAGGAACTGACAGCCAAGAAAATAAAGCACTAAACAAGTCCCCAAAGAGCACTACTCCTTCGTTTCCCACATACGCCGCTGTTTTGAGTGGGAGATAGCTCTATAGGCCCTCAAGAAACAGAAAAAATCCCCTTGAAGCTGGACAGAGAAGACTTTTCCAGCAGAGAACAAAAGACCTCTCTCCCAACAGGGCAAGGGAAGGAGCCAATCTCTTTGCACACTAGTGTAGGATGGCGATTGATCAACTCCTCCACGCTGGAACCATTCCTAGAGACTCTCTAATGCCTATATCAGGTGGGAAAGGAGGAAAAAAATCCAGTCCTGATTACATGAGACACAGCTGCCCCACAGGCAGAGATTTCCTCTCTGGTCTTTGGCCTAGATCATCATCCCCGAGGGAGTCTGAAAATCTTTTATCAGACATAGTTTTTGAATTAATATATTTTGATATACCACAATGGGTTCCTTTCTCTACAGGTTATACAAAAGAACAATTGTAGGAGCCAAAGAGTCCATCATCATTATTACAGGCAGTAGGGGAAAACTGAATAAGGTCCTCTTCTTAAAGGCATTGTGGTAATACAAAAGCATATTGACTTAAGTATTTAAGAGATTTGGGTTTTAGTGTCAGCTCTGTGACTAAGTAGCTGTGCGACTTTGGGCCACCTCATTAATCACTCTAGGTCCCAGTTTTCTTATTTGCAGAAAACTTAGGAAATGGAATGAGGACTCTAGTGTTGCTTACATCTCTAATATTCATTCTGTGACTCTATTAAATCTCTTAAGAATAAGATTCTACGGTGTGAGTGTTCCAGTGAGCACTACAGCCACTCTCGAGGAGCATAATAAAATGGGTAATAATATAAAATATAAATAATGTGGGAGGCAGCTAGGTGGCTCAGTGAGAAGAGCACCGGCTCTGGAGTCAGGAGGACCTGAGTTCAAATATGACCTCAGACACTTGACACATGTACTAGCTGTGTGACCTTGGGCAAGTCACTTAACCCCAGTTGCCCTGCCAAAAAAAAAAAAGGAAGAAGAAGAAGAAGATTCTACAATCTCACAATATAGCATGTTCCAGTGTGTCACAATTCTGAAGAGAGAGAATCATGGGCAGAGGTTCTATTGGGCATTTCCTCTTATGCCACCTTACACTAAACAGGAAAAGTCTTTCCCTAATCCCCTGATAGACAGGTTATGAACAAGGGGAAAGTATCAAGTACCAAGAATTGGTATGGTGAGGAGGAATGGAGGTGGTAGATGACTAAGGAATCAACCTTATGACTTTTAAAGCCATTATACAATAGTATCTTTAAATTTGCACACTGCTTACATCCAATCAAATCTTTTGATTCTGACTCTTTTTTTTAAGTCATTTCTGATTCCCTGTGACCCCATTTGGGATTTTCTTGGCAAAGATACTGGAATGGTTTGCCATCTCCTTCTCTAGCTCATTTTACAGATGAGAAAACTGAGGCAAACAAAGTTAAGTGACTTGCCTGGGGTCACCCAGCCAGTAAGTGTCTGGGGACAGATTTGAACTGGGGAGATGAGTCTTCCTGACTCCAGGCCTGGCACTCTATTTACTGAGCCACTTAGACTTTAAAGAGGATTTATTCAACGGTACATAAATAATTAGTCGTGTATTGACTGTAGGGCAAAATTAGCACCATAACAACTGAATTATATTAGGAGACTTCATGTATAATGAAAAGAACAATTTTGATGCTTAGTTTTCACATAGAAAATTCTGCATTATTTAGTATTACAGGTCAACACACATTAAATACGATTACAACAGGAACCTCTGCATATCCAAAGGATTTCCAAGTCCCAGTTGGTGGCCCATTCATTTCAAGGAATATTGCAGACAATCAAGGAACCCAAACTATGCTTTTTAGAGTTCAGTACAATGAGATTTTATCCACAAAAGAATTTTTAATTGTCTACCATCACACTACAAATTAAATCCTTCACACATTTCACGTCATCTTACATAACTAATAGATTATAGCAATACCATGTTCATAGAACTAACCATTCTCTGTTTCTAAGAATTCTCCCTATAAAAAATTAGTTCACTACTGCTTTGCAATAAGCTTATTCTCATAGATAAAGTTGCAAAAAATCTTTTAGTGGTTTTACACATGGCATTCTTACAGTGCTAGAAATGTTATTATTTAATCATATCTGTTAGGTTTAACAAATAAAAAGCTATTATCATTCATAGTTACACAGCAGCATCACTAGGTTTACAAATTACTTTCCTCAAGGTAATATTATTGTCCTCATTTCATAAAAGAAGAAATCGAGATGTGGAGAAGTTAAGTGACTTGTCCATGAACAAAGAGCTAATAAATGACCAAGGTGAAATTTGAACCCAAATGTCCTGACTCTCAATCCAGTGGAATCCACTATCTCATACCACCTCTACTACAAAAGTGTTGGAAAATGATGTCTCTTCTTAAAGAAATAGCTATAATTTTTAATGTTTTCCTCAAATTTCTGAATGAATGAAAGAAAAAAAAACTTTTAAGGGCTTGCTATGTACTGAGTATTATGCTTACATTTCTGACTACTGAAAATGAAAAAATGTGCATCACATTTAGAGTTAATCTAAATAAATATTTTGAAAGCCATAAACCCTAAGACATAGTGTTTTTCATCAATTCAACTGTAATCAAACATATTAATCTTTTTAAAAGTATCTTTTTGCCTATAAGCTGACTGGTTAGGATTATTTCCAATAATACCATAATGGCATTCTGCAAATATATTGAACTTGTATTTTCAATGATTCTAAAAGTCAATATTTAATTTATCCCCACAACAACCAAATTATTATTTTTAAGATTATTCGCTACCTTGTGGATAGGTAAAGTTTCTGTTAAAGTTGAGAGTAAGGAAATGTCTACACCTTGAGAAAAATGAGACACGACCTGTGTTTCATCACCAGGAAGATTGGGCATGACTCAAACTAATTCCCTGTGGCAATAAAAATAATAGTAGTAGTAATAGTAGTAGAAGCTAGTATTTATATAGTGCTTAAAGGTTTACAAAGCGCTTTGTATATGTTAACTCATCTGACACTCACAACACCCCTATAATGTAGGTACCATTATTACTTTCCCTTTTACAGACGAGGAAACTGAAGCACAGAGAAATTAAATGACTTAGCTGGGAAATTCTTAGGCAGGATTTGAATTTAGGTCTTCCAAGTCCTAGGCTCTATCCATGCCTTCAACTAGCTCCTTTTTCTTTCTTCCTTCCTTTCTCCCTTGCTTTTTCTTTCCTCCTTTCTTTCCTTTCTTTTCTTTCTTTCTTCCTCTTTCTTTTTTCTCAATTCAAGGAAAGAGACACACTGACTTAAGAGGAAAAAAATCTATAATCTTAGCTTCTTCCTATCAACCCTATTTTAGAGGTGCATATTAAGGAAAGTATCTGACCAAAAAATGGGAGAACTCAAAACTCTGAAATTCTGCATAGGCCCTTTTTGTGCTCTCTTCCTTCCTCACCAATCACTTCTATCAAGAGATTCACATGTTATTTCTATTACACACATTCATGATGAACTTTTGAAGGAGAAAGTTACATTCTCAAGTTTAGAAATACTATTAAGACAGATGGGAGAAAGACTTTGCATTTCTCTCTGAATGTGTAGATTTGATTGCACTCTTATGATGACAGAAATTTGAAGTGGTCTGTCACTTTATATGTCAACAACAGTTTTTGTGTGCAGCTCTGCACATGCCAAACAAACCATACTGTAGGAAGATATTTCTTTTTCTAAATCACAAGCTTGCAGCTAATGAACTGACAGTGCATCAAACCCTTGTCAACATCATATAACATCCCACTTTCAGAACTCTAAGGACCTTCCCCTGGGTCCACCACTCTACAAGACATTTAATTTTTAAAAAAATATATATATGTCAAAATATTTGTTTGTAAAGTTGACTCTTGAGCACATTCTCTGAAAGGCAAAACCAAACATAATAATTCTGTCATTTCCTCAGGGGCCTCCAAGATATAAATGCCCTTGGTCTACATGGAGATGAAACAAGTCTAAGTTGAAAAAAGTAGTTTGAGCCTTTAAAATTGAGGGGATTTAGTCTCAGGCAGCCTCTTGTTACTTCCTGTAATCCCCTTCTTTTCTTCTTAAATTTCCTTTAACTTCCTTTTTTAAGCAAACAACCCAATTCCTAAACACTCAAGGGAGACTGAGAATCTTAAACAATGTAGTTTCACTGCTGAGTAATTGTAGTAGACGCAAAAAGAACAAAATACCTATCTCTGTCATGGGTTGTCACATTTCAGGAAACTGATTTGGAAGGGAAGCATTCAACTCCAAAATTGTGGAAGAGAAAAATATAGATAGATATATGTGTACATGTATACATACATACATATATACACATGTGTATATACACATGTGTGTTTATATATACATTTATAGTTTTGGATCATATTGCATAATATAATGTATAATATATACATACATCATATATATATACCAACATACATATCTACACAAATGTATACATGTATACACGTATCTGTATATATACACATATGTATGGAGAGACTATTTTCCAAGAAAAGTCAAGTACTTTGATACATATTTGTCATAAAGCTACATCTGCATGCACAGAGTAAAGTGGAGTCGTAATTTTTATCAGTTAATCCAGATATTATGCCTCAATAAATTGAATGATTTTGATTACCTGATGATAATGACTTTAATTCTCCATTTCATTCTGTATGTGTTTTGAGTGGGGTAGACAGGTATCTTAGGAATGGGGTTTAACTTGTAAGAAAAGATACTGTCTGAATGTAAAAAACTATAAGATGCCAAACTTATTTTCCCTAAGGATAAAAACTTTACATTTATTTAAAAAATCATCAATCTTCTTACAGCAAATAACATAGCTGAGTAAGCCACTAGATTATAACCTGCTGGAAGGTGAAAACTATATACATTTTGTCGGTACTTCTCAATGCTGTCCAGGGACTCTTGGGAGTACCTAAGATCCTTTCAGGAGGGTCTGTGAAGTCAAAACTATTTTCAAAATAATATTAAGACATTTTAATTTCTAATAAAGGTAAATGTTGATAGATATAACCCACACAAACAAAAGCTCTTTGTGGGGCAGAAGGCTTGGGGAGTAAGGGGTGTCCTGAATGATTTTTAAGATTTAAAAGTGTCCTGAGACCTTAAAGTTTGAGAATTGCTACACTACAGTATACCAAGCACAGTTTTAAATGTGGCAGATGCTTCAATCAAGCAATAAGCATTTATATTAAGGGATTCTTATATGGAAGGCACTGCGCTGGAAATATAGAGGAAAAACCCAAAATATTTCCTGCCCTCAAGAAACTTACATTCTAATGCTTAATAAATATTCTGGTGCTTAATAACTATTTGGTGAATGAATGAAATTGACCCAGGACAAAAGTCCATAATTTTAAAGCAAAATCAACAGTACTGTTCTAAAATATTTTTGGCATACTAATGATAATAACAGACATGCTAAGGTAGTGATGCTAAAAAATTTCAAAAGCATTAGAGATAATTTTTCAAGTTGGTAAAAATTTCTATGGGGTCAAATTATTCTTTTAACTGTTTCACATGGCTCTCATGCTATCTAGTTCTAATTACTACATTAAACATTTTGGGGTGCTGAAGTAATGGGCCACAAATGGGCTCCAAAGTCTCTTAAATTATGTATTAATTAACAAAATGCACTTTCCATCAGAGATCCACTCAGATATGTCAGAATAAATTACACAACTCCCTTAATTCTGGCAGTTTCATCTGTGGAACATAAAAGAAATTGCTTGCCTATAATGTGGCAATAAAAGCATAGTTGGTCTGTGCTACAGATGGGATTTCAAAATGTCCCTATTTTCCTCAAGAGTAACACCACGCTAGGATAAGAGACATTCGAGTACACAGAAATTCCATTCTTTATTCCTTTTTAAATATACATCGTTCAGTGCTCTATTTTTTTTTAGAATACCATCGTTTTCACCTCTTTATACTTCCTCAAACAAGAAACAGTTTCTTCAAATACTTCTTTTTACATTAGCCTTTAAATATCCTGAGCAATCCTCACCAATTAAATATTAAATATTTAAATATTTAGATTATTAAATTAAATATTTAGATTAAATATCTTCACCAATGTGAGACAAAATGTGGGCCACCTGACTTGAGGGTGGAGGATGGGATGGGGAGTGACACCTCCTCCACTCAACGATTTTTTAAAAAAAATGCTTTGCATAATTAGCCTATTTATCTGGCCACTGATAATCTGTAGGTTTTGTGGCCTGAATTATCTGAAATAAGATCACTGAAATGGAGTCTGAGGAACCAGGTTCAAATACCACCTCTACCATTTATCATGCATGACTTTGGGCAATCACTTCACATCTCTCATCTCTCTGGCCTTAAAGTTTCTCAAATGACAAAACCAGACTAGATGATCTCAAGATGGAGCACTTGATTAAGATCTGAGTTCAAATCCTGATCCAGAAGCCTGCTAGCTGTATGACCCTGGGTAAATCCCTTTACCTCTATTTGCCTCAGTTTCCTCATCTGTAAAACGCGGATAATAACAGCACCTACCTCTAAGGATTGCTGTGAGGATAAAATGAGATAATATTTGTAAAGCGCTTTGCAAACTTTAAAGCATGACTACATAAATCCTACCTATAACTATTATCTATTATTTTATCATTAGTCACCAACAATATCCAAGCACCTGCCCATCACTACCTTTGTTTAATTGATGTCACCATGTGATATGCTGGCATGCTTGGGTAACTTAGTAACTGTTTAAAAAAAAAAGGAATATATCTTAAATACATATGATTTTTAAACTGCCAAAAATTTGCACATTTTCCTGTTTTAAGTGTTATTTAATTTAGGTACTTGGAAACATTAATCCAGACCTTTAAAATAGGAATGGAGCCTTAAAGAGCATCTAGTCCATTGCCTGATTTTTGCAATTGAGGGAACTGACTCCCAGAAAGCTTCAAAGACTTGCCTAAATCAAAAGCAGAGTTGGTGGCAAATTAGGGAACTGGCAAGTGTGTGGAATCTGCAGGTGCTAAGTAAATACTTGTTGAATGAATATTAATGAATGCCTTTAAGTTTCGGGGGGTTTTTTGCTTCATATTTACATTAAAAACAAGGCTTTCTTTAGTCAAATGATACATTTATAAGTTTGTTGTAGCTTTACAGAATCCAAGTCTAACTTCCACTGGAACCAAGAGCAGAATTTCTGTCTTTCTCACCCTCTTTCAATATTCTTGCACTCAAAGAAACCCATCTCCCTCCAGAAGATATTAAATCCCTGGCCACTCTCTCCTACTTTCCCCACACATAAATACACACAGAGTCAGCCAGAAAGAGTAGGCACATTCCTGGATTCTCACTGTCCTTTCAAGATCTGTCTTCCACCATCACTCAAGAAACATTTTTAGGAGTTCACTTCACCTCTTTAATCACCTCTTCTGGGTCATTGTTGCAGTCATCTGCTCATCTGCAGATCACTCAAGAAATTTTCCTCCCTTCACAGTCTTGATTTCATAGTTGACCAGTTTAACTATATACTGTCTTCTAACACTTAATTCCTAGATCTTTTGTCCTCTAGTTGATTTATACCTTGCCAAGACCCCAACCCCAGATTATTCCCATTATCTGCCTGGAAAAAATAAAACAATTGTGCCAACTCAGTTGACTATAGGTTTATGTTATCCAAGCTCAACCAGGCCCTTATTGATGAACAATATTCCATTTATCTTTCCCCGATGGACTGTATCACATTCTTCAGAGCAGATGTTCCAAACATTCTATTATTTCTCAAGCTCTCTATCCTACTCCTTCAGAAGAGTTGCTTCTCAATTTACTGAAAAAATGAAGACCAGCTTCCATGAGTTCTCTTTTCTTCCATAGCTCAGAAACTCCTCCCCACGTCATGCCCCATATTCTTTCTTCTTTTGCTCTACTCTCTGAGGAAGAAGCAAAACTTCTCCTTGCCAAGAATCATCCCTCTACTTTGACCTTGATCCTGTCTTCTCCTCCCATCTTTCCCCTGGGAGTTTTCCTCACTGATCATTCCTCCTCTCAATGTTTATCTGCGGCTCCTTCCGCACTACTCATACACATTTCCAGGCCTCTCCCAATCTCAAACAAAACAAAACAGAAAAATAACAACACCCCCCTTAATTTGACCCTGTTATCCTATGTCTTTCCTCCTTTTCACAGACAAAATCCTAGAAAGAGTAAATTGTCTTCACTTCCTAACCCTAACCACTCCCTCATTTCTCAACTCCTTAAAATCTGGCTACCAACCCCACCACTAACTAAAACTGTTTTTGAAAAGATAACAAATCTCAATTGCAAAATCAGACAGCTTTTTTCAGTACCTGTCCTACTTGACCTCTCACCAGGTTTTGAAACTACTGACCATCCCTTCCTCCTGGTTAGTTTCTCTGTCCTCGGATTCCATGATGCTCTTCTCTTCTGGGTTCCTCCTGTCTATCAAGCCTCTACTACTTAGCTTCCTTCCTAAAGAAGTATCTTTATCCATCTTCTACCCACTAAGCATAGATGTTGCCCAAGGCCCTGTCCTATGCCTCCCTCTTAGCAATTTCTACTTTTGTTCTCTTTATCTGACGCTATCTCCTCTCTTCCCCTACTGAAATCTCTTCAATGGTTTCCTGTTGTCTCTAGGATAAATATAGAGTTCTCAATTTGACATTAAAAGCCTCTACAATATACTTCCCACCTACCTTTCTGGGCTTTGTTTTTGTTTTTTTCATTTTAACTTCCTTCCCAGACTATCAGTCCCAATTATACTAGCATATATATTTACTCATACACATTTCATGTCCTGCATCTGTGACTTTCTATAAGTAGTCCCAATGTGTCTGGAGTGTACTCCCTTCTCCTCTCCATTTCACAAATTTCCTAGCTATTTTCAAACCATAGCTTAGATACTACCTCCTCTAGGAGGCCTTTTTTAATTTCTATAATTATTCATTGGCATTTTCTCCCCGTTGGAATTATTTTACCCATGTTATCTTATATTCGTTACTTTCATTATTTTATACATATTTGTATACATTTGTGTATATATTTTTGCATATGTATATACACATTTATTATATTTACTTATGTATTTGCTGTATTCTTCCACTCTTTGAAGGAAGATGCTGTTTAATTTTTGATCATTTTGTCTTTGTCTGCCTAACTCAAGGCCTTGCATATAGTAGGCACTTGATGTTTGTTGAATTGAATGGAATGGCACTTCCATCTCTAAAGAGCCAACTTCCAAACCTATATATCCTTCCTTAATATCTCTCTTGGACTGCTGTTGGCAACATAAACTGCTTACTAAATGTCTCCAACTGAATGGTTTAGCCATATCTCAAACTCAAAAACTAAAGTCATTGTCTTTGCCCCAAAACACACCCCTCTCCTGAACAGTCCTATTCCTGTTAAGGATATCACCATCCTTCTATCCACCCAGGCATGTGACTCAAGAGTCATCACTGACCCTTAATTCTTCCTCACTCTCTCTTCCTCCCCATAAATCATCAGTTGCCCAGACTTCTCAGTTCTACAGCCACAGTACCTACCATATCTGTCTCCTTCTCTGCCTGCCCATTATCACTACTGTTGTCAGTCCCTCACCACCTCTGATCTCTCCTATCATAACAGTCTCTTTATTTGTTTCCCAGATTTTAGTATCTCCCATTTCCTGTGCATATTCAACAGTATCCAATTAATCTTCCAAAGGCACAAGTCTGACCAAGACACTTCCCTGCTCAAAACTCATCAATGGTTTCCCCTTTGTCTCCAGGATAAAACATAGATTCCTTAACATGCTACTTAGAGCCCTCTATGATCTGGTTCCAACTTACCTTTCTAGGCATTTCATATTCCAGCCAAACTGTGCTACTGGCTATTCTACAAACTTGGGATTCCATGCCCCGTCTCCATACCATTACATAGGCCATCCCTCCATGCCAGTAATAAACTCCTTCTTCATCTCTCCCTCTTAGAATCAATCTTTAGTTTCCTTCAAGGTTCAACTCAGGTTGCTCTTCTTGAAATCTCTCTTAATCTCCCAAACTGTTAGCTTTTTCCTGCTCTTCAAATGACTTCATATTTACTTTTATGAATACACATTATATTATCTTCTCCCATTAGAATATATATTCCTTGACAGCAAGGACTTTCTTCCTCTGTGTGTGTGTGTGCATTTCATTCATGGTATTTTATAAATAATAGGGACTTTAAAATGTTTTTGAACAATAAAATAACTGAACACTCTATATTTATAATGGATGTAATTATAATGATGGACCCAGAGAAAAGACAAGAAAATATATTTCCTACTTCTCACTTGAGATATAGGAATGTAATGTTGCATACACTGTCATAGTCAGCATGCTGGTTTCTTTTACTCAACTTTTTTTTGGTTAATCCACTGAATAGGGAGAGGGTGGAAATGTACATTCACAAGTATTATGTGAAAATAAAAAGCATCAATAAAACTTTTAAAATAATGAGAAAGTCATTTTAACATTATGCTTACAATAAATAAATTGAATTAAATTCAAGCTTTACAACAACCATGGAAGGTAGCTAGGACAGATATTATTCCTGCCCACCTCCTCTGTCTGATGGACTGAGAAAAGGGTAACAGTTAAGGAATTTGTCAAAGGGTCTCACAGCAAGGTGTGCATCAAATATAGGATTAAAAGATCACAGATCTCCAGATTCAGTCCCATCTTCTATCAGGACCTCACAGTTTCAAACAAATGCTGATTAAATGACACATGGTATTACAAGCAAGGGCAAGAACAGTATAAATACAAATGCAGAATAAAATAATCAGATAAAGGAATAAATGAGTTAGAACAAGATCAGAATTTGCTTTCTATCTGCCATCTAATGAAGTTCTCCTAATAAACCAGGGAGAGAAGAGGCTTTGAATCTTTCCACTTTGGTAAGAGAGCTATATGCCATTACATGTCTGTGAAATAAGAAACAATGGTGTTCCAAGTATCTGTGTTTCTGAATTCATCAGTGGTGATTATAAACCATTTTGAGAAGTTGTCAGGTCACGGCTGTTGTAGGATGGTTCTTTATAGTGCTATCATCTGTATTAAGACTATTGCTGTTGCACCATATACTGAAGTGAAAACACGGAAACCCAATCTCATTTAAATATCTGAATCCTTGCCTTTTAAAAAAAAGTTAGTTTGCGGAATTAAAATGGCAAAAGACTAGTTAATATGACTCACCTAGAAAGAAGGAAAATGGGTATAACCTCCCTTTTATTAAAAAGGCCATTTCTTTTTAGAGAAAAGGTTTAGAGATTTCAATTTCAAAATTTGGCTCCCAAGATCTGTATGTCTAGCAGATTTCAAAACCTCCAATAACAAGAAGTCTACCCTAGACTGAGAGAGCTACTCTCAAGACAATTCTCTGGTAGAAATTTCTTTTTTAAAAAATCACACTCTAGTGACTCAGGTTAAAGCAAGTTTCCCATCTGAATTATCCACTTTAATTGCCTCATTTTTCCATTTTACTAGTTGTAAAAAGGCCTATAGATGGTTAGGTGTTTTCAAAAATTCTTAGGGTATCATTTATCCATTTACTCTTCTGTCATTCAATAAGTGGCACCCTACATGCAAAAATGGTCTACAAAGGTGACTGTGCCTTTCCACAGTGACTAGGTCATATCCAGAGAAGTAACTTACTCACTTATAAGATCTGGCCCAAGCACCACTTAGCTTTATTCTGTAGAGTGTTGGCACATTCTCTTTCCCAAGGAGGTGTAGGAGTTACTATTAAAAGAGAGTGAACCAGGTGGGCTAGGTAAAGTTAACATGGATAGGGCTGACTATGTCCCATCTTATAAGCGGGCAGTGTCTTGATTAGGTGAAAGAATCTAATAATGTGCAAAGATGCCAGAAAATCTTCAGGGAAGGAAGGTATATCTAGCCATAAAGAATGTTAAGATTATACTGCTTCGCAGCTAGAATCTATAGAATGAGAGCATACATGCAACACAGATACATAGACCTCAAATATAACCCAGACTATGTAAGTCCAAATCATTCTTTTCAGAGTCAGTTTCTGCTTTCCTGTCAGTTCTGTGGCAAGAAAGAAGGAATTTCTTGGGTAAGCTGGTCCCTGGGAAGCAGCTTTTAAAACCCCTCAGGAATGTGATCATTTAGACTATGACAACAGTCAATGAGGCTCATAAAGTCTTGCTCCAGTCGGTAGACAGTAGATGATGCTGCATGTTGGCAGGAATGAATTTGGCCAAAGGTGATTCTATGAGTCTGTGTTAAAATTCATTTCTAAAATAAATATATGAATGAACAGACTCTGATTTTCACTCTTTTGGTCAGAACTACACAGAGGACAAATTTAGACCTGCCAAATGAAGGATTTTCATACAGACAAGCATGGAGAGGTTCCAAAGAAGAGAAAATTAAATTATCTTTTGATTGAAGAATGTTCTGCACTAAATGAGCGTTTCTAATTAAAAACATGCTGAGAAACCCCTACTTTCTGCTGAGAAAAAAATTCATGTGTGTAATGAAGCATAGAGTCTCACAGCTCTTATAAACCAGTTGAGCTACATTAAACAAGGCTGCAGCAGAAATGGTACCTCAGATAGCTCCAAACCTGGGAGACATAGTGAAATCACTATCCTAGTCATTTGGAGAACAATGCAAATTGCTGCTACTGAAAAGTTATTCTCTCATCCAACATCAGGATCTGGTCTGATGATATTCTTTTGAAATAGCTATGGGTGGGTTTGGTTTATAAAAGCAAGGTGTCTCCACTTGGACCATTTCACTGCCATTTTTTGGCTTGCTCTACTGGCCTGCCCCTCTGGTGCCCTGGAGCTGTGTAGACTACATTACTGTTTAGACTAAATGAATGTCTATTTAACTTGCTGTATGTATCTAATTATTTACACATTACCTCCTTCATTAAAATGTGAGCTCCCTGATGGCAGGGAGGATTTTGGTGTTTCTTTGGATTCTCAGCACTTAGCACAGTATCTGGCACATAATAAGGACCTAAATAAATGTTTGCTGACTAATTTTTTAGTAATGAACTCCTTGGGGAATCCTGGACAGACTCATCCTGATCCAAACCCAGTGGATTGTGCTCGAGCCAGAGAGGCCTTTGAAATGCAGCAAATCAATTAGCAGGCTCATTTGGCTCTCTGTTGGGTTGCCCAATTGCACCCCGTGCCAGCTACTCTGAGATTTCTGTACAGTAGGGGAAAAAAATATTGGTATCTAAGGCTGGATAGAAGCTTCTATGGGTAAGACTTATTCTGAATGTTCACTGAACCATCACCTACTTTTCAGAGGTAGTCCAGACAGAAACTGAAGGTAAAGTTTTGTTTTGTCCAACTTTTCTTCTGCCTTTGTCTTGCTGCCCATGCTGGGTGTCCTTACACTAAGTCCTGACCATGCTAGCCAGAAACTTTTATGTTGCTACTCAGGGATTTTTGATGCCAGCGGTTCTCTACCTTTACCACCACATCCCTTCAGAGAAACTTTTAATTGCCCCATGTTTCTTCTAACCAGGGCCTCAATCTCTGTGCCTTTCAAAGTGACAACTGCCTGATTTTATCAGTTAAACTGAGTGAATATGCTACTGAAAGAGAACTAAAGGACTTCTCCAAGGTAACTAACATGCACAGATTTTAACAATGGCCTTCTAGAAACCTCCCCACCTCCCTCACCCTTCTTTTCTAACTCACTACTGGCTCAAATGTCAGTCATTTCAGGCCTGGCAGGATGGGAAGAGGACTATGGCACCCCAGGCTAATAAGGATGATAATCTGGGGTTAGTAGGCTTTTCAGTGCCCTTGAAACCACAGAATGGTAGCCACCTACTCAGCTTATGAGTAGGGATTCATTATACAATGCCAAGCCAGACTCTACTTAAGTAAATTCCACAGGGTGAACAGCTGTCCTGCCATTCTGGATCAGATGGACAGGCTATAACTGGGTACTGTTAATGGTGCTGAAGTGATGCCCACCCCCTTACTTGCCATCAAAAGGATGACTGTGTGCATCGCCCTCTGGAATACTGAAGCCCACGGCTCTGGAGCAGAGTCAGGCATCTGTGCTAGAACAGACCAAAGGGGCCCTATATCCTGCAAACAAGAGCCCAGTGTTCACCCTGCAAGAAGAGCTACAGCTGTTGTGACCAACCCAGATCTGCTGGCTTAATGGTCCATAGTTGCCTGAAGATCTCAGGTCTTCTCTCTTAACACTGTGACAACTGAATAGACAGACAAGGGTTCTTACCCTGGGGTCCACAGACACCCCCCACCCTGAGTTCTGTGGATAGATTTCAGAAGATTTTGAATTTGGGGCGTTTTTAATATACATTTTGATCTTTGCTCATGCCCTGATTTTTGGACAGAAACGTGGAGGTAGAAATGAGAGGAATTTAAACAAATCGTAAGCTGACAATAAAGGTCGGGGACATTTGAAGCAAGTGAAATGATGGCATTCAATATGTGTGTTGTGAAATAATCCTACAAACACAGGTTCAGGACATTATGTTTATATCCATTTATTGTATATGACTGCCATCATCAGACAATCAACCATTAATTTTTGTGCATTGATCTTACAGAAGGTAAAATGCTTACACTGGGTAAACTAAAATTCTAGGGCAAAATGAGTGGCATAGGCTTTCATTAGCATTGTCTTTTCTTCTTTTGTTTTTTCCTATTTGAGAACAACAGGGATATGCCCTTCTCATCACTGAAAAGTGGTAGCAATTGTCTTTCCCCTACGTGAGTTTTTGCTATACTGAGACAAGTCTCTCCTGCAACTAGGCATTTTCTTTAGCTACATTCCTTGCCCTTGTCTCCAAAAAAAGGAGAGAATGGGTTTCCCAAAAGTTTCTTTTTTTCCCCTCCTCTTCCATAACAGAGCTACTTTATAAACTACCACATCACTGAAAACCCAGCTAGAAGAGACCTTAGAGATGCTCTTTGTTGTTGTTCGGTCATTTTAGTCACCTCTGACTCTTTGTGACCTCATTTGGGATTTTCTTGGCAAAGGTGCTGGATTGGTTTGCCATTTTCTTCTCTAGCTCATTTTACAGATGAAGATACTAAGGCAAATAGGATTAAGTGACTTGCCCAAGGTCACACAGCTAGTAAATGTGTCAAGTGTCTGAGGCCAGATTTGAACTCAGGTCTTCCTGACTCCAGACCCTGTCCTCTATCCACTGTGCACCTAGCTGCCTCAGAGCTACTCTAGTCTAGAGCTTCTTAACTTTTTTGTGTCATGGAATCTCCACCCTGGCATAGGTCATAGGTCAAGCCTATGAACCTTTTCTCAGAATCAAGTTGTTAAATGCATAAAATAAAATACGTACGATTGCAAAGGAAACCAAGTGTATTAAAATAAAGTTACCAAAACATTTTTAAAAATCCAGTTTACAGACACTCCTGATCTAGTCCAACCCTCTCATTTAATAAGTCGAAACTCTGAGGGTCTGTCATTTCATCACTATGAGTACTCCCTTCAACAATGCAGGCAGTCCCCCATAATAACTCTGCAGAGAGCCTTCAAGAGTTCCTAGAGCCGAGGCAGCTAGGCAGTACAGTGAGTAGAGCATCAACCCTGGAGTCAGAAGGACGGATTTCAAATCCAACCTCAGACACCTGACACGCTTACTAGCAGTGTGACCTTGGGCAAGTCACTTAACTCTAATTGCCTTGCCTTCCCTCCTCCAAAAAACGTTCCTAGAGCCAAAAATAATTCTCCATCCTGTAGCCTGCTTGGTGATGAGCCTCCCCAAACCTAGCCAGGCTGGTCCTCAGACAACAAACATACAGAAATAGTAGCTCTTCCAGCCTGGCAAGATCTGCCAGAGACTGGACTCCATTGCCATAGCCTTTGAGAATCCATGGACATCTGTGTTCGTATCCTGCCTCTTACTCCCTACGAGTGTGACTATGGGCAAGTTACTTCATTCATCTATAAAATAAGAGGGCTGGACAAGATGATCTTTAGGTCTTTTGCAGCCCTGAATCTATGCCCCCGTGACCTCCATGCTGGGATGAGTAATGAAGCCTCTCATTACATAGACAGGAGAACCTGAGGCCCAGACTGATGAGGTAACTGTCCCAAAGCCATACGTGGTCAGTGGCAGAGTCAGGACTCAAACTATAGTCTCTTCACTTCTATCCCAATATCTTCTGTACTACGCTATACTACGTCTAGACAAAATGTATAGCAATAAAGAGGAGGTGGGCGTTATTTTGGATATTAATTAGTAGGCTCTCTATATAAGTACACTCAAGATCTCAAAATACTTTAGCCTTGGACTCAGAAACTGGAACAGCTCTTTAAGATTTCTGGAGACTGATCATACTGTCTCTTTAAGAGCTGTTTATTGTCTTGAGTGGGTTTCTACTTGTAACCAATACCTTAGACTTTTATTCCCCAATGCATATACTGTCTGTGTGGAAACCCAAAGCTGCATTTCCTTAAGTTTTACTTAATGCTAAAATGCTCTAACAGGTGTTTAAAATCCTTTTAACATACCTGTCTGCAACCGATACTCCTTTACCATGAGTAAGTGGAGCACCATACAATTCTAACTACTTCTCCCCTTCTCTCCCCCAACCCCCCACCAATTATGTAATTCTCTCTGGATTATTACTTTAAACACTCCCGTGACGGGGACGCTTTCTTTCACTTTGCAACACTGACAAAACAAAAGCTGGCCAATTGCATTCCTTTCTAGCACAATGGACCTTCTCTCTTTGCCATTCAAAGGAGGCCTGTCAGGGTTCTCTTTAGAGAGGAAAATAAATGATAAATCCACTCTAGACATAAAACCCGACAACATATTTAGAGGGAGCGATTGAGTAACCTGATACTGGACTTTCTATTTGGTGTTAGAGGGAACAGACCAAAGTTAAATTCAGTACAGACAGGAACAATGTATATTCTATCCAGTTCCATGTGCAGAGGTAGAGATATAGCATGCATAAAATTATGAAAATTCTTTAGGTTTTATGTAATTGGAAGTGCAGGGGAGGAAACAATCATTTGCCTTGAAATATTGCTTTAAGAATAGAGGACAGATGTCTAGTTACCAAGGCAGACTTATAAAAAATTAATTACTTGCCTCATGCAGGTTACCCAGTATTTGGCAGGTAAGCAAGCAAGGGCCTATAATGGAGCATCTGGCTTTTGGTTAGGCCTGCATTTTAATTTTAACCGTGTTTCATTTCAACTCTTGGGTACATGTCAATACGCAGTAATCTGACAGGTCTGGAGCAGAGTTTCTGCTCTTTTGTGACTCTCAAATGGATGGCTTCTAATTGTAACTAAGTAGTTTTGCCATCAAATAATAATTTATTTCAGTAATAACTATTTAACTAGCTTTCTTTCCAGTTTAATAATCCATTCTAAGGAAGCATTCCAAAATAGAAAGAGATACGATATCCATTTATAACAAATCACATAAGAAAAATGGGACTAAATCAGTGGGTACAATAAACCACCTCATTTGATGTTAAATAAATATATAGAATCCTGTTATTTGTCCGCAGTATTAAAATACTGCTGACAAAATTATTTCTTACATTATTTAAAACTTTGTAAACTACATTTGGTTCCTTGGAGAAAAGGCACTATACATAATGAAAAAGCAACAGTAACGGCAGCGCTATTTAAAATGCCAGATTTAAGAGTCTAAAAAAAAAAAGAGTTATTTCCAATATGCACAATGCCTTGTTCTAAGGTTATCTAATTTCTCATGGGCTGGCAAAAATATTCCTTATAGAGTCATGAAAGGAAAGCAAGCTCTGCAACCACACTGCATACAGAGGGCTGATGAGGCACTGTCAGATTTGACACATGCCTCTAAAGTAAGCAGACCCACCTAGAACAGCTACCGTTAAAACTATTCTAGCGGTACATGCACATATTCCATGGAAGGGCAATCGAGGCTTCCTGATCTTATGCCAAAGGCAGGATTATTGATTGGTTCACTCACATTATTGCTTGTCAGAATTTGAGTTTTCGATTCTAATTCTACCCTCTTTTGCCAAATCTCAGTGTCAGCTAGTCACTTTCCTCCACAAAGATTAAAATTCCTTACTTTCAAGGCATGATCAACTTTGCAATGTAACTGTGAAGGGACAGCTAAGAAGCTATTTTGTACATTTTAAATGTTGTTTTTTTTTTGAGAGCTTATTATTAAATGGTGGCAGAACTCACTTTGTTTTAGTCCTATGGTTAAATGCGAGTCCAGGGTACTGACCATTCTGTTCTCTTGATGCTGACCTGCATGTGAAATTCGTGCTTGGAAATATTAAGCTCAATCTGACCTGTGGTTCAGACTTGGGTTAAAATTCTGCTCCTTTGCAAGACTATAAAGAAGCCATTCAATGCAGAACTCAGGAGAACAAACCTCCAAATGAAGTCACGTCGAGGGGTGGGAAAAGAAACAGGATGGAGGAGGAATAAATAGTCCACAATATTTTTCCAGGGTGTCTGATTGATGCCATTTTGACTGTTTCATTAGCACAGCTGGTTAGGAAGCTGCATTGGCCAGCAGCTTTTGTAGGCCCAGACTGCAGGTAAATTGGGAGATGAGTGTAGAACACTTTTCTGCCCTCTCACAGGCACTGCTGTGCCCTACAGAGTCAGAAAGGCAGAATTAAGAAGATTCTTCTCTATTATTAAAAATAATGGCATTGGTAATGACTGTCGTGTTTATCCAGGTGCCCAATAGGAGAGGTTTGCTATGCAAGTACTTCAGAGTTAATCTGGTTGGGAGGAAAAATCTTCTCTGATATCTTACAGATATAACTTAAAGCAGCAGAATATAGCCTTGTCACAGTCTTTTTTGGAACTGCCAAAAAAAATTTGTTTTGGTTGCTTTTGGACCTGAAGACCATCTTATTCCATTCTGTTGTAAATTATAATCTTTTGAAGTGTAGACAATTTGTTAAAAATGGTATCAAAGAATTCTTATGGAAAGTAGCTAACCCTACTATTTCCTTGTCATTTGAAGAACTGCCATCAGATCATCTTGGGTGAAATGAAGTGTGCTGAACCAGCATTCAAGAAAGCCAGGTTCTACAGTTATCCTTTCTACATCACAATTTTCCCTATCATGATTTCAACATATCATAGGTAAGCATAAGAAATTAAATCGGAATTTTAGGAGAGTTTTCTGGAAGCCACAGATGACACACAAAGGCCAGCAGGTAACACAGGAAAAGTTTTAGAAACTTAGAAATGTGTAGAATATATGTATTGTATAACATAGCTTATGACCAAATACGTAATCCAAATTTTACAATAAGGTACTATAAATACCCGATAAAAGAAAAATAAAAAAATTCAGACTTCTTCTCTCTGGTATATTAAAGGAGGGCCAAAAATTTTATGCAGATTTTCCAGATCATGGGGACACCATCCCCCTTACCCCCACAAGGTGGAAGGGATAACTATAGTCTCAATTCTACCATTGACTAGCTGCATTGGTCTACCTCTCTGGGATTCTGTTTCCTAATCTTTAAAATTATAAGTTGAGACTAGGTTGCCTCAAGACTCCTTTCCAGTTCCAATGTTCTATGAATCTATAATGTATCCAAAAGGGATGACCCATTAGTCACCAAATTGTAAAATTTGAGAGTCGAAAGGTACCTCAAAAGACTATCTCATGCAACTCACACACACACAAAAAAAGGCATCTCCACTAGGTACCTGGCAAGTGGCTGTCTGACCTCTCTGCTTGAAGATCTTCCAGGCTGGGGATCTCACCACTTCTTGAGGAAGTCCATTCCATTTTTAAACAGCCTTAGTCGTTAGAAAGTTTTTCCTCACATCAAGTCTAAATAGCCTCTTCAAAACTTAAACTTGCTGCTCCCGGTTCTGCTCTCTGGGATCAAACGCACAAATCCAATTCCACGTCCATATAGCACCCCTTCAAATATAAGAAGTCTACTACCCTATCCCCCCAGAGCCTTTCCTTTTCCAGGATACACATCCACAGTTTCTTCATATTACAGATGACTATTTAAAAATAACCAGTGATTGTCCTTCTTATATGCTCACTCACATTTGCATAATTCAAAACCAGCTAAGCAGAACTTAAAATGTGATTTTAACATGAAAAGTAAATATTGATGGGGCATGTATATCAACTTCTAAACTCACTGAAAATTAGCTCATTCTAAACTGCAGTCTTACCTTGGAATGCCTCATTTAACTTCAACATTGTTTCTGTGTTTTCCTTCACCAAAATGATTTTAAATTTTGTTTCTTACCTGCCTTACATCTCTAAATATTTGCTGATTCTTCATGCAAGAGAAATAGGAGCAACAGAAAGATAAAAATGTCAATTATAACAAACAACCTTAAGGTTTACAAAGTATAACAACCCAATGATGTAGATAGTCTATTCTTATTTCCATTTCACACATGTGGAAGACTGAGGCTCTAAGAGGTTGTGACTTGCCTGAGATCACCCAGCTAAGATTGTGTTTAAGGCTGCATTTGAAATCAGTTCTCCTGACTCTTAGTTCAAATATAGCACACCACCTCTTCAACGTCTGGGGCTGGAAGTAGATGACCTTTAAGGTCCCTTTGAGGGCAGGGACTTTTTTTTTTTTTTTGCTTTTCTTTGTATGAGCAGTATCTGGTAGATAATAACTAATTAGTAAACACTTGTTGCTGCATTTACTGACTCTAAAATCCCAGGATTACAATGAAACTGCTGAGTTAAGCTAATACAAAAAAGTCAAAAAAGGTGTTTTTAAAATATCCTCTTCAGTAACCACTTGGAAGAAACAATGTTCTCTTTCCCTTTCCTTCATATAAGGGAAAGGAAAAGGAGAACAGTCACAAAAATTGTTGTTTGTGCCCTATTACTTACTGATAAAAGGGGGGATTAAAGAGCAAACTGAAGATCTGACTCCACTCACAGAGCTTTACTCTAAGTGAGAGGCAATCAGAAGGTGTCCCACAATAATGAACAGATGGCTGAATGGGAAAATAAAGGCAACCATTCTAAAATGATCCCCTATGGCCACTAGTTTCCAGTCAATGCCAAGATGTTATGTGCTCTATGCACAGTTATCATAAATCAGAGTATCCTATGGTGCTCAGAAAACCGATGTCATGAATAGAAACTTTCATCAGAGATCAGAGACAATGATAACATTAAGAAAGGGGCAGATTCTTACTATATAAATGATGTCTTTTTAAAAGTGTGCCTTAAACTGGAATCACAAAATAAGTGTGGACAAGGTAGGACTAAAACAACTTTTTAAAAATCAGGTACAGACAGAATCAAGAGATGACAAAGGTTTAAAAAAGGGAGAACCCAATTCTTCCTTCAAAATTCTCTTTTACATCTAGTTAGCATCATGAAAAATATTGGTCAGATTGTACAACAGCAGTTCAAAGTGTGGTCCAGGGACTCTTGGTGATCCCCAAGACCCTTTCAGGGGGTCTGCAAGGTCACAACTATTTTCATAAAAATACCAAAATGTCTTAATTTCTAATATGGTAATTATCAGTAGATATAACCAATATAAACAAAAGCTCTTGAGGAAATCCTCAACAATTTTTAAGAATGTAAAGGGGTCCTGAGACTAAAAGGTTTCAGAACTGCTGCTGTACAGAAGAGATAACATGAATGAAATGCTGACATCATCTTAACTCACCTCTGTCACCTCTACAGGGTTTTACAAATGACTACAAAATAATCCACAGAACACTATGAATTCTGTATTACTTCCTATTGAAATTCTTCATGTCTACTAGCAATCAAATAGGACATACCATTGGAGGTTGGAGAGAGGTAGAATATAAGTCACAGAAATAGCTGCCCATTTATCTAACCATTCATCCAGGGAAATAGACAGACTGTCAGAGAATCAGCTGGAAAATAAGTCAGACAAATGGACAGACAGCTAGGAAGGTGGCATACTGAGGGATACAGCAGGAGAACCAACATTTGGGGCAAGATGATGAAAGGGAGGATTTCTAGAAACCATTGTTTTAATTATAAGGCAGGTAAACCACAGCAAAGATCTATTTAGAATGATTGCCTCATTGAAAAAAAAAATCCCCAATTAATCTTTTGAAAAACATCCACCCACCACCAGATCCATGAACAAATTTAACCTTGCTTGAGTTATGTTCTACAAATAATAGTGTAAATTGTGTATTTTAAGGTAAATTAAATCCACCTCCTTTTCATTAAATTTCATTATGCAACATAAAATTGGCTTTAAAATAGAGGAGGAAAAAAATAGGCTAGTTAAATAATTTAATTTTTTGAGAAGACAGAGGCCCTCCAACTGATCTTTGTACCTTATTAACCACTATCTCCTGGGAAGCTGGCATGGCACAACTTTCATGCTATTCTCCTTTCTAAAGTGAAGCTGGAGAGAAGTAACATGTTCCCAAAAGGCCAGAAATTGCTATCAGCATCCTGAACTCCGGAACATACTTTTAGGGGAAAGAATCTACTAAGACAAGAGTTCTTAATCCAAGTTCCATGAGTTTGCTATCTGTCTATCTATCTGTCTGTCTATCTGCCTAATTGTTTATCTATCTATAAACATCTACAGATCATATCTGGCTTCACCAGACTACCAAAGGGATCCATGACTCAAAAAAAGATTAAGAACTACGGGACTAAGACGACAATATTTAATCCCAAGGTGTCTTATTTTTTTGTCTTTGTATACTCAGCATTTGGCACATAGGAGGTGCTTAATAAATATTTGCTGATTGATTGATAACCATGTCGCCATATTTTATCTAAGCATTGGCAGAGAACAGCTCAATGAACTTAGAAAAAAAGCCCAAGCCTTTCCCAAGCAGCTTTTACAATAAACCTTCTCCTTTGATAGCTGCCAACAAACAGCTGCCAGATCATTTTACTTTTAGGTTTTATCGTCCTTTTGCTCCTTTCAAACAATCTTTAATTTTGGAAGTAAGAAGTGTGAAAAATATCTACTTTTTTAAATATGGCTGTCTTAAAATGCGGCTATAAAAGTGAGCTCAGTCTGGGCTGTTGAGTGCTTGTGTAGATTTTACTGATGAACTGCAACCCAGCTAGCAGCTGTTTGCCAGTTCTTTATGCTCCCCAACATGAGGAGGACGGCGTTTCCATCTGTATGAAAGGGTGGTTTGACTATTAACGCTTCAGGGAAGGGGGTGGTAGTGAAAAAAGGATGCAAAGGATGATAATGATTTCATCAAGAATAGAGCTACTCTCACAGAACTGGAAGCAAAATTGGTACCCATTAATCGGAGAAGAGCTGAAAAAATTAGGGTATGTGAATGGCACAGAATATTATTATACGGTAAGAACTGATGAACACGAGGAATTCTGAGAAATGGAAACATTTATATGAATGGCTGCAGAGTAAAATAAATATAAGCAAGAGAACAATATGCACAATGACCACCAAAAAAAATTAAAAGATCCTTAAAGGAATCGATCAATAAGCATTTATTCAACATTACTGTGTTCCAGGTACTGTGTTAAGTACCAGGCATACAAAGAAAGAACGAAAAAGTCAAACTTCGAGTAACTGAAAAAAACAGTGAAAGTACCGAGGAACATCGAATGAAACACACTTCCTTCCACTTTCTGCACCCCACCCCGATATACACACGGAGCAGAGAGCACTGAGACTCAGGAGACCTGGGTCCTGCTCTCAGATCTTTAATTAATTGGCTGTGTATCCTTAAGCAAATTGTGCTACCTCGCTGGTCCTTGTTGGCAAAACAAGGGCTTAAGAATATTTAAGATACTTCCTAGACCTATTATCCGTTATCCTGTGAGCTTAAGCAAAAAGTAAATCACATGTTTTTTGGACTAACATTTGAAAAGTGACTAATAGAATAATTATAATAGCTAACATTTATATGATCCTCATTACAACCCTGAGAGACAGGTGCTATTATTATTCTCATTTTATGGACGAGGAAACTGAGGCAAACAGAGGTTAAGTGATTTGGCCAGGGTCACACAGCTAGGAAGTGTCTGAGGCCAAATTTGAACTCAGGTCTTCCTAACTCCAGGCCTGGTGTTCTATCCACTGCTCCACTATATTTAAAGGCACACTTCCATCTTCAAATAAGTTTATCACTAGTTTATTCTCTCTGAATATATACTTAGGGTTTTCATGCTGAAGGACAAGATGGCCTTGAGGTTTTTTGTTTGCTTCTTTTGCTAGGATAATTATCAAAATGAATGGCAAGTATGATTGGATGGATATAGGAAGGGAAATAATCAATTTACATAGGAAAGCTCTGGGTATGTACCACATATGAGTATGAATGAGTTCATTCATTAGTCTTTTTACAGAATTGTCATTCCAGTGGTCAAAGACTCACCACTTAGAAAAACAGGCAGTACAATTCTCATCTTGTTTTTGTTCAGTTATTTTTCAATCCTGTCTGACTCTTCGTGACCCCATTTGGGATTTTCTTGGCAAAGATACCGAGTGGTTTGCCATTTCCTTCTCCAGTTCATTTACAGATGAGGAAACTGAGGCAAATAGGGTAAAGTGACTTGCCCAGGGTCACACAGCTAGTAAAGCCAGATTTGAATTCAGGAAGATGAGTCTTCCTGATTCCAGGCCCAGCACACTCTGGCCATTGCATCACCTGGATGTCTACAGTTTTCAAATACTAGTTGTAATACTGATGGCTAAAAGGAGTTGGCCATGACCTTATCAAGCTAATCTGGGGTCTCCTCCTTTTGCAGTCTAATGTTACAGTAATGCTTTTGAGAAGTAAGGATAAGGTTAGGGTGTCAGAACCTGCTGGTGTTAAAGGATATGCTAAAATAACAAAGGATAAAACTTTGTGGTTATTGAGTTACGCCAAAGACAGGGAGTTTTCTATTTTTGTGTGTTTTATAATTACATGCAAGGTCTATTTTTAGCCAACTCTCTAGTCCACTGTCTTGAAAATTAAACTTTAAAAACCTCTATTCTTTCTT
>CM053622.1:174441168-174515299 GCA_028646595.1 Phalanger gymnotis
TTCTTTCTTAGTTACCTCAGTTTCATATACATAATTCATTTGGCCCCATTAGTTGTAGGAAATGCTTTACGTTACTAACAAATAAATAATTTTCCTTTCAAAGAAACTTGAATTTTGCTTCTTCTTCAAGAACATTTTCTTTTTAGTTCAGCTAGTCAATAGATGATGTTGCTGCTTTAACATGCTTCCTTTCCCATGTTCTAGCCTTTCATTTAAAATCATTTTAAGAAGATAGTTATTTCTATTTCTGAAAAAGTCATAACTTTTCACAAATACTTCATTTTTAAAAGTATACCTGCAAATGTTCCACATGTATACATCCCTTTATAATGATGATCCTACTTTATTCAGTACATATGATAGCTGGATAACAGAAATGCAAACGCTTTTATTATATGTATCACTGTGGAATCAAATTCAAGATGAAATACAATAACTTTTCTGTGTCAAGCAATACTGCTTATTAAGAAGTCTTAAAAAAGAAAAAGCAAATTATCCACTTGCTCCAATTCTTTATTTGTTTTTCAAACTATGACCCAGAAATGTAGTAAGGAAATTTGGATGTGTGTGTATGTATTTCTCAATTTTTTCCCCTTCACTTTTTCCTGGTCACCCTTAGTTGATGCTACTTGCTTTATTAAGAGAGAAGTTTGAAGGGGGACGGAGGAGTTCTATCTGTGCTTAGGAGTATGATGAGGGACAAAAAGTTTGAGAATTACCACTCCAAATAAATGTACAGACTCAGAGTGTTGGAAAGGGAGCAGAGAGGGAGATAGGCAGAGATTAGGACTAAACACCTGAAGTTTAAATTTAGCCAAGATCCTCAGGAACTGAGAAAGAAGAAGTTCCACTTTTATTAGAAGTTCTACAAATGGCCTAGGGTCATTTTCATTTTTCACTCATGCAAAAAGAATGACTAATGATATTTCTTTAGTGCATTATAATTAGAAAATACTTTGAATGCATTGTCTTATATTAGCTTCACAACAGCCTGGTGAGGCAAGTAATAATACTATTAATTAATATTTATTTGTATAACACTTTAAAGTTGACAAAGCATTGTACAAAAACATTATTTCACTTGATTGTGTCAACAACCCAATGAAGAAGGCATAACAGATATCATTCTCCCATTTTGCAGATGAGAAAACAGAGTCTCAGGAAGTTGTGACTTTTCAAGTTCAGACAACTAGTGATAGAATCAGAGTTTGAAACCCAGTCTTCAGACTCCCCATCCAATATTCCAACTCAAAGATCCCCTCCCCCAACTCCTACTACCAGAAGAATAACTTAGTTGTGAAAATGGACATGGTTACCTTTCCTAAACAGTCCCAATTTCAAGGGAAGAAATTATACTTTTAACAAGATTGCAAAAGAAATGTACTTGGTCAGATCACATGTCCTGATTTTGATTCAGAAACTACATAGTCACCATGGAAAGGTTCATAGTCAACCACGCCAGAGGCTGGATATAACCCTGAAATAGCATCACTCCCTTGAGAATTACTGTTTTTTCATGCAACACAATGAACCAAGTTGTTGAAATGCACTGGGTTTGATTGACATAGCTCCTTAAAGCCAAGAGTGGTGACATTTGAGATGGTTTTAAGTGGCATGGTGGCCAGGGTCACAGAGAAGTATCTGGAGGTATGCATATGAGTGTAAAAGAGCATGGAGTGCTCCCTGTTGCACTCCTCCTCCTCTTAATTGTCTGTTCCCACCCCAGGTATTTTGCCCAAAGGAGAAACCTGTTTAATTTCCCTAACCATTTTTTTGTCAGCAAGCTCATATTAAAATGGTCAAACAGCTGGCTCCCCTTCTTGCATGGGACTATTAGGTTATTGCCAGTCCTCTTCCTAATGAAAGGTACTATAACTATCTCCCTGATAACCTCATCTATTCTGCTCTCAAGGAAATGAAAGATTTAGCTCACCACTTGAAGTACAATGCCCAGCTCAGTCTCAGACTACAAAAACATCCAGTCTGTAACTACAACTTTCTCACTCCTTGCCCCAAAACAAAGAAACAGAGGATCACATATTTAGAGCTGGTGGGTGCTTAGAGGCCATCTAGTACAATTCTCTCATCTTACAAACAAGAGAATTGAGGACCGGAGAGGAAGGACAGCTTCACTATGATCCCACAGATAAATAACAAAGGCAGGTTTTGAACTCTAGTCCTCTGACCCCAGTGAGAATATTCTTTCCACTGTATCATCCCAAATCATCTCACCAAGAAAAGGTTAAAGTGTTTTTAATTAGGTTTTTTTTTGTTTTTTTTTTGCAGGGTCAGTATATCACCACTAACTGTTTCAAACTCTGTGGCTCCAGCCATCCCCTTGATAAGAGGCTTGATCTGCATAGCTGCAGCCTCATACCATCATCCACGGTCCATCCAAACCTCACTCACACACCAGGGAGGTCCTGAGAGTCAATATTGTGTACCAACTAGCCATATGTTAAGCGTAAAAGGAGAATACCAAGTTGACTTTACTGAGTAATCATCATACATTGATAGCTAGCATTTGTATTGTGCTTTAAAATTTTCCAAAAACTCCAAATACCACCTCATTTTATCCTCAGGAAGTAGGTGCTATTATTTTCTTCATTTTACATATGAAGCAACTACGGTTGAAAGAACTTGACTTGCCCAGGATCGTGTAGCTAGTAACTAAGTGTCCGAGGCCAGAGTTGAATTCTTGACTCTAGGTCTGGTGCTCCTAAGGTACTTCATTGGCATGGGACCTTCCTTATTTTCTCAGCAGATCTTCAAAGTAGGAAACTGGGGACAGTGGGAAGATAGGGCCAGGAAGCTAAGGAAGCTGGCCAATAGCTACTCAAATAGCTCACAGCTCAACCCCACCATTACTAAACAGATATGTGTGTCTACGTATATATGTATATGTTTGTGTGTTTGTACGTACAAGGGAAACTAAGTGGTACAATGGATAGAGACCTGAGGCTGGAGTCAGGAAGATTTGAGTTCAAATCTAGCCTCAGACACTTATAAGCCATACGACTCTGGGCAAGTCACTTCACCCCTTTTTTGCCTCAGTTCCTCATCTGTAAAATAGTGATACAATGGAGAAGGAAATGGTAAACCACCCCAGTATCTTTGCCAAGAAAACCTCACAGACAACAGCCATGGGGTCACATAGAGTTGGACACAACTGAACAACAACAAATATGTGTGTGTGTGTGTGTGTGTGTGTGTGTGAGAGAGAGAGAGAGAGAGAGAGAGAGAGAGAGAGAGAGAGAGAGAAATTAAAACATTAAAACTGCACTAAGACTTCTGGGACACCCTGTGTGTATAGGAAACTCTTCAATTGTAGTGTCCTCCATTCTCCTGTAAGTGCCCTGCACAACTACAGAGGTCCTGACCTATCTTTCTCCTATTCAACGTTCCTCCCTCTCTACTTCTTCCACTCCATAGGGATAAGCTATAAAACACATATCTTACATCCAATTGAAGTTCTGTAAGATGCCATACATCCCAACCAGAGACAGAAGGAACTAGTAAAACACAGAGGTAGATTTGACTGGGTATTTATTATACCACTAATCTTCACTGAGTATTATCCTTTAAGGAGACAGCCACATTCTTAAAGAAAGAACATAATAGAAGACTACTCAAGTTTTAAGTTACTCCAGAGAAGTACTATGTCCTATAGGTTTTACTTCTATTAACTCATAGAAGTTTTAAACAAGTCACTCACCCTCTGTAAGTCAATAAAGACCAAAAGATTTAGAGCTGGAACCATAGAAGTCATATAAGGCAACTCCTTTATTTTAGAGATGTGGAAATTGAGGCCCAAGAAAGCAAAGTGACTTAAGGTCACATAGTAAGTGACAAAACAAGGATGTGAAGTTAAGACCTCTGACTCTGAAGCCTGTGCTTCATTCTACTTCTTCACCAAGCTGCATGCTGACTTCCTGACTCATCTTCATGAGTTCAAATCTGGGCTCAGACAATAGCTGGGTAACCTCAGGCAAGTCACTTCACCCTATTTGCCTCAGTTTCCTCATCTGTAAAATGAACTAGAGAAAGAAATGGAAAACCACTCCAGTATCTCTACCAAGAGCCACCCAAACGAGGTCAAAAAGTTGGACACAACTGAAAAATGATCGAACAATCTACCTCGTAGGAAGAGTGATAACGACTATATTCTTGGTGAAATATTGTGCAGGGACTAATGATATACTAAAAGCTTTGGATTTCTGGAAAGAAAGGTGGTAAATATATGTAGCATAGTCCCGTGATCTCTATGGTTCCTATACTTTCCTAAGAAAAACTACAGTAAATCTATGTCCTCGACTTTTACTGAAAACACTGTTTCTCTATAATAACATTACTTTCATTTCTCCTCCTTACCGGTCTTCTTCCCTTTCTCAGTACACCATCTTTTCCACTTAGCAATAGCATGCTTTCATTCACTAAAAACTGAAGCAGGAGAGGGAAGGGAAATGTCTGTAGTTATTTAGGCTAACTAAAATACTGGCATTTTCACCACTTTTTCCACCTAGCAAGGTGGAAACTTGAAATGTCAGACTGGCCATGGTGCACTGATGTCTGCAGAGACTTGAGTAGGTATTAATTGGCATCAAGTGTGTGGCTACAAATATCACTTTAATATCATTCACATATGTTCAGCTAAAGTGCTTAGCTTTTCAGCATGCTTCCTCCTCACTCTATTTCACTGATTTTTGGCATTGAAAACCAACCATTTGTTTCTGTGGCCTCCCTTTCCTCTCTCCCTCTTCATTTATCTCAATGGAATAAATACACAAATACTGTAAGCCCTGCTGAGGTCCTTTTCCAACTTGTATGATTTTCCAAATAACAGGGTTGGGGAAACCAGTTTCATGATTGGGGGCAAAGAAAAGAAACACTATGTACCTATTCTGTACAACCTGGAGCTCTAGGCCAAATGAAAAGATTATCATCTCTAATGTAGTCCTTAAAAGTTAGTTACTTACCATAAAAAAACTTTCAAAATTTATTAGGTCGAACCCGTGACAGAAAGAAAAAGCAAATCTCCCCAAAAATTTATCTGGGTTTTTTTTATTTTTTAATTTTCTCTAGACAGAAAGCAGTGACAGAAGGTAGATGTTATGTCTGCCTCCTTTCTACCAATGAGGCTTGCTGGTCAAAGACCTCATCCTCAATGTCCTAACCCCAAAGCAAAGTAAACCATATTTTTTTTTCAAAATGTTTATGAGGTGGGGAAATGCCACACTGAGTCACCATTAAAAGAGCCAAATTCTAACCTTAGATGTATGCAGGAAAAGTACTAAAGTCAACATGAGCTGCAGACATTCATCTGAGGGTAGAATTTGGCTCAGAAACCCTGGGCTCCTTTTACATAGACCTCTGCTGTCTGACTGTTGTCTCTGTGCTCCTCTCTTCACTTAGAATTTGCTCACCAACTTGACCATGTTTATTATTCCTGAATGATAACAAGACCATGTGGCATTTCTCATACATAAAGCAGTGAGGAAAATAAAATGCCCACTCCTTCCAGTCTCTTTATGAAGCCAGGATGTGGGATGGACACACACACACACACACACACACACGAACACATCACCAAGTTGGAGGGTCTTCAGAGCTCAAGTTCATAGCTGAATGGGAAGCCTCTTTACGGCATTCTAAACAAACTCTATCTAGCCTTTACTTAAAGAGATTCTCCTTCTTTTACTTAAGAGAAAGTTAGAGACTACCAATTGAGCCATTTTACTCTTTTAGAGAGATGCCCTTTGTGGGACAACACTGGAATGAGAGACTTAAAAAAAGGTTGAATGTAACTGACTCACAGAAAGCATCAATTAATGACATTTTTAAAAAAAACTATATTTTGCTCTTTTACCAGATGTATGTGTATATACACATACATGCATATTTATAAAGACAGCTAGAGAGTATAATGGGCAGAGTGCTAGACCTAGAGTCAGTCAATAAGTATTTATTAAGCACTTCATATGTGCCTGCCAGGGACTAAGCTAAATGCTGAGTTCAGATCTGGCCTCCAGTATTTACTAGTTGTGGGACCCTGGGTAAGTCACTTGACCTACATCTGCTTCAGTTTCCCCATCTGTAAGACATGGATGATAATAGCACCTACCCCCTAGGGTTATTGTGAGGACAAAATAAGATCATATTTGTAAAGTGCTTTGCAAACCTTAAAGAGCTATATAAATGCTGGTTATTTATTATTATTATTATTATCATTATTATATGATACGTAGCATCAATAGTTTCTTCTTTATATGTAGTCCTTAATTGTGGCAAATAAACCAAAGATTCCCTAATCCAGGCCTTATCTTTTTAGACAGCAAGAGTCCAGCTCTTAGAATTAATAAATCAAAACAAAAGGGAAAGAGAAGAGATTTAACATCAAAAATGAGGTATATGGTCATAATCTCTGGATGGTCACTGCAGCAGTAAACTGAAACTTTAGCCAGGTCTGCAAAAACCCAAAAACCATGTTGTGATCTTTCTCTTTTTTTTTTTTTAGCAAAAGCTAGAAACACTGGTCCTGTAATGACTGAAGGAGAGGTGTCCAAATAGCATCCATCTGTTGAATTAGTTAGAGGGTTATCTAAATCACTGGGCAAATGAAGTCTAAACAAGGTTTAATGTCAGGTGAAATGGTCAGATGCACAGGTTTGCCAGTGTCCATTAAATAGTGCACTGCCAACCTCAATCCTTTCCTAGCCCTAGGCTTGTGCATTTATACATAACCCTGGGTTATCAGCTACAAGATGGGACTCAGGATAGTTTCATATATAAGGTTGATGTAGACTGTAAGAACAGCTTGGTACTATGGTTTATTTTTTGGCACCTGCCTCATGGTTTATAGACCAGGCTGTGATCACAGAATCATAGAGCTAAAAATGATCTTAGCTATTATCTAGTCTACACCCATCTTTTTCTAGATGAGAAAACTGAGCTCCAGCAAGCATTAAGTTACTGTTCCACAGTTACCTAAGGTAAGTCAATGGGCTGGGTCCAGCTTTGATTTTCACTATTTAAACTTTGGCTTTTGTTTAGTCATTTCGGTCATGTCCAACTGTTCCTGACCCTATTTGGGCTTTCTTTGGCACAGATACTTAAGCAGTTGGCCATTTTCTTCTGCAGCTCCTTTTATAGATGAGGAAATTGAGGCAAACAGGGTAAAGCAATTTGCCCAGGGTCACACTAGTGACTATTAAGTGTCTGAGACCAGATCTGAACTCAGGAAGATCAGCCTTCCTAACTCCAGGCCCAGCGCTTTATCCACTGTACCACCTAGCTGCCTGGAAAAAAGAACCTTTGACTCAGACTGTGGCTAAAAAATAAATGAGATCTGGCCAAAGTACTCTGAGTTCCTCACGATAATCCTGACAAATATTAAAATTTACTCGTTGAAGACTTGTCACTTAGAAATTTTTTTTTTAATCTTCAGATTGTCAGGTTGTTAACTTTGCCTTCTTTTCATTCTCTTTTTCTCTATCCTAAAGCACATTAAGAATTTAAACACCACCATGGGAGCCCCTCAAATCCATCAAAAGAAGCCATGAAGGTTCCCTCTACTCTCCCTCAGTGATGCATACTGCCACCATCTGGAAAGTTAGAAGAATTCCCATGGTGGGCCAAAGCATCTTTGCTTGTACTGCTCATCTTCAAACTCAGTGATTTGATTTTCTGGCTTCTGATTTCAATTTAATCTGTTTATGATTTGCAAGGGATCTATGAGCCATGAGTAATAGAAAATGTATATGGCTAGACAAACCAAGAAGAAAAGTAGCCAGTGACCTGACTTCCTCACAAAGACTATATTGTCTTAGATACCAATCCATCTTCCCAACATTGTCCACTTAGCAGAAGCCTGTCTCGAGGTTTAGTATGTACATTTTTTTTAGGTTTAAAACTTTGGTTCAATCAAAAGATCCTGGAGAGAAACATCACATGGTACTTTTGCTAAACATTAATAAAGAGAAAACCAGCATCTAGAATACTTTCTTAAAAACAAAGACAACACAAACACCTAGACTGCTTATGATATGAGAGGATCATTGTGGAAGGAAGGAAAGTAGAAAAGAGGGAAGAAGAGGCAAAGGAAGCAGGGAGAAAAGAAAGGAAATTAATAGAAGGAAGAGCTATGCTATCTGCAAAAATAGGACATAGAATACCAAAAAGTATAAACTTCAGGTGGCATGTCAGAACAAACAAATCTTCCTGTCTTAAAAAAATATCGATACCTGAACAATAGGGTGTCCTCCTGCAGATGCCTTCACAGCCCCTCGACTTCCTTCAGTCTCGTAATGAGCTCTGTGGTGGGATTTGGGCTGTACTTCGATCCTAAGTTCATAAGGTCCTGAGTGAGATGGCAGCTGCCAATCAAGGGCAGGCAGAGATGGGCTAAAATGGAAGACGAAAGAGCATTAAATATTAATGACTAGTATATTAACACAAACCACAAGTATCTGAATCTATTACTTTGGGGGCCAGGATTAGCAGTCCATCCTTCACCATCTTACATTAAAAATTTCCATCAATAAGGATAATGTCCTGACATAAGTAATTTAAAAGTCTTTCTAAAAAGCCAATGACTACTTTAGGTTGATGCATGGGGAAAGCCTTGTCAATGCTTCAATCTCTATAAGGTTTTTAAATAAAATGGAAACATTTTCTAAATCCAACCTTAAAGTGTTTCCCTCTCTTGATACCAGATTTACATCAATTATTTAACCTCAAAATAAAAATCAATTCTAGAATGATATGTAGACAGCTTTAAAACCAAAGAAGTACAACCTTTGGGCTCAGAGTCAGAACTGTATTCTAGTCCTGGTTCTTTCTATCAATAACTAGCTTTATAACCCTGGATAGGTCACTTAATCTCTATGGCTTCAGTTTCCTCATCTGAAAAATTGGGGTATTGAACAATATTAAAGGTTCTTAGCATGGGGTCCAAGAACTAAAAAAAAATGTTTTGATAACTGTAGCTCAACATAATTGGTTTCCTTTGTAACCCTATGTATTTTCTATACTTAAAATATTATTCTGAGAAGAGATCCATAAGTTTCATCAAACTGTCAGAGGGCCATGATGCAAAAGAGGTTAATGCCTGGACTAAATGGTCTTGAGGTACCTTTCTAAATTTCTAATTCCATAGAAGAATGATTAGGAATGAAAAAGGACAATTTAAAGAATGTTTTTAAATTGCAGCTCACGAATCGGGATTATCAAGATACACACTTAGCTGTTACACACATTTAATGACCAAATTTCTAATTCCTATGCTACAGTATGCTTTTGTTATCTTTTTATTAAAAAAAGAAAAAAAACACATCAAAAATTACATGCCTTTGGAGACACAAAAAAAAGTCCTCTGAATATCGTATTGGGGTTTTTCTGCTAGACCCTTTCTGAATAGAAGGATTAGCCATGATCGGAGATGATGCAATCTCAACTGAATTCTCAAGTCCTTTCCTGACTCCAACACACATCAATCTTTCATCGCCACATCCTACTCTCTTGAAATCTAGATTTGTAGAAGAACCAAAAGTTGAATGGTAGATCAACTCTTACTTTGATCTCCCAAAAATCTAGGAGGGTGGTACCATTGCCATTGACAAACATACTTTGGAGCTGGGGTTGGGGAGAGGTCTGGTTAGCATTTGGTCTGTCCCTGTCAACTTTGTAGAGGTAGCAGCCTTAGTATGTGGTTTCCTTTTTGCAACTAAGTTTCTAGTACTTTAATTTCCTTTCTTTTTCAAATCTTATTCTGCCTTCAGGTCTTATAAAGGAAGGTTGTTTAAAAAGAATTGCAACCTTTAGGCCCTATGTAAATATTAGCTGTTATAATAAAATGGCCACCACAGGCACCTTACTCTGCCTCTCAGGAGTTAGACAGAACGCTGAGTAAGATTGAAAATAAGTCTATACAACTGCAGCAGAAATATAATTGGCCAAGAAAGCTGCCCAATCTAGTTTATACTGGTTCATAAAGACCATTCCATGAAAAGCATGGGCTGATAACTTCTTCACATTCACAGAGCCATGAAGATTGGCCACAGGAAATCAGGACAACAAAATTTGTCATTCTTTTCCAATTGCGCTGCACTTTCATAACCCGGCCTTGGATATGCTACTTACAGCATCCCTTAGTTAGAATACACTAATACGTTTACAGAGCCAAAGCACGAATTTGATTCCCAAGTAGAAACAATGAAGGAATAGCCACTAGGAAAAAATGAATTCCTCCAAACAGAAGAGTCGGTCAGTCAACAAGTATCTATTAAGCACTTTCTTATGAGCTACTGTACTAAGTACATGGCACACACACAAAAAAAATGAAAAATCTCTGTACTTAACTTATATTCTAACTAAAGAGATAACATGTCAATAACTAGGTACAGACAAGACATATATGGTAGATGGAGACTAATTTCAGAGGGAAAGGGCTGACAGAACTAGGAAAATCCTCCTGAAGAAGACTGTATTTGAGCTACGTTGAGGGGAGACAGGAAAACCAAGAGATGGATGGAGGTAAGGAGGGAAGACATTCCAGGCTTGAGGAACAGCCTGTGAGTGCATAAGTCAAGAATTGGAAGATGTGGTATCATGTGAGGAATGGTGAGTAGGTGGATTACATATGGGAAAGAAGAATATAAAAAACCTTGAAAGGAAGAATAGGGTCATGTTGTGAAAGGCTTCAAATGCCAAACATAAAATGTTATATTTGAATCTAGGGGTAATTAGGAGCCAACTGGAATTTATTGAGTATGGGTAACAGGTTGGGAAGAAGGGAATAACATGGGTAGACCTGTGCTTTAGGAAGATCAACTTTGGCTGCTAAGTGGAGGATGGATCTGTATGGAGAGAGCCTTGAGGCCAAGAAGCAATGTGGGATACAAAATATACCAAATCAGACAAGTATCTCACTCCACATGACAGTGCACATTGCCATCTCCATGCTCTTGATTCACACAGAATTCCTTATTGCACTGAAGTGACTATCAATCACACAGTTCATATTATCACTCCCCTCCTCATAAATTTCCATGCTATCTGCATAGTAATATCCAATTGCCTTCCAATATGGCCCCAATATATTTTCCCTAATTTTCTTCTCACAAGTCCACCTATTACGTGTGTTCTATATTCTTTTACCTCAATATGCCATGTATTATGGTGCTTCTAGGTCTTTGCTTGTACTATGCCCTCTGTCATAAATATTCTCCTTTCCTTTCTCTAAATCTTCTAGTCAAAACCCTACTTTGACCATCTTTCAAGGTCCAGTTCAAATGCCATGTCGTTCATGAAGCTTCCCGTGGGCCCCCTCAACTATATACAAAACCCCCTCTTCTAAAATTTCATAATACTTTTCATACTTATGACATAGGATGTTTTGCCTTATACTGGAATTACTCCTTCTACCACTTGAATTTGCTCCTTTAGGGCAGAAATTGTGACTTACTCATCTTCATATCTCTCTACTACCTAGAACAATGACTAGCATGTAGCTGATACTTTATATATTTGAATATTTGGATGGAATCAAACTGAATTGATTTCTAATTATTTCACTCTGGTTTTGTTTCACCAAATACACTGTAAACTCCTTGAGGTTGGGTTCTATGTCTTACACTTTATGTGTATCCCCACAATATTTTAATATCTAATACCATTTAGGGGACATAGTAGGCACTCGATGAGTAGCTACAGAGTCACTGACTAATATCTATATGCTGGAGAAGGAAATGGCAAACCACTCCAGTATCCTTGCCAAGGAAAGCCCAAATGGGGTTATGAAGAGTTGAACACAATTGAAAAATGAGCGGACCATATAAAATCTGCATGCCTGAAAAGTTGTGTTTAAAACCAGGATTTGGATCAAAACAAACTGTAAGCCAAAAATTAAAATGAAGGACACCAACTTATTTAACTCTGAATCAAACCTAAGTAATACTTTTTCACTAAACACTAAGTTTGTTTGTTGTTGTTGTTTAAAGAAAAAAAAATAGTTCAAACTAAAATCAAACCTAAATATTTTCAGAAGCAACCAAACACCCAACTATTCTTTTAACCTAACTGATGTATCTTTTACTTCCCATCTCCGGTGAATTTGAATTTATGTAAATTGAATCCTATTTTAAATGCATTGAGGAAGTTTCACTAAGTAAAGTTAACCCAAAAGTTAATTTTTACAAATCTGGAGTCTCATTTACTGTACAGAGATTACTTAGAGCACAGCATACCATGGAAGTTTATTTTAAAGAATGGGTGCTATTTCTCCAACAAGCTATTTCCAAAGCACTCCTGCACTGCATCCTGGAAAAGACCGCAGAAATGGTGGGTCTCATAAACTGTATTCATTCAGAATATTTTAAAAATGAATGGACCTTGGAGGTAATTCTTAAGCTTGGGGCATCCATTTGACACATTTGTTAATGCGATTACACTACAAAGATTCTTTTAAGAAAATTAGCACTGTGCCTAGGAGCTAAGGTGTTGTCTCGACTATGCACTAACATAATATATAAAAAAACAAAACACTAGGCAAGCGGTCATTTGCCATTATGTAGCCCAAAGAGCTGGTTGGCTAATTGGATTTTTCTACTTTTGAGCTGTCCTTTTTGGGCTTGTAGAAACACAGCCTGAGCATCCTTTGCTATAGTTACTGAGGTATAAAGTTTGTTCTTTATAACCTTAGAATGAAACGAAAAGATTAGAATGATCAGACTCTGTTTGGCAAATTACAGGAATATGAGATTTGGGTACAAAAGAAGTCATATATTCAGAATATACACACATATGTGCATAGCCAGGATTATGAAATCTTAATGTGGGTCCTCTGCCAAATCTGATTGAAGTCAGCCCTGGGAAATCAAGAGTGAGCTTCATTTTATAAAAGAAAAGTACTTATATTTTTTTTCCTTGGAGTTGAGTGTGTTTTTTTAAGCAGATGTTTTCCTTTTATTCCTGGATCTAGTGTTCTCTACTCTAAATAAAATAGTATCAGATTAAAATACTTTCATTCCAATAGCCCAGCTGTTCACTCTTTCCTTCTAACTGTATGTTACTGATTTCTAGGGGAACATCCTCATGCTGAACAACTTAAAGGAACAAGCTTATTAGTGAAATAAAATGTTTTAATTTAAACATGGTCTTTGGAAATTATGGGTTTTTTTTCATCAAAAACAAAGAATAAAAGTGAGTAGGGCTAATAGATTATCTTGTCTAGTTTTAAAATTTTCAGGTAAAACCTACACAATGGCTACCATCCAGATAAATAAGGCAATTATCTAGCTGCTTTTTTTTTAGCTGTGTAAACACAACTTAAGCAAACAATTTAAAAGTATGTTGCAATCACATGAACAATAAAGGTGTGATAAATGCGCTTTTATGTATACACAGTACACATCATAGGCTGCTGAGGTGTGGCATAGAGATGCCCATGATAAATAACAGTGACCATCATATCTGGCCTTACAATCCATCATCAGGTGTCATAGTAAGTTCTGGCTAGTATTAAATAACAATTAAATGACAGTTTTCCTGATGAAGGAAATGCTGTGATGTATTTAACAGTTTCATGGGCTGTGGCTGTCAAAGGTATTTCCTATTTGAGGTTATCTTCATCATACAATTAATTTCCTGTAGCAATGCCTGGCTAAAGGAAAAGCAACTGAGGAAAAGGCTTAGTTAGGGAGAGTGGAGAGAGAAAATAATCTATTGTAATGGTGGAGCCTACCTTTCTGAGGAGGAGAGTGGAAATGCGTTTGTCTTCAAAGAATCAAGAACTTCAGAATTTTTACAACTTTTCCAGATATGCATGTACTTCCTATAACAGGGAGTTTACATTGTTGCATTCTTTAAATTATTCCCAGACAAGATAGAAGCATTATAATAAGTTATTGTTGTGTAATTATAAATACTTCTAAACATCTCTTTTCACAAGGTTTTGGAATCTCTATTTGGAATGCCAGTGTTCACTTTTCTTATTTGGGAGTGATCTATTATAGGCTGTCAGTACTAAAGAAAGAAACTCTCTTCCGCCGCCCCCATAACTGGGAAATGAATCAAACAGTTAATAAGTAATGGAGTAATGGGATTCATCTAATAAATGTGACAAATAAAAGATACACAATTAGGTCACCTCCCATTCATCCCCTGTTAGCACTATGCAGTGAAAGGAACTTGGCTCAGTTGATTCCAAGGAGAAAAAAGGTTCAGTTCTTCATAGCATAAGGTCATATTAATTTCCCTGACTATAAAGAACTATAAAATATTTTCACTTGCAATCATAGACTCATAGATGGAATTTAGAGCTGGAAAGGACCTTAGAAATCAACTAGTTTAACCTAATCATTTTATATCTGAGGCAAACGACTCCCAGGGAAGTGGAGTGTTTTGGCCAAGTTCACAAAGACAGTTAAGCGGTAAAATCAATATTCTATGTGCTCAAACTCCAAATCCGGAGTGCAATTTCATAATGCCTCTACAAAAAGGGATAATTTTACATTGTGTTCATTCTTGTAAAGTTGTACATTTTCCAAGAGTATGACCATTTAAGTATTTGTGTATCTGGATCTATGGCTATGTGTCTTTTGAAGTAAGAAATGTATCACATCAGAAGTCAGAGATCAGCTCCTAGTTTGACAATTTACACTTTGAATTTTCAATAGGCCAAATACAACTGAAAATTTTGATCCTCTTTTCTGTTCAGATTGGAGAATTGTAACCTCTTACCAGTATCTGATGTATTTTACTGCCTCTACTACCACCAATTAAGCAATCAATCCAATTCCTGCTCTAAAGTCAACAGTCTCAAGTACATAATAACCATACCTACATACTGGAAAGAGGAATCAAATTCTCCTACTATTGATGGACTTTCCTAGAGTGGATTTGGCCACCTTCATCAGTGTTAAGTCTGAAGGAAGGTAGAGAATTGAGCTCAGAGATGATCGTAATTTTGTCATATAAAGTCATCTTCAGGTTTATTAAGCCAAAAAGACCATATCCAAGTCAAGAATGAGATGAAAGGTTAGCTGGAAGTTAGCACCTCAAAAAACAACACTTCAAACAATAAAGAAATATTTCTAAGTTACAGATAGAAGTGTCGTTGCAAATGTCCACTTTTTGAATTGCTCACGTCTATCTAATCCAATAAGGTGGAATTCCCCCTCTTTCAGAAAATAGTTTTAGTAAGACCTAAAGATCACAAAACCACACAGATGAAGAGATAAATGTTATTAAACCTCTCAAAGATTCTAATCTGTTAGCCAACAACAATTAGGAAAAAATCAATATTTCACCGCCCTCTGCAGCACATTGGCAAACCCACACTACATATTGGATTATCTTCAATTTATCCTATATCTGTCTTATCGTACATAGTTGTTTGCACATTGTTTCTCTTTATACTCTAAGTTCTTTGAGAACAAGGGCAGTCTTTTGCATTTCTTAGTATCCCTGGTACTTAGCACCATTCCAGGAACATAATAGGTGCTTAATAAATGTTAATTGACTGACTAACCAAAACTGGTCATATGAACACAATTTCCTCTAGGAGATAGAAAACTAACATCAAAACTAGCAGAAGAAATCAAAATCACATGAGAACAAGATGAAGTATATGTCATTCTCACATCCTGATCTGCTGCTGTACTGAATGTGTCCCAGAAGATGAAATTATATCTCAATTTGTTGTTCAGTTGTTTTCTAGTTGTGTCCAACTCTTGCTGACCCAATTTGGGATTTTCTCTGCAAAGATACTGGAGTGGTTTGCCATTTATTTCCTTCTCCAGGTCATTTTACAGATGAGGGAACTGAGGCAAACAGGGTGAAGCGATTTGCCCAGGGTCACAAGCTAGTAAATGTCTGAGGCCAGATTTGAACCCACAAAGATCAGCCTTCCTGACTCACAGGCCCAGAGCTCCATTCACTGCACCATCTAGCTGCTCCACACCAAAAGTACATTTCGACACATTTATTTAATTATAAGAAGCAGTTATTTTGCCCACCTGTGCCCACAGAATATTAAATAAAAAAGAATAATAGCATAATAGTAACTTGTCCCAAGACTGCTCTTATCAGAGTTCTATTAGAAAAGATCAGAATAAGGTTATCATAAATATTAATAATACTGCAGCAATGTGTATACCTAGGGAAATAAAAGGTAAGACAATGTGGAAGCAGGTATGTTCATATTCTTATCAATTTGTTTTCTTCTTAAAATTGCTATTGATTTGTTTTCATCACCTAGAGCATGATAGATTTCTCAAAAGTGTCCTCCTTTGTTCAATCTTTGTTCTTAGCAGTCCACTTAAACTAAGGTCCATTGAGAATATTTGCTGAACACACATTGTACATGTGGAGAGCACAGAACTAGGTGCTTTACAGTTGTTCAGATGACACTGATGAAGGAGGGTAGAGGATAAGCTAGATGCCATGGGAAGTCAGATGATAATGTCTTACCAGACATGTCTTCCATCTTACAAGAAGGATTAAAACTAGTTACTTCCATATCATTCAAGTGGTCTAAGTAGTAGTTCCCAACTGGCTGAGAGTTACGGAAGGGCCATTGCCTTCTTCCTTTCAATCCTCCCCCAATGTCTAGGACCACTCCATTCCCATTAGAGTGCAAGATACCCTTCTCACTTAACTTTCTCTACAACTCCCCTGACCATAAGATCCTATCCCTTGGCCATCCAGACTCCATGGGACAGTTGATATTTGAGATCATCAGTTACCTGGGGCACCTTTTCACCCCTTGCCTCTCCCAACTCCCAGGCAGCCTAGACTTCTGAAAGCCATCTGAGAAGAACAATGTGACTGATGACTCATACCCTTTGAATAGGAGGGCAATCACCAACACTAATCCTTCAAGTGAGATGGAAGACCACCAGATTTTATCATCTATCCTGCCACTAGATCCTAAGTTCCTTCCAGCCTTACCATCTAACATATCTCTCTGCTCTCTGAATCTTCCCACACTGTCATCTGACCTGACTGATGCTCCCCTAAGAAACCCTGGGCCTTTCCATACACTCTATAGTTATACCCTTGATACCTTTTTTCTGAGCATTTCCATCCCATCCACCTTGGAGCTGAACTCTTTTATGTGATGTCTCCCACAAATGGAATACAAACTCCTCAAGAGAATGAAATGGGCATGCTTTTTCAATTTGTGTGTCCAACATTTCTTTGCACATAGTAAGCACTTAAAAAAATGTTTTTCCATTCATTCATTTTCAGTTTGCATTCATAGTATGAAGGAGACATGGCTTTAATTATGGATGTTAGAATTATAAAACGCTAGAAATGGAAGTTTCCTTGGAGATAATCTAGTCCAATCCTCCTTTTTACAAATAAAGAAACTGAGGCAGCAGACAGTGAGCTCCTTGAAAGTAGAGATTGCTTTTTGCCTTTTTTGTATCCCCAGTGCTTAGCACAATGTCTGACAAATAGTAGGTACTTAAGACATGCTAGTTGACTGACTAATTGAGCCTCAGAGAGATGAAGAGAAGCCCCCGATGTTACAAAGCTTGTTAATGTCAAAGAACTGGAACTTTGTGAATGAAATCTGGACACTGGCTTGTGGTCCTTGGATTTCGAAGAAATAAAGACTGATCAGTGAGTCTAAAGAGTCAATTCACTTCTGTGTTCACCATTGAGTCTCCCTTTCATGGGAAGCTCTCCTTGTGGGAAAATTCCAAGTATATTTATTTTGCAGGTATTTGTTTTCTCTTACACTGATGATATGAGGAGCTTTGAGAAAAAGGTGGGATTTAGTACTAGAGGAGAGTTGTGGCATTAGCCAATGTCTAAAACACTGGTATAAATGTAAAAGTTCTAATGGAATTCTGGTGCTCAGTTTTCTTTTTAAAGCTCTTTGTAGAGGATTTGAACAGACGTTGTAAGTACCAAAAGTAGATCAACTGCCACTGAAAAGATGCTGCTACCACACACACACACACAAACACATACACACACACACACACAAGTAGGCTCAATGTCTAAGAGGGCCTTATTTTTTTTTACATAGTATATTATATTAATGAACCATCCACTGATGCTCCTCTCAACAGAGACAGTAGAGGGGCAACATAGACAGACTCAAGTCCCCATTCCTATTGCCCTTGGGTAAGAAGGGGTGGCGAGGATCCTCTGTGGCACAGCAGCAGCTGCTTTGAGCTTCGGGCAACAGAAATGAGGGCATGTGGGTTCTCTGCCCATTAGTTGCTACTCAAAAACAATCAGGAACCAAGATGGTTGAGGGTTTAGATGTGGCAGTGGCTTCTGTATTTTATAATATTTTACAGTTCATCAACTACTGTCCTCCTTATAACCATACTAGTAGTCTATCCAGGATGTGGTCAATAACAATTCTGGCCTAGATTGTTTATCAAAACTTTGAAAGGTTAGCCTATGTCTTGTGACAGATTATGTTAAAAACAAACCAACAAACAAAAACAGATCCCAGTTTAGTTAAAGTATTTGTCAATACCTTAACTAATATACCAGACTATGGTATTTTTGTGTCAGGCCGGCCTGTCACAATGTAATACAAATGGAAAAGGGGAAAAATCAGTCATATTTCACTGACTGATATGATGAAATTTAGAGTTACAATGGTAAGAGGTCTCCAATGTAGGAGAGAAAAAGACACAATTTGCTATCCCTCTTTCAATCATACTATTTTCAGTATTTGTTTGACTGTCCAAGTTCTCATGAGAAAATTTGCAAATTTTGACTTCGTCTTTTTGCTGCTTCTGCATAGGAAAAGTCTGTGGTTTGGGTTTTTTTTTTTCTTAATGCATCTTACTTAGCATAAAGACCACCTACACACTATGATCCAAATTAGGTGATTAAAAGTATTTCTGGCTTTACCTGTATCCCTTTTTACTGGTTACTGACATTCTTTGGCTAAGCTATATTCTTCTAAATGAATGAAACTTGGGGCCTCATGACTCCCTGAGAGAAGAAATTTTACTCTCTGAGTATTTTTTTAAAAACCAGTTAGTTATACAGGATACGACCACAAGGAAGCCTGCTTTTCCTCTACATCTGGCCAGAGGTGACATCATATTTCATATTTTACATAGAGTCTTTTTATAAAATGAAAGAATTTCATGAACAGCTCCATTCATTTCAGTATGAGTTACACACACACACTGAAAATGTAGGTATTTGTTAAATTATAGTCCTTAACCTCTGGTTCTTAATATCTGTGTCCTTCACAATTATGACTTAGAGATTGATCACATAGTATATCCTTAAGAAACCTTGGTTTTTGTCATATCTACAAAGAAAGACCTTTTTTGGGGGGGGTTAAATTTTTAATTGATGTTTCCCTAGAATTGCCCCTCTCCTCCCAGAGAGCCATCCCATATAACAAATAGTGTTTTTAAAAGATGAAAAAAGAAAGAAAAATAAGAAGGGGAAAAATGAGCACAACTGAAAAATACATTGAAAAAGTCTGATGTGCAATGTGGAATAGCTGTGGACCTCCTACATCCACAAAGGAGTGGATTGGACGTATCTTCTCATTTCTCCTCATTCGAGTTATGCCTGATCATTATAATTTTGATGCATTCACTTTTGATTTTTTTGTCATTTTTCTTTCTATTTATATTGTTATAGTTATTGTACATATTGTTTTCTTGGTTCTGCTTACTTCATCAGTTCATGTAAATCTTTCCACACTTCTCTGCATTTATCACATACATCATTTCTTACATAACAGTAATATTTCATTACAATCATGTGCCACAATTTGTTTATCCATTTCTCAATTCATGAGCATTTATTTTTTCCAATTCTTTGCTATCACAAGAAATTCTGCCATAAATATTTTGGGGTGTATGAGGACTTTCTTATTGATGGCTTCCTTGGGATATAATGGAGTCTCAGAAGTCTGTGGATATTTTAGCACCTTATTTGCATAATTCCAAATTGCCTTCCAAAGTGGTTGTACCATTTCACAGCTCCATCAACAACATACTGATGTGCCTATCATCCTACAATTCCTCCAACATTGACTATTGCCATTTTTTTAATCTTTTCAAATTTATAAAGTATGAGGTGAAACCTGAGGGTTGTTTTGGTGTGTATTTCTCTTACTATTAGTGATTTGAAGTATTCTTTCATGTGGTTGTGAATACTTGCAATTCTTCTTTTGAAAACTGTTTATTCATATCCTTTGACCATTTATCTACTGTAGAATGGCTATTAGTCATATATGTTCTGTATATGTGTATATATCATGTATAGATATATATCATGTATATAAATTATTTCTGTATATTGGATGTCAAACCTATATTAGAAAAATCTGATGCAAAGATTTTTTCCCATTCAACTCCTTCCCTTGTTATCCTAGGTGCATTAATTTTGTCTGTGCAGAAGCTTTCCGGTTTCACATAATCAAAGTTATCTATTTAATCTTTTATAACTACCTCTATCTCTTATATCCATAACTGTGAGAAATATATGACCTGTTTCTTTTCTAATTTTTTTTATGTTATGATCTTTAACAGTAAGATCATGTATCCAATTAGAATGTATTACGGAATATGGCATAAAATGTTGATCTAAGCCTAATTTCTGCCAGAACTGCTTTCCAGTTTTCTCAAAGTTTTTAATCAAATAATTAGTTTTTTTCCTATGTAATTTATGTTTTCTACTTTATCAAACACTGGATTATTGAGTTATATTGTTTTGATTCTTCCTTATCTAGTCTGCTTCATTGATCTATTTATCTATTCTTTAACCAATAACAGATAGTTTTGGTGATTTCTGCTGTCCTCCAGACTGTAGGTCTAAACACTTTATCCATTGTATTATCTACCTGCCTTTATATTATGTGTTTACAAACATGATTCTGAGAAAGGATCCTATAGGCTTTACTAGCCCTGCAAAGGGGTCCAGGATACAAACAAAAGGTTAACAATTCCTGTTAGATGAACTGTAAGGTCTCTTCATACTCAATGTTCTGTGAGTCAAGTCTTCATTACTGGACATTAAAGCATTCAGCAAACATTCAAAAACTAAACCCTATTGTAAGCCATTGCTTAATTAATTGATTGATTAATCAGTTAGCTGCCAGAGTATCAAAGTAACTATTTGGGGGTTAGAATTTTCCATATTTGTTGAGAACCCAAAGGTGAGACAATTCTTTTGTCTAAATAGTTAAAGTCTTTTCAATTATTTAATATTTTCCAAGAGTTAAAACCCGTGTGTATTCATCATCTAAAAGAAAAATGTAAAGACTTTTTATAGTTCCAGTAATCCCATAATGGATGAAGCTACAAACTTCAAACTTGGCAGAATTATAATCTGCCTGGAGGAAAGACAATTAAGCCAAACTTAAAGGAAAAAAGTATTTTCAAAGTTACAAAAGTTTAAAGGTAACGTATTCTTAAGACAAGAACCAAAAGCATTCCTACTTAAAAAGAAAAAAAAAAGTTGTCCAATTAAGATCATCAAGCATAAGAGACCCTCAAGGATTTTCTGTTAAAAACATTCAAAGCTAAGAGCTCCAGATAGATAATAGTTTGGCCCAAAGAAGTTAAGAATTATATTTATACTACATCTGTCAGTAGCCTCCAAGATTCATTCTGAAATACTATGGTAAAAATCCCCTTCCCTTCCACCAGTGCCTTAGGAGCCAAGAGGACCACACAAAGATAATTGCCTTAAAAATCCACTTCGTCTCTATAGTCTTTCTCTGCATATGTCAGAAGGCCTTAGGATCATCCAAAAAGTAGTTTCCACCCAAAAGAGGTCAACTTTGGTTGGGACTCTCGCCCAGAATCCTGCTAGGGAAGGCCAGGTCCACTAGGTTCAACTCTACACTAATCTTCAAATACTTCTAATGACTTGTCAACAAACGAATGATGTAAGTTTTTGTATTTTACTTACTGCCACACGCATACTTCCAATATTTTAAAAATTGTATTTGTCTTTGAGAAATAGTGTGAATCCATTGTTAAATTGAACATATACCTTTTGAAAACTACATGTAACAGAGGTTTTCCATCTCTTTTATAGTCCTTTTGTTATTCTTTGGCTATTGAAATATTTGTGTGTATTGATTTTTTTTAGTTTGTAATAAAGAGTTGTCTTTTTTTTCTTTTTAATAGATCTGCATAGTGCATATAACTTGGGATAAAGATACTTGAGTTCAGATCCTAGTTCAGACACTAATTGTGTGCCCTTGAGAAAATCATTTCTTTTCTCCCTCCTCACCTCTGCCTAGTGGCTTCCCTGGCTTCCTTCATGTCTCAGCTAAAGTGCTACCTTCATTAAGAAGTCTTTCCCAGTCCTCCTTCATCTTAGTGTCTTTCCTCTAAGACTATCCCCAATTTATCTTGTACTTTATTTGTATCATGGTTGCTTACATGTTGTCTCTCCCATTGGACTATGAGCAACTTAAGAACAGGGACAGTTTGGTTTGGGTTTTTTTTTTCCTTTGCATCCCCGCATTACCTGCCACTTAGTAGGCTTTTAATAGATACTGGTTAGTCCAGTTGCCTAATTGACTGACTCTGAGATTCAGGATTTTTTTTTTTGAGGAAAGGGCTTTGAAAACCCTAAACTTCTCCAAAGATCTAAGGAATTATTGCAGTGTTTCTAAGTTCAAGGTATGTTCTTAGTCACTGAGAGCTAAATCATGGAAGGTAACTACCATTTCTCCCACAAAATTTTCTTTGGCCTCTTTTCAGAGACCGAATATTTAGCTGGATGAATCTTTGTTCTGCCCCAGTGGAGTCATTCTGCTGTTCCTATATTGGTTCTTTGGCTCCTCTGTGGAGTGAGAAAACAGCAATAAATGGTTGCTGAAAGCCCAAAGAACCAATTGAATTCAACGAACATTTTTTGTAAGTTCCTATAGGCATACATTAAATCCAAGTCCTCTAAGACTCCAAATTCAATGCTGTGATTAGATTAGATTGTGAGCTCCTTAAAGGTAGAGACTGTCTTTTTCCCTTCTTTGTATCCTCAGGGCTTAGCACAGTACCTGGTGCACACTAAGCATTTGATAAATACTTATTAACTGAATATTGACTATACCACGATGCTTTATTTTAGAGATGGAGAAATTTAGGGCCTAAAAGGAAGAGTGATTTGCCCATATACATATATATATATATAGAGAGAGAGAGAGATATGTGTGTATGTATATACGTGTATATGCATGTGTGTGTATCACAGCAGAGCCATGATAATAGCTCTCTTCAAATATCTGAAGGGCTCGCATGTTACAGGGGGATTGGAGTTTCTCCTCCTTTGCCAAAGGGCAGAATTAGGAGCAATGGCTAGAAGTGGAAGAGGCCAATTTAGACTTGAGGGTAAGGAAGATTTTCCTAACCACTAGAGTTATCCCAAAGTAGAATGGACTCACTAGGGAGGTGTGGTAGTGGCTCTCTGCCACTGGACACTCTGGAGCAAAGAATGAATGACCACTTGTCAGGTAAACTGAAGAGGGAATCTGTGGCCTATGAGGTTCCTTCCAATTCTGAGATTCTGTGGGAGCTTCAAAACCACAATTAATCAATCAACAAGCACCTATCGAGCACCTCCAGTGTGATAATGCATCTTGATATAGTGGATAAATGGGTCATTGGTCTTAGAATCAGGAAGACCTGGGTTCAAACTCTGCTTCAGACACTCATTAGCTATGTGAGACCTTGGGCAAGCCAAGTAACCTCTCTGTCTCAGTTTCCTCTTCTGTAGAATAAGGGACTTGGATTCAATAGCCTCTAAGGTCCCTTTCAGCTCTAAATCCTATGTATAATGCTAGGTACTGGGGCAAAGGGACAGAAAAAAGAAAAGAAAAAGTCGCTGATCTCAAGGAGCTTATATTCTATCAGAATGGTAAGAATCAGAGGAATACCTTAATGGAGAAAAAGGTGAGAGATTTTCGAAAGGAGATCAGAGAAATAAGTCTAACAACAATAAGCCCAGACTCTAAGATAGAGGTTGTGAGTACAGGGGATAGAAAGTAACGACAGGAATACCAGAGGTAGTTACCCTAGGAGGCAAATAAGTCCAATGGGGGTTAGGGAAGAAGACAGTTCTTCAGGAGGGATGCTACAATAAAAGAAATTTGATTGGGAAGTAGGGGGTGACCCCAGGGGTAGTGATCCAGCTAGAATATCATCATAAGGGAAGACATGTGAAAGGTATTCACTGTTGGCTACCTTTGGGGATGGCTCCTCCCAACAGAAAAGAAATATTCCCTCCCTCATTGTATACTCTTCCCCCACCCAATACTTCCTACTATGGGGACTGTGAACTTTTAAAAATATGTTTTGATAACTATACTTCAATATAATTTGTTTCCTCTGTAATCCTATGTATTTTATTTTAATCTTTTTAAAAAATACATTATTCTGAGAAGAGATTTATAGACTTCATCAGACTGCCAGAGAAACCTACAACACAAAAAAAGGTAAGTATCCCTGATCTAGATAAAGTACTATAGGAAAATTTGAAGATGAAGAGATCATTTTTGGATGGGGAGATCAGGAAAGGCTTCAATGAAGGAGGCAGAGATGTGAAGAGTATGTTCTATGTATGAGATGCTCCCTCCACAATAACTAGCAGGAAGACCTTAGGAATCATAGGATCATAGATTGAGAAATAAAAAGGAAGCTGAAATTCTCATCCAATCTAATCCCCTGGTTTTACATCTAAGAAAACTGATCCCAAGTGAGATGAAGTGACTTGACATAGGCTGTAAATGGCACAGGTGAGACTGAAACCCACTCCTTTTGATCCCCTAACAAAGGCCTTTTCATTACACTCATAGTACAGTCTGGCTGGAATAGAGAGTAAGTGAAGGGGACTAAGTAAGGATAAATAAGGCTGGAAAGTATGCTGTGAGTTAAATTGTGAAGGGCCATACATTCCAACCTAAAGAATTTTATTTTATCCTATAAGCAAAACTACTATGTAGAAAATTATGATGAGCTTTTTTTAGCAAAAGAGCAAGAAGCGGTAAGACCTATGCGTCAGAAAATTCATTTTGGCATTTGGTGAAGGATGGACTGGGTAGGGCAGGGGCAGGAAGCTATTTCAATAGTCAAGGTCAGGAGGTAACGAGGGACTGAAGTAGAGTGGCAACTATCCATGGGAGTAGAAAGGAGATAATGGATGGGAGAGAGAATGTGGGAAGTAGAATAGACGGGTCTTGGCAACTGATTAAACATGGAGAATCATAGAGGTCATCTAGTGCAACTTCCATCTCAATGTAGGAGGATTTCCCTCAACATCCCCAAAAGGTCATACAACCTCGGCTTGAACAATTCTGGTGGCAGGAAACTCATTACCTCACGAGGAGGGGGAGTGGGCCCCCTCAACAGGAAGCTCTGAATCCAAGTAGTCAGAATCTACAAAGATAAACATTAAGAATCTCTTCCCTGGAGACCTAAACAGAAGAGAGGCAGGAAAAAGAGAGAAACGAGGAGGGAGCAGGAGGTCTGACACATTGGGTAAGTGTACATGTCTACTCTAGAAGCGTCACAGGGCAGGTAAGTGGTGCAGCGGATAGAGTGCCAGCCCTGGAGTTGGAATGACCTGAGTCCATATTTGACCTCAGATACTTACTAGCTAGGTGACCTTGGGCAAATCACTTAAACAATCTCAGCCTCAATTTACTCATCTGTAAAGTGGGGGCAATAATAGCACCTACCTCCCAAGTTTGTTATGAGGATCAAATGAGATAATATACATATGTACATGCATACAGCACTTCGCAAACTTTAAAAGGCTATATAAACGCTAGCTATTATTATTGTTATATAGGCAGAAATCTGTCTTATCTAAACTTTGAATCTGCCTTCACATCTAGCTCAGTACTTTGCACACAGGAAGTGCTAATAACCATTTGTTAAATTCGACCCACATTCCTCAGGAGACATGTTGGCATTTGGTGATCTCTTCTGCACTTTCATGTCTTTGACGTTCACTGTAGTCCATGCCTTCCTGCCGATGGCACTCAGCCCTGAATCAAGCTAAAGACGCTCCTACCTGGAAGAATCTCAGTCGCCTGGTTGGTGCTAGTGAAGAACAGCCTACAATCAGTTTACCAGTTCAGACAAAATGATTCCCCAAAGGATACAGAGTTGATACAGTATCCTGCCTCTTTCCTTCTCTGTTCCATTTTCCTCCTATACTGTGCTACACACTGATAGGCCCTCCTCCCCAGGCATTCTGTGCTCTACTCAAAATGATCTGCTCTCTGCTCCTGGAATAACACTCTGCTCTGCTTGACTCACAGTGGTCCCTATGGTTAGACAAAGAGAAGCTCAGGGTACTCTTAGAAAGTTCCTTATTGGCTATTTAAGGCAATGTGAGCAAAAGAGATGATGTCTGGAAGTCACTCCTGGAAAATATGGAATCCTTCAAATTTCCAGAAAGCAGGGTTATCTGAGATGGGGGAAGACATATTGATTTAAGGAAAAAGAAATTCCACTTGCTACATGGAAGTCATTAGATCTGATTCACCTTCACAAGATATACAAAATGTAAATCATTGTATTGCCTATAACTTAATCTTTCAATGATGTTTCTCTCTCTCTCTCTCTCTCTCTCTCTCTCTCTCTCTCTCTCTCTCTCTCTCTCTCTCCTTCCCCCTGCCCTACCCTCCTTGAACGATTTGGGCGAGGGGAGGAAGCTCCCCTTTCCAGAATTTTCTTCCTCCTCTGGGGAGGTAGAGAGGACAATGAAGGAAGGCTTTGAATAAGAAACAAATCTAGCTATGATCCTATCCATTAACCCCATCCCCCTGGCCTTAATACTTATATAAGTGACAGATAGCAAGGTACTATAATAATCATTCCTTTGCTTTAGTGAAATATTTTTATGATCCTCTTTGGATACTACCTGGAAACCACTGTCAATCATTCACTACTTAAATGAATTTTTAGCAATTAAAAAAACCAAAATTACTTTCGTCACAGACCACTTTTTTAAAAAAAAATTCCACATGGTCAGATTACGAAGGTGCACAAATACATCAAATAAAATAGTTGTTTTCTTTTAAGAAAGGCTTTCAGCTGACTCAAATTTGTACTAGTATTGTCTAGATAAGGTTTCAATAAAGCTTAAGGTTTAAGAATTGACATTTGAAGGTGCAAGTGAAAATTTCAAAACAGATAGCTAACATTTTAATGATAACATTTTAATAATAAAATAAAAATAAATAAATAACATAAAATATATAACATGATATAGATAACATAACAAAATAATATAAAATAAATAATATAAAAAATACATTAAACAACATTTTATTTGTTGTTGTTATTTCATCATTTCAGTTCATGACCCCACATAGGGTTTTTTTTGTTTGGATTTTTGAGTAGTTTTTTTGTTTGCTTTTGGCAAAGATACTGGGCCTTCTCCAGATCATCTACAGATGAGAAAACTGTGGCAAATAGGGCTAATTGACTTGCCCAGGTTCACACAGGTAGTAAGTATCTGAGGCTGGATCTGAACTCATGAAGATGAGTCTTCCTGACTCCAGGCCCAGCATTCTATCCACTACAACAGTTAACTGCCCCCAGGTTTTCTATAGAAACATACTAAGATGGTCACATTTTTCACAAACACTAAAACCACAGCTAGGTGCCTCACACTAGCTACATGACCCTGGGCAAGTCACTTAACTTCTGTTTGCCTTAATTCATTGGAGAAGGAAATGGCAAACCACTGCAGTATCTTTGCCAAGAAAACCCCATATGGGGTCATGAAGAGCTGGACACAACTGAACAACAACAACAGAGCTTTGAAATATTTGAGCCAGAAAGAAACTTAATGATCATCTACAGCTCTTCTAGAATCCCTCATGACTACTTATGTCCATCAAAACAGAGAACATATATGGTGTTAGGTTGTAAAAATGTAATCCTAGGGATTGAGTGATGGGTCTGCTACTTATTACTCCTATGACCTCAAGTAAACTGCTGCACCTGAGACTGATGAAAGTGCTTTGAAAACCTTAAGACCATAAATCTCAAATCTAAAGGGACTTAGAAATCATCTAATGGAGGCCTTTCATTTTATAGTTTAGAAAACTGAGGACAAAGTCACACCAGTGACTTTAACTAATGGCTCAGGCAGGATTTGAACTGAGTTTCTGCCTCCAAATGCTATGCACTTTCCACTATATTATTCCCTTTCCACAAATGTAAGTCATTTTAGACTTGCTGTCCAGCACTACACAAAGTATATATTGGGATACACCAAAACATAACCTCTCTTTTAAACTTCTCTTAAAACAAAAAAAAATCATCCTGCTGTTTTATATGCTTTCATTTTCATTCCAAAAGATATAAACAGCTGAAACAAAAATACACATAAACTAACAGCCACAACATTAGACTAGGAACGTAGAGCTTGGTATTTTTTCTAGTGCTTATTTTTAGGCTCCTTCTGCCTCTCTGTGCCTCAGTTTCCTCATCCATAAAATTAAGATAAAATAGTAACACCAAATACCATGAGAGAATGAGTTCATTATCCCCAGTGTTAAAGTTACCCTTCCACTGGGCATTCAGGGAAGCACATTAAATTGTTTAGGCCACTAGGGTACCATTTATTTGCTGAGAAGTCCCTTGTCTACAAAAGCTCTTTCCAGCATCCTGGAGCTCTTTGTAAATACAAGGCAATATTGTAATGCATTTTTGGATTCAGATGGCATCTTTCTTTGATACACATTCAACTAGACTCACACCATGTGAAAATTATTCTCCAGGAGTGAGTTAGGCACTTTCACATTCCTGGGGTCCCTACTGACTAAATGACTGCTCTACTGGGCTAAGTATGATCCTACTGACCTGAAACGGTTCATCCACTTCCCCCCAAATGGGCAATTTACAGCAATGAATCACCCATGCAACTAGACTGACCAATCCAAAAGCTTTTCAAACAACTATAATCAGGAGTGATAAATGTCTAAACATTATTGCTCCAAAAGGATCTAGATGCATTATAGAGTCTTTGTGGCTGCTTTATAAAGTAGTTTGGGGGAATAATTAAACTGCAAATGGCAAATAATTCTTTTTAATACTAAAATAAAACCAAAGGCAGCCTCCTACCGGGGCTTTTCCATGATGAGGTAGACTAAGTTTTGCTGACTGAGGCATGTTATACCAAGGCTTTCTTGTTTGTAGCTACATTTAAGGGGCCAAATGAATCTGCCTTGGCAGTGGATAGAGAATTAGGAAGACTTGGATTCTAGTGCTGCCTATGACACATGCTGGTTGTATGATTCAGGGGAAGTCACTTAAAATCTCAGTGTTCTAGTCTGCTAGGTGCCAGTCTGTATCAGTAGAGAGCATCTTCTCATCTGGGAGTTCCCTATACCAAGGAAATAACAGGGTCCTATTCCCTATAATTGAAACCAAGTTAACAATATGCCATTTTATAATAGAATTTGATTACATTCATTCTAGAAATCTAATTTTTAAAAAGCCAATTCAGTATGATGTGGTAAACTCCTCTCCCACCCCAACTTTCCAAAGCTTAGATGTATCTAATTGTATTGTCTAAGGGATAGGAAATCATAATTTTGAATTGTGCTTTAGCAACATGAATGTCAGAAAATGAGTCACAGATGGGAGGACAAGGAAGATAGGAAATGTGAAGAAGATGAGAAGGGACCGAAGGACTCCAATGTGTGGACCTGATTGGGAATTAAGGATAGAAAAAGGAAATGGTTTAGGGAAAGCAAGGATTAAAAAGCAGGATAATGTTGACCAGGGTAAAAGAGATACAGTAAATAGCAAAAAGTAAAAAATAAAAACACTGCACTAGCTGATCTAAAGCAAGTGGCTAACAATTGAATAAAGGTAACTGTGTACCTTTATATACCTGTATAATTTATCTGAAATTGTGTCTACAATCATTACTTTCGAGATAGGACACTACAGATCCACACTGTAGATAGATGGATAGATGAATAGACGGATGGATGGATGGATGGAGAGAGAGAGAGAGAGAGAGAGAGAGAGAGAGAGAGAGAGAGAGAGAGAGAGATGGATGGATATAGACAGACAGACAGATAGATAGAATATCAGTATAAATGAATGAATGAATACCTCCTATTTCTATAGAATCTCAACATTTATAAAGTGCCTTCCTCACAAAGAACCTGTGCATTAGGCAGTGAAAACATTATTATTCCTATTTTACAGATGAGGAAACTGAGGTTCAAAGAAGAATTCAAAAAGATTAAGTGACTTTAACCTTCAAGAAGTTTAAGTGTTCAGGACTCTCAAGGACTGACCAAGTTGTGGCGTATGAAAGATTTCTCAGGGAAAAGGACACAGGAAGGAAATAAAAGAGAAAGGATTCCGTTTTAATCTTATAAGATTTGGTGGAAATACTCCTGAGGCAGTGAGTAATGAGAGCAAACAATGACCTGTGGCAAAGTGCCATGGAGCACCTTCCTCAGCCTTTAGCTATTTGAAGAAGTGTTTTCTATTTCAGTCTTGCTCATTTTTGTAAGCTTGTTGATGGTGCTAATTTGCATTTTTTTTAAAAAGCAGTCAGCTTCAAAAAGAAGATTTTCAAAGAAAATAATAGCTTACAATATAGTATTCTATATTCATAAAGTACCATTTATGCATTTTGTCCTCACAATAACACAGTTGAGTACCTATTACAATATTATCCATTAGAGTATAAGTTTCTTGAGGGCAGACACTATTTTGCCTCTCTTTGTATCCCTAGCACTTCACACAATGCCTGGCCCATAGAACGTGCTTAATAAATGGTTATTGATTGATTGAGCTTCATTTTAAACCTTATGAAACCAAGTCTTATAGAGGTTCAATAACTTGTCTAAGATCAAGTACTAGCCATCTCTCAAACCCAGGTTCTGATGACTCCACATCCCGTTTTCCTTCTATGCTCCATAGGTGTTCATGGATCTAACTGGTAAGAGATTTCAGAAGTATTTCCAAGATCAGAGTCTGAAATTCCTCTAATAGAAGAAGCTTGTTGTTGTTGAGTCATTTCAGTCGTGTCCGACTCTTCATCACCCCATTTGGGGTTTTCTTGGCAAAGATACTGGAGTGGTTTGCCATTTCCTTCTCCAGCCCATTTGACAGATGATAAACTGAGGCAAGCAAGGTGAAGTGACTTGCCCGGGACCACCCAGCTAATAAGTGTCTGAGGCCAGATTTGAACTCATGAAAATGAGTCTTCCTGATTCCAAGCTCAGCGATCTATCCATTGTGCTACCCAGCTAACCCTAGAAGAAACTTAACAGGGAACTTTTATTTCATACTCACAATATGGAGCCACGATAGAATTTGTGAAGGGCCAAGGCCACATCTTGCTGGACATTTACTGCACAAAGGTACTTATTAACAATGTCTTCATATCATGCTATCATGATTATTTTTGTGATATTTATATGGGTCAGCACATATAATAGATAGTAAGTCAAAATTTAATAATAATAATGAGCCAAAATTCTAATGTTACGTAGTTACAAACACTGACCCTGAATTAGCCTCAAATACAAACACTCTCCCCAGGAAAACAGAAGTACTTGCTCTCCCATTTATTCTTTTCACAACTAAGAATAGACCTTCACATAAAACAAGACTTTTAAGAGAGAGAAGTATAAATTTCCTACCACACATCATTGGTGGCAACATATTCAAGGTAAAACAGAGGATCCTCTATTTTCTCAATCTTTTTGCACTCTTAAAACTGTTGAAATCTCATTTTAAGTGGCTGGGTTTTCTGAAGTCTGGTATCTTTATTTACAAAACGTTTTCCACCAAATATCTACTGAAAATTTTATAAAACTGAGAGACCTCTGGAAAGTTAGTTGGTGCTACACACGCCTAGACAGCTACCTGGAAGCCCAAGAACATGAACGGCCATGATCCCGTATCTGGTCCTTTGGAGTCTCTGCTCAAGAGATTAGCTTTAAGATGGCACAGTGGACAGAGCGCTGGGCCTGGAATTAGGAAGACCTGAGTTCAAATCTGACCTCAGATACTTCTGGCCTCACTGTATGACCCTGAGCAACAACTTTCTTACATCTCAGCTAAACATCTAATTCACTTGGGCTCTAAACAATGAAGGATTTTTTTTTTTTTTTTGCTAAAGCACACACACCACAGAGGTAAATCCAGATACCTTGGAGAAAAACCAAAAATAATCACTAGTGTCACATCATGTCTATAAATTGCACAGATAATTCCTATACTCCCCACCCACATCTCCTTCCTTCACTAAGAAGTTCTAAGAGAATTGTCAATACTCTCAAAGGGAGTTGATTGCTTGAAAGGGTCTCATATGCACGACTGATATCCATAGGCATCCACTCCAAATACATATTGTCTATATGCACCCCCATTGTCTCCCTATAACTCACACTGATGTCAGCAGAGATTCTACAGACAGAGTAGAGGGTAAAAAGGAGCCTCCAGGATACAGACAAATGCAACCCTGATGAATTCCAATAGGAGAAAATTTATCCCACCACAGGCAATGAAGTGGACATTGATTTATTTTGTAGTAACTTGTAAAGTCAAGAATGCTCATGAAAATAAGATTCCCCCGCCCATGTCCCTGTCTTCACAGGCAGTTTCCATTAATGCTAAAGTGAGCAGCACACAGCTTATATGCACAGCAAGGCACATAGCCAAGTGTATCCGGTTTGTGATTTCTGTTTTTTGTCACAGAAGAAGCAGTAAGTCACTTGAAAATTATAATCATGAAGGGAAAGTCAATGGTGGTGCTCTAAACACACACACACTATAAGGTAATGAAATACTTACTGCGATGTAGTCATTAAGCAAGGCTTTCTATGGTTATTGATTTGAGTGGGGTACATTTGTAACATTAAAAAACACAGAAAAAATAAATGCAACTTTGAATGTCAAGACAGTTTTACTCTCTAATATAATCATAAAACTATAGTTTTACATTTATAATTACAAGGAATTTCATACATATTCCTCCATTTAATTTTCAAAACAGCCCTGTGAACTAGGTCGAACACACAGTATTGTGCCTATTTCCCAGATGACGAAGCTCAGAAAGGTAAATGATTTCTGCCAGGGTCACATAGCTCATAAGCATCAGAGCTGAGATTCAGTGCCAGACCTTCTGATTCTAGGGTCAGCATTTGTTTCACTTGCTATAGCACATTGACATCAACAGTAATGCTAAGCGTAATCTTCCCTTTAAGGGAGAAGAAGGCATCAATCAACATTAGCAGTCAAGGAGCTGAGATCAGAGTCACCTATTAGGTGGAATATTTTAGCAGTGAAGGGCAATAATATCTAATGATCATACAAGACTTTGTATTAATTAAATAATTTTATCTTCACAGCAACTTTGTAAGGTAAGAGTTATTATTCCTATTTTATAGATGAGGAAACTGAGGCTGAGAGGGTTTAAGTGATTTGCTGAAGGCTACACAAATAATAAGGGCAGCTACATAACTCAGTGGATAGAGCACTGAGCTTAGAATAAGGAAGACTCATCTGTTATGAGTTCAAATCCAGCCTAAGACACTTACTAGCTGTGTGACCCTGGGCAAGTCACTTAACCCTTTCTCAGTTCCTCATCTGTAAAATGAGCTGGAGAAGAAAATGGCAAACCACTCCAAAATGGGGTCACAAAGACTTGGATACTACTTAACAACAGCAACACCACAGATAATAAATGTCTGAGATAGGATTCAAACTTGGGTCTTCGTGATTCCCAAGCTAGCACTCAATCCATAGTACCACCTACTTTCCATAAAGTGAACTGAAGGGAGACAAGTTTTAAGATAATTACAATTGTGGAAGCAGGAAGCAATTAGAGCCTGAATTAAGGAAATGAGACAAGTATACATTCATACTTGTATTTTATTTTGAATTTCCTTAAGAACAGGAACCAATTATAATTCTTTTTCAGGTAACCCACAGTACCTAGATATGGACTTGTATATAAGTATATTAAAAATGTGTTGAATGAATGAATGAATACCAACATCCAAGAGCAGAAAAACCTACCTCCACCTGCCCCAAGCCCATGTCTTGTCCTAGAACAACCAACAGCAAAAGGAGAAGTAGGCAGGATGATAAAGGACAGGCAGTATGGCATTTAAAATGTGCCAGGGACAACATACATAGAGATGATCGAAAATTAATAGTGCCTTTCTTACATAATAATTATCATCCATGAGACAGGAATAAACATATACTTGCAGTTATAGCTGAGAGAGAAGCCCCTACATAAAGAATACAATTGCAAAAAACTGACCTGTTTATACTGGGGGCTTATCTTGCAGGTATTCAAAGAAATCCTCTAACCCAAGGGTATTTGAAGTTATTTGATTCTGAAGCCACATTTTTATCACCATTAACCAAAAGAGCCACAAGTAAAATGTAATATGCTAATACTGAAATCAGAAGTCTTGAAACACACCAGATTGTGAATCAAAGACACACTCTATCTGTTAATGGGTTTTTAAAAAATCAAAAAGAAAAAAAATCTGGAAAACATATTACTTTCTTGCATTACTGCAACCCAGAAATTATTTTTAAAATTACATTTTAAGTTACTAACTTGGTTACAGAAAAACACGTAAATTAGGGTTTGCTAAGCACACAACATATATTTAGTACTAGTAAGATATTGCCTAAACACTAAATGCACAGATCTGACAGCGAGTTTCAATTCTGCTACTATCAAATGACTTTGGACACATCCCTGAATTCTTCTAGACCTATTTCCTCAGTCATATAATAAAGGTCTAGACACCTCTGGAACAGGGATGCTTAATCTTTTCAGAAAATGTTTTTAAAAGCACAAAATAAAATACATAGGATTACAAAGGACACTAATTATATTGAAATATAATTATCAAAATATATTTTCAAAAAAGGTCAGAGACCTCAGGTTAAGAGCTGCTGCTCTAAAGTTACTTGCACTTCTGGAGAGGCAGGAGGCTGTGGCTGAAAAACATCTTGACTGAAGTCAAGAAAACTGGGTTTGAATCCTGCCCCTGATATCTACTAGCTGTGTGAGCAAATCATGTCGCATGGCCTCTTTCAAGCTCAGTTTTCCCCATCTATAAATTGGGCACATAATTCCTATACTACCTACCTCTCCATGTTATTGAGAGAAAAGGGTTTGGTAAACTTCAAAGCATTGTAGAAACGTGAGCTGGTATCATTATATAAAAGTGAATTTCACTATTATAGAATTTTAGTTATTACAATTTTGCTTTTCCTCCTGCGATTTTAAATATTTGGTACCACTATTGTGTAAACATTGGTTATACTTGAATCTCTACAAATATGATAAAAAAATTACATGCCAAATATGCATACAATTATAGATCTATGGAGCCCCCTAAGCTGAGGAGTATATGGAGACAAGACTGGTTTGTTTCCTTTTCAAAATGAATGTTTTGCATGATGTTTCTGAGTCATCTGTCTCTGGGATGCTTCCAAAGTTCATTCATGTATGAAACAGCTGCAATTTAAGCAGCCAGCACTGATTGGAGGCTTGGGTTTTGTTATTTATTTCTCAATAATGTACATTAATTTCTTTAAAAATAAATAAATTAAAAACTACATTTCTTTCAGCACCTAAACACCAAAGGCACTTAATAATTGTTTATTGTATTGAATACCTAATAAATGTTAAATTATGAAACATAAAAAGAAGAAAAGCATAATTTTCATAGTTTCTCTTTATATTTTTTTTAAAAAAAGATGAATGGTCTGAGCGGAGTAGAAAGTTAAGAATCCTTGCATTTAGCCAAAACTCTGCTGAATTATGGGGGGAAGGGTAGGTACGTCTTGGAGATATCTACTCTTTCTGCATCAGTTTCTTAATCCATAAAAATTAAAAAATAATATGAATTAATGATTAAAAATTACTTTTAAATATGAAGCAAAATCAGATGGCATATCTTTATTATCTTTATGATGAAATATAAACTCTTCTTTTGGGGTATTTTAAGTCCTTCATAATATGACCTGCATCTACCTTACAGACTGATTTCAAATGATAGCCCCTAGCAAAATCTGTGATCCAGACAAACTGACCAACTGGTTACATAATGTATACCATATCCTAGCATGGAAGAGTAGAAAGAGTCCTGGCTCTTGGTTCAATAGATCTGGACTCAAATCTTGTCTGTGATGCTTCCTTACTATCTGTGTAAGGTTGGGCGAATCACCTAAACTGCCTAAGCCTCAGTTTCTACATCTGTAAAATCATAGACAGTGAACTAGATGGCTTCTGAGATCTTTTCTAGCTTTCAATCTATAATCCTATGGTGTGACCTCATACTTGCGTGCCTTTCTTTTGACCAACTATTTGCATCATCCTTCCCCATACCTGGATTATTCTTTCTTCTTATTCCTATTTCTTGGTAATATTTAGTTAAGTGGCACAGTAGATGGAGTGCTGGGCTAGGAGTCAGGAAGACTCAATTTCAATTCCAACCTTGGACATTTCATTAGCTGGGTGACCCCAGGCAAGTCACTTAATTTCTGACTGCCTCAGTTTCCTCATCTGTAAACTGGGGCTAATAATACTACCTAACCCTACTCCCCCACCCAAATTACTTTGAGTTTGCTTTGTATATGTATATGTTTTTAATGTATTTAACTGTGTATGTGTTGTTCCCCACTTGTCACAGAATGTAAGATTGAGGGCAAGGATTCTTTTGTTTTTGCTTCAAATCTCCAGTTCTAAGAACAATATCTGACACACAGAAGTTACTAAATGCTTGTTGGACTGAGTTGAATTGTTAGAATCAATATGGTTTACTTTTCATTTTAAAAAAAAGTTACACAAAGTCCTTTTGATTTTATGGAGGCATTATTTAAAAGAGGAGAGAGGGACAAAACAGCAGGAAAGAAAAAAAAATTCCAAATATGTTATGGCAAATTTCTCATCCAAAGAATGTTGGGATAATTAAAAATACAACAGTTTCAGTTGCGTAGTTAGTGATCCTGTTGACGTCCATCTGCAATTGCCCTGCAGTTTTTCATGTATGTTAACAGAGAGATATTCTTTGTGGAAGGAAGTTTGGTCAGTATCTCTGACTGGTGAAATAACTTAGCATCTCCTTTCTACAGTAGCTTCCAGTTGCCCTAGAGCACCAGTTAATGAGATCACATGGAAACATATTGCAAAGGACCAGGAAACATATTTTGATGTAGGACCAAAACAGTGGAAAAATGTTAACTTTGTAATCCCCTGAGGATGGATTTGTACATTTTATATGTTTTTGTATGTTTATATTAGGGAATAGGAATGCTGTGTGCATAATATCTACCAAGAGGCTTTCTGTAACCAAAAGATAAAGAAAACATAATAATTTGACTGACACGAATACCGATTGAAATTTCTAAAGGCAAAAAACCCAACAATCGCTCCTGTGCCTTTTCAATAATTAGTGCCATGTAGCACCATGTAATGGATTAAAACTATAAAATAAACTGAAGGTGGATGACAGATTGACAGAAGTCCCCAAAGAATGTATAGGCTGCTCAACAAATTGAGAGAGAAATTCAGGAAAGGCTGTTGTGTATGTACGTGTGAGCATGTGTATATATATGTGTTCATATATGTATGTTTAACTCAAGAAAACCTCTATTTTATACTACTACTGATACTTACTGTTGTAAAACGATATTTTAATTCCTACTGAATTCATAATTAATTATTATTAATTAATTAATTCCTACTTAATTCCTATGATTTCTTTTTTAAAACATCTTGATGTGAATATCTTCATTCAATGATTTTAATCTTACATATATGTCCATAGGCTTGTTTTTAGCAGCTTAATGAGGTATAGAAAGAGGTATGGATTACATTTCTGTGGACTACAATGCTTGTGAAAAAATTGCTTGTTATACAAATGGCAATATACCTATAACTAAATCAATTTAAAACACTTATTGTTTTAATTTGTTATAGTTATATAATTCGTGTGGCCTCTTTAAGAGGATTCACTTAAAATTCTGTTATTATCATTTATTTTAGAGAGTTTACTAGTCATTAAGTTTATTTTAAAAGTTGTCAATAGGAGAACAAAATAATTCTATGCTTATAGTCTAAACCAGCCTCTGAGCAACAATACTAGTTCTGGTAATAATTTTAAAGATTGTCCTATACTCAGATGGTTTTTGAAGTTGCAGTTTTTCATAGAACTTTAGAAACTATCTCATGAGACTCAAGAAAACAACCTATTGTATTTCTTGTTTTTTCTCTAAATTTGATTAACTAATAGTATCTTCCATGTGCTCTTTTGGGAGCAATGAAGAAAAATCACTCTGCTTCTTGCATTGTTTCTTTAAAAACAAACATAGATTCTTAAATGGGTTCACTTGTAAGATGACACTGAGCTCTCTACTTACAGTCTTAACCCTAGAATACCATATAGCCCTTTAATTATATAAAAGCCAGGATCAGAGAGCATAGTATTTTTAAATAAAGAGTAAAATTATAAAAGCTATTTTAAGACTGACAAACTATTCTACTACAATTTAAAAAAACTCAGTATTTCCCCAATCCAAAGATTCCCTGCTACTATTATTTTTTATTTTCTTATCCTTCTGCCCTGTCTCTCTTCTTCCTCATCCCTCCTCCTATACTTTCCACTTCTCCCTCCCTGAATGTTTGGGCAGGAGATAAGACTGGGCTGGAGAATGCCATAAAGACAAAGGGAAAAGAAAAAAAGAAAGTTAAATGACTAATGATGCTACATCAGGTACCATGCAGTTGTTTCTGTACACAAAATTGAAAGACTTGGATTGGAAGCACTTTGCAAGAGATCATTAGTGGGCCACCTGTTGGGGAAGCAGTTGTTTAGTTAAAAATGAAAATGCAGGACTAATTAAGTGAACTGGTGTGGCAGCAGTAGACTGCACTGTTAAAAACACCAAGTTCAGAATACATTTGTGTTTCCTGTCACCAGCCTGCAAGAGACCAAGCGCTCTGTCTCAAGGGAAGAAAATGCTGTGTTGTTCTTAAAACACCAATATGGCTGGTTGTCAAGAGTTGCCTTTTTTCTGCTCCATGGGAATTTCTCAACTTGGGTCACATCTGCACCCAGATGCAATGAAAGTAGTAAGATGCAGAAATTAGACAAGAAGAAGTGGAATGAATAGTCAAGAAATATGAAGAGTTTAGGCATCTTTTCATTTTGTTTTTTTAATGTATTTGCACAAAAATCATACTAAATCTTACCTCATATATGAAGTGGGAGACAGAGGCTTTGGTTTGGCCCACTGGTATGGATGTTGTGGCACCGAAAGGTACTGATCACAGAAGTTTCCTTTCCTGATATGCTGGAAGCTGGAAAACTCTTCAGGTGATAAATCAGAAGTGGGTGATATGGTCCCATGCTCCTCACCAGCCGGTTCTATCTTGAGAGTCATGGAAGGAGTATGCTCTAGGGCAGTTTTCCTGGACTTTATAGGAATTCCATCATTCATGTCTATTGTGCTGTCTGTGGTAAGGGCATTAATAGCGGCCACAATGGCAGAACTGGTATATTGGTTAGTGTTTCCCAGCCATGTCTCATCTGTCACACTAACTCGAGGGGAATTCTGGGGAGATGGTGTTGGTGAATGATGTGGTGAATAAGATGTCTGCCTCCCATTTAGGTTATATTTTCTCTTGTTGCAAGGAGAAGATGGCCTGGAGTTACGGGTACCAAGCCAGTTTTCCTCTGTAATACTTGTTCTTGGGGATGTAGATGGAGAATGCCTTGGAGAATTCAGCAAGTTGCAGGCCACCATACCCCGTGGAAATCCTTCCTCTGGGTCAGTGGTCTTGGGAGAGACACAAGGAGACTGCCATGGTGATGTCTGAGGAGATGTATATGGGTAAGAGTAATTGGATTCATATGATGATGCTTCAGAATTACAGCTTCGGGAAGATAAGCTACTAGCTGGACTCAGGCAAGATGGATCTCTATAAGCTTCAATGTTCGGTAGGTTCAAGGTGGCCGTAGAAGGAGATCGTTTAGAGTTTGGTATAGTTTCTTCAACATCAGCATCATGAAAAAACTGGTTGTTGTTATGATGAAGTCCCAAATAAGAAGTTATCTCAATCCGAGGACTTTCTAGAGCTGGGGCTCCATTAGGTCTGATGTTTGAGGAAAGATAATATCCCGAGGTCCCACTGTCAATACTGCCTCCATATCCAGAGGGATGGTTTGTTGATGGTACAACTGAAATGACTGGATTGGATGTCTGAAGATCATGACATGGGGTTGACAATGAGGGATGGGCCACATTGAGTGGCAAACCAGTATTGATATTTGAAGATGTGTAATTATAGTGTTCTGGAAGAAAAAACAAATCAAAAGAATGGCATGAGTCGTTGTGCATCTGGCAAATGTGAACCCATTGGCTCAATGAATTCTATGAAGTTGTGAAGCTATTATCACCAAGAAACACTAGGATAAGGGTACATGTAGACCAGGATTCAGACCAAGGGGTTTAGGCATTTAGACTTTCTGTATTTTGAAAAGCTAAATATCATCCTGTTAGATCATAGTTAGGTCTTCCTGTCTCCAAACTCAGCACTATATCCACTATGCCACACACGACCTGTTTAGTTGCAGCCCTGAGTATAGAACTGGCAATCCTACCTTGCACCACTAAAACAGAAGAGTGGGCTCTCCCCATATTTCCCTTTGGAAAAAGTGCAGTGTAATAGTAAATCAACAGACATTCCAAATTGGTGTCAAATTATTCTATTTAAAAACATTATTCTAAGAGGGGGTCTACACATTTCACTAGATTGTCAAAGAGATCCAGGTTAAGAACCTGTGCTGGAATATTGATGCCAATCTGTTCATTTTATAGATGAAGTCGCTGAAGTCCAGAGAGGCAGCAAGGAATGATGGAAAGCTCATTGGATTTTAAATCAGAAAATCTAGATGCAAACATCTTGCTGTTTACTACCTGTGGGAGCTTGGTTGTCACTTGTCCTACATAATATACAAAGTCCCCTCCAACTCAAAATCTTATGATGAAATTAAGTAACTTGCCCAAGACCACAGTTAGTGAGACTCACGTTCTCATTTCCCTGTACAAATTTTCTTCCTACTATACCACATTAAAATATATCTCAAGTCTCTGTTCTCAATACATTGATTGAAGGTTCTAAACAAAGCATATAAAATACGACAATAGGGCCCCCAAATTGTGTGCCTATTTTTGTTGAATTATAAAAATAAAAATAAAAAATACAAGAAACATGAAATCTGCTTTAAGAAAATAAGGGGAAATTCTGTTCCTTACTTATAATCTATTAAAAAATTAAAATCAAGAAGTTACGGTGTTCCAAATGACAGTGAATTCATGTACGGAAATCTACTATGACATATGTTGCTTCTTCATGAATGCTAGACTAATCCAAATACAATAAGAATTCTACAAACTAAGGGTCTATAGTTCAAAGCAATATGGTCATAAACCAATTAATAGGGTCAAATAGCTAGTAAGTATTTAAGGCAGAATTTAAACCCAGGTCTTTCTCAACTGGGAGGGGGAGTGAGGAAGGTGGGAAGGCTGGTTATAAACAAAGTAGTTAGCATATAAAAATGGCTTAATTGATAATATAATTCTACTTAATTAATAGGTACCGACGTATAGTAGACAGTGCACTGGATCTAAAGATTGGAAGACTTGGGTTAAAATCCTGCCTCAGAAATTTGTTGTGACCCTAGGCAAATCATGTAACTTCTCCAAGAATCTATAAAATGGGAATATTATTATCCTCTTCATCATCATCATCACCATTTAGCTATCTCACAGTGTTGTTGTGAGTCTCAAATGAAATAATTTCTATAAAGCATTACAAAGCATTATACAAATATAGATACATAAATATGGACTATCAATCAGGTAGCAATAACATTATTTTGAACTACAGATCTCTGTCATTATTAAGAGCTTATAGAGTTCTTTCAATTGTATTTTTTTTTGCCAATTCTTATTCCATTTTGCTTTCCCAGGGTTCCTCACTCCCCATTCCCTGGCCCTCCTCACCATCCTGCTCCCAAGCCCTGTCACAGTGGTTCTTATGATAGAAAGTCATCATCCTAACCATCAAACATTTAGTCACAATGTTCTAGGGACCTGCCATCATTCCACTGCTCTCAGTTATATAACAATATGTTGTCCACATAGAGCTGTTTTTCTTGAATGTAACTATCTTATTCAAAGTCCAAGGAAGCTATGCCTGCAGAACAATTATAAAGGCTGATATGCCAAGGTGACTCAAATGGGATATAATAAAAATTATCCATAATCACAATAACATCTGACTTACTTATCCCTATATTAACTCAACAAATACTGCCTGCTTTGTGCCCAGTTTCACATCTACAGTGCTAAGACTTGTGAATTTACAGAAGCCTTGTGAGCTGCAGCCCTTAAGGAACTTCTAATAATATGAGCAAATTATATGAACCTTTACACCGTGAGCACCTTGAGGGCAGGGACTATCTGTTGTCTGTCTTTGCATCCTCAACAGTCAGCATAGTAACATAGTTAACATAGTAAACACTTAATAAATGTTTATTGACAGACTGACACAACTGATAAAAATCCAAGAAACTTTTTAACAGTTTTCAAACTTGTTTATATCATGGAGACATTTTTATATATTTTTTAAATAATACAACCTTTAAAAAGTAAGTATATTTCAATGACATGATAATGGAAAGGGAATGGAATAAGTATTAATTACCTACTCTATATTTTAAGCATTGTGTGAAACATTTTGTGAAATATTGTCTCATTTGATTCTGAGAGCAACCTTTTGAGGTAGGTGCTGTCCTCCATGAGGCAGACAGAGGTTAAGTGACTTGCTCAAGGTCACACAGCTAAATATTGAGGTCTTCCTGACTCCAGCCCTCTCCCATTGTGCCACCTACATGCCTTTTAAAAATCAAATGCAGATGTGAGAAAAGGCAATAAGCAAGATTTATACCAGGTCTAAGTATTTCAGGGAGGTTTGAAATAATAACAATAGGAGAAAAAAATAGACTGGGCCTGATGGCACACACCTGTACTTCTAGCTACTGGGGAGACTGAGACTGAGGGATCCCTTAAGCTTGGTAGTTCCAAGCTGCAGTGGGCTATGCTATTCAGGGTTTGACATCAGTCAATCAGTCAATATTTATTAAGCACTGGGGACACAAAAAGAGGCCAAAGACAGCCCCTCCCCTCAAGGAGCTTACAACACAGGAGAAAATATGCAAACAAATATATGTAAAGCAAGCTACATACAGGAAAAATAAGGAAAAAATAACAGAGGGAAGGCACTAAATTAAGAGGAGTTGAAGAAAGCTTCCTGGAGAAGGTGGGATTTTAGTTGGCATGCAAAGAAGCTAGCATCAATATGATAAGGGGAAGTGGACTATGGTAGGGCCACAATAGGTTAATGATGAAAATGGTGCGGGTCAAAGCTTGTGTTTCAATCAGAGTGGGATCAGCCTAGGAATAACCCTGTACTTCTAGCTAAGTGAGCTTGAGAGATACAGTCTTTAAAAAAATAATAATAGTAAGAGAGAACTAGGTAGCACAGAGTACTGGAGTCAGGAGGACCTGAGTTTAAATCCAGCCTCAGACACTTACTACCTATGTGACCCCGGGCAAGTCACTTAACCCCAAGTGCTTCCAAAAATAAAAATAAAATAAATAAATAGAAATGTGGATTGGGATAGGAACCAGGAGTGCCATTTAATTAATATTAGAATAGTAAGGTTAGGAATGGAGCATATAGGTTTGTAATAAAATATCTCTTTTTCCTTTTACTTTGATCATGCTAAATAATAAAATAATAACTTTTCTACCTATAAATGGTTTATGCTTGGGAAGAGAGATATAACCTTTAGTGGGTGCAATGTAGAAAGGTGAAACATGACCTAGTAAATAATGGTCTAGCCTTGGGAGTTGTTGATGGAAGACCCACAATAAAATCTTTCCTCTGACACCTACTGAAGACCTGGGTTCAAGTCTTGCCTTTGGCATATATTAGCTGAATGGACCTCAGCAAAACATTCAACCCTTCAGGGCCCCCAGGTAACTTCTAACCATAAATTAAAGAGAAGGTACTGACCCAAGTCAGTACTGGGAGTTTCCTCACTTAAGAGTATCTGATACTAATGAGAGACAGAGACAGAGAGAGAGAAGGAGGGAGAATAGACATAGGTAGGTAGGTAGATAAATAAATAGATAAAAGATGGAATAAAGATAGATAAATGGGTAGATATAGATAGAAAATAGAGAAAGAGATAGGTAGATAATAAAGAAGGATAATGTAGAAAGAGAGATAGGAAGAGAAAGATAAGTAGGTAGAGATAGATAATAGAAAGGCAGATAAATAAAGGATAATAGAGCAATAGGTAGAGATAGGAAGATAGAGATAACAGAGAGATAGATAAGTAGATAGACAGAGATAATGGAGAGAGACAGAGAGAGAGAAGGACAGAGAGAGAGACAGACAGACAGATAGAGAGAGAGAGAGAGAAACAGAGACAGAGAGAAGAGACAGAGATGCACAGTCCCATAGACAAGGACTCTTATCAATGCAGGTCAGCCCAGGCTCCAAGATTTCTAATCTTAGCTTCCTGAGGCCGCTGAGAGGTCCGGTGAGTTGCCCAAGGTTATGCAGGAGGACAGATTTGAGCCCTGGTATTCCAGACTCTGAATTTTCTTTTATTGCCAAGTTGACTATAGAAGAAACAGCCTGAAATAGATGGTGAATTTCAACTAAGGCTAAATACCACGGAATCGTCCAGTCGCAGGATCTTAGACTGAGAGCTGGAAGGGACAGCAGAGGCATCTGGTTCAACCCTCTCATTTTACAGATGAGGAAATTATATCCTTAAGGAGGGTAAGCGACTTGACTAAGGTCACCCACACTTTGAAGAGACTAATAGTTAACAAATACCTTAAGAGAAAGTTGAAAAGAACTTTGAAAATAGTATTTGCAGGTACAAAACCCTTTATGTGCATCCTAGTACCTTGTATCCAGAAGTAATTAATACACATTTTAAAATTTTGTTTGTTGCATGCTTCATTTTACACATATTATTATCCCTATTTTATAGAAGAAGAAATGAAGTGGCAGAAAACTTAATTGACTTCCTGAGGTCAATCAGGACTCAAATCTAAGTCTTGTGACTCCCAAATCTGGCGCTTTTTCTAGTATACCAGGTCCATCTCACCAATCGGAGAGTAATATGAAGGTAAAAGAAGACAAAGGAACTGGATTTGGGAATCAAGTCTTCACATAAACTATAAATAAAAAATTAGCAATTTTATAAAACATCCAAAGTCTAAATTCCCTTGCACCAAAGGCCATAGAATCCTAGTTTCCACAAAATAGCTTAGAGGCAAACTGAAATATTCTGTGCTAGGTGGCACAGCAAGTAGAGCACCAGCCCTGGAGTCAGGAGGACCTGAGTTTAAATGTGGCCTCGGACTACTTGACACGCTTACTAGCTGTGTGACTTTGGGCAATGAATAAAAAGAAGCTTTTTTGCATGCTGAGGTAGGTAAGATTGAAAACAAGTGAAAGCAAACCAAAGTTTAAAAATCATTTGAAATGGAATTTGATTTAATTTTCTCCAACAGTTCGTCACTTCCATTGTTCAAATCGGCTGCGATGGGAGTTAACTTTCCCTACCTGGTTTATAACTTCTGAAAAAGCTATTTAGCAATAAATATTTGGCAGATGTTTGAATTAAGCTAGGTGGCTTGGAGCAGTGGTGTCAAACTCAAATAGAAATGGGGGCCTGAACACATGGAACCCTATGGGCAGCATATTGACTTAGAAAACCACGTATTAAAGTTATCTATATTCTAGTGTACTTGTCATTTATTTTTTAAAATATTTTCTAATTCAATTTTAATCTGATTTAGGCCATACCTGGGAGCATCTGGGACCCCATACAACCTCACCTTTTTGCCCGTCATCCTGAGCTGTGTTTTTGTTACCTCTGCCTTAAGAGGATAGAGTGTTGTCCCTAGAGTCAGGAAAACCTGACTTCAAATATTCCTTAGCCCCACACACTTAAAAGCTGTATGACCTTGGGTAAGTCATAGTTTCCTCATCTATAAAATGGAGTTTAAAACAGCACCTACTTTAACAGAGTTGTTGAGAGAGCAAATTAAAGGTGCTGATATGTGTAAAGCATTTTGCAAATCTTAAAGCACCATATAAATATTAGCTACTACATCTACAACGATCATTATTATTATGAATTCTATTGCTACAGCTACTACCCAGAGGCTGTATCCACACACAGCAATGATACAACATTTTTCAAGTCATTCCAACCATAACTCTGGGCTTTAAAAAAGAAAAACCTTAATAAACTGTTTCCCTGATTTCCCGTACCTAGGAAACACTTCCCTTTCCTTCCTCAGAATCCCCATGGTACTTTCTTTGTATCTCTTTTATATACCAATCACGATTATTTTGCATTATTTATATAGTTATTTTATTTTTCCCATTAAACAGTAAACCCCCTGAGGACAGGGACCAGATATTCTCTATGTTTATAATTCCCTCAATTCCTGGCAAAAAAATTAGCACATTGTAATAGCATAATAAGTTTGGAAAAAATGAAATTAATTGAAGTATCAGTTGCCCTCAATATGCTACATGTAGGAATAAATATATTACTCATATGTATTCATATATGCACACATATATTTCTATATTTTCCTCTATGTTTTGGTTGATCGACCAGAAAGACTGGTCTTACTTATTTTCTTATTTATTTTTAAATAAGCAAGTTATTGAGCAACAAATGAAATAAAATAAATACGCAGTTATATTGTATGACTACACAGGGGCTTCCAAAAATCTGACTTTTATGCATACTTTTTACATGGTTTAACATTTTAAAAATAAAAATGTTTTAAAAATGCTTCCTCCATCTTTTCCACCCCTTCCAATACTTTTTTTTTTTACTTTTGAACATATAATCACTGCTGCAGGTGTCTCCCACATGTGTTAAATCTATCTATGGGTTTCTTTAGGTTTTTGTAATAATTATTAATACTGTCACCACAGCCTGGGATCATGCATTTTCTGTCTATCCTCTGAGGGATTCTCTATGGCATAAGATTATTTCTCTCTCTAGTCTCCAGACTCTCCATATTAGACCCTTGGTCATTAATGAAGACTAAATGAATCTTCCCTACATCTGGTTTATCTGTAGGCTCTATGCAGCCAAACCACGCTCTTGTGTATGCACAATCCCTTCTTTTACCAACTTTTACTAACTTCAAGGGTCTCACAACTCGGTTGATGGGCCTTCATAACTTACTTACTTCAGCTGAAATATTTCATCATCTAATGGCCGAATTTCTGGTGATGCTCCCCTCCTACATCTCAGTCAAAGAGGCCTCTTTGCTTTTCCCAAACTTCTGCCTCCACCCCTTTGCTCAGGCTATTCCCCATGCCTGAAATGCACTCCCTCTTCTTCGCTTCCTTCAAGGCTTAGCTCAGGTACCACCTGCTACAGGGAAAGCTTCCCTGACCCTCCTGGTTATTAGCGCTCTCTCCTTCCTCACATTATCTTCTAATTAGTCATTAGCATATATGTTATATCCCTCCAGTAGAACATAAATTCCTTGTGAAACGGTTTCTCTTATCTTTGTTATCACCTAGATCAGGACCCTAGTTATACACAGCAGGTGTTTATTAAATGCTGGCTCAATTCAATTCGACTCAATGCACTGGTTCTCAAAGACTTCAGTTTGGTAGGACCTTTGAGGCTCACATTCCTATCCCTTTGACACCTGTGGAGCATCTTTGTTACTGTTGTTGTTCAGTTGTGTCAGATTCTTCATGACCCCATGTGGGATTTTCTTAGCAAAGATACTAGAATGGTTCGCCATTTCCCTCTCCAGTTCATTTCACAGATGAGGAAACTGAGGCAAACTGGGTTAAGTGACTTGCCCGGGATCACATGGCTAGGAAGTGTCTGAGGCCAAATTTGAACTCATGAAAAGAAATCTTCCTGACTGCAGACCAGACACTCTATCCACTACACCACCTAACTGCCTTATGGATGGGGATTCAGCCCAAGTCTTAATGAGACTTCCAAATAGGACTTAGTTAAGGATAGCACCTAAAACAAGAGATAAATTCTCTGTATTTTCCTTTTTCTACCCTGTATTTTTATTCCTATTTTATTTCTACCTGTATTTTTAGGCCTCAGAAGAAAGAAGCAGGTTGGGAATGTTTGTCTCTGGAATGCCAATGACCACTGAATTCCAACTTCCTACAGCTTCCTGGATACCTTTAAACATTCTCCTACTAGACAGCCAAGACTCTCAATATGGGGGAAGTTTTGCCTCCTCTGGTGTTTATTTCCAAAGGAAAGCTGGCTGATCCTTGTCTGGACTAACTACTTTCACTTTGTCCCATGTAAAAATGTTTCCACCCCGAAGTTCCACATGCTTCCCCGTTCGTATTTTGGTATTACAGCTGGTCACTGACATCTCCCATAAAGACCTGAGAACAGCATTAATAGCAGCAGCCCTTCAAACAAGGGTGATCTCCTAGCAACGTACTAGATTAAAAGGCCCCCAATTCCCACTCCACCTCTTTCTCTTTATTATGTTGCACTGGAGCGCCCAGACTCCACTCAAGCCTCCCACTGAAATCTAGTGGGGTTTAAGGGCAGGCCTGCTGTGGTTACTCATTCTTCTCTGTAACCCTTCTATGTGTAGCATCCCAAGAATCCAACATAAAACAAAGGATGAATTTTCTTTTTACACAAAAGCGACAACTTCAAAAGAACAAAAAACAACGGGCATGAGGTGTTCAGGATACATTAAATATTGTGTTAAATATTAAATACTGCCTATTTCCCTCTAAATTCCTCCTTTGGAAGCTAAATGTCTCCCATTGTTTCTATGCTTAGCCTGAGCTGCTCAACCTAAGAAATTACCAGACGATATTTCATTTATGTTTTCTGTGACATAAAGCTGGCTTCATCGTGAATGATAAAGTGACAGGTTACTAGTCTTACTTTCTAACACTTAAAGGCTTAGCCACTATATTAGGGACAGCTGTTGGACACTGATTAGAATGTTACTCCACCGAGTATTATTTCTTCATTCTTCCAGCAAGCATTTACTAAGCCCTGGTTAAGTAAGAGTTACTTTTGACACAGTGAGCTTAGAGTCAGGAAGACTCATCTTCCTGAGTTTGAATCCACCCTCAGACACTTACTTAGCTGTGTGACCCTGGGCAAATCACTTAATCCTGTTTGCCTCAGTTTCCTCATCTGTAAAATGAACTGGAGAAGGACATGGCAAACCATTCCAGTATCTTTGCCAAGAAAACCCCCAATGGGGTCACAAAGAATGGAACATTACTGAAACAACTCAACAATTTTCAAGGTGTTGGGAGTATAAAGACAAAAATTAAACAGACCTTCCCCTTGAGAAGCTTACATTCTACTGGGAGGAAAGCAATATATACACAGAGAACTAACAGTGGAAAATGCACTTTTGAATCAGAGGACCTGGGATCAAATCCTGTGTCTGTTATTCTCTGTGTGAACTTGGGCAAGTCACAACCTCCTGGCCTCAGTAGCTTTATCTGTAAAATGACAGGGGTTCCAAGAGTTTACTGAGTACAAAGCACTGGGAATTGGTCAATTCTAGCTCTGAATCTACCATTCTAAATGCAAAGTAATTGTGGCTTTGGAGGAGCACACTAGCAACTGGAAAGGGATCAAGAGAGGCGTTTTAGAAAGAGGTGGCACTCGAGGAAGTGGGGCTTCTAGGAAGTAGAGGTAAGGAAATAGTTTGTTCTGGGCAGAGGGCACAGCCTGTGCAAAATCATGGAGACTGGAGATGGAAGGACTCTTAAGGGGAACAGTAAATAGACCAGCTTTGCTAGAAGAGGGAAGTAATATGCAATAAGCCTAAAAAGACAGGTCAATCGATAAACATTTATGAAGTGCCTACTACATGCCAGGAACTGTGCAAGGTACCAGAGACACAAAAGGAGGCAAAAGATAGTCCCTGCCCTCAAGGAGCTTACAGTCTAATGGGGGAGGCAATACAAAAACAAATATATAAAAAGTAAGCCATATATAGGATGAATAGAAAGTAATTAGCAGAGGAAAGGCACTAGGATTAAGAGAGGTTGGAGAAGGTTTTCCATAGAACGTGGGATTTTAGTTGGGACTTAAAGGAAGCCAGCCAGGGAGTTCAGTAGTCTGGTCAGAGGAAGGAAAGGTTGGTGCCAAGTTGTGAAGGACTTTAAATACCAAACAGAGGGACTCTGTATCCAGAGACAAATGTAGAAACTACCCTATTGAGTCAGGCTATCAGTCCTTAGCAATATACCTTAATCTGTCTTGTTTAAGATGTGGAGTGGTGGTACTAAACCATTAGTATGTTCAGTACCTGATGGGGCAAAAGTGATTTACTATTTCATAAAAGGCAGGAAAAAAGTAAAGAATCTAGAATTGAAAAAGGTATTTTTGATCAACAAACACTTATTTACAGAACTTGGCTGCTTGGCCTGACTATTGGACCTGGCCCATTCAAAGTTTCAGGATTTTAGGGAGGGGAACTAGCAAGACAAGCCACGGAAGAATGATGCAGTTCTCGTGCCCTGAAGAACATTTCAGTGGTCACTTGTGGACACAGGGGCATGTAAACAAGTTAAGAGAAGAGGAGAGTGGAGGAAGCAAAGACCCCTTCTACTATATATAGAGCAACCCAATCTCCCAACATCACCCCTTCTCAACCCAAGCCACCCCAGCTTCCATCTTCTTCCATCTTCACCCAACTACAGACTAATGGGCTGTGCAACCATCTATTATCAGGCTAGCCAGTGATTAGATTAACGGCAAGAAAGGTAAGACTAAGCACACCAGTAGCAGGCAGAGAGCAATTTTAGTAGATTTTAGGAACTGAAAAAATTCTGGTACAAAAAGCACCTTAGCAAAGCTCTAAATCACTAAGAAGAAGAAGAAAATGCTTTGGTGAAAAATACACCCAGCCTTAGGTTTTTCTAAGTTAAACAAATTACAAAATAAAAGGCTTTAATGTCTCAACTTAATTATAAACACTCAACCAAATTGCCCTTTGTGGGCTATGTGATGATAAAGTCATTATTCTCTTTCCCAGAACAATAACAATAAACAAGTTAGAGTTCCCCAACTTCCCCACTGAGTCTGAGCCTTTCCAATGTAGAATGTTTGTTAGCTTCTCTCCCAAGGGATAAACACCCAAGGCAATGACCCTCCCTTGTCTAGCATGCTGAGATCCAGAAGAGCTGTGTTAATTATAATGTCTGTTGTTCCCAACTTAACTCAATCCGCCATGATACTGACTGTCTATGCAGTGACCCCTCTGCACTTCCTCAAGTTCCCCCACTCCTTTTCACTCTTCCTTATAGGTTCTATCCAATTTGGTTTCATTAGCCACCTAAATTCAAATTTTAATTATTTAGCTATGATATTTACACAGAATGAAAGCATTTTCAGAAACCTTCTTAGCAACTCTGGGATGTTCAAGCTGATTTATATCATGTCAGGCACAAACGTTCTCAACACCTATTAAAGTCACTTTCTACTAGATGCCTTAGGAAACTGGCTATTTGCCAAGAAGAGTTCATTAAATTACACTGTAGATTGCTACAAAAGAAATGGAACTATTTTAAGCAAACACCAAGTAGACAGGAAAAAAAAAGTTACTTCAATGTAACTGACTATAATAATTTTTAATTAATATGGCACAAATAACAACTAATACAAGCTTATAATGTGTATCTCCTTTTTCTGATAGTACATTAATTTTCAAAACATTACTCCTACATGACAGAGTTCCTGAGTACATCCAGTTACTTGAAATATTTTTTGTTTCATCCTCTATAATACTTTTTTCCACAAATACATAAGTTAAATTGTAAGCAACTGTAAAAAGTATATAAATCAATTCCTTTCCTTTAAGAAAAACAAAACTTATGTTTAAACAAACATCATTACAGTAACTCAGTCCACACTCCCATACACCTGATTGAACACATGCACTATAAATGGAATCTAAGAAATAGTAAAATGGAATATGCATAGATTTTTTGTAATATCTATTGGTTCTCATAGTGCAACATCACAGCATGACTATTACCCAACACCAATCTGATTTTCTTTTAATACTATGCAAAGTCCAGTATTAAAAGGCATCTTCATCACCTCCTAACACCATATCACATCAACAAAATGGTGGCAAGAAATACAAAATGCACTATATCAATGGTTTTCCTTCAATTCTCATACAAATCACCATTGAATGTTTTTTATTATTTTGAGGAACTTACCCATTAAGATTTGTACTCTGCTAAACTGAAGCATGCGAGCTAGAAATAGACTTGGGGAAAAGTCTGATGGCCAAATTCTGCCCTCAGAATTACATGTACATGCCTCTCTCCCTGACAGGGCAATGGAGGTAGGATATAGAGCCAAAAGAAGGAAGGTGGCCTTTGACAAACTGAAAATAAAACTGAAGAACTGCATAGGATAAGTCAAAATGGTGCAGTTGAAAAACTGACTGGTGAATGTGTGCACAGAAATTTATAAGATGCGTTAGTTACACAAGGGATTTTTGCATGTCGACCAAATCGATATGACAGACAGCAACAGCCCTAGAGGTGTAGTTTTGGAGAGATAGCACAACAATCTGCCAGGAAAGAAGGATTTGCGGAGACAGATCTAACGGTCCCATTGAAGCAATAAATAAATAATGTTCAAAAGGTTTTAAATATCTTTGACAAATAATTAAAGAGATAAATTAGAATTAAAGACTTTTAAAAGTTCAAAATATGGCCTGGTAGCCTACACTAAGTACAGGGAATACTTACCAGGGCAGGCTACTGAAACGGTCTCTCAAACAATAATGCATTTTATGTAACTCCCCCCCCATAACTCTTTTTTAATATTTTGTTTTCATGAAAGTTTTTAAAAAGTTGTTCATTATTTATGGTATCTGAAAACTGAAAGTAAATTCAAAGGAATAAAATAATTAGTTACTATAATACCCTCACCCTTAAAGATAATTGGAATTTTATTACTCTTTCCCCCTCCAAAAGAAAGATATTGTGATTTTAATGAAAAGATAATCTTTGAAGAGGATCTAATTTTCATTTAATGTTCTTCTTAGTACTTATATACTATATTTTACCCTCTTTTCTTTAGTTAATAGTAAGGACTAGAACTCTGTGGACAAAAGATTGTCACTCACAAGACCTGATTCCTCATTGTGGGTTTGCCACCTACTCATTCACATACCCAGGCGCATAATACAATTTTTCTATTTGTTGGGGCAGGGGGAAATTATTAATATACAATCACAGAGATCTTTTTTATTTTAAAGCAACATTCAAATTCTCAACAATCATCTTATAGCACAAGATATTTTCTTTCTGCACACAAAACATTAAGAAGCCATGAGCAATAATTTTTTTTTTCAAATTTTAGAAAATGTCATTGCTCTTCGTGGAGAGACTCCAGACCACTCCCCAGAATGCCTGACAGTTTCCTGTGAAGTTGTCACAGTGACAATACTACGGCAACATTGAGCAAGGCCGAAATGACTTGGAGAGCAAGGGCATGCAGCCATGATGCCACTGCCACACCCCTTAAACAGCTGATGGGAAAATCAACTATTGAATTACAGACAAGGGGAGCAGGATTTCCCTGCTCTTAAGTGGAAAGGGAAGCCCATTCCCTCCCCTCCAGCAGAAGAATGGATCTGAAAACCAGCATCAGCTGCACCTCAGCTGTTTAATGAGTGGAAAGGGGATGATGTGTGGGTAGGACCAACTCACCAATCCTGGCTGATACCAGTGTTGGTGGAATTCACTCATTCAGTTAATCATTCCAACAGTCAACAAATAGTTCTTGAGTACCTACTACATAGATAATCCTGTGCTAGTCATTATGTGGGATCCAAAGCATGTAAGACAGAGTATTCCACTGAATTTGGGAGTCACAGGTCCTGAGTTCAACATCCCATCTCTGCCACTTAATATCTGTGTGACCTTGAATAAGTCATTTAATCTCTCTCTGAGCTTCTTAGCTTCTATTTCTTCATCTGTAAAATGAGGGGTTTGGACTGAGTAATCATTAAAGTCCTTTTGAGCTCTATGAGCCTATGACTTCCTTCAAGAAGTTTATAAACTAGAAAGGACACATCATATTACATAGAAGTAACAATTAGGGGCAGCTAGGTGTTATGGCAGATACAGTAGTAGGCCTGGAGTCAGGAAGACTCCTCTTCCTGAGTTCAAATATGGCCTCAGACACTTGCTAGCTGGGTGACCCTGGGCAAGTCACCTAACCCTGTCTGGCTCAAGTTTCCTCATGTGTAAAATGAACTGGAGAAGGAAATAGCAAAGCACTCTAGGATCTTTATCCATAAAATTCCAAATGTGGTCATGGAACAGTTGGACACAACATTGGACACAACAGAACTTCAACCATTAAAAACAATCTATAATTGAATACTGAATGAAGAGTACAGAAAACAATTTTTTAAAAGTTTAGCGATGCTAGGAAGCAAGTAAAGATTATACAATTCTGCAGTCCTCAACCTTGCCAATAAGCATATGTTGAGTACACGTGTCCTTGCTCTTAAGTATTATTCCAATATCAACTTGTGCTTCACTGTTAGTGATCTATCATTGATTCAGTTGGAGTGGTCCGTGGCGTCCCCGCTTTGGAAGGATTGGGCTAACAGGGAGGAGCCAACAGCTGTACTTTTCAGTCCTTGCTGGCCAGCTACTCTTTTCTAGGTACAATTCTTGGTAGTTGATTATTTAAATCAACTCAAGCACCGTCTTGGCCTCTCAACCTCAGCCTAGCACACTACGAGCTGCAGCAGCATTTAATACAGTAGTCAAGGAAGAAAAGAGAATTTGTCATACTCCCTAGCAACTTCACTAAGCTACCAAAATGAGAAAACAAAAGACAACTCAGAGTCTTCTGTGAAAAGTCTGAAGCCTAGTTCCCTGGTGTGAGATAACCTACCCCCTCTCTGGAGGCTCAACTCAATTGCTATATATAGTTTTGGGGAAGGTGAGGTGATCTACAATCCTGATTGGGCCTTCGATGATTATTCAATCTGTTCCTCATTCATTGGAGATAATATTCCGCTGCTTGATTTCAGCAGACAGAATGCTTTAATGGAAGTCAGTCAAATTGACAAGCGTTTATTAAATACCCATACTATGTGCCAGACACTGTGTTAAGTGCTGGAAAGCCCCCTCATCTTGGCATCAGGACATATCCCGGTTTGGACCCAAACGACATACACTAGTGTGACCTTAAACAAGGCACTTCTTCACCATGAAGTTGGAACAGTGAGTACGTTATAAACAAAGTGCTCCTGTTAACCTCAAAGCGCTTTATGAAAGTGAGTTATTATTAAAAGAAAAGACTAGGGAGATCATCTAAGTCCCACTGCACCCCAACTTTGCAAGTGAGGAGATGAAGGAATTTATCACCTCTTATTTGTCAATTATCCTTTTTCACATATGTGTCCTTTCTCCCCAAGAGGCTATAAATCTCTTGAGGGCAGGAATTGTATTACTGGGCCCTACCGCAGTACCCTATTTACAGCAAGGGTCCAAACACTGAAGACTGGAGCAACTTCTAGGATGATAATAATAATAGCTAAATTTTAGATAGTTTTCAAAGCACTTTACAAATATTAGCTCATTGGAACCTTACAACAACTCTTTGAGGTTAGTGCTATTATTATCCCAATTTTACAGATGAAACGGAGGCTGAGTTTAAACAGCTTGCCCAGGGTCACAAAGCTAGTAAGTATCTGAGAACAGGTTTGAATTTAGGTCTTCCTGACTCCAAGTCCAGGCTCTATCCACTGTGCCGTCTAGCTGCTGTTGATATTTCTAGACCAGTGGTGGGATTCAGCCAGTTCGCACCGGTCCACTAGAACAGGTACCTAAGTTTAGGTTGAGCTCAGTTGTTAGCAGGGGCAGGGCCTACTTGGTTCCGTGGAGAACCAGTCGTTAATTCATTTGAATCCCACCACTGTTCTGGACAGTATAATAATAGTATCATAACTACGACTTGATATTTAATTCTTTATTTAATGGTATTAATTATTTACTATATAAATAACTATTTTATTATTATATAAGGGAGACTTTTTCTGTTCCCTCAAAATAGCCTAAAGAATCAGGCTACCTAATGTTTACCACTACAAGGCTGCTTTTTCAACTAGATTGTCTAAACACCTGGTGGTTTTGCACAGAAACTTTATTAAATGACATAGCTTGAATTTTTCCCATTGTCTCCATTCGCATGAAAACCAGCCTAAACTCTAAGCCCTTAGCACCCTCCCAGGAGCCAAGCTAGATGATAACTTCCTAAATGATTTTTCCCCTTCCAGTCCATCCTCCACACAGCAGCCAAATGATCTTCCTAAAGGACAAATCTGATCATGTCGTCCCCTGCTACATGGTTCCCCAGTTCCTCTAGGATTCTCAAGGATTTGTTTGGCATTTAAAGCCCTTTATACTCTGACTCCTGCCTCCCTTTCTAGACTGATTTCGCATTACTCTAGCTCATGCAATCTGTGTTCCTACCAATCTCACCTCTATATCTTTGCATGGAATTCTATTCATCTCTACTTCTTATAAACCCTAGCTCCCCTCATGCCTCAGCACAGTCACTACCTCTGAAATGAAGCCTTTCCCGATCATCTTCCCAAAAAAAATTACTTTGTTTTTCCTCCATATATGCTTTGTACTTAGCTGTGTACATGTTTTATACCAGTTGTCAATAATATTCAGCCTACAGGTGCATGCAGCTCACAGTACTCCCAAGTGTTGCTCAAACTAGACCAAAATGTAACTGAGATATATTTAAAAAAATAAATAAAAATACAACGACATAGAAAATGTTAATATGTGGTTTTCTAAGTCAGTATGTGACCTGGAAGACTCTTTATGTACAGTTTTAGTGGCCTTATTTCTATTTGAGTTTGACATCACTTTTGTATACCACCATCACCAACCTAAACTACTTGGGAGTGGGGGTGGAGATGGAAAATGGCATCTCCAAAGCTGCTACTTGAATACCTTATTAGCAATTAGGCTATAGCATACCATGAGTTACATTTTGATCTTAGAAGGGGAGAGCTTAAAAATATTCATGATGTAGGAAGGTGGGGTAGAGGAATATTGGGGAATAAGGGTGGTTGTGGTTGTGTTGCAGACAAGCCCAAAGGTTGACTATTATTGTCTAATGTTAAAAGTGATAGTCATCACTTCCTAATACTATATCGCTTGATGCTAAATCTATAAAATGGTGGCAAGAAATACAAAATACCCAACACCACTGACCTGTCTTCAACTCTCAAGCAGATCATTGAGTGCCTTTTATTATCTTGAAGAATTTGCCCATTTGCCCGTAACAATACTATGCTAAATATAGACCTGGGAAAAGTCTAATAGCTGAATTCTGCTCTCAAAATCACAGGGACATTTTGCCCCCTAACTGGCTTCCCACAGGATGATGAAGGTAACAGATACTGCTACAGGAAGAATGTGGCCTTCGACAAACTGAAAAATAAAACTGAAACTGAAGAGCTATGTAAGATAGGCCAAAAACTTGAAGCTGAAATACAGCCTATTGATGGGCTTCTCAAGGAGGGCAGAATGAGACTTATTTTCACACCTTCCCATTGGCTGATCACACCTTCCCCCATCAGGCAATAGCTGCTTAGAATCTGGCTATCTACCCCGCAGGAAGCACTGAGCCCCGCTTTGGAGAGCGCCATTTAACAGCTGTTACCCGGTCCTCTCGTTGTTCTGTCCACTCTCTAGCTTGTCTATGTATTTCCTAAAATGTGGTGCCCAGGACTCACCATAGTACCCCATGAAACATTTGACCAAGACAGCCTGAAACAGAACAATTGCCACCCTTGTTCTGTACTCTATGTCTTTATTTTCTTTTGACAGGGGAAGGCAGCGCAATTGGGGCGAAGCGACCTGCCCAAAGTCACACAGCTAGTAAGTGTGTCAAGCGTCTGAGACTTTATTTGAACTCAGGTCCTCCTGACTCCAGGGTTGGTGCTCTACTCGCTGTGCTACCTAGCTGCCCCTCACCATGTCTTTATTAGAGAAGCCTAGGTTATAATTATGATGCAATAAAGAAAAAAAAACACTGAATTTGGAGTAATAATAATTATTATACTCATTCTTTCAGGTTTGCAAAGCACTCACATATATGATCTCCTTTGATCCTCAGAACAATGCAGTGAGGTAGGTACTGTAATTATCTCCATTTTACAAAAGGCAAAACTGAGGCCGTAAGTTTTCGAGGCAGAATTTGAACTCAGGTCTTCCTGACTTGAGTCCAGTACTCAATCCACAGTAATACCTAACATAAGCTAAGAGCCTGGCTCATCCACTCATTATCTTTGCCTCAGGCAATGAACTAAATCTCTCTAGGGCCCTGTTCCCTCAACGACAAAATGAAGGGTTCTAGACTGGATGAATTCTAGGGAGGCTTTCTCCACTACTTCTCTTATCCTGATGCCTGCCATTGAGTTTACAATCCTAAAATCTCCTGACCTTTTTCACGTGAATTGTCTGGCCACACACTCCTGGAAGTTTTATACTGGTGAAGTTGATGTTTTTTAACTCAAGAATAAGAATTTGCATTTGTGCCTATTAAATTTCATCTCATTTGGCACAGGTTTTATATCCTTTAAGATCTTTTCTGGACCTAACTGTCATACACTGTGTTAGGTATCTTGTGATTTCAACCCCCACCTCACACTTATGTGTATTACATTCGGCAAGTCACAGCTGTCAGCCTCAGTTTCCTCATCTGTAAAATGAAAAGGTTGACCTCTACGATCCCTTCCAAATTCAAATTTATAATCCTATGATCCCTCCAAGCCTGGTATCATTTACAGATTTGCAAAGCATGTCACCTACACCTTTATCCAAGGTAATAATAAAAACGTTGATCATCGTGGATACAAGAATAGCTCCCAAGGGATAAATCCCATTAAAGACCAAATTTATACTGGATATGGAGTCCAAATATAAAAGTTCTAATTGTTGTTCTGCTTATAATTTAACCTTTTTGTTAACTGACTCCCTATGTGTAATATATAGGAGACTAAAAATTCCTGATTTTTTTCCAAGAAAAGTGCTTTATTTATCTAGATTAGGCTAATGGAAAGGACTAGATAAAAGGATGTTTAAACTTAACCATTTCTTCTCAATATGTCATCTTTATAGAAAGCTCTATTTAATTTATAGGTTAAAAAGAGGCCCAACCAAAGCAGCATTCTATAGTATATAATAATAGCTAATAATAGGTATATATGTAGTATATATATATATATATATATATGTATAGGTACACACATATACATATAGTATATGTAGTACATATGTGATATATACTATGTAGCATATGCAGTGTATATTATATGTATAATAGCTAATAATGTTTATAAAACACTTTAAACACATTATCTGATTTTATTAATCAATCAATAAATGAGCATTTATTAATCTCTTTCTAAATATGAGGCACTGGGCTAAGTGCGAGAGATATAAAGACAGAAGACAAATAGTCCCTGCCCTCAAGTTGCTTCTGCTCTAAGAGGGAGGTAGACAATATGTACACATATAATTTTGAGAAAGAAGAACATGGACCGCTGGGGGTATCAGGAAAAGCTTCAGGTAGAAAGTTTGACTTGAGTCTAGAAGAAGCCTGGGTATCTCGAGAGAGAGGTAAGGAGGGAAGGTGTACCAGGCACGTGGGACAACACGTACTAAAGATACAAAAATGGACATTGCGTGTGCAGAATGACAAAGTCAGTATGGCTGAACCATAAAGTTCATGGAACAGCATATTGTGTAAGAAGACTAGAAAGGTATGAAGGGGCTAGCTTGTGAAAAGTCATTTAAAATGCCAAACAGAGGATGTAATAAGGAAACAGGGAGCCACTAGAGTTTATTAGGGAGGTACAAGCACAGAGGGAATTGTGGTTAAAGAGGGTAAAAGGAACATGACCAGATCTGAATTTTAGAAAAATCATTTGGTGTCTGTGTGCAGGATGGATTGGAATAATGAAAAGACTGAAGTAATGAAGAAAATAAGACACTATTGCAGTAGTCTGGACAAATAATAATGTTGAGGGCCTGAATTAGGATGGTGACTGCATGAATAAAGAAGAGAGATGTGCAAGAGATGTTGTAAAAATAGAAAACTACAAGATCTGGCAACCGACTCTCCATGTAGGGTTGAGGGAGAATGAATGCGACACCAGGTTTTTAAACCGAGGTGACCAGAAGGATCACAATTCCCTCAAACAAGGAAGTTTGGAAGAAGGGTTCGTTTGGGAGGAAAGATAATGAGTTTTATACTGGGAAGATAAGGAGATATAAGGACATCTAATTTAAAATGTCCAGTAGGGCAATTCATGATGAGACCCTGGGAGACAGCTGCTATTAACAGCCTCATTTTACTGATGAATAAGAAAGAAGGCTCTTTGGATTTGGAGTCTGAAGACATAGGCCCGTATTCCACTCTTAGCTACTTACAGCCTGTGTGACATCAGGCTAGTCATTTTGACTTTCTGGAGGCCAAGTGAGGGGGTGGATGTAGATCAGGGGTGGGAAACCTGAGGCCTGGAGGCCACATGTGGCCCTCTAGGTCCTCAAGTGCAGCCCTTTGACTGAAGCCAAACTTCATAGAACAGAGATTTGTTCTGTGATGTTTGGCTTAAGTCAAAGGGTTGCACTTGAGGACCTAGAGTACATGTGGCCTCCAGACCTCAGGTTCCCCACCCCTGACCTAAATGGTCTTGAAGTTATTTCCAATGCTAAATCCTATGATCTAATGAACACGGCTATGGTGGCTGAAGGCTTTGGCCATAAGAGATGATAGGTGTTAACTTTAGAAATCTAGAGGGCTAAGTAATTGAGCAGAAACTATAACAGCATCAAAGTAAGAACAACTAAGACAATTCTGTTAAGTTACAGAATCTTGGAAACACACACATATATAATTACCCAACAGAGGTGATCACTCCTATTTAGTATTACTAAAGTTTTGAGGAAAATCATAGCAGGAAAAAGTATGTGTGTGTGTGTCTGTGTGTGTGTGTGTGTATGTGTGCGCGCGCGCACAGTGCTACACTTGTACCTAATTTTAAACAACTAATGACAATACCACACATGTATGGATAGGTACAGTCTTCAAGTTTATCTAAGAGTCTAAGTCAGAGATCAACAAATCAATGTAATTCAAGCTACTCATCAGTTATAAAACCAGCATAAGTGATTTTTTTCACTTAATTGACTATGAATAAATTATAAACAAACTAGTTGTTTTAAGATAGTAAAAAAAAATTGCAGGAAAATGAGATCGATTAGGCCTAGTGATCTATAAGTCATAATATTGTTAGGAAAACGGTATACATGGTATTCCCAAAGTCTTGGGTCACCTTGTATGTAGTATGTCAAGGAAAAGACTGTCATTAAAGAAAAGAGAGACAATAAAAAGTATTAATGAATAGACATTTTTCACCAAAGGAAAGAAGTTAAAGATAGAACCAAAATCTCAGTATTTGAATAGCTATTAAAGATATCTGTTAATGAACTGAAAAATGGGCTTTATAGTGAAGTGGAAAAATACTAATGAAACACATTTATTCAAAGACTAAGAGGATTAAAAGGAACCCCTGAAGGAACTTTACAAAACCAGGAAAGTGAGCAAGGTTAGGGGCACCCTAAATTCAAAGCAAGTAAATGAAAACTACTTCCCCACAGTAACTTATTGGACTCTTAGGAATGGTCTAATGAGCTTTCATTATCCCTTCCACGTAGTATCCTATCTCCTCCAACCCCATTCTCCCTCCTACTGATCTCATAGGTCTGGAGATCTGTGACCAGGAAGGAGGATGAAAAGCAAACTAATCTGTGCAGAAGCTCAGTGATGGAGCTGATAACGAGGAGCAGACAATATCTCACTAGCTAGAACGGTTAACAACAACAAAAGAACGAGATCTTAGACTTAAGAAAGGGGTAGAAGATGACATGGAAAATATTATACATCCATTATATTATATTGAGCATCTCTGCTTGCCAAGAATACAGCATTTAATTTTCAACACCTCATTTCAAAAGCTACAACCAGAGAGAATCTCTTTAAAAAGCCAACAGAAAGGGGCAGATGGAATGGAGGAAAAAGTTTAGGGCTGCTGCTTGTAGTTTGGAAAGAAGGCTAAGTAAAGAAATGGCTTAGGTAGACAAAGAGAAAACTGAATCGGACTAGCTAGATTCTACTTTTTTATTTAGAGCAACATCAGAATATTTGTGAAGAGGCCGTGGATTTCAAAGTAAGCCAAGCATTGATCTACCTTATTAACTGGCCTAACTCACAAAAATCAGAGATAGGATCTCACAGAATCTGGAGTATCATATTTCGGGTGTCTTCCTTCATTTTAGTTGGTCCAAAGAAACGGGTCAGAAAAACATACCCTGAATTAATGGAATCAACAGGAAAGAATGAGATTCTATAACTTAATTTACAACATTAAATCTTGTTGGCACATTTCAGAAGTGATTAAAAACAAGTGACAAGAAAGCTATGATAACCTCTATGATCACTACATAATTTAGACAAAATTATAGAAGTTTCATCATTATACTTCTGTTCACTGTCGGCTCATGAGCTGAGGAAAAATGTGTGGAAAACCCTTCCCCATTGTAAAGCACCGTCCAAATGATCCAGTGCATTCTGGGCCTTTTTTTATGCCTTCCTCAGTTCCCTCTGGCAGAGGCCACTGACCATCTGTTTCAGTCTGGCAATCTCCTTGTCTCTGTGGGTGACTTGTACATGTCTTTTTGAGTAAATAAAATAAAGACCAGTATTACATTATGGAAACATAATTTTTAAGGCATTATATACTGATTTTCCTGACAAAACACGGAGATGATTCTGTTTCAACTGTTTCAAGACGGAAATCTCTAGAGAGGCCATAAATGCCAACTGCTTTGTTTATTTGTCAGAAGACTCACAATGTATGGCCACCAAGATTTTAAAAAACACCTTAAGTGTAAAGTTTCAAAGACAACAGAGACCTAAACACACCCCCCCCACCACCACCCAACTGATCATTAAACTGAATTTATTGTCCATCATTCTGGTAGGCAGTCTCCTTGGCTCAAGAATCTGGGACATCTACTCTTTCCCAGGCCTCCAAGTCCCAAGAGATTGGGATTTTGTTGAGACTGTCTCCTCAAATTAGCAGTGGCCCAGAGGGGGGTAAGAGGGGAAATTGGGAAAAGGGCCAGAAAGAAAGCTTGGCCCTTTGATGAACAAGATAAGAACTGAGACAGGCTCCCGCTGCAGCCAGAGGTGGCAGGGGAGGATCCCTATGGGCAAGCGAATGTTTTCTCTCGCCCACCCCCTTCCCCTATTAAGTACCAGGCACTTCTCTTTCGAATCCCATCCCATTTCCAAGGCCCAGAGAAGTGCAGGCTCTAGGAACTGCCTTCCATGCTCTGATAGGTGGGGAAAAACAGACAGAGAAGAGCAGGAGTGAAAAAGAAAACCTCTAGTCTCATCATTTGCATGCGGCGGCGGGAGTCGCCAGCCCAACAGCCCGCACGAGTCTCAGCTCCGCAAATGTCACAGCTTCAAAGGGATCTTGCTCCTGACCTGAGGCACTCAGCTAGCCAACTCGCGCTCGCTTGCAGCACGCCAGACCCTCCCACTCCTCCGCTCCCTCCTGGAGCGCTTGTCACCAGAGGGCGATTTAATTTAAGGGAAGGGGGAGGAGAAGGCACACTCAAAAAGGGACCTCTCGGCGCCTGGCCCCTCAAACCAGGAAATACAAAGGCTGTCTCACGCTCCCCCAAACACCTATCCTGCAGTGACCCTCGTCGTCTCTCCTGAACCTGAGCATAACACCTCCCCACACACGCACACACACACACACACACACACACACACACACACACACACACACGTTTCTGCTTCAGCCTAGAAGCTGGGCCATGGCTGAGTCTAGAACCAGGCCAGGCCAGATCTGGCAAGACCCAACCGCCCCCTCACACTTCCCCACGCATCCCCTCATCTCCCTGGCCACCCCCTGCCCACCAACTCTCCAAAAACCAGTCGCTGTCTCCGTCCCCCAATCCCTCAGAAGGAGAACAACAAAACACAGGAAGGGACAGGGCTTCAGGAGATGAGGGGGTAGGGGTGAGGTGGGGTTGGGAAGAGGGGATGGGAAGAAGAGCCGCGCTTCACCCACCTTTGCCTGCCCCAGAGGTGCCCTCGTCGGCCTGGTTAAACTCGAAAAGGAAATCAAAGTCAAACTCCTGGTCTTCTTCCAGACCCGTCATGTCTGAATCTCTGCGGGAGAGAGACACCGCCTCCCCTTCTCTCCCGCCTCCCCCCCACTCTCTTTTCCTAAAGTTTGTAGTGCTGTTTGGGGTTGGGTTTTTTTGGGGGGGTGGAAGGAGAACGGGGTCTTATTGGCCTTCTGTCCTCCTTTCTTGCCGAGCAGCCCGAGGACCCTGACTAGCCAAGTGCAGACGCCTCCTGGACGACCACGGGAGCAAAGGGGAAGAAGGTGGAGTTGGAGCAGAGGAAGAGGAATGGGAGAGCAACTTTCTTCTTGCCCCGGATTCGGCAACTGCCTGCCTCTCACTTTCTAAACCTCCGGCAGCTACTAAGTCCCTGGGACACCTGTTGATTCACTGCTAGGAGGGAGGGAGAGGGAGAGAAAGCCTTCCACTCTGCTCCGCTGTCCCCAGCAAGAAGGGTCGCTGTCCCAGGAAGGGTCAGGCTGGAGCAGTGAAGTTCCCCTCCGGGCCAGTCTCACCCTCTCTCTGGCTCTCCCACCCCCGCCTGTTCTTAGCAAAGTGGGTGTAATTCAATCGCTCGGGGCTGAAGGACCAGGTAGAGAGAGCTGAGCTCCGCTCCGCGGCTGCTACCGCCTCTGCTGCAGGCGTCCTCTTGGGCTGTAATGTGACTCTCACCCCGTACCGCTGTATCTCCCTCCCTTCTCTTCCCTCCCTCTCTCTCCCTCTGTTGATGTTTCCGGGTTTATATAAACAAGCTGCTCTGCAGTCCACCCGGCTTCCTTGTTTTAAAATAAACTCTCTACGTAAGTTAAAGCAAAAGCCCTTTTATTTTTTTTTCCTTGCTATCTTTTGACACGGCTGGTCTCCCCCTTCCCCACAGTGAATAGTGAATAGGATGGTGAGGAGGGAGGCGAGTGTGTGTGTGTGTGTGTGTGTGTGTGTGTGTGTGTGTGTGTGTGTGTGTGTTTTCATCTCTCATCTCCCCTCATGGTCTTTCCAAACTTCTGAATTCCAGATAACTACGTGACTTCGATTCCAGGCCCCCTACACACACACACACACACACACACACACACACACACACACTAGCTTAAGCAAAACTGAAATGAAGTTGTAGGACCACAACACACACACATCCCCTTCACTCCCCCCAAAATAAACAATGCCCTGAAACTTTAGGCTCCCTTTAGACTCGCTGCGACACAAACTTCACTGTGGAATATACCTTCCATCTCTAACTCTTAATCTAAAGACAGGGCTGATAAAACTGGGGACCATCTCTGGACCAGTACCAGCACATGACTGATGCTTATTATGCAAATCATGAAGTTTGGAAGACAGAAGAAAGGAATCCTAGAGGGAGATGGGACACATATCATCAGTCAAAATGACAAATAACACATATTACCTCAGTTTCAAGTTGTAGAACCAAACACTACCCTTTTTCCCTTGGCTAAGTTATTCTGACGCAGTCCAATGCCCTTCCCAATAGTCCAAGAGCCATAATTTCCCAGTATGTGGACAATTATATTGGAAGCAGAAAAAGAGAACCGATGGTGACTTGACTGAAAGAGCTTCTGCAGGCCAATACATGTACGGGTTACAATCTACTTTATTAGCGTGTAGTTTTGTTTCTAAACAAACCTATGACAAAATGCACTTCAAAGTACTGAATTAGTCTGAAGAGATGATACTGATGAGAATTATGATGAGGATAATAGCAGCGGGACCTATCTGATGCCTAAACTAACTCATCAAAGCCAGAGAGATGTAAAAATGGATTAGTGTATGCCTGTGTGAAAGTTGTTCTGATCACTGAAGAGTTCTGTGTAGTTTCGATAAAATGAAGCTCAACAAAGATGAAAAAAAATAGCGTGTTCCTACTCCCTTTAAAAACACCTAACCTAGGGCTACTAAAGGCTGTTCTTTAAATCCAGGGTTTTGAAAAGTCAGTAGTAAGGACTATAATTCACCTTGTCTCCTTGGAGTAAGTCTATTTACCTCTCTAGCTAGCTCTGGAATCTACTACATGCAAATATTTTCAATGGCCCAGAAGCCAGGTCTAAGCTGAACTTGTAGATCTCCCAGAGTTTTAGGCTGGGTTTCAAAGGAATACTTTTTCCAAGTAGTTATGGAAGATCCTTGCAACTCAGAATCATAAACTTAGGGAATACCATTTTCCAGGCCCCATGGCTAAAAGAATTATCAGGAAGTGCCAGGAAAATCTAGCTTTTTCCATAAGGATGGATTATGTATTTTCTCTTTTTGCTTTTCATAATTAAGTACCGTATTGCTTACAAATTGTCTATTAAGCTTTACACAAGGCTGGCACACATCTGCCCTTGGTTTTGCTTTGGGCATTTTACTTACAGGCTGATGTTTAACTTGTGGTAACCATTGACTTGTGTTAGTATTGTTCAGACCATTCCCCTTCTTAAAAAAAAAAAAAGTAAGCGACACATTCTTTCTTTTCAGTGATAACTCCAAAGTTTAAAAAGATTTTTTCTGTGTATGTGTGGGTCTTTGTGATGCATCCACTGGTGAGCAATTTTGTGAATTCTTTGTAGTGTTTCTTTTTTTCTTTTTAATCTTACTTTGCTCCCAGCTGTTGTTCTAACTTTCAGGACTGAATCAGTGTATGTAAAGGCCTTGGCACCCAATTAAAACCACCATCTGGAATAGCAGGGGAATGAAAGATCATGGAGGTAAATTAATGGTGAGGAGGGTCTGAGAGACATGTGCCACTCTAAAGGCTAATAAAAATGAATCCTACTTTTAACACTGGGAGACTCATTGACCCTGCCATTTGGTGAGAGGTACCAAAAAAACAGGATACTTCCCAGATGTTTTTCCTTTAGTGATCCTCAACTGCTGGTTTTCTCCAGTGATAAACTCCATTCTAGTCTGGCCTGATTTATTTTCTAATAACAATCCCCAGTTAAAGAGGTATGGTGGTGAGTTCGGTGGGTTTTTATTGTTGTTTGGGGCTCTTTTTAAAAAAATTTTGAATAGAAGGTCTGATTTCTTTTGAAAAATCCATTCTCATTTTTCACACACACACACACACACACACACACACACACACAAACACACACACTTCAGCTCTTTAGTATCTGTTTGGACTGTGTCCACTAAAGTCATGTCCTAGGCTTCTCCAGAGATGATAAACTTACCTACCTCCTTCTACAACCATAGGTTACCACCTGATTTCATCACTCCCTAACTTACAGGAAAACAAGAATACTTGTTTACCCAGTGGCCAGATACACTAATTTCCAATCTAGTTTCACCTCCCTATACAATGGAAAAACAGAAAAATGTGGGGCAAGCCTGGAAAATACTCTCTTTCTATTCTTTCCCAGTACCATATTCCGGTCTAGCTACCACATGTGCCTTGCATCTTCCAAATGGTTCAGAGTGATTTGACTGGGGTTTGATTTGCCCATTCAGCAGATATTAGTGTCTCCATTGAAATGTTTAGCTTGGCCCACTTCCTCACTGAAGCTATGTGATGTTAATAGGATACAAAGCTCAAGTGTTGGGATGTGATAAGGCTAGGTACAAGCCTATGCCATTTACGAATCTGGGTTAGAAAACAACTCCATTAAATTAAGTGGTGGGAGAACACAGAAAGCTTTGTTCGGTTTAGTTCTTTAGAACCCTTGGGGTGTTCTGTGGGATGGAGAAACTTCTTGAATGGGTGAGTACCTGCAAGGCCTAAAAGGACTAGTTCTCCATATTCCCCATAATTTGAAAATCAGCCACAATGCTTTCGGGAACAACAGTTTTTAATGAGCTTCAACCCAGATGCTTCTAGACTTTTGGGAGATGCCAAAGAATCATTGAGATGCTCTGTGACCATCTGATGTTTTAATCACTCTTTCCATCAGAAATGAGTAATGGAATAGTCTCTGCATTTTATACTAGCACATAAAATAGTATCTTTTCTTCACCTAGAATCATCAGGCAGTGGTAGACCTTAATATACAAGGAGCAATTCGCTCCTTGAAGAATTTGCCTATGTATTTACATCATACTTTCTGCTTGGCCTAATTTTTAGTCCCTCTAAAATATATCAACACTTATTTATTCAAGCTAATTACTGAAGATAGCTTGTGGTGTTTTAGTAAGGGTATTTATAAAATTGTTTTCATAACTAGAAAATCATAAAAACCTCTCCTTTTAAAAGTTGACTTTTTCCTTGTGAAAGATGTTTACTTATTAGAGGATGGAATACTGAACTTTTGTTTTGAATAAAGTGAAACCTAGACTGTATTATGGCTGTATTATGTCCAACATCCATAAGAACTGGGTAGGAAGCACTTTCAAACAGATGTGTTCTAAGCTCCCCAAAACTTTCCTATTGACAAAAACCCCTTCTTGAACATTTTTAGAAGACTTTTGTAAAAGAACAGAAAATGTGAGCAAGCCCTAGATAATATGCCACAAACACTGAAAAATATTGATTAATAATACTTATACAGAGTTGGATATGTTTATACTTATATGGAGTCATTTGTTTAAAATTGAGGAGTAATAGGGTAATTCCAAGGGCAAAGGCCTTTAAAACCAGCAATATTTGCAAATTGATGTACTACGCATAGTGGTAATGATATTTGAAAATAATAAAATCAAAGCATTTCATTTATACTCCAGGTCACTAGTGTTTGGCCCTTGGGATTAAAAGAAGCAATCACTCATTTGACAGGAAAGACTTGCTTTTTAAAAACAATTTAAGCAAAGTACAGCGGTTGTGTTTAAGTAGCTTAGAAACTGATAAGTAATCATGAGTTTATACTATCCTATTAACATTTCAAAAGCATAATATTAAACATCCGTTACTAGATTGTTGTCAAATAACTTATTCTGAAGACTACTCTAGGCAGGATTTTTTTTCCTTTTCCTTTTTTTTTTTTTAAGGGGAGAGGAGGCAGATTTGGAGTGGAACAAGTAAACTGTGGCCAAAATCTTGAGCACAGAAGTTATGAATTACAACTCAAAGCTACAAATTCAGGAGAATCTCACAATTAATTTAACCTAATTAGTGGTTACTTGATAGGAAATTAAAAACTACTTTCCAGGTGTCAATGCCCACTCCCCATTTCAAAGGCTTGCGGGTGATTTTCCCCACAATAAAAAAGAGCATAAATGAACTTGGCTGACACCTTTCAAACTATTTTGCAACATTTTCTGAAATGGTTTGCTAATTTTTGTAAGAATAAAGCGGTTTTAATTAGAGGGTAACAGGTTTTATTATATTTCATCATGTCATGAGCCAGATGTGCCTGTCATTGTCCCTCACATTTAGTGGCTTAACTGGACACAACCAGCTACATTCAATCCTCAAAGTGCAACTTGTAGACATTCATATAAAACACTTAGGATAGAGAAAGGCTTACTCTAAACCCAACATCCCCAAGGTTCGTCTCTCCTTTCTCAAAGAAGCGACCATTCATCCTAAAGTAAAACTCATTGTTTTGTTTTGATGGCTCTTACCCCACAAAAGAAAAAAAAAAGGGCAAGCACGACTATTGCATTTTTCCCCTGAGTTTTCTACAGTCTCAGTCCAATTTAAGCATCCAGAAGTGAAGGCCAAGTTCGTGCAGTCAGCGCAAGAGGAAGAGGAGACACCTATTGGCAAGAAGTCGCATTCAAAATCAAGTCTGCTTCGGGGAAACACCAGGGGGACACCGCTTCCCAATCACTGCAGCCAGCCAGCGCCAACAGCTCTGTCAAAGTCCGTGCGCCTCCTTCTCCAGCCCCAGTGCGCCCCAGGTGCCCCTAGCCTTCTCGACAAAGTTACCTCCGTCCTCCTGTCCATCACCTACCCATCTACCCTCAGCGCTCCCCCAATTCCCAATCTAGACCCTCGAACGCTTCAGTATTCCTCTACCCCACCCTCCAGAAGCTCCAGAATTCTGACCCAAGAAGGAGAGAATAGGCAAAGTTATGTATATCAAATAAAGAATGGGAGGAGAGGGGAGGGGGAGAGACAGAAACCGATGAATTTACCTTCTTCAGCTGATTTCATTGTGGTGGCAGCCGCGGTGAAAGGGCAAGAGGGCGACTGCAAATCCACCAAAGTTTCTCTCCCGCAAGCTGGAGCCGGAGGTCCAAATGGAAACTTGGAAGACACTGGAAAGCTGGTGCTTGGCATCCACTCGGCAGCGGTGTGAGGAGGTGGTGGGTCTCCAATCTCTCGCTCGCTCGCTCGCTCTTTCTCTCTCTGTCTCGCTCGCTCTCTGCGTTCCCTTCCCTCCCGCCCACCCGCTCTCCCTCCCGCCGGTTCTTTCTCTCTTCTGCCGGTCCCCTTTTCCCCGATGCTTCTCTCACTCACTTTCCGTCTCTTCCCTTTACCCCGCACTCCCCTAGGCTGTCTGCTTTTTTCCCTCTTTTTTCCCCCTTGTAATGTGGGGAACAACTGGAGTTTGTGCCTTCCAAGTGGAAACTCAAACGCTTTCCACCTACGGAAAAGGGGAAAAAAACCCTTAAGCTAATAGCAGCCTTCCCCAGTGAAATGTCATTGAGGTGCGTGTATGTGCGCGCCTGGGTTGTTAAAAGCACCAACTAGCGCTGTTGTTGCTGCTGCTGCTGCTGTTGCTGCAGTCCTGATTAAGAGAGGGAGGGGGGAGAGAGCACTTGGGAAGTTTATTCTTCTTTCTCTCTCTCTCTCTCTCTCTCTCTCTCTCTCTCTCTCTCTCTCTCTCTCTCTCTCTCTCTTTCTCCCCTCTCTTTCTTGCTCTCTCTCTCTCTCTCGCTTTTTCTTTCCCTATCTTATTCAGTGGTGTTTATTTTGCTCAGTGAGTTTGAAGAGTCTCTAAGTCTCTCTCTGACGCAGGGCAGCTCTCTCTGACTGCTGCCTTTTTAAAGCTGGAAAACACCCTCCCCGCCTCCTCTCCTCACACCCCCCTCCCCTCCCCGTGACATCACAATCCTGCCAGCTCCCCTCTTCGGCAGCAGTCTGCGAGGAGCCAGCAGGAGGCAAGAAAAGTCTTCGATACAAGAAGAAAAGTACTAGAGTCGTCCTCCTCTTCCTCCTTATCCACCTCTCCCCCTCCCCACACAGCTCCTCACCCCCGCCATTGCCACCTTCGCCTGCTACTTCTTCTTGAAGCTGCTTCTTGTGTCCTGCGGTTGCTTCACAAAGTCACATCTCTAATAAGCCCATAAATTAGCAAACTAATTAAAATCTTGAAAGTCTCCCTGTGTATATGTGAGTTCATATAAGCAGCGCACTTATTTAATGAAAGAAGAAGGAGGGAGGGATGGAAGGGGAGGAGGATGGTTTTGCTGAGAGAGCCTTGCATGCTGAAGTCATTATGTAAAATAGCAGGCTTCCCCCACTGGAAATTTGGAAAAGAGCTTCAACTGGCAGGCAATAGAAAGGAAAATCCCATTCCGTTAAATTACTAACAGACTTGATGGATTTGATTTCAATCGCCGAGATTTATTGTTATTATTATTATTATTTATGATGATGTAAATATCTCAGCAACAGTTTGCCCAATTGGTTGCTCTGCCCAGTAGTAAAGAGTGTAGGAGGAATCTGCCCAAATTTTCAAGCTACCTCTTTTTTCCACCCACCCCCATCCCTGTCCTGTGATCCAACCTTAGCCCATATAGCGCAGAGTGGTATTTTACAGGAGAAACTATGGAGATTTTGAATAAGTGTGTATAGCCTGCCTTAGGGGGGTGGGGAAGAGATGAAGGGGGGGGAGAGGGAGAGAGAGAGAGAGAGAGAGAGAGAGAGAGAGAGAGAGAGAGAGAGAGAGAGAGATTCCATTTCCCCCCAAACTTCTGCTAATTCAATTCCTTCTCACTTCTATGCTTCTCTTACTCCAACTCTTCTCCATCTCCCCAGGCTCAGTTCAGTTGGCAAAAACGGGACCATATTTTCTTGTTGGATTTGGATAGAAGGAATTGGAGTGTTAGGGCGGTTAAAATGTCTGGTGTATAAAAAAATCATAAATCTATTGCACGACACCCTTATGTGGTTTAAAATAAACCCAACACAAGCAAAAGTCTGTCTGCTGCTGCTAGGGAATTGGAGGCCACTACTGATTCCTGGGGGCAGTTATTGTACTCCATAATTACTGAAAATATTCCACATCCAACCAACACTGACTAGGAAAGAGGAAAAAGTGTTTTCTTCAGAGCTTTTGATACGAGTAATGAGCTGTACACTGCAATACAGGTACAAATTTAAAAACTTCAAAGTTTTATTTTTCACCTTTTCAAATATAAGTATAACATTTATTAGTTTAAGCCATTATTCCAACAGCCAATATCCATTACCTACAGTGACAAAAGTTAGAGAAATGTGAAAATTCTTTATTTCAATAATATGCATTATGTTTGATTGAAGGACTGCTAATGGATGTTGGAAAATACATCATGCATAACGCCTTTTCTGTTCTTAGGGATTTACCTATATTGATTTTATTTTTGTTAATGGTATGCATCATACAATTTAAAACTTAATGAATATGTTCATTTCATATCAGATGTAAGTATCATTCTCGTCTAATGAAGAGCAGTTTGCACAAGATTCTGCCCCTGGACTCTTTCATCTTTGGCGGAATAGCCAGTGGAAAGATTTAATGCCACTGGGAGGCAGGCAAATCCCTAAGGTGGCCAAATGGAATCAGCCGCTAGGGGGCAGTAGGGCAGCAAAACCTTCTTACCACCATCTCCTAAACATTAAATCCACTGGGATTTTCTACTGTTTGTCAGTGAGTCTTAGTGATAGCAGAGTGGTTTGAAAGATTTTGAATAGAGAGTTTCCATCTTCCTTCCCCTTCTCTCTCCTCTCTGTTCAACTCCCACAGTTAGCCCACTTGAGGGAAGGAGAAGCAAAAAGTCTGGAAGAAGGAAAGGTAAACATAACATTTATAAATTATTTTACATTTTTAAAAGCAGTCTCCTCCTTACGATATGAGGTAGATGGTGAAAGAATTTTTTTTTCAATTTATAGATGAAGAAACTAAGAAGTCCACTGACGTATTAACACGGCAGTTACACAGCTAGTAAATTGTACTGGAATCCATGCCTTCTGACTTTAAGTCCATGCCCTTTCCAGTGAATAGCAATAGCAATGATTATTCTTGAGGTCCCCATGCTATGCTAATAGATGTCCTATAGCCTTTCTGGAGAGCAACTTCAGTCTCCCTGAGAAGGTCAGAAATAGTAAGGTGTTGTGTGTATAGTCTGTGTTTGCATTGTAGGGAAGGGGAGGTGCTTGATCTGAGACTGGGAAATGAGGTTTGGCAAATCCTTTTAAAAATATTTTCTGACACCCTTTCTCCGCCCTTTCCCACCCCTTCACCACTAGCTCCCACCCCTCCAACAACAAACTTTGCTGAGCAGTGCCCATTTTATTGGGTTACAGAAAAGTTCCTTAATGCAGCGACAGTCACTTCCTAATCACAGAGGAGTTCCATCCTTGCAGGGTTAACTGTAGAAACACACACACACACACACACACACACACACACACACACACACACTCACTCAGTCATAGAGTCACATGAAAAAGCAGCCCCAGCCTAGGTTCCCCACTTCCTCCTAACAAGGTGTCAGCATGGTCTCAGATTTAGGGGAGATCAGCCTTACCCTTTTTGTTGTTGGAAGAGGCTAGAGGGTAAGCAGATATTGAAAGGGTGAGAGCTGCTTTGTTGAGTTTTTTAGTGTTTTGGTAAAAAAAAAAAAA
>CM053622.1:174524284-174556090 GCA_028646595.1 Phalanger gymnotis
TTAGTCAAGGGATGGCCCCTTTAACCAAAACTCAAAAAAAAATCAAACTGGGAAGAGAGGACCCTAAGGATTCCTTGCCAAAAGGGGAAAGAACACATATAGGGAATGGTAGCTAAGGAGGGAGATTTTGATATAAAAGTTACAGGGCAGAGAGTGAGGCCATAGAGGAGTAGATTGACAAACTCCATCCAGGCACAATAGTGGAGTTGATCATGGTTCATCGTTCCAGAACTGGAGGCAAGTTAGGAAAGGTGCATTTTTTGATAGTGTGGTAGTTGTAAAAGATACTATAGAGGAGGCGATGGAAAAGGTAAGAATGAAATAAAGCATGGCCAAAGCTTTCCAGATTCCAGTGTTCCGGGAGAGGCAGTTACCATTCAGCAGAGTTCCCAGCATGAAAGTTCCCCCAGGGCATGATCTCTGGAGTGAGTGGTAAGCTGGTTGGTGAGAAGGCCACAAAATAGGTAGCCAGAGAGGACTGAAGAAAAAGTGAAGGATGCTGGTTGGGCTGGATTGTAGAATTTTTGAAGGGGAATAATGTGTAAAAAAGTTGGAAAGGTTATTTGGAGCCAGGTGGTAAAGGGCCTTAAATGCCAAACAAAGTTTACTTTTGATCACAGAAGTAATTAGACATCAATGGAGTTTATGGAGCAGGATAGTGATTGGGTCAGGCCTGTGCTTAGCAATATCATTCTGGCAGCTATATTGAAGGTATATTGGAGAAAGGGAAACTTGGAGGGAAACCATTTAAGAGGCTATTACAATAGTCCAAGGGAGAGATGATGAAGGCCTAGGGAATGAATTGCTGACATTTAAATTGAGTCTTAAAGTTTGTAAAGCATTTTATGCATGTGATCTATAGCCTAGGCATTCTCCTCCTGAAAAGGGCTCCGGCCCTGGGCGTACCCAGGCCCAAAGTTATCATGGGTAGACCTGACCCCAAAGAGCAAGAGGCCATGTTTTTCTTTTTCTGACTTACTTCCCTAACCCCAGAGTAATCTGTGAAAATCCCTAAAATAAAACTTAGATATAATTTGTGTCTATGATCTACCAAAAGGTACATAACAGTTTCTTCCTAGGAAAGATACTCAATGTTCAATATATAGATCAGGTGTTGATCTTGGACCAACTCTCCCACCTCAGCCTAGAATTACAAGTTCTTAACATGTTATTAAACTAACTATAAATGCCCAGATTCAACCAGAAGGGGGTAATCCCGTTGTCTGACAGAAAACAGACATACCCTGGGTGACCTTTAAAATAATTTAAGGGAGTGCAAGCTTTTGAAGATTTTGTGCAGGAGAACCCTGCAAGAGGTAGACAGGGATAGAAAAGTGAAGTCTCTCTCCCCCCAGCCAGTCCCCCTAGCAGTGACTCGCCCAGAGGGAGACTTTCCACATAGTAGTTTTGGATCATTGTTTTTGAGAAAGTTTAAGGCGTGAATTTCAGACAGAAGTAGGAAAACACCAGTCACTTGAAAAGGAAAACACTTCAGGGAATGGGACCTCTGGCAGCAGAGAAGAGAGTTGGTTATGCACTTAAAAAATCCAGTTGTGACACTGTTGAGAGTCAAATTGTGGAGAGGAACACAAGCTGGAAACCCAACTGAGCAACTTACTTGGCAGAGACAATGTACCCAAGGACCATTGTGAGAAGATTCTTAGAAAAAGAGAGGACTTCTAGGCCTTGCTATATCAGGAATCAGTCATGAGTTGCCTTTGCCACGTATGTATCCTACCTGTGTGGCTTTCTACCATTTAAGTCTAAATCTGGACCCACTGAAACATTGTATGAACTTCTGAGAAAGTATGTGCCAGGTTTAAGGGGGAAATGCTTTGTAGCTACTGTTTTTATGATGCCATTTTAGCAAACACCCTTGCTAAGAACTAATTGTGTCTATTGGCTGATTATTAATATGAAGTACACTTTGGGGGCTCATGAACTGTAGCATTAAGAGTAGCTACCCACAGGGCATCCTAGGACCTATGGGAGTAGCAGCCACCCTTTGGGGATCCAAACTTTGAGCGAGTGTATTGGGAGAGTAGCCCAAAAGAGGCTCATCATTGGATGTACAACAATTATTTATTTCCTTTTCCGCAGAAAAACAGGGGACATTCCAAATAGCCTTACTGTATTCCCAAGAAAGTTAAAGATAATCTAATGGGAAGGATAAGCAGATATTTTTCATTCAAATTCAACTCAGACCTACCCTGTACAAGCAAGTCACAGGATCTATATCTTCTGACCAGCAGGGGTATGTTTCTCATTCCTCTTCAACTTCAGAACCCTCCAGGCAGTAGCTATATTCTTCTGTAAGAAGCTCTGGTCAGCTCATGCTTGAATATAAAACTCCAGGAACTCTGGATCCATGAGATTACCTACAAGGCTGGAAATGTCCATTTCCCAGCATCCTTGGTCATATTTAACTGTGCTCAGGGAAGAAAAGAGAAAGGAGAATGCAGCCAAGGTCTCGAAGTCCAGGTCCAGGCCTGACTAGGCAGGTACATGCTTAGAGAGTAACATGAAAATCATGCTACGTTGGAAAGGACACTGGATTTGGAGCAATTAAACCCAGGTTTGAATCTCAGCACTTCTGTACGCCTTTGGTGAGTGACTTCCCCTATCTGCGCCTCGTTTCCTCATCTGTAAAACAAGAAGGTTGTTTTAGGTGATATCTAAGCCTTCTTTCAGCGCTAATATTCTATGCTGAGGGCTAGAAAAGCTTATACCCACAGTCTGCATTCTTCTTATGCCTGAATTCCAAAGTTAATTCTGCACTGATCTCAGCTTCCACCTAAATTCCTCATGACATTTATTACACTCCTATGAACTTTTCTCTAAATCTAACTACTTTTCTGGGTGTGTTTGTTTCTGTACCCAGGGCCTTCACACTTCTGTGCTCAGACTGCAATTTGTCAAGTTGGAGGCATTATCTTTTTCTTTATAACTGATTTTCTGTTCGGGCACCTGAGCCTTTCATTGGCCGCCACAAAACGCTACCCCTGCTTCATATTATTATTACTCGGCAGTACCCCTAGGTCTCTTTCTTCATTAGTTTCCTACAGCTCCATTCCATTAAGTCTGAATTTAAATGTTTTACTGGTTTTCCCTAAATGCATAATCTGACAATTCATACTACTGAATTCCATTATTAGCCACTTTTCTGCCCTTTTCCCTTGTGTCTTAATCCTCCTCCAATCTAGCATATCCCTGAAACATATTATCTGTCCCTCTGACTTTGCAAACTTCTCCTTCATCAACCAGCCCCTACATCAATTCTCCCTGATCCTTGTTGGTGTTGACCACAATTCTCAGCCTCAGAAATCCCTCTCTAGAAAGAGCAAAAAGAGATTGGTGGGGAGGGGAGGAATGAAGGGGGCTTAGAGGTAGGAGACACTAGGGGAAAAATCTCTACAAGAGCCTTTTCTTTTATTCTTTTTTTCCTCTCTATCATTTTCTCTTTCTCAACCATAAAGTCGAAAGCAATGAAGAGACTAAGAGGAAAAGGAGAAAGTTAAGAAAAAAGAAAAAGAACAAGAATCCAGACTGATATAAGAGGAAGTCTGGTGTTTGGAAACCACCTATAGCTGGCAGCAAATAGGTGGGAGAGGTGTTGGAAATGTCCAACTAAAAGACCAAGGATTTGGCTACAGATGATAAAGAAAAAATGTTTGAATTTCTTGGAAGATATAACAATAGAAATATCTATTTTCAGTAACCCTTTGATAATAAATATCAGGCAAGGAATAAAACAGGAAGATCTATGTTTGCCACAAGTAATTACCACTGTAATGGAGGAAATCCAGCACAGACCCTAGGTTAAGGAAGAACTCCTTGTGGATTGTGAGGTCCTCCTCACAAGGAGGAGTTCAGTCTGACCATTTAAACAGGAAATGCCAAATATACGGAGGGGGGCAGAGGGAGGTGGGGTCAGAAATGTCCATTACCCAGATTTCAACATCCATCAGAAATGACATTCAATAGGACTTACCCAACAAAAGAGAGGGATAGTAAGCTGGATTACTTAAGAAAAATTGGAAGTCATACTGATACTGTTTTTCACCAAAGCAAAGACCCAACTTTTCAATATAAACATTTTACCAGTATTGCTGTATAGGACCTGGGACACCAACTCTGAAGAGCTAAAGATGACAATGGAAAGGTTCATGCAAGCATGGAAGACTGCAACATATGTCCAATGAAGAACTCCAAAGAAGAACCAGAGTAAAGGATGTCATCAAAGAATTGTATTGCAGAAATAGATTTGCTGGTCACATGGCAAGTGCAAGGGATGACAGATGGGTGGCCAAAGTGTACCACTGGCATCCTCAAGATATTAAGAGAAAACAGAATGGTCTCTAACATGTTGGTGAATTTTGGTGTGGCCAATTTTCAGAGCAGGGATGAGAGTCACACAGGATAGGCAGGCATGGATAGATTGTCATCTGCAACTACATGGCAAGTATGTGAAAGCACTGGAGTCAGGAAGACGTGTTCAAATCCAGCTTCAGACACTTGGTAGCTGTGTGACCCTGGGCAAGTCACTTAACCTCTATTTGCCTCATTTTTCTTCTGTAAAATGGGAATAAAAGTAGCATCCATCTCAGAGATTTATTGTGAAGCGCAAATGAGCTAATGGGTAAAGCCTTCACAGGACTTTAAACTGTTACAGAAATGTGAGCTATTTTAGTAGTAGTAGTAGTAGTATGCATCCTTCAAAGAATGCATGCTGAACTGATAAGATCACAGACCCCTGTATTTCAGAGATAACAATTGATAAAATATACATATATATGTATATATGTATGTATGTATGTATGTATGTATACCCCTCAGTGCTATTGACAAGACTAGATCAGTTAAAAACAAATGTAGAGATGTCTGTTTCCCCATAGAGAGGACTCTTTTGTGGAACAACTCCTTCTTAAGGATGATGCAGAGGGGATTCAGGTTTCAATTCAATTTTTTTTCAATTCAATAAACATATATTAAGCCCCTACTATGTGCCAGGCACGGTACTGAGCTCCGGGGATTCAAATAAGGAAAAGAAAGACAAGTCCCTGTCCTCAAGGAGCTTACAGTCTAATGGAGGAAGACAATACACAAAAGGAAACTGACAAGCCAGGGAGGTTTGGGGGAGAGGAGAGTATCCAACAAGGTACCAGGGTGTACCTGGTGTGGTGGCATTATGCTCTATGGATTCAAAGCCAAGCTGAGATGCTGATGGAAAATGGAGAGTCACCTGGAAAGTTCTGAAAATTCTGAGCCCTCTGTAAAGGAAGGCTTTAGGAGGAGTTTACTGATCTATCCTACTGCCTTCTAATCAAAGGTGAGAGGTAATTGGAGGATGAGTCTGGGGTGAGAAGGTGGCATCAAAAACTGATACAATTGATTTTCACAATAATAATCATTATTGTTGTATAATGATGATGATGATGATGATGATGATGATACTTCCAAAGAGGGCAGACTAAGTGACCTCTTGGGTCTGTCCCATTACTGAAATTTCTTTGAATGCATGAGCTACAGACACAAGTGAGAGAGATCCTCTTAGGATCTGGTCCTGACTCAGCCACAAATTCACTTTGTGACTTGGTGAAATTGCTTCACTGCCTGGGCTTCATTTTCCTCATTTGTATAGAGATGGTTGTATACACTCCTAAGGTCGCTCTCAGATCTAAGAGCACATAATTCTAAACCAAATTAAATTAGGACCTCTCTTTCCTGATGAAAGCAAAGGTGGGACCTCCCTAGGTAATTTCCTTCTGGAATAGTTTTCCTCTTCTTGGGTCAATAAAGGACAAGCCTGCTCTCCTCTCAACCTGGATGCAATCAATGCCCTTCAGGCTTTCTTCCTGGACATTTTGGAGAAATAGAGAATCGGCTTAGTTTAGTCTGTGTTCATGTTGTGTTTATTGTTGTGCATGTACTCTTGGGCAACAGGCACATTTTTTGGTCTGGTTTCCTATGGAAAGAAAACTTTTGAAAATCCTTCTGCCTATGCCTGTTTCTACAAGTCTGTGCCTCCCCATTTTCATTCTTCCTACCTATCCCAGTGCAGCTCCTCCGGATGCATTAAAGAGCTGGCTTTGTCTTGACAGCTTTACAGAGCAAACTTTGGGGGGGCGGGGGGGGGGCTGGTATTTGAAGGCAGAGCAGGCTGAAGTTTTGTTAATTCCCCTTCTTCTTTCAATGCCTAGGAAAATGAAACAGGCTTCACCTGCTTTCCTCCCCTCAGCAGAGAGGCGGTGAACCATAGGTAAGGACAAGGCATCTATATAGTACTTTAAGGTTTGCAAAACACTTCACAAATATCTCACTAAATTCTCATAACAACCCCAAATGAAGAAACTGAGGAAGACAGAGATTGAGTGATTTGCTTAGGATCACACAGCTAGGAAGTGTATAAGGCAAAATTTGAACCCAAGATTTCCTCCGTTTAGGTCATATCATCTGCACCACCTAGCTGCTTCATGTGCCATCAGACTTGGCCAGTTTGATGGTTTGTCTTACTTAACTATATTTATTACCTGGAAAGTTTCTTTGAGGAGTCAGGATGACAGGGAAATAATCATTGGTAAGTGACAAGATATTTTAAAAAGAGCATTAATTAATTAATTAATTAATTGTTTTTAAAAAAAAGATTTCACCAGTTTGATGGCTCACTTCCTAAAATAATAACAGAACACGAAATCAAAGAACTCCACTTACAAACTCCTCCTTCCAGCCCTTTTGTTATTATTTTAATAGTAACTTACTCCTTCCCCAGAGTCCTTCCAGCCAAGTTTCCATCTAGTTTCTTTCACATTAATGCACCTATCTTTTCTGTTGTTTTTGGTTACCTGGATCTTTATACTCTTCAACAATAACAGCGATAATAACTCACATTCACATAGGACTTTAAGATGGCAGAGCTGTTTACATGACAGCCCTGCCCACGGCAACACTGTTTGGTAGGTGCTATTATCAGTCACATTCCCAAAATCATATAGCCAGTAGAAGTCTGAAGCAGTATTTGGACCCCAGGTATTCCTGGTTTCAAGTCCTGTATTCCAACTAGTCAGGTGGCACAGTGGATAAAGTGCCAGGCCTGGAGTCAGGAAGACCTGAATTCAAATCCAGCCTCAGACACTTACTAGCTGGGTGACCTTGGGCAAATTGCTTAATCCTATTTGCCTCAGTTTCCTCATCTATAAAATGAGCTAGAGAAGGAAATGGCAAACCATTCCAATATCTTTGCCAAGAAAGCCCCAAATGAGGTCATGAAGAGTCAGGCACGACTAACAGGACTGAAGGAGAACCAAAATTCTACCCACTGTGCTATGATAACTGTCTCTTTTAAGGTTTCACATACCAAATATGGTGCTATACTTTGTGAGGGGCCAGGTGGGTCAATGCCTTTGTATATAAGGACCTTTGCTTAGTGAGGTATTTTATGAGGAACGATGAGAAGTCCAGGGGCTCATAGGATAATAGAAAGGGCCCCTGAGATCCTTTGTTCCAACGTCCTCATCAAGAGCCAGAAGGGTTGTTACTTACCCAACATCACACAAGTGGAGTCCAGGTTTTCAAGAGTTATTTCCACCATACGGCCCTACTTTCCTTAAGCACTATCCAATGAAAAGAATAGGATTCTATTTTTGTAGCTGTCATTGTCTCACCACGTGACTATGCACCACTTCATCTGTAGGGAATATTGTCCCTGCTATTGAAGAAAACAATCGTTTCTAACCTGGACTCATTGCGTTCATAGGAGAGTAAATAAAGCTACATGTATGAAATTGGTACGATAGTAACAACCACTTCATTCTTATGTGCTTTAAAAAAAACTATTGATGCCTTTTGTTTTCATATCATAGTTATTTCCAGCTATGCCTGGCTCCTCCTTCCCCACCTCCAAGGTTACCTTTATTTTGTAGGAAAAGGAGAAAAAAATACAAGCAAAACCAACTTGCCCATCAATTGAGTCTGAGAATATATGCAATATTGTGTACCTGTAGTTCCTGTCTCTGCAAAAAAAGGGGGGTGGGGGGAAGTTTATTTCCTCATTTCTTCTCCGGAGTCAAGATTAGTCATTATAATTCCACTGCATTCTTCTAATTTTATTGTTCTTGCTGGAGTTGTGTATACAATTCTTCTGGTTCTGTTTCCTTTGCTCGGTATCAGTGCCTATAGTGTTCTCAAGTTTCTCTGAATTCTTCCTGTTTGTTCTTTTTTATGGTACATTCCCATTACGTTTGTCTACCCCAAATCATTTTAGCCACTCTGCACTCAATGGGTATCCATTTTGTTTCTAGTTCTTTGATTTTATGCATATTTGGGTACACATGGTACCTTTCTTTCTGTCTGACTTTCTTGTGGCATATGCCCAGGGGTGGTATCCCTGGGTCAAAATGTATAAACAGTTAAGTCATTTATTTTGGTCTGTTTTCCAGAATGGTTTGGACCAATTCATAGCTCCACAAACAGGTGAGTAATGTGCTTGCCTTCCTGTAGCTGGTCCCAGGATTTTTTTTTTTTTGAGAACTATTTATTCTTATATTTTGGTCAGTTATCTAATATGGAATGACTCAAGAAATCATTTTGAAGATTGCTTTCAATCAATACATCAGTCGACAAGCCTGTGATGTGCCAGAAATTGTGTTATGAACCAGGGAGAAGAAGACAAAAATGAAAGGGCCCCTGGCCTCAAGGAGCTTACCTTCTAACAGGAAAAAAAATTAGTATTTTAAGTATGCAAATAAACATTCATCTGGTAATTTCTAGGGGAATCAGCAATTGGGGAAATCAGGAAAAGCCTCACGTAGAAGGTATTGTTTTAAGAGCTTGGGGATTTTAAGAAGTGGAAGCGATGAAGAAGTTGATTCTATATGTGGGGGACAGCTTGGGCAAAGAGAGATGAGAGATGAGATGTCATATGTGGACTTTGGAGCTACCTGGCCACTGAGCTATAGGGTATTCCTTTCCCCTTTTCCTAACATTTCCACTTGAAAACAAGGTAGTTTGACTAATTGTGCTAACTTTTGAGTCCTAAGGCACTGACGCTCTCAGCAGTTTTCATTCACATCTGAGAGCCTTCTGGCCATTTACGGAGAGCTGAGATTTGTCCCCAAGTTACATAACAATCAATGGTAAATCTAATTGAAAGTGAGATGGTCTAATCCTCTCTTCCTCAGTCCCGGCTTGCTCCTGAAAGAACTGCACTGAGCAAGCAGCTGTGTGAAAAGTCTTCATGAATAAACAAAGGACTTTCTTTTTTGTGCCTGAGTGTTTCAGGGTGCTCTGGAGAAAGCCAAGTCTTCAGGAGAGCCCCAGACAGAGCTCCAGGCATCCTGATGGAGAGTCACACTTTAAGAGGTTGAACTAAAGAAGGTGAAGGAAATATTATCGAGAGAAAAAGGAACCCTGAGAAGAGAGAAGCGAAGCTGTTGAAAGCACTGCTTGTCCTAGGGGAGGGTGACTCACCCACCATCCTCAGAGGCAGTGTGGTCTCAGCCCAGCCTTGGGGCTATGGCGATGAGTCATCTCTTCATCCTCAGATCCTCAGTCTAGTAGGCAACCTTGGGGTCAGTCTTTAGCTTGGTGCTGTGTTGGAGGAGCATTGGAGTTATGATCCCTGTCCTCTAGGGGCTAAAAATCTAGGGAGAGAAATGGAAAACCTCTTGGATTTATGCAGGATTGTGTAATTAACCACAGAATTCTGCTTCAGAATCAAAGGAGTTCTAAGGAAAGTGAAGTTACTGAGGCCAGGAGGCGTCAGCTATTGAAAGACAGTGTAGTGTAATGGATAGGGCACTGAATTTGGTATCAGGAAGACATGACTTCAAGTCCCACCTTAGATACTTAATCAGGGAAGGAATTTCATCCAGTGGCAGGTACTTGAGTCCTTTTTGGACAAATATTTTCTCAAAATAATTGAGGCAAGACAGGGTTATGGACAGAGTTCTGGCCCCAAAGTTAAAAAGACCTGGGTTCAAGTTTTGCCTGTGACACATACCAGCTGTGTCACCCTGCGTAGGTCCCTTAACCTCTGAGTGGCCCAGTGGACCAGATCAAAATGCAATTAAGGCAAGTTTCTAAGACTATAAGAGAAGATGTGATCTGCATTGGTCAAGAGAGTTTTCTTGTCAGGGAGCTTCTCATAGTAATGAAATCATAGGTACCATCCCTGTCCCTGCTTTCACAAAAACTACCCTGAATCTAACCAAATATACATTTAAGTTTCATGAAACTATGTGAAATAGTTTCCCCTACCTTTTCTTAAGTTGTAGCCTTGAAGCTATATGTCAGGAAAATAAGCATCAACATCCCCACACATTAGCTCTAGGGCATTTTGGGAGTCAAATGCACAGCTGGCTAATGTGGCCTACCCATGACACCCTTCCTGTGCCAGGACCATATTAAAATGTAATCAAGAAATATTTAACAAAATAAATCATAATACAATGGAATGTAGATAATGTTACTATGTAGTTTTCTAAGTCAATATGTACAGGCAGAAATGTTTATATATGGTGTAGTGGCCCCCTTTCCTTTCTATTTGAGTTTGACACCACTGATCTAAGTTTATTTCAGCTTATTTCATACTGCCTAGAGGGCACCAGGTAATTGTTTCAGGAGCTCTTTGTGTATTCAGCTTAAATTGTAAACATATAAAAACACAAATAAACATCCCCTTTATTGAGTACATCTTGCTGTGGAGCACCATTGTCAGACACAGGGGAGACTCAAAGTTTGGATAGAACATAATGCCTGCCTTCAAGGAATTTACAGTCTAGTAAGTTGGGGGGAAGGAGGAGTAGGTCTAAAACACCAATAGCCAGACTACAAATTATTTTAAAAAAACAGAGTATTTTGGGAGGCCTAAAAGAGGGCAGGGGTGAGGAGGTGGGGTTACAGATCAAGAAAACAGAGAAAGGATTCCTTGTCGAGGTAGCATTTGAGTTGAGTTATAAAGGGTATATAGGCATTGAAGAGAGGAAGAAGAGCATTCCAGGCAAAAATTACAATGTGAACAAAGGTACAGAGGTAGGAAAGAATAGGGAGTGTTTGTGGAACCAAGAATAGTACAAAGCATTTGGAGGGGAGTGATAAGAGCTAAGATTAGAATGGTGCCACAAGATGGCGGATGGCTTTGAATGCTAGAGAGAAGAGTTAGAGGCCACAAAACACACTCCTTCCTGGTAGCATTAGTACAGTAAGACCATTCCCACATTGTAAACAATATAGTTCTTTCTGATTTCAGGACATATAGATAAAGATAATGACTATAGTGCTAAGCCTATACCAAGAATCAATGCCAATCACAGATAGACTTACCTAGGACAACATCCCTAAGGGCTTACTGCAGTATACTTCTAATTTTCCAGTTTGGAGGAGACTACAAATCACCTCTTAAGATGCTGAGGGAAAACAAATCAAACACGACAGACAATTAAAAATGCATCCAATTGATCTCAGATTTAGAATGTATAATGGAAATGTAATGGTCCATATCTTTCGTGTGAGGTACTGATATATATGAAAGAACAGAAGTTAATCTTCTATACAGAAACTTGACTTACTTCCAAGATTTTCTTTTAAACTGAGTTCCTAAGGAATGATATAGTTAACACTTGTTAAATTAATATGGTTGATTCCAAATGGATATGCAACCTAAATATAAAAGTTTACATTATTTTTTAAAAAGATAAAGAATAAAAAGAGGCAGTGTTTTACAACTATGGCTTGGGAAAGAATTCTTAACAAAACAAGGAATAGAAATGATAGTGAAAAAGAAAATAGAAAATTTTTACTGCATATAATTTTTTTTTAAAAACAAACTTTCATATAGACAAAGCCAGTGTAGCTTAGATAAGAAGAGAAACTGTCACTTGAGGGGAAAGTTCTTTTCATCAAATATCTCTAATAAAAATCCAATATCCTGGATATGTAGGGAATTAACGGAAACATATCATGCCAGAGCATTCTTCAATAGATAAGTGATAGAAAAATATAAACAAACATTTCTCAAAAGAAGAATTTCAAAATATTAATAGTCATGTGAAAGACTCCTCCAGATCACTGTGGTAGTAGCATGCTCTTACTTACTCTCCAAGGGTCAAGCAGACAGTACCTCCCTATTAGGAGTCAAGGGTATCCTGAGGAGCTGAGGTGTCTCTTCTGCCATCAGTTTAATCCCCCATCAGCTGTCTTGTTAGATGCCAGTAAATAGCACCCCGGTTTGATTTAATGACTTGATAGAAATGAACTTTTACAAAGAAGCATGTACTTGGAAGATAAGCAATAATAAAAGTACAGATGTTTCTCCCAAGTTCCTCAGAGTTTGATCCCACCTTAGTCTCAGGATACTGGGTTGAAACTTAGCTCATTAGTCCCACTAAGTTAATGTCCAATTGCAACACGACGACCAGATGAGTCTTCCTCTTGGCTTCCAACAGGCTGGGTGCTGAAGATCACTCCTTGCTTCTTGGGGCATTGGTACAGAGCTGGATGCAAAGTGTGGACACTCAGATGTCATAGGTTTACCCTTCCGACTTTTTTAAAACTCACACGACTGGAGTCTCCAATCCCTCCAACTAGAATGAAAGAGACAAACGCAAGGACTGAGACCCATTTCATAGGGCCAAATTTCAGTCCCAGTGGAGAGGATTCAAGTTCTTTCCCCTTATAGCATAGTCCATCACTAGATGCCATCAGAAAAGGAGTTAGGGAGCTCCACCAATACTGAGCAGCCAAATAGAATGGCTCAAGACCCTTTGGAAAAAAAAAAAAAAGATTTTTCCTAACCATGGGGCTAGCAGACAAGGACCAGTACCAGTTATAGAATGTCTACAAATGCTCAAGTCTCTCCAAGAAACTTATATTACACAATATCATGACGCTCAGACTCTCCACATGAGGGATACCGTCAGTGGCACTCTGTAAACGTGCCCGTCTCTGTTTAATAGTAAGAGAAATGTGAATTAAAACAATTCTAAGGTTCTCCATTTCAAGTTGGCAAATTAGCAGTATCAGTATAGGAGGGACTACAGAAAGGTAGACACAGTAAGATACCACTGACGGAGCTAATATTTGGTCCACTCATTCTAAAATCTATTAGAATTATTCTGGGAATTGCTGGGAAGATAGGGAAATCTTCCCAGGTCACCAGACTCCCCAGAGCTGCCCTGTTTTCCTTGGCTCATTTTGCTCCCTCCTTCCAACACGATCAGTTCTACAGCCATAGTGTGTGGACTAATTTAGAAGACTGGTAATTCTGAGAGAGACAGAGACAGACACAGAGAGACACAGAGAGAGTCAGAGAAGGCTAGTATATGCCATGCCACTGATCTTATCGCTATCAGGAGAAAGGGCAGTTGATCTCTGGGAGCCGGAAGCCAGTAGCTGCTGCCAATAGCCCTAACAAGGACATGTGGCTGCTGGTAGGCAGCATATAAAGTAAAAGAAACTCAGGCATCAGAACTACCAGTCTTCTAAATTAGTCCACACACTATGGCAGTAGAACTGATCGTGTTGGAAGGAGGGAGCAAAATGAGCCAAGGAAAACAGGGCAGCTCTGGGGAGTCTGGTGACCCGGGAAGATTTCCCTATCTTCCCAGTATTGTGTTTGTATCAGTGGGAAGAGTTTGCCGTATTTGGCTGTACTCAAACTTGCTTAGGCCACGTGCTGTACAGTCAGCTTTACTATAAACCTCCTAGTATGTACAGCAAAGAGTGAGGCAAGGATGATGTTGTCTCACAATGCCAGCCAGAAGCTGTGCCTTTCTCTATTTTCCAGGTGTGTCTGTGTCAGAATTCATTCATTAGATCCTGACACTATCTCCAAGAATAGTTGTATTATCCACAATGAAAACAGTAAGTCAAGGACAGCGCTAATATTACAACCCATAATGCTTCCTCCCTTAACCTCAGTGGGAAGTAATAACTTATAATATTCTTCAGCTTAAGTCCAATATTTCCTCCAGGTCTATGGGATTTGTGATATCCTGTCAAGTATCTTGGGCAGCTAGTGGATAGAATGCTGAGTTAGGAAGACTCATCTTCCTGAGTTCAAATCCAGCCTCAGACACTTAGCAGCTGTGTGACCCTAAGCAAGTCACTTCACCCTGTTTGCCTCAGTTTCCTCATTTGTAAAATGAGCCGGAGAAGGAAATGGCAAACCACCACAGTATCTTTGCCAAGAAAACCCCAAATGGAGTCACAAAAAGTTGAACCCAGCTGAAAACTGACTGAACAACAACCGTCAACTATCTTGCAAAGACAAGTCAGTCCTGGGTATACCGAGAGAAACTCAGAATTATAGGGCTCTAGAGTGCCTACTGGTTAATCCACTTTATAACTTTCAGGCAGGGCCATATTTAAACACTCCTAGGCTAACGTTAATTGATTTTATATTTCAGGACCTTCCCAGTCACTCCCTTAACTACCACTGCTAGGAAATTCTAACTTAAATCCCTTGCTGCAGCATAAGCCTGTTTACAAGTAGATTAAATGAATATGGAGAACATCTGGTCAACATTATCTCTATGATAACCTTTTCCATGCTATAAAACCTCATTAATTTGGACCCCGCTAATTCAGATAATTCTGTCTCAGACAGGGCTGAAGTTTTTCCTTCGTACTATCTGTGGAAAAAGATGGGTTTGCTGGGCAAATTAATGCTGTAAAGGAGATTTGGAGGGGTGGAGATGGGGGGGGGGGCTGTGTTTAGCCTACTTTAGAGAACTCTTTTAAATAGCTTAGCAGCTTCTATTTGCATGCAAACAATAAGTAAATTCACATCAAAGGATCCTCGTCCACTCTTTAAAACCAAGGACTTTTACCCTACAACACCATTAGCTATTATTTAGAGAAACTATTGACACTTAAAAGTATTTCACATATTCCGTGGGCGAGAAGTTTTTTAAAAATTATTATACCAGCCTGACCTCTTCCCTAATTGGACTGATGATTACTGTCACAGAAAAAAGCTAATGGACTATGTTCAGGTTGGACATCCCAGCAGGAATTATAGTCCAATCCTTGGTCAACTCAAATTTCTTTAGCCTCAGTTTTCACACCTATAAAATGGATAATTTGGGATTCAATTCAATTCAACTCCCATTTATGAGCCACTCAAACTACCTCTAATTCTACTCTTCTATGATTCTTCGATCTTCTTAGTATCTGTGTCCTTTCTAAATCATCAACTTTTCCACACACAATCTCTAGGAAACCCTGAGTTCAGTGTCTCCTTTGGAATCCTGGCTTCACAATTTACTCCCCTGGCCTTTAGTCTTGTAATCTCTAACATGAGAATAGTTAACTTGTGCTATACAACTGACAGGGTTGTTGTGAGGAAAGCTTTCTGTCCACTTTAAAATGCTAAAGAAGGCGAACTGTTGTTATTACTCTACTAAAAAACCAGATTCACGCTACACACAACGATAAAGACTTTCTCGATATTCGAGCATGGGCATGTGAGGATTACTTTCAGACCACTATCCTCTCCTCAGGAAAATGGCCCATATACCACCGGTCCTCGGAGTTAACCAGAGTGTGAGGGAGCCAGTGACTTGCCTTTAGTTAGAAGGTCAAAGCCCAAACATAGGCCTCACAGATTGAGAAATGGAAGGGACCTTCAAGATCACCAAGCCCAGAGTTGGGGAACCTGCAGCCTTGAAGCTACACGTGGCCCTCTAGGTCCTCAAGTGCAGCCCTTTAATTCACAGAACAAATCCCCTTAATAAAAGGGTTTGTTCTGTAAAACTTGGACTCAGTCAAAAGGCCACACCAGAGGACCTAGAAGGCCCTATGTGGCCTCAAGGCTGCAGGTTTCCCATCCCTCACCTAGTCCAACTCCCTCATTTTACAATTGAGGTAACCAAGGCCCAGTCGAGTTAATTATTTTTCTCAGGTGGTCACACAGGTGGTAAGGGCAGAGCTGGAATTTGAATTCAGGTCTTCTAACTCCAATTCCAACACTCTTTACCCCAAGCCTGGAAATCACAAAGGAGTTCAAAAGAAGATCAGGGACCTTTGCTCCAAGATGGGGCAGCAAGTGCATAGCAGAAAAAAAAAATGAGTTAAGGGTGATTGAAAAGACTAGGTCAGGGCAGCTAGGTGGCCCATGCATAGAGGAAGACCTGAGTTCAAATCCAACCTCAGACACTAGCTGTGTGACTCTGGGCAAGTCACTTAACAACAATTGCCTCAAAAACAACAAAGAAAGAAAGAATAGGCTATTCCTTCCCATCCTGGGCTTTGTTACTTAGAACGTAGGTTCATAGAAAGCCTGCCTGGCTAAACAGTCACAAGGAAAGCTGCATTGTCATCCTGGCCCTCAAAGCCTAATGTGAAAGCATTAGATAAACATTTGGAAAAGCTTTCCATTTTTAATTCTAGTCAACTTAAAAGTTTAAAATTTACTTGGCAAGAATCTGAAGGAGGAAAAGAAAATGGCCATTCAGCACAAGGATAACCCTATGAGAAATTGTGAATAGGTGCAGTTTATCGAATAAGTCCTTGGTCTCCTTTCCCTTCCCTTTTCTCCCTCATACATCCAGTAAGAGTCTGAGGCCAGATTTGAACTAGTGAAGATGAATATTCCTGACTCCAGGTCCGGCATTCTACCCACTACAACTCTCTAGCTTCCCCCCATCCATCAAAGCCCCCTATTATGAAAAGATCTGATAAGCTCAAATTTGTCATCATTCTTCAAATGTGGCCACTTCCCATGATATTTGTATATCCACAGATGTCTCAGGTCGGCCCGCTTAAGCTGGAACTGGTCTCTCAGGTTCAGTATTGGAACAAGAGGAGAACATCTGATAGTTAGCAAAAGGGGGTTTATTTATCCACAGCAGGAGAAGGATATTCAGAAGAGGGGAAAGATTCAGCATTGATTCAACTAAGTGCAGCTTCCCTGTGCTAGGGATGGTCCTGCTTTGGGTCTGCTGCTCTGAAATCTGAGGGAGGAGCCAGGTGATGCTTCTTGCCCTGGTTTTTGCAGTAGGGGCAGCAGGAGCCTATGTCAAGGGCCAGAGGCTTTCATTTCTGGAACCAATTAGCACTCCAAGATGATTTCAATACTTTTTAATGAAAAAATTAGCAGACCCTGAGTGGAGCAGGATCTTAGGGGACAAAATGTTAAGCCAAAGAAACAAATATCTAATGGCAAAATTTCAGGTTAAATTTGAACTGAGGAGGTGTTAGGAATACAGCGGAAGAGTTTTCTCAACTCACTCCAAACCTGTGTTCATAGATATAATACTAAAATGGGAATAATGTTATTTTTGCTACACAACAAATGTTGCATGTATGTGTGTGTATTTACATATATACATATATATGTAATGTGTATATATGTATGTGTGTGACATTTGAAATATTGCTTCTATCACACTTTTTCAACATTTTTGTTAGTTTCACTAAACTCATTTTAATTCTTGTTTAAAAGATAGCTCTCTGGAATGGTAAGGGACAAGGTGAGGGGGAACATTAGGAAATATTTTCTTGTTGTTTGTTGTTGTTCAGTTGTTTCAATTGTGTCTGACTCTTCATGACCCCATTTGGAGTTTTTTCGGCTAAGACACTACAGCAGTTTGGCATTTCCTTCTCCAGCCCTTTTTACAGATGAGGAAACTAAAGCAAAGAGGATAAAGTGCCTTGCCCAGGGTCACACAATTAGTATCTGAGATCAGATTTGAACTCACATCTTCCTGACTCCAGGCCCAGCACACTATTCACTGAGTCTTCTCGTGTAAGTGATATGGAAACAAAAGCTATTGACCAAAATTTATTTAAAAAAAAAACAAAACACAGACGGCTTCTTCCCAGATAAGCGCCACGTTCTCTCCTTTATGTTGACAGGGCAGCATGTGCCATTGTCCAGTCTCACCTGCTTTTTCTAGTAGCAGAGGGGTGCTGGGTTTATGCTGAGCCATCCACACTCTAAACTGATCCCCCTTGTGAACAATGCATTTATCAGAGGGCAAACTTGTGAGAACAGAAGTGCTGTGTGTGGCCATGGAAGAGTTGTTTGGCTGTTGTTTGTTTTTTTGTTTTGGTTGTGGGGGAAGAGTTATTCAGTGAGGACCAAAAGCACAACTGTCACCTAGTCAGCGCCCCATTCTGACCGAAAGAGCCATTTTCCCTGAGTTGAGATGGAAAGAAGGAAACCCTGGGGCCGCAGGATCAGAGGTTTGGAGCTAAACAGGAAGAATGTTCAACCCAAACATCATTACTCCTTACTTTATAGATATGGAAACTGAGGCTTTAAAAGTGAAGTGACTTGCCCAAGGTCTCACAGACTGTAAGTGGAGGGACCGCATTTTGAGCTCAGGTCCTCTGGCTCAAAATAAATTACTCTGTTCATTTTACAAAGAACAGCTCTCTAACTTTGAATTGTTTATAATGATTTAACATCTTCACATAGCCATGCTAAGAAAGGAATGAAAAAGCTGAGTTTGTGACTCTACTGCCAGCTTGTGACACGATCCACAGCAAACTACTTCACCTCCTTGGTCCTCAGTTTCCCCATCTGTAAAATGAGAGGGGAGGGTAGTACTAGATGATTTCCAAGGTCCCTCCAAAAGCACTTGCATCCTATAATTCCAAAAAAAAATTTTTTAATTCTATGCTTCTGAGATGTTAGCAGCAACGCCTCCATTCTCAATGTTGCGAGGGACTGTCAATCAGTCAATTAGCATTTATTAATCACCATGCCAGGCCATGTGCAAGGTGCTGAAAGTACAAAGAAAGGCAAAAGAAAATGCCTTCCTGTGAGGAACTCACAATGTAATGCGAGTGTACACGTCAAAAAACAGTCTAAGTGATTTAAGTTACATATAGACATGCAAATAATATACATCACACATATGAGAAGCAATCTGGCTTGGAGGAAAGTATGCTTGGGAGTCAGGAAGACCTAGGCTTAAGCCCCATCTCTGAGATAAACAGGTTATGCCACCCTGGGCAAGAACCCAAGCTCTCAGTGTCCCTTGACAGACTCTAAGGAGATAAACTGTAGGACAATTGCCAATCTGTATTGATAGAAAGAACTTCCTTAAGAGAGTTCCCAATGAAATCATGTGTCTGGACTCTACACACGCACACACATACACACACACACACACACACACACATACCCACATATAATGTATATTCCCACACGCTAATTAACCAAAGTAATTTTGGGAAGACCATGTGATGTGGTGGAAAAAGTACTGCAGTAAAAATCAGGAGACTGAGGTTCTGACACTAATCGTCGGCGTATGACACTGATGGGCTGAGTGCTAAGTTAGCTTCCCTTCTGTGGGCCTCACTTCCCCAAATGAGAGGAGTGTCAAGCTTTCTTCCTACTTTAACACCCTATGATTCTATGAATTTCTTAAACAATCGACTACCAATAATTTGAAGTATTTGTAAATGTCTAACAAAAACCTAGGACAAAAAAAAAAACAAAAACAAAAACCTAGGACCTCTTGAGTCTCTCTGACCTACCATCTTAACCAGTTTTAAAAACCAAAGGAAATCATGGGTTAGTTCTGAAGTTAGTGTGATATGGTAGAAAGAATACAGGACTTAGAGTCTAAGGATCTGAGTTCAAATCCTTGCTTTGTTACTTACAGCCTCTGTGACCTTGGGCAGGCTGCTCCCCAGTTTTACTCCTTTGAAATGTGAGCAGGTAGCACTAGTTAGCCTCGAAGGTGTGATTATAGGAAGGAAGGGGTCTGCCATGGGCCTAGTTCACACTACTTCAGGCCTCACAGATCTGTCAACGTTTGTCTGGGAGACAAGAACCAGGAAGCTTCTAACTTGGATTTGCTTAGGAGCGGGAGGAGAAACCCCATGCATATCACATTGGGGAATGATAAAACTAGTAAGACTGACCTACAGCAAACCATGCACAAGACAGAACAACAAGCAAAGGCTGTTTTCCTACGCCGTTCTTGCTCCTGTGCCTCAATGTATATCTGGGATGACAAGTCAATGAGCATTTATTTAGCATTTACTGTGTGCCTGGCACTGTGAGAAGCATTGCATGGGATCTCAGACGTCTTGCTTCTGCTCTCCATATTGGAGTTGCCTTTACTTATTGCCCATCAGCATCTCAATAGGACTATTAATTACGAACATGAATGATTACTCAGCGCTCTGAAGTTTATACAAAACTTTGCTCAAACCATCCAGGGAAGTAGGCATCTGACAGCTATAGAAAATGATGTTTATGTACCAGGGTGTCAAAACCAGCGTAATAACTCATGCAGTGTGGGGTATTATAGTCATCTGTGCTTGTCCTTATCCACTTACTAAAAAATTAGGGTTATGAGGATCCTTTATAACTCCTCCAGCACCCAGCACAGTGGTGTGTAAACAGTAGGCATTTTACCAACACTTATTTTATTAATGAATATTTAGTAACCTACATTTAATATAGTTATTTTATAGTATTTTATTATATTATTATATTTATATTATATCATATTTAGCAATAATATTTGATACACCTACATTTACTATTTAATATATTTATATTCTTTTATTATATTATAATTAATAATAATAATATTTGATACACCTACCATTCCTTTTCTTCGCAGATGAGGAAATTGAGGTTTAAAGAGTTTTTGCCCATGATGACACAGTTAACTGCTATGGGGACCTGAATCCAGGTGTTCTGCCTGGAGGCAGCTTGGCATGGTGGACAGCATGCCGGGTTTAGAGTCAGAGGTTGAGGGATCAAACACCAACTCTGCTGCTCGTCACCCTTGTGATCCCAGATAAGTTATTCGTCCACTGCCAGCAACACTTTCTTCATATGAAAGTAATATGAAGGGTTGGAACACATATGATCTCTAAGGTTCCTTCTGGTTCTAAAGCTAGGAGCTTTTGACTTTGGGTCTAACACTATGATCTACCACTGATAAACTTACACTTTCCAAATTTTCATTCTTGAACCCCAAAGCAGTTGTTCTCGATTCAATAGACATTTTACCAACTTGGCTGCAGATTTGCAAGTCTTTTCAACAAATCTTCTCACTTTGTACGCATTGTAAAGGCAAAAAAAAAAAAATGAACCTGGGCTCTTGTTTTTTTTTGTGGAAATAGAAGGAAGGGATATTAGCTGCATTTCATTGAGAGCGGGGAGGAAGCAGAGAGGTTTGGGGGGAAAGCGGAGATATTTCTGCTCAAGAGATTTGAGTTATTAGGCTCAGACTTAGGTGATAAGAAAAAAAACCATAAAAGGAGCTGGGTTACTGATCTCTCAGAAAAAAGACTTAGGAGAGAGATGCAGACAGTTTGGTAGCCAGGAACCATTTCTTAGTTTCTAGCACCCCCTGCTGGAATTGGCTGTCATTGCAGCTGAGCCTAGAAAGAAGGCACTTGAATTGGGAGGTCATCTCAGAACCCAGATCTGTGTAAATAATGATGCGGTGGTTACTATGGTGACACAGGCGTTTATTGTGACTCAAGTGTGACCACGTGGAGTGAAGCTTACACTAGCCTGCTTAGACCAAAAGGCAGGTGCTTGTCCTGAACCTGACCCGTGGTCTTAGAAAAGGGTTCTTTTTTTTCCTTTTTCAGTTGCTGCTCCCAGTTCAGACCACACATTCATTGCCCCAGAAGCCCTGCTCAAACAGTTCAACCTCATCATTGACCTTTAGGGTGGATTAAAGTGTTTGTGAGGCTGCTGAGGGTCAGGGACCCACCGTGCAGTTCTTCTGGGTGAGGTTAGAGGCCACTGTAACATCATATGTGGTGGCCTGCTGTAAGAGGCTCAGCTCCTCTCCTCCCGCGGCTGTCTCTGCCCAGGCCCCGGGAAGCTTCTCTCTGCTGCTGTTCTCAGACAGTCCTTTGTTCCTGAGGAATTAAGCAGTGGCAAGGAAAGCAACGCCTTCTCCAGCCTGACAGTCCCTGTTACTGTGACCACTTTGCTAGTAAATGCTCTCTTTATCATGCTCTGTCAACCACATCTGAAGAAAAGCCCAGAAGGGGAAATTCATGGCCCACCAAAGGGGGTGGGGAACCTGGGGCCTCGGGGCCACATGTGTCTCTCTAGATCCTAAAGTGTGGCTCTTTGGCTGAAGTTTGGATTCTGTCAAAGGGCCACACTTGAGAACTTAGAGCACCACCACTGGTGGCCTCGAGGCCAAAGCTTCCCCACCTCTGGAGATTATCTGCTATCTGGGAGGGCAGGAAAAATCACTCAATCACCAAGAATTTATGAAGTGAGTACTGTGTGCCAGGCATTGTGTTAGGTTCAGGGGATACAAAGGCAAAAGCAAAACCATTCCTGCCCTCAAGGAGTTTATACTCTTTCTGGAGAAACAGCACATACAGAACCCTGAAACTGGCCACTTGCTGATGTTACTGCAGGGCCCAAGGTCCTCCACGGCTCTGGGCTCACATAAACTGTGTTTGATCCTGGACAATGGCCCCAAGGGCATTGTCTTCTCATTGGCTCAGTCTTACCCTGGGAACACAATGAATCCCCAACATGAAGGCCAGGGAGGTTAGATTTCACCCCACCTCAGGGTTCTCCAGCATCCTTGAGGGATGGGATAGGGTATAGTTAACTAGGCTGTCTGCAAATTACTCCAGCCCCCGCCAATACTGTGCCCCCAATTGTAGGGGGTCGTCTGGACCTTAGTTCTATTTAGCCACTGAATTGAGCTTAGTTTTTATGTAGAAATATTTTCTTCCGAAGATACAATCACAAATATACAAACTTACTCCCTCCAACATGCTGGAAACATAATCCTCCTCCCCCTGACCACCTCATTCTCTGGCACATGAAAAGGATCAGATTCCTATAGAGCACAGACCTAAGTCCAAATCCAAAAACCCCTTTTGGGCCCAAATCCCAGTCCCTCGGGCTTCTGAGGGCTTCTGTGCCAGAATAGAGGAAGAAGGGTCCAGGTCATGGTACCCATGCTATGGATAAACTGGGATCTTCACCCTCCTGACAGAGTAGCTAAGAGTGGCCAAAAAAGGAAAGATAGAGAGACTCCGTCTTATCAGATTTAAAGACTGAGGCAGCCAATCAAAGGAGGCTACTACCCCTAACCACGTGATGTGTCTCCACGTTTTGGGCAAGCTGGACATGCACCAAAGACTCCTCCAGGGCTCCTCCTTCTTAAGCTAACTGGACATGCACAGACATGCCCCAGTTACAGAGCTGGAAGGTGTGTGACAGCTTTGAATTCACTTGTCACCGAAAATGCAAGCTATGAAGGACCTGAAGACAATTTGCCTTCAGCCACAGCGTGTTCCTCCGTGGAGTATTTTCTTCTCCAAGAAGCAGATGGTTAAGGAAATCTCCTTTTGACAGGCCAGTGCCCAACGCTCCAACTTAGGAACTCTTCATATGTTTGGATTCTCAAATTCAGTATCACAGAAAAAGTACCTCCCGAGGCTGCAAAGGTCCACTTTGAAGATTGCTATTCTCTGACCAATACTCAGAAAAGGAAACCGAGAAAGGGAGAAGGAGCTGGAGGTCCGTGAACTCTACTCTCAGCATCGCCCAACAATAATAGCTAACATTTATATATAAATTACCATGTATCAGGCACTATAATAAGTGCTTACAATGATTATCTCATTTAACCCTCACAACAATCCTGGGAGGCAAACATAGGCTACTCCCTCCATGCTTCTCCCACAAGTCACCATGTTCTGCTCCTGGGGAAAGTTATGTTGACTCCATTTGTTGACCCATTGTTCCCAGCCCTGCTCATCCGTCAGTGTTGGTGGAGGCTCTGGAGGGGAAGGAGACACCAAATCTGCAGCTTTCTGTATCACCTGCTCTTGGTTGCATTCCCCTACCTGCAATTTGTCACATTCTTGCCACCTTGGGAAGGAGCTGAGATCCGAGGGCCCAGCCTTTTCTGCTGAGGTGGACCTGTCTGGATAGTTTTAAAGTTACCTATAAAAGCTGTCCCTGCCCTGATACCATGGCTGGTCTTCAGCGATCAGCCTGTCAAAGTGTCATTACCTTGATGGATTATAATACAGTCCTTTTAACTCTTTGTCTTGAGTTTTGCCTTGTTAACCAGGGTGAAAGCCCAAATGAAGAACTTTTCTTAAAACAGACTGAAAAGTGGGGGAAGAGAAATCCCCTCCTATCACCCCATTTGCTGTACTTAGATCTGGAGAATAAAGGTGGGAGAACATGGAGGAAAAAAGGGGAAAGAGTCAAGAGGTATCACAAAATTAGCTCTTGTAGACTAAGGGGTAGGGACAGCTCTTTCTACAAGAATCTATGCTTCTCAATTCTTAATTACCAACTATCTTGTGAGCAGCTCCAGTCATTAAGGACCAGTCAAAACCTGTGACCTTTCAGGAAACGGAGAGTGTGCATTTCTACCTCCATAGGAGATGCCTTTTTGAAAAAAAGCCCACGCTGTCTAATCTCAAGTTGATTGGGCAAACTCATCTTTCAGTCTGCACTCCAGACTTCAGACTCAGAAACCTCTTCATCCTGGAAGTTCACTGGAGCCCGGATTTCACATATTAGAAGTACTCTCAGCCTCTGGGGTCTCTCCCTCTGATTGGAGGACTTGTGCCAGAAGCTCCATTTAAAGAAGTCAAATCAGCCAGCCTTGTTTTCATTCTTCTCCAGACTGCACATGAGACTTTCTATCAGGTACCCTCCCCACCCCCCACCCCCACACTCACTTTTCAACTTCCTTTCATGTGTTGTCTTCCCCCATTAGACTGCAAGGTCTGTGAGGCTGAGACTGTCTTTCTTGTGCTTATATTTGTCTTTCTAGCACTAAGCATGGTGCCTGGCATGTAGTGAGCACTTAATCAATGCTAGTTTATTGTTGAGTTCTACCCATTTGAATGCTTATCCAGCAAAGATAGCATTTCTACACAACTTTAGCGCCATATATTCTCCAGAGATTTTGTTCTCTGAAAATCAGTATCAGAAAGACTGACTTCCTCCCCCTGGGTCTCAGTTTCCTCATTTATAAAAAAGAAGGGGATGGACTAACTGACCTCTAAGGTTTTCTCTAGCTATTAAAAAAACAAAACCAAACCCTGTGATGCTGTTGCACCTGGAGCATACAGTTCTCACATGTGGAGTCCCAGAAAAATCTACTCCAGATTAAAGGTACTCTGTGGGTCTTCATCAATTCAAAATCATAGCTAAAGAGCTACCATTGATGTGGCAACCTTTACATGAGCTCTATAAACCTGGACCATATGCTTCCATAAGTACATACCTCATCAAGGTGAAAAGTGGACACCGCTAGGGACCTTTCAAGGGAAGGCACCTGCATAGAGAACACATGAATGGGTCCCACCTGTGAGCCACTCATACTTCTGATTTCACAGGGCTGTTGATCTCTGGTGATACTATTGCACTATTCTCTGTTGGACATTATGTCTCTGCCCAATGTGTCACCCCACTGATCTTGTGGTCTCTGCTGGACACATCTAGGCCCATAGTAGTTGAGCTTTTCTCTGTTACAAGCTTTTGGACTTCATCTCTTCAGGGTTATCTGTAGGCCATCTTTACTCCCCTTGACTAGGGTAGAGTGACTGTCCCTGATGAGGGCAGGTTATGGCTATTTCAGGAATAGTCAGAGTCTTCACACCTAGCTAAGGTGGCTTCCTCCAAATGCCAGTAATCCAACTTCCACCTTCATCATTCCACTGAAACTGCTGTCTCCAAGACACCAATGATCTCTTAATAGCCAGATACAGTGGCCTGTCCTCAATCCTCATTCTCCTTGGCCTCTCTGCAGCCTTTGACGCTATTGATCATCCTCTTCTGACCCACTAACATGGTAGGGAACAAGTCTGGGACTTAAGGTTGTAAGATATGACTTCTGCCACATCCCTAGAACATACTAGTCTGCTACATGGTGGACCCTTCATAAATAATGGCTTCGTTAAACTGAGCTTGACTCTTAATTCAGGAATTTAGGCTAAGATGAAATTGCTTCTCTTAAATCTAAATAGTCTGGGGCTGAATTGTATTCCTTTGTTCCTAACAAATATCTGATATAGGATTATAAACTTCCCAAATCTTCTCCGGATTTAGAATGCAAATGAATTTGAGCCAGAACGGCTAATTGCAGGAGACAAGGTCTTTGTACTCTACTCCCAGGTCCTCATTCCTGATTTATTATGTATATATAATGACTGGTAAGAAGCCTTCCAGGCTTCGAGCCACCCAAAATCCTAAGAAGGTAAATAGATTGTGATCTGATCACAGAACTGGGCATCAGATGACCTTGTTTCTATTTCCAAACTTGGCCAAATCTCTGTTCCTCAGTCTATCCCTCTATGTGCAAAAGGTTAATAACATCTGTATATTGGATCATTCATTGAACAAACAGGGGTTGAATGTTGAAGGCCTATAACATGCAGTGTATGGCTGAGGATATAAAAATGAGCAAGCCACAGTGTTTGCCATCAATGAACATACAAGCTTGTAGAAGAGATGAGACAACAGGGAAAGCAAGAAAGGAAATAAGCATCTGTTATGTGCTTACTATGTGCCAGGCTCAAAGGATCAAATGAGATAATATTCATAAAGTGCTTATCACAGTGCCTGGCACATAGTAGGTACTTGTTTCCTTCCTTCCCAGCTCTTCTCCCCCCCCAACTCATGTCCTAGATTCTTCCTCTACTGCCATTACTCAGCAATCTCTCCTTCTTTGAGATTTACTCTATCTAAATTTATCACACAATCTATATCTTGGTGGCTGTTGTCTTCTGACCACTAGGACTTTCTCTCTCCTTTTTCCACGAGTTCAGTACCTGGTTCAGTCTCCCTATTCATCCCAACATCTGCCTCTTACCAGAGGACTTAGTAAAGATGAAAGCTCCCTCCAATGTTCTAAATTCTCAGTCCCATCAATTCATCTCTCCCTATGCCTTTGTGACCGATGAAGAGTTCGAGACAGTTTCTGGGCAATCAATAATTTTGTTAATTATGGTGTGTTGTTAAGCAAAATTGTCTCATTAGCATGGCTTTTGTTTCTTTTGAGTGGAAGTACTTTCAGCTGTTAAGTGCTAAGCCCTAGGCCCAGGGCCCTGTCAGGTGTGAAACCTGTGTGGCCATGGATTGGTGACTTAGGAGGGGCCAGCTCAGGAACCAATGGCCTCTGGTCATTCAGGCGGGGCTTGAGAACGCCAGAAGCTCAGCTGCGAGGAGGGGTGAGCCTGGAGACAACTTCAGCGGAGGCAGAAGCTGTGAAAGCAAGGCTTACCCGTGTGTAGACCAGGAGTGCGAGCATGAACGTAAGGGCAGTAAAAATGATTTGGCTAAATACTATCTTGTTTTTCTGTGGCCTCCTGGTTACTCTTGTGAGGTGGGCTTTCTGGGCCTGGAGTCTTTTTGTCAAGATGTCGGAATGGGGAGGCTGGTTCACGGATCTGCTGCGGTGGGGCCTAAATAAATTTTTTGTTGTTTTCTCCTTAGAGAATCTCTCATACCTTGTGATTTCGAACCATTCAAACATATACATGATTATATTTGAGATTATAAATTCGGCCTTCCTACTACATATGGCTAGCAAATAATTAATAAAAGGATGGTCATTTGGCTTTCTTTCATAAGCCAAAGATGAATCTTGAGGGCTTCTGAATCCTAAACAAAAAAAAAAGCCTTTGGGAAAGGGGGTGTACCTGAAGATAGAAATCAATTCTGATTGGGTAACCATCAATGAGGGGGCTGGAAATATTAATGAGGATGTGGGCAAAAAGTTTTCAGCTCCTCCTACAGAGTGTGACCTGATCATGAGACTCAGCTGCCTCCAGCAATGTGGGCAAAAGAATCCATCTCTACCCAGACCTCATTTGTTGATCAAATCGGGGTGAGGAACTTACTGCCGCAAGGCCACATGGTGGCCCTCTAGGTCCTCAAGTATGGCCCTTTGACTAAATCCAAACTTCACAGAACATCTCCCCTTAATAAAAGGATTTGTTCTGTAAAACTTGGACTCAGTCAAAAGGCCACAGGCACATGTGGCCCCAAGGCTGCAGGTCCCCCACTCCTGCTCTAAATTCTATGGTTCCAAGGTCAGACAGGAGCTCATTTCTTCAGGGCAAGACCTCACTTTGACTGGATTCTGTTTGTAGTTGTGTGGAGTCCCACCAAAGACTGAAAAGCATATACCCTGAAGATTTGGGCAATCTCATCTATTAGCAATGTCCTTCAGGCGCTGGCTGAATAACCTACAAGGGGCTGATTTCTGAATGAGGAAATAGAAAAGGGAAAATCTTAATCTCAATTAATAATTGGTTGTTAATTATTCCTAAATCGATTCTTTGTCCTCACCATGATCACCAAATCCCTCTACTCTTCAGTGCTTTTTGGTGCCAAAAACACTGCTATGGCCACACTCTCCTCCCTCACCCTTCCCAGACCATCGGTGAACCAATTCGGCTCTCCACCCTCCTCTCCTCTTGAATCCTTTACTCCATATGTTGCCACACCCCAACCCTGGACCCCTCCCACTAATATCTCCTCCACTTCTATTCACCCGCCATTGAATGAAGCTAGAGGAGTTGTGTGTTTGGGTTCACTACAGATATATGTTGTTTAAGCTCAGCTGAGCCCTCATGGCAGCAAAGCATCCTTACATTCCTCCCAAATTGATTTTATATCCCATGCTCACCCAAAGAGGCTCTTCCAAACCTCTTCTCTCATCAAGCCTCCCCTGGCGCCCTTCCCTCTGACTCTGTAATCTGATAACCTGGCCTCATATTTTACCAAGAAAATCAAGGCCATTCTCTGTAAGCTCCCTCCTCCCCTCTCCTCATCTTGCATTGTCTTCTACTATCCCTTCTTTTTACTCCAGTCTCTAATGAAGAGGGGGTACTTCACAACTAGGCCAAGCCTTCTGAATGCACCCTGGACCCCATCCCCTCCCGTCTTCTCCAGGATATTGTTCTCACTGTCATCCTCTCACTGTATAATCTTTAATGTCTCCCAATCTACTAGTGCTTTTACAATCATTCCCAAGTCTCATTCTTGAAAATACCTTTACTAGATACTAGTGGGCGGTTAGGTAACACAGTGGATAGAGGGCTGACCTGGAGTCAGAAATTCATCTTCATGAGTCCAAATCTGGCTTCAGACACTAAATATGTGACCCTAGGTGAGTCACTTAGTGGTGTTTGCCTCAGTTTCCTCATCTATAAAATGAGCTGGAGAAGGAAATGGCAAACCACTTCAGTATCTCTGCCAAGGAAACCCCAAACATGGGGACTCATGAAGAGTCAGACATGACTGAAAAATGACTACATAACAAAATATACTACCACCCCCCACCCTTTTAAATATTGTCCTAAATCTTTGCTCGCATTCAAATGAGACAGTATCTGCAAAGCTCTTAAGACAGTGCCTGGCACATAGTAGGCAAAGGTTTCCTTGTTTCCTTCCAAACTCCATCTTCAGCTAAACTCCTTGAAATAATATTTCTAGAGCTTTCTACTTCTTTTCTAAATCCTCTGCAATCTGGCTTCCAAATTCATCACTCAACCAAAACTGCTCACACCAAAGTTAGCAGCAAGCTCTTAGTTGCCAAATGTTGTATTGTTGTGTCGTTGTTCAGTCATTGTTGACTCTTCATGACCCAATTTGGAGTTTTCTTGGCAAAGATATTGGGGTGGTCTGCCATTCCCTTCTCCAGATGAGGAAACTGAGGCAAACAGGGTTAAATGACTTGCTCCAGGTCACACAGCCGCTGGTAAGTGTCTGAGGCCAGATTTGAACTCCTGACTCCAGGTCCAGCACTGCGTCCACTGCGCTACCTAGCTGCCCATCCAAACGTAGTGACCCTTTCTCAATCCTCATTCTTCTTTACCTCATTAAAGCATGTGACTCTGTTGAGCAGCTTGTCTTCCTGAATACTCTCATCCACAGGTTTTCATGATACTATTCTAGAATTAGGAAAACCTGGGTCCAAAACCTCCCTCTAGACAATTACGTACACTTGCAAGTTGTGGAATAATCCAGTATCCAAGAAATTCAAAGTAAGAATCCAGGGAGCAATGGAAAGAGCATGGTGGATGAGAGCAGGCTTCAACACATAACAAATAAAGAACTATAAAGAAGAGATTAACACCTGTTGTAGGGATGGATGCATGGATGGAGAGATGGATGGACGGATGGAGGGATGAATGAGAAAAAGAGGGAATAGAAAGGCCTTGAGCATGGCAATGTCTGGGGAATTATTTGGGAAGAGCAGGCTTTGGTGGAGGAGCCCTAGTAGGGAGCCACGGGCAACCATTCGGTGTCTGGTGTTGGTGAGGTAGGAACTTGCTCAAAGAGAAGGGAGAGGCTTTAAAAGGGACCATGAAGGTGCTGGTTAGATTTCACCATTTTGCCCAGAGCAGGTCTCCTTATCATGGCTCATGTTTAACTTCTCATTCAATCTGTGGGGTGTGTTTTCATTTGATGCCCTGTTGAAAGAGTGGGAGGAACGAATTTTGATTAAAGCCCTTGGGTTCTCTGTGCAATGTGCCATCAGTCAAGCTAATAGAAACCATTGACTATTTTTAGAACCTCCCCCACCCTGCTTTCATCTCTTAAAGAACTCCGCAGCAGAGACTTTCTGTGTGGTGTAGTGGGAAGAAAGACTAGATTAGTTGTTGGAAGATCTAGGTTCAAACTCTAGCTCTGTTACAAGCTTTCTGACCTTGGGCATCCCACCCCACATCATCTGGTTCATTCATAAATGCGCTGCTTGAGCTATGGCAGGGCTTCTTAAATTAAAGTTGGCACGGGCCCTTCCGGCAGCCTATGAACCCCTTCTCGGAGTGAGGTTTTTAAAGGCACAAAAATTAAACACAAGGAGGTACAAAAGGAATAAATCATGTTCAAATTAACACGTGGGTTTTTCCCCATCTCAGTTCATAGATGCTCTGAAACCTGTCCATGGAACCCAAAGTAAGAGTCTCTGGGCTAGAAGATCTCTAAGGTCCCACCGTGCTCATGACCCTGTTGTCTGCTCAGGAGAGCCCCAGTCTCCAGAGAAAATGATGTAAAAACAAGACAGACCAGCTGAGGAGCTGGACAGCTTCTTTACACTGACAGCAAGACTTATCCACAATAGTGTCAAGGGTTCTTCATTTCAGATGAGACACTAAATGTATCCAGATCATAGTAGAAGAGGCTTTGAAGAGCGAACCTTCTCATTTTATATATGAAGAAACAGAGGCTCTCATAGACAGACTGTCTACCTAGTTAAAAGAAGTTGTGTTCATCCTTTGTTTTCGAAGAGGACCATGACATCAGGGAATGATGACATGACTTGCAGTTGACTTGGATTTGAGTGAGAGAGAGCTGTGCAAGGTCACCAGCCTCACTTACTCCTCCAGAGCCATCTGAGTCCAGTGGCCTGATATTCACCAGGATGACTGGAGATGGCCTGGCTATTTAAAGCTAAGGTCTTTTCAGGTTCTCACTTAGAGTGAGGTAATAATGCCCATTCAGTGAATAGGCCTCTTTAAGAAGTGAGTCAAGTGATGGCCCCTTTAATTAGAAAAAAGAAATAAAATTTTGATGCCAGAAGCTTCCCAGTTAACTTGGGGTTTATTGGCTAGATTCCTGCCTTCCTGTCTTCTTTTCTTTCTTCTCTCTCTCTCTCTCTCCCCCTCTTTTTTCCTCCCTCCCTTCCCCCTTTCTTTCTTCCTCTCTCCCTCTCTTTCTCTCTTTCTTTCCTTCTTTCTTTCTTTCTTTCCTCCTTTCTTTCTTCCTTCCTTTCTTTCTTCCTTCCTTCCTTCCTTCCTTCCTTCCTTCCTTCCTTCCTTCCTTTCTTTCTTTCTTTCTTTCTTTCTTTCTTTCTTTCTTTCTTT
>CM053622.1:174556590-174579353 GCA_028646595.1 Phalanger gymnotis
CTTCCTTCCTTCCTTCCTTCCTTCCTTCCTTCCTTTCTTTCCTTCTTTCTCTTTTCTGATCCATTTCACTCTGAAGCTCATAGATTAGACCACAATAAGTCTCTGCCCAAGCTCCACTTAATAAAAGTATCTAGTGGCACCACGGACAGTGCTCTGGGCCTGGAGTGTGGAAGATCTGAGTCAAATCTGGCCTCAAATATTTAATAGCTGTGTGATCGTGGGCAAGTCATTTAACCACTGTTTATCTCTGTTTCCTCAACTGTAAAATGGGGATAATGATATCAACTACCTCTCAGAGTTATTGTGAGGATCAAATGAGATGTTTGTAAAAAGCACTTTGCATGGTGCCTGACACATAGTTGGCACTATATAAATATTTAGCCCTTCCCTACTTCAAGGTCACACAGCTAGTAATTAGTGGAACCTATGAGGGATAACCTCTAAAAGATTGTGACAGACTGGCTGTGCTCTAGTCCATGAGTTATTTATTACATACACTATTTATTTATATTTCCATAATTTCTCTATGGGCCCATCCTTCAGTCCAACTCATGGCAGGAGGAGGGGAAGAGATGAAGAGGGTCTCTGAGGACAACAAGGGCCCTGTGAAGGAGAGGGCCTTTCATAAATTGGTTAGAGACCCTCATTAATCTGTGTCCCATTGATGTTCCTGTTTACTCCAGTTGGAATAACCTTCAGCTGCCTGTGATCTTTAATTAGCTTGGCCAGTGGGCTGACAGCCTCATTCCCTTCTTCAAGGAACCTCTGTTTAGGAAAACACACCACCAAATTAGCCCACTCAATCAGGCATCGGCTTCAAGAGCATTTGGCACTTCAATCTGAGATGGCCTGGGACCTCTCCTGGAAACTCGTTCTCATCAGGGGAGCAAGATTGTGATCCCCTGGCCCGGCAGTGACTTCCAGACCAGGAGCATCAGGCCTGATTTCCTCTGAAAGAGGGTAAGACAAAGGCAGCTCGTGAATAGTGAGTGGCAACAGGTAGTTTCTAAAATAGCAGAAGTGCTTGTAAGGGACACATGGTTGTTGGTGGGCATAGGAGTTTTTAGTGAGTTGAGAACATAATATTCCCAACCTGACCAGCTAAACAAAAGGAAAAGGAAAATCATGGCCTTGAGTCATTAATAGCTCATTGTCTGTCCTGAGCCTGAAGGACTAAGAATTAGTTCATGTGCTTTCTAGGAGAGATACCTCATAGTATGATGGAGTTTTGGATTAGGAGTCAGAGTATCTGGGTTCGAATCCCAGTTCTGCCACTTATTACCTAGGTCACCTTAAGAAAGTCATTTCACATTTCTTGGCCTCCTGTTTTTTCATGTGTAAAATGAAGTGACTGAATCTTGACTTTAGGGGACTCATGGGTGAAATATAGCTCCACAGAAACGTTATTGCACATGGTCATTGTGTAGGCTTGTTTCTCTTAACCATGGCTCTTTGATGCAGAGAAGGGGTGAGGGGTTGGAGTGCATAAAAATCTGTTCTGGGCACATCCACATATTATAGCTCCCATGGGTAGCCAACATCATTTTCCTTACAAGTTAAGCAGATGTGAAACCATTAAGGTAATGATAGGAAACAGTTGTGTACGTGAGTTACTAAAATGTCCAAATTATGCTTTGGTTTCATCAGGTTACACTTAGACTCCTTGGAAGGTATCCAAAGGCACAAGGAAGTAACACTTTCTGCAGAATCCCCAAACAAGGTGGGAGACCAGCATCCTATGAACAGCTCACCTGCCTGCCTTTTTAGCCACCTGTACCCGCAGAGAAGGAATGAGGCCACAAGGAGGAATTGTAACCTCAGAGGATGACAGTCCAGGGAGGGACTTCAGAGAGGGACCTAGGTCTGACACTTTCAGTTTCTAGATGAGAAACTTTATTTGTCTGATATCTAATGTTAGATTATTATTATATTATAATTACATTATTAATGTTTAACAATGGCAGAGAAAGACTTGAATTTGATTCTGATAATCCTCTATACCACCCTTCATCAGTAGTATGTGAGTGCTTCCCCCATCCTCATTCCTCTTCAATCTTTGTTCAATCATTTTGTCTGACTCTCTGTGACCCCATTTTGGAGTTTTCATGGTAGAGATACTGAAATGGCTTGCCATTTCCTTCTCTAGCTCATTTTACAGATGAAGAAACTGAGGCAAACAGGATTAAGTGACTTGCCCAGGGTCACACAGCTAATAAGTGTGTGAGTCCTCTTGACTCCAGGGGTGGCACTCTATACACTGAACCACCAGGATAGTGAAAAATCAGGCTAGATTTGGAATCCTGGGTTTAAATCCATACTCTGAGGCTTTGAGAAAGTCTGTTAGACACTGTGAGTCTCAAATTCTTTATCTGTAAAATGAAGATATTGATTGACTTTTAAGATTCCTTTTCTTCTCAAAGACCTATGATCCTGGGAACTTTGACCTAACATACATAGTAGTCTAGTTTAAGTAAGCTTAAGTTTCCGGAAGGTTACTAGTTCACTTATGAATGTTCCTCCAATGATTTCTCCAAACATCAGAATTATTACTGTGGAGAGATAATTTTGCCAATTTTCTTGCCATTGTACATTCCATTTCTCTACCTCATCCCCTCCCCTTCCTATTTTTTTTTCTTTGTAAAACAGGAATGTACGCTGGTTTAAGTCCTCCCCTAAAGCTTCCTCGTGGTGTGGAGGTGACTGTGCCTTCTCGAAGGTTCTGGAAGGTCAGGTGCAAGCTCTGTCAGGTCCTTCCAAACTGGAAAGGCTTCAGGCACAGGCCAAGAACGGACTCCACCTTTGTTGTCCTAGAAACAGCCTGGCTGAGGTAGGAGAAAGGCTCATCACCTGAGAGGGTTGGCCACCAGGTAAAGAAACCTCAGTCTTGCTCCTCGTTCAAAAGCTGTCTGCTTAGATGGATTGTGACCTTCAGGGGGAAAGGGAGTGCCCACACTGATGAAATCTTGGGTCGCTGAAGCACAGAAGGAAATATCTTGGAGAGTCTCCTAAGAGAGAGGAGCTGTACTATCCAGCTGGAGGAGGTGGGAGAAACTGGGTCCCATGGAAGGGAGGAAGGGTAGAGGGCAGAGAGAAGAGCAGTGTGAGAGAATGTGGAATGCCTTTGTTCTGTGTGGGTGTGTATTTACTTACACACAAATTTATTTTTTATATACACATCAATGTATATATGTGGACTGCTAGGTGGCGCCATAGCGCACAGAGTGCTGGGCCTGGAGTCCGGAAGATTCAAATCCAGACTCAGACACTTACTAGCTGTGTGACCCTGGGCAAGTCACTTACCCCTGTTTGCCTCAGTTTCCTTACCTGTAAAATGAGCTGGAGAAGGAAATGGCAACCCACTCCAGTATTTTTACCAAGCAGACCCCAAATGGAGTCACAAAGAGTCAGACATGACTGAAAAAAGGCTGAACAACAATGCGTATGAGTATATAAAGAATAAATAATTGTTCCTACTATGTGCCAAGTGCCATGCGAAGCACTGTAGAAATATATGTATATGTAGGTGTTGAGCCGGCTTAGCTAGAGATTGTTGAATAGATGAAAACCTTGGTTGAACCTCCTCTAATAAAAAGAAATGAAAATATACAGACACACATATTTACATATATATGTCTATTTCATATACAAATACACATATTCATACATATCTTATATAGACATATTTTATACATATTTATATACATGTTATATATCCATATAAACACATTGTATATATACACATTTATACATGTATTTATATGTTTTATGTATATATATATATGACTCTGTGTGTGTGTGTGTGTGTGTGTGTGTGTGTATTTTCACCTCTCCTTCTTGGGGAGGATCAATATGGTTTCACCTTCTCCACCTCTGCCTGAGCCAGCAGGGCTGGGCCTATGGGGACTGTGCCGCTGCTCAGCTAGGCAGAGGAAGCCGGCCGACCCACTAGCAGCTGCTCAGTCACCCCTCTTGCAGGACAGCGCCGATGACCGTGGAGCTGACGGAATTATTGGCTCCTCTCATTGGGTTAACGTTTGTCTGCTCCCCATTATAATAGTGCCCCTGACGCTCATCTGGCTGCAGCTGTGACAGGGCTTGAGTCAATACTGCCAAGGTCGGCGTCACCCTCTCTCCTCTTTCATTTTCAGGAACAACAACACAGTAGTGCTGTAAGGTTTGCAAAACACTTCACACATATTATCTCATTTCACTGTCACAACCACGCTGGGAGGTAGCTCGCTTTACAGATGAGGAAACTGAGGCGTATAGACATTAAGATCAGTGGTTAAGAAACTGAGGCAAATTGAAGACTTGCCCAGGGTCACACAGCTAGTTATTTCCTTCATAAAAAGGGACAAGACACAACCTCTTGCAATCATGTCGGGGGAAATAGGATGGTATATGCAAAATATAGCAATAAAAGGTAGTACTCAATAAATGGGGCAGCTGGGTGGCACCATAGTGCATAGAGTGCGGGGTCTGGAGACAGACACTTAACTGTGTGACCCTGGGCAAGCCACTTAGCCCCATTTACCTCAGTTTCTTCACCTATAAAAATGAGCTGGAGAAGAAATGCAAACCACTCCAATATCTTTGCCAAGAAAACCCCAAATAGGGTAACAAAAAGTTAGACATGATTGAAAAACAGCTTGATGACAACAACAATTCAATAAATGCCTGATAAGAGGTATTGCTGTGGCTCAAAGGAAGAACTGATTATTATGGGTTAGGGCTTCTGAGGAAGGCTTGTCTGGGAAAGTGGGACCAAGTTCAGTCCAGAAGGAAGCCTAGGACTTAGATAAGTGGTCAGGATGGCTGTTGACACTTTAGATGAGACAAGAGCAAAGGGCCAGAGCTGGAGGCTATTATCACAGTCTGAGCATGTGGTAAAGTGGCAGCATTAATGATGGGACTCATTCAGAGGAAGATTTGTCATAACTTGGCAATGAAAAGAAAGTGGGGGCGGGGGGGTGGCGGCAGGAGGCAGGTGACTGGGAAAATCATGTTACCTTTGACAGGAATGAGCAAATCTAGAGAGAGATTGGTTTTGGATATATTGGGGGAGGGGTTTCAGCAGGACATCTGGGTGAAGACAAACGTTCAACAGGCAATTGTGAGACTGAAGCTTAGGCCTCATGGACTCGTGAACTCGTGGCCAGAGTTGTAGACTTGGAGGCACCTGAACAGAGGTGAAAGTTATTCCCTTTATTTCTTCATCTGTAAAATGTCAAGATAATGCTTATCCTGTCTACTGCACAGGACTGTTGGGAGGCTCGAAAAATGAGAAAATGCTTTGGAAATTGCTTTTAAAATACAACATATTGATACAAAGGTGATTTCACCAATTCTACAAGACTACAATTCTACCAATTCTACAAGAAAAAGAAATATGGAGTCTGAATGCAGAGCGAAGCAGACTATTTTCTTTTTTGTTATGTTTTATTTTATGTTTTTCTTCCTCATGGTTACTCCCATTCCTTCTAATTCTTCTATACAACATGAGTAATGTGAAAATATGTTTAATAGGAATGTATATGTAGAGCCTATATCGGATTACATGCCATCTTGGGGAAGAGGAGAAAATTTAAAACTTATGGAAGTGAATGTTGAAAACTAAAAATAAGTAAACTTTTTTTTTTAAAAGGTGATTTCACTTTTCCTTGTGATGCTTCCTCAATCCATCCATCTATCCATCCATTCAATGACTGCTCCATCTTAAAAAAAAATAAATGGAGTGAGGGATGCGTAAATAGAAATGTGCACACTAGAGTTCTCTTGATCATTTCATCTTAGAAGGTTTGAATATGGGGAGAAAGCGCAAATGTTCTGGTCTGAGAATTTGGGGAGAAATGGGGGGAAATCAACTGGCTTAAACATCTCAATAAATGTCTCGGACCTAGGTCTCATAGCACTCTCTAAAGGCAGAGGTGGGAAAGGAATGTTCTCTCTTGAACTTGGCATTGGCCCTTCTCATGGCTTCCTGCCAAGACCAGAATTCCACCTAGATATTCCAGGATAACAACTACACTGATTCTTTGTCTTCTTGTGTTCTCCCTGGAAGGCTGACTCTCCTGCCCTTGGAGAATCTGGCATTCAGTTCAGTGAGTCAGTCAGTTAAACATTTATTAAGTACCTACTATGTGCCAGGCACTGTGCTAAGCACTGGGACTATAAAGAGGCAAAAAGATAGTGTCTGTTCTCAAGGAGCTCACCGTGTAATGAGGGAGACAACAAGCAAACAAATGTATGTGTGTGTGTGTGTATTTATATGTGTGTATGTGTATGTGTATAGACACATAATGTATATGTATATATGTATACATATACACATATATATACATATGTACATACATACACACACACACACACACACACACATATATACAAGCCATAGAGAAGATAAATTGAAAATAACCAACAGAGGAAAAGCACTAGAATTAATAAGAATTGGGAAAAAAATTCCTGTAGAAAAAAATTGCTCCGATTTGAAGAAATCCAGGTAAGCCAGGAGGTGGAGATGAGGAAGGAGAACATTCAGGAATGGAAGACAGACAGAGAAAATACCCACCACTCAAGAGGTGGGGTGTCATGTTCACGGAACAACCAGGAAATGAGTGTCCTTGGTTTGAAGAGTACATGGAGGAAGGTATAAGAAAACTGGAAAGGTGTAAGAAGACTAGTGAGGGGGTAACAATAGTCAGTAAACATTTATTTATCACCTAATATGTGCCAGGAGGTACTGAGGATCAAAGCTGAGTCAGTCTTCATGAGCTTATCCTAGGGGAGGCATGATGTTTGTGGAGTAAGTTAAGCAGAGCAGTTGAAGGAAAATGAAACAGGACAAGGTTAAGGAAGGCTTTGAATGCTCACACAGAGGATTTTATATTTGATCCTCAAGGTGATAGGGAGGCACTGGAACTTATTGGGGGGGAGTGGCAGGCACGGGCAGGGAAAAGGCAGGGTGACACAGTCAGACCTGTTCGTTAGGAAGATCACTTTGTCAGCTCAGTGGAGGATAGATTGGATTGGATAGATACTTGTGGCAGGGAGCCCGACAAGAGGCTATTGCAATAGTCCAAGTATGAGGTGATTAGGGCCTTCACCAAGATGGCAGCAGTATCAGAGGAGAATGAGAGTATAGGCAAGAGACAGCATAAAGGTAAAATTGACATACCTCGGCAACAGATTGGCTATGGGAAGGAGGGCTAGAGGGAAAAGTCAAGGATGACATCTAGGTTTTGAGCTTGGGTGGCTAGGAGAATGGTGGTGCCCTTGCCAGTAACAGAAAAAATTGGGTGAGGGGTTATTTTGGGGAAAGATAATAATTTCAATTTTGAACATAGTGAGTCTACAAAATATCCAGTTTGAGATTTACAATAGGCAGTTGAAGATGCAATATTGGAGGCCAGGAGAGAGGTTAAGGCTGTATAAGTAGATTTGAGAATTATCAGCATAGAGATGATAACTTGGATCCATGAGAGCTGATGAGATCACCAAAGGAAATAGTTTAGAGGGAGAAGAGAAGAGGAGTCACCATAGACCCCTGTGGGATATCCAGGGTTAGGACCTGGAAAAAGATACAGAAAAGGAGACAGAGAAGGAGGGATCAGATAAATAGGAGGAAAACTAGGAGAGTAGTGTCTTGAAAAAACCTAAAGAGAATGGTGTCATTGTCTCTCCCTTGTTTATGCACATCCTTTTCTTTTCGAGTATGGCCCTGGTGATGATCTGGCAAGCAAATAATTATTGGTAATAGTCTATGCCTTAATGACTCCCTATATGCATCTTTCCATTGGTCTTTGGGTTTCATGAAATTTTGTTTTTATTTTTTCTTATATCATGGTATTTGTTTCATGATTTACAGATGTATAACATTACCAAAATAATAGTATTGTTGAAAGCATGGGCTTTCTCCACTGTGAACACATTGGGGTCAACGAACAATTTCCTGAATATAATCTATGCCAGCCTTCTCCTATTAGATTTTGGATCTAGCTCACTGTTCATCTGCAGTGCCTTTCCAAGGTATTAACTGATACATTAACTAAATGTCCTGTTCAAATGAACTTGATATGTTCTTCATCTATTTTGTTTTTCCAGTTGGATAGCTAAGCGCCTCTCTCTTTTGAGTGAATATGGATTTCATTCACCCAGTCCTTGGCACAGAAAATTTCTCCACATCAGAAACTGATATTATTTAACGGTGGTAATTACAGTAAAGAAGAATCGTTACTCTCTGCTTTGACACTGTACTCTAAGTATTGTAGGACCTTTCCAACTGACTTGCAACTGAAACTTACCATATGTACCGTCTCCCCCTTTAGAAGGTGAGCTCCCTGAGGGCAAGGACTATCTGACTTTACCACAGTACTTTGCATATGGTAAGCACTTAATAAAAGCTTCATTCGTTCTCTGAGGAGACTTTGTTGTGTTTAAAAGATTGATGAAATTAGCTCAATGTTATCTGCAAAAAGGAGAGAATATTTGAAGAACAATCTTCTAGGTCGACTTTATGCAAGCTGTTCTCTGTGACTTTGGCAAACAACTTAGATGAGAACCTTGTCTGTTGGGCTGCTTGATGTTTCTTCTCACTGGATTGTCAGACAAAATTATTCCTATAATTATACCTGCTACAGAAGCTTCTAAGGCTTTAACATATACAGGAAATATACTTTCTTTAAAGAAAAGCTTTAAAAGTTCATTTTGTTCTGTTGATTCAAATAATTTATTGTTGCTCAAATCATACACACACACACACACACACACACACACACACAGAGAGAGAGAGAGAGAGAGAGAGAGAGAGAGAGAGAGAGAGAGAGAGAGAGAGAGAGAGAAATAGCTTATGTTCCTGGTGGTTCTCAGCCAAATAGTAGTCTGCCATGGGAGAATATCTTCAAAAGTGCAAGTACTTCATCCTCATAAGTTGGTCAAGAATGCATTCAATGTATGCATAGAACATTCTCATATTTTATAAGTGATCAGCACAATGACTACCACAGTTCCAAAGACCTCATGATGGAACATGCTCACCATCTCAACAAAGAGATCCGATGGACTCAGGGCGTGGGTTGAAGCATATTTTCTTTAATTTCTTTTTCTTTCTTGCTTTTTTTCCCCTTGGAATATGGCTAATGAGGAAATCTGTTCTGCATGTAGATACGTATTTGTAATGGGTTTTACTTTTCTTACCTTCTTATTAAGTGGAGGAGGGAGAGAATTTGTACTGAAAATAAAATAAAGCTGAATGTAGAAAGATTTTTTTTATAGAAAAGACAAAGTTGATGTATGGGTTGTCTGTCAAGAACCAGTCAACTCTTCACACATATAATGGGTAACATGTTCCTTGACTTCTTAATGGGTAGGGAAGGGACTACAAGGAAGGAGATAATTTGGAACTCAAAATTTCAAAAATAAATGTGAAAAACAAGTTTTAATTTTAAAAGAAAAAAAGGAACTAGTCAACTTTGTTTTGTGTGATGTTGTTCAGTGATCACCATGTCTAGTGTCTTCCAACTCTCTCTTCCATGAAAGTATGCCCACCTCAAGTGTTAGCTGCTAAATTTGAACCCAACAATTCCTGATTTCAAGGCCAACCTTCTCTTCCTTATGTCACACTGCCTTGTTTTTACCTTCACTTTTACTGTGACTCTTTCTTGGAAGCAAGAGTGGTTTGGTTTTGGTTTGTCAGGTTGGAATAGCAAGATGCAGTAGAGAGGTGTGGCTATTGCCCCATGCTAATGTGTGCCTAGCAATCCTACTCATGATGTTAAGTATTTCCAGGTCAGTTAGAGTCAAGTTGTTGACAGCGATTGTCAGACAGGAGGCTGCTCCAGGCCTAGAGGGCAACTTCATGGGCCTTATCTCCTGTCCAGGACAGATAACCCTTTCACTCTACTTTGAGTCACTATGTGGAGTGAAGACCAGAGTGACTATCTTCTGTCAAGAAACAGTGTGGTGTTTGGTGGAGCATGGATGATCAATGGAAGAGCCATAAGTCTTGTGAGTTCCCCTATAAAAGATAGTATTCTACCTAAACTTCCTCTCTAGACTGTTTAATTAATCACGATTGTGGCTCTGATGGAAGCCTGAATGGGGAGGCATAATCTCTCACTGAACCACAATTTAGAAAGGACTTGAGTTTCTTCAAAGATTCTTACCTTAAAGCAGGAAGGACTTAGAGATGGTCTAGTCCAGGGGTGGGGAAAATGTGGCCTTGAGGCCACTTGTGGCCCTCTAGGTCTTCAAGTGTGGCCCTTTGAATCCAAACTTCACAGAACAAATCCCCTTAAAAGGATCGTTCCGTGAAGTTTGGACTGAGTCAAAGGGCTGTACTTGAGGACCTTGCGGCCACAGGTTCCCCACCCCTGGTCTAGTCCAAACTCCTCATTTTATATATGATCCTGAAGGCCAGAGAGACTTGTGCAAGGTCACTCAGGTAGTAGAGCCAGGATTCAAATCTAGGTCTCTGCTTCTAGGCCCACTGCCCATCAGCAGCCCCTAACAAAAGAGCCTCTTCTCTTTCCAAAGATGTCCAGAAAAGTCCATAACCTTCCTTATCAATTTATTCTTCTTGCTATGTTGCTATGGTGCCACAGAATTCTTTGTACCCAACCTAACCCCCTCCTTCATTTTAAATTCATTTCTTCTTTCTCTGGCAAGAATGGTCTGGTATACAGAATAGTCACTGTCCTTTAATAATGCATTCCTGCATAAACTTGATTATCATGTACATATTACAGTGTCACTTAGGGACCAATATATCTCTCCTGTCCAGAGTCAGCAGTTCAAGTCAGTCATATTGAGGAAGCAAAGACTATCTTGCCGTATGATAAATTATTTCCTCAGACTATTCCCCTGAGGTCAAGTGATGTTGGCCTGACTCAACCCTCTGTTAAACATTGTGCTGAGAGGAGGGCTGAGCCTCTATTGTAGGGGGCAAGCCGCAGCTTCAAATAATTTGCCTCTCACTTTGAGGACCCAGACACCATTCTTTTGGATGTACCACCTGGTCCCCCACTCCAGGACCAGAGCCTCCAGCGCCTGGCCCCTCTGCTCCAAGACCAGAGCCTCCAGTGCCTGGCCCCTCCACTCCAGGACCCAGCCCAGGACCAGGAAACAGATACCTAACCTCTTATATTCAGGACTTTAACTACAAGAAATGCTGTTCCAGCGCTGTCTATAATTCTATGACACTAGACTCAATCTCCCTTCTCCTCTAGAACTTGACAGAGAACTAACTCTCTACTTGCTTCCACTCTTAGGACTCTTGATGAGACCCTCCCTCAGCAGTTACTGCATTCCTGTCCTGCGGCTACCACGCTCCTACCTCTCCCTCACCTGGTCCCCATGTTGCACCTCCTTCCCACCCCACCCCCACGGGATGTTGCTGCCATTCTCTGTTCTCTCACCCTCATACTCCTCATCTCCTTCCCTCCCAACTCTCAACCCTGCCCAGTCTGTCCCTTCCATTGTGCCCTCGGCAACCTCCGTTCCACTGCCCCTACATCTTTTGACTTTTGCTTCATCTTCTTTGAGATGACAACGCATCACTGGCCATCCTCTCCAGTCCTACATGAGCCTTCTCTCTCGCGCTCCAACACACCGCACCAAAAGGAGCTCCCGCCGCTGCTTCCAGAACCTCTTACTGTTGCCATTACTCAACTACTTCTCCTTTGAAGTTTACTACATTTTGATATATTATTCTACCCAGATCCTGGTGGAAGTTATCTTCTGTTTGCTTGGCCATTCTCCATTTCTTTTTTTATTTTTTGTTTAATTTTAATATTCTATTTTTCCAATTACATGTAAAATAATTTTTTTATCCTTCATTATTTTGCAGTTTTGAGTTCTAAATTCTCTCTCTCCTCTCCCGCCTCATTGAGAATCTCCTCCTTTTCTTGAGAAATTCTGTACCCAGCTTAGCTTCCCTCTCTACTCAGTCCTTGCCCTCATACTAGGGAACTTCGGCATCCGTGCAGATGTTCCTGAAAATACCCTGGGCCTTCCATTTCTTCATTCTTAAATACTCTTTCACTCCACCTCAGCCATACACCGGGAGACTCATGTCCTGTGACCTCTCCATTACCCACAGGGATTGTATGTCCACGATGAAGAAGTTTGAGACTCCTCTGTCAAGCTATAACCTTGTAGCCATCTATCTTACTCCTCCTAAGTCCTGCTCCCCTTTTTCTTCATCTTCACAGCAATCTTTAGACCCTTTCTCCCTTAATGGTCTCCTAGTCCCATCATCCCTGCTCTGGCTTTACTTTCTCTTTTTCCCCCTATTCTTTACCCTGGAGTTAACTAGTTCAACTTTCTACTGTCCCCTACTCTTGAGTCCCTTTTGACCCATCTGATTACCGCTTGGGTTGTACCAAACCCCAATTCACATGCTCCTGAATGCCGCTGGAGGAAGTCACACTGCTGAAGGAGCCCACTTCTCCAGCCTTCTACCCCAGGCTGCTTCAAGGCAATCCTTTTGCCCTTCCCTGATTAGTTCTTATTTGCATTCCTCTCTCTTCCCTTTGTCTCAGCAGAGGATCTTACTTCATACTTTACAGAGGAAATGTAAGCCATCTTCTCTTCTTACTTCTCTTCCATCTCAAAATCCCTTGTCATCTCCTATTTTCTCTCTCTTTTTTTTACTTCAGTCTTTGACCAAAAAAAAAAAAAAGTAGCCCTTATCTTTACAAAGACCAGCCCCTCTATGGGGGCTCTTAATGCCATTCCCCACTTGTCTTGTACTGCGGCTCTTCCCACAATTATCCCTTCTCTATATATGTAATTTTCCAAGCCTTTCAGCAATACCGTTACTAGGTCTATTTCCAAAAATGATTAGGGAAAAAGGAAAAGTACCTATATGTTCTAAAATGTTTATAGCAGTTGTTTTTGTGGTGCCAAAGAAATGGAAACTGCAGGGATGCCCATCAACTGGGGAATAGCCAAACAAGTTGTGGTATATGATTGTAATAGAATACTGCTGTGCTATCAGAAATGATGAGTTCAATGACTTTAGAAAGACATGGAAAGACTAGCACAAAATAATGAAGAGCAAAATGAGCAGAACCAAGAGAACATTGTATACAGTAACAGCAGTATTATTTTAAGAACTTTGAGCAAATAAATAATTTTAACTATTATAAATACCCAGATTAACTACAAAGGACATATGAAGAAAGATGCTATCTGTATCCAGAGAAAGAACTAATAAATAGAAGTACGTATAGAATGATTATATACATAGTGTGTATATATGTGTATATATATATATGTGTATATATGTATATATACACATACATATTTGTTTCTAATAGTAGCTATCTCTAGGGTGGGGGGAAATAAATAAAATTTACATGATAACTTTATTATATATTTAAAAGAAATAGTAAGTTGTACATAACATTTGCAGTTTCACGTGCAATCAATTTTTTTATTTATACTGTTATAGAAATGCTTCTTTTATCCCATAAATTAAAAATAAAACAAGTACAAAATTAAAAAAAAACTTTTCTCTATCTACTAGCTCCTTCCACACTGCTTATAAATATGCATAGATAGCCACCATTCTTAAAAAAAAAAATAGAACAAAAAACCCCATATCACTTGACCTTCCCTTTCAGAGCCAAATCCTAGGAAAAGCTCTCGCCACCAATGGCCTCTCCTTTATTTCCTCTCACTCCTCAACCTCTAGAAATCCAGCCTGCAGCCTCATCAACTGACATGGCTCTCTGAAGTTGCCAGTGATCTCTAATCTGTCCAACCCAATGGCCTTTTCTCAATCTTCATCCTTCTTGACCTCTCTGCCACATTTTTCACTGCTAATTACCCTCTCCTCCCAGATATTCTCCTCTCTGGGCTTTTGTGACATTGTTCTCTCTTGCTTCTCCTCCTCCCTGCCCTACTACTCCTTGGCTTCCTCAGCCAGATCATCATCTATAGCCCTCCCTTGTCTCCAAGATATAATACTAAATTCTCCATTTGCCATTTTAAACCCTTCCTAATCTGGCTCCTGCTTTCTCTTCTAGGCTTCTCATATTTTATTCCTCACACATTCTAAGTTCCCGCTCATCTGGCTTATTGGCCGTTTCCCAAACATAACATTGTATGTCTCCCCTCCATGCATGGGACAATCTGTACCCTGTGTTGAGATAGAACTCCCTCCTCGTCTCTTTGACACCTATCAGAACTGAGCTCAAATGCCGTGTTGTACCAGAAGACTTTCTGGATCTCCACAACGGATAGGGCCCCATGAAATGACCTCATATTTATCTTGCATGGGTGGGGCAGAGGATGGAGTGCCAAGCATGGAAAACTCATCTTTCTGAGTTCTAACCTGGCCTCACACTATCTGCGTGACCCTGAACAAGTCACTTAACCCTGTTTGCCTCAGTTTCCTCATCTGTAAAATGAGCTGGAGAAGGAGATGACGAATTACTCTGATATCTTTGCCAAGAAAACCCCAAATGGAGTCAAAAAGAGTCAGACACAACTGAAATAACTGAAAGACATTTCGTATATAGTTCATAGTATGTATATTTTTAATAGTTTATAGCATATATACTATAGTATATAGTTTGTACATAGTTTATATTTAGCTCTATGAGAGCAAGGACTGTTACAGTTTTGACTAGTAGTCTTGTGTTGCTGTTCAGTCACTTTTGTGACTCTTCATGACCCAATTATGGGCTTTCTTGGCAAAGATCCTGGAGTGGTTTGCCATTTCCTCTTCAGCTCATTTTACAGATGAGGAACTGAGGCAAACAGGGTTAAGTGACTTACCCAGGGTCACACAGCTAGTAAATGTCTGAGGACAGATTCGAATTCAGGAAGATGAGACTCCAGGCCCCACACTCTAGCATACTGCCTGGTATATAGAATGAACTGAATAAATTCTTGTAGATGGATCGGCCTTTTACTTATTTAATTTAAATTTTTTTCCTTTACCATTAAAAACTCACTTAATGTTGGTAGCTGATAACCTATTTGGGAAAAAAAAAATCTCTTATTCTTCAAAAATATTTTTCTTTGGATTTCCAGGGTTTAGATGTCTCCTTCACTTAGTACAATAGTGGGAGGGAGTTGGAGTCTCTGAAAGGCTAATCATGATTAAAAGTGTTGTTGGCAAAGCCTGGCCTGTCTGAGCATGGCCTGGCAGTTGGTGCCAAGTCTCACCTCCCTTCAGGTTGTTGGAGTTTCAAGCTTCTGACCAGGGCACTGGCCTCACAACTTGCTAGTGTAATTCCAGAGAGATGGGCTGGCCCCTGCTTTCACTATCTTTAATAGTCTGTCTCTATTTAATCTAATCTCTATTTTCTGGCTTTACACTGGGGAGATGGGCAGAAGGAGGAAGAGGGGGACGGTGCGCCTCTCCTTTCAGTCATGGCTGGGTCATGCCTCCAGCTTCCTTCTACAGACAGAGAAGAGAGAAGCCGCATGTTCCTTTCCTTCTGGGATCACCAGCGGCTGAGTAATCTGTCCAGACAACAACAAAAAGCCCAGACGAGAAAGGAGCTCAACCAACAAAGGACCACATGAGAAGATGAGAGACACTTAGCCTATTGGACGTGTGACTGCAGCTGGGATTATGGAAGGGAAACGTACATAAGAGTGGGAATTCTGGAAACTATTTCCAGGGCTATTTCCTGGTAACTGTGGCTCTGTGTAGGGAGGCCCATCCGGCCATTTGTGCCTCAGACTGAATGAGCAGTCCTGGCATTAAATCTGTCAGCTCTGTCAGCACCATCTTCTTCCTAAGTGTGGGTCTGACTATGCCATCCCACCTCAATAAACTCCAGTTGCTCCCTAGTACCTCCAGGATCAAATATAAAATCCTGTTTAGCTTTTAAATTCCTTAACAACTTCTTGTTGCCGTTCAGTCATTTTTCAGTAGTGTGCACCTCTTTGTGACGCCATTTGGGGTTTTCTTGGCAGAGACACTGGAATGGTTTGCCATTTCCTTCTCTGGCTCATTTTATAGTGATCTCTTAATTGCCAAATGCAGTGTTGTTGTATTGTTGTTCAGTCACATTTGACTCTTCATAACCCAATTAGGAGTTTTCTTGGCTAAGATGCTCGAGCAGCTGCCATTTCCTTCTCCAGATGAGGCAAACAGGGTTAAATGACTTACCGAGGGTCACATGGCTAGTAAGTATCTGAGGACAGGTTTGAACTCAAGAAGTTAAGACTCTTAGGCCCCACACTCTAGCCACTGCATCACCCAGCCGCCCCTTTACAACCTGATCCCTTCCTAGATTTCTGTTCTTCTTACACTTTACATAATTATCTGCACGTCATCTCCCCACCAGAATGTGAGCTCCTTGAGAGCAGGGGCTGTGTTTTAGCCTTTTTTTGCATCTCCAGCATATGGCACAGTAATTGGCACGTGGTAAGTGTAATCTATGGTTATTGTCTGACTAACTGACATGGTCTCTTAACCTTTATCTTTTGGGGTCTCAGGGACTTCAACACCAGGCCCCTCATTGTCACAATCTACCCAACCCTCCCCCTTCAAAACGCTCCTCTCTCCCCAGCTCTCCTCCCTCTCAGGGACTTCACCATTACTCTGTTTCCCAAAGGCTTTGGGAAGACTGGAGAGTAGCTCATCTCCACAAGTGCCTGGGCATCACTTGTCAGGGGGAAAATTTGGGGTGGAAGGGATAGGGAGGCCTGGTTCCTGCTTCTTCATCCTGATTGAACATCCTCCTTCCTAAGCATATTTGGTGCTCAGACCTGATCATAGGCAGATGGGACACAGCTGCCACAGTGATGGGCCACGATGTTGGGCCCTCCTCCTTCTCCCTGACTAAGAGAAAGCTGCCTCGGGACAAAGAGGGCTGGCTTACTCTTCCCCACCCTGTTTCCATTTCAACACCTCAGCCAGTTTACACAGGGCTTACCATGAAAGCTAGTGGGTTCTTCCACCCATCTCCTCCACCCTCTGTTGGGCTAAAGCTAAAGGCCTTTGCTTACATTGTAGTGAGAGCCTGGGAGAGGGAGAATCTGTCCCCCAGGCATGGGATCCCCTCCCTCCTGGAGAAGGAGTCTTCACAGACAGGTCTGGAGTGACCAGGGCTGGGCTGCCTGGCAGCCCACAAAGGAGGCATTGTCTTCCACTCCAGGGACAAGTGTATGCAGGGCTTGCCATTAATGTGGACATGCCACGTCCAGAACTTTGGCCTACGCTTGCCCACCTTGTTATGTATCATCTAAAATGAAAACAAAAGAATGATAAAGCTTCGTGAGCACTGAGTTTGCCTAACTCCAGGCCCAATGAGGCTCTCCCTCAGAGTACACCCTAACCACCTGGTCGGCACAGTTATTACCGAGCCACAGAGCCAGGAAAGGGGGAGGAAGGCCAGGCCTCTCCCTCCCCACAGGCTCTGTGCCTTCTAGGAAGATGCCAGCAGCTGAGGCTGTGTGTAGAAAGACTGAATACCAAAGGATGGAGAGGCAGTTATTCAAAATCCCCTCTCCATCCCCTGCCAGAAAATGACATACTCAGTTTAACATAAGGGTTAGTCTTGGGGGAAGGACAGAGGGAGAGGGAAGTATCAGAGAAAGAAAAAAGGAAAGATGAGAAGAATAAAAACTTTCATGCACATTGTTCCTTATAATTTACAGTTTCTATGCATTTATATCTTTTGATCAACACCTTAAAGGGGCAAGTACTGTTACAAGGGTACAGTGGGTAGAGTGCCAGGCCTGGAGTCAGAAAGATGAGTTCAAATCTGGCCTCAGATACTTACTAGCTGTGTGACCCTGGGCAAGTCACTTAACTTCTGTTTGATTCAGTTTCCTCATCTGTAAAATGGAGATAATAATACAACCTTGCAGAGTTTGTGAAGATCAAATGAGACAAGTGTAAAGCACTTGGCACATTGCCCAGCACACAGGAGGCACTGTGCAGATACCAGCTGTTATCATTGCCTCCAGTTTATGGATGAAGACACAGAGGCTTGCCCAGGGGCATGGAGCTGAGACTCTGACCTGGGTCTTCTGACTTCAAGGCAAGCCCTCTTTCCACCATTGATAGTACCTTCATTGGTGACATGGAGGAAATAAAGGATAGCTTTAAATTTCAAGTCCTGGCAAACTAGTTATTACATAATCAAGCTAGCCATCAGTTCTCTCCCTCTCTCTCTCTCTCCCTCTCTCTCTCCCCTCCCCATCTCCTTCTCTTCTTCCTCCTCTCTCCCCTCCCCCCAGGACATTGATAGAGAGGGAAGAGAATAGAGAGGGAAGGGAAGTAGATATTAGAAGAGGAAGGGACAAGAGAGGAGAAATGCAAAGAGAAAGATTAGAGGGAATTACTCAGATCTTTGCAGAGGATAGGTGGAATCTTGGAACATTTTAAGACCCAAGGAAATAAAACAAGTTCCTCCTTGCTCTTTTCTGGCCTGTTTCAGTTTTCTGCACAGCCTGCTCACACCAGCCATTCCCTAATTACTGACAAGGCATCTCTCAAGAAGGCAACACCTGCCTGTGACTAATAAGAGACACCCTTTGGTAGAGTCAATGTGTTTCCTATCATGATGCATTGTCTCTCCTTTCCCCCCTAACTTCTTCTCTGACTTCCTTTTTTCCCATTTCCTCCTTTCCATTTTGTCTGTGAGAGTCTGAGGGGACTCACTCAGGGAGTTATTTGGCTACAACTCACAACTCAAAGGTCCAGGGAAAAGTCCCTCGGTCTGCTTTTCTGGAATCCACCCGACATACCCTCTGCCCTACCAGAAGGCCCACTGTGGAATGGGAGGACTAGAAAGTGGTGTCAGCCTTTTGGGATTGGATCTAGGGGAAAAAGCGCAGTGATCTAAGATTCACGGAGAGAGATATAAATTCAATTGCATTAAAATTATTAAATAACAGGGTAAAAAAATGCTGGGAGAAGATTAACAATAATAATACCATTCATATAACACTTTAAAGTTTGCAAAATGTTTCACATGTCCTCATTTGATTCTTACAACAACCTTGTGAGATGGTGGTTATTACCTCCATTTTACAGATGAGGAAACTGAGGCCAAGTGACTTATCAAGGGTCACACAGCTCTTAAGTACCTGAGCAGAATTTGAGCTCAGGTTTTCCTGGCTCTGAGTCTGTTACCTAGATACATATAGTCTAGTAGACAATTAGAAGTCAGGAAGGGCCTGGGTTCCAATCCTACTCTCTCTGTGACCCTGTTAAGTTACAAATCACTTAACCCATCTAAGCCTTATTTTCTTTATCTGTACATGGAGGTAATTTGTAGCACCCGCCTCACAAGTTTGTTGTAATCAAATGAGGTAAGACAAGTACGGTACTTTGCAAACTATGCTGTACAGAAACAGGATTATTATTATAAGAGTGGAAAGAACACTGGCCTTAGGTTCCAATTCCAGCTTTGTTACTGGGGGTGTACTGATCGGATGCTTTCTCTGGGATTCAGTTTCCACTTATATGTAGCAAAGGCTCTGGAACTACTCTCCCAGCTGAGAGGTTGGGTCCCCAGAGGCAGCTACACTCCTTTATGGTAGGTTGGTCCCTGGCAAAATAGACTCAAACGTAAAGTGGTTACTATAAACATTCTTCCACTGAGTTCACTTTCAGGTGTGGCATAGTTGGTGGGTGAGTTGCTCACTTGCAGGTCAAGTAGTTTGATGCTCAGGGATGGCTCCATTCTGGGCTTGGCCGCTGGACCTCTGATGTGCCTTTTGAAGCTGCATTCCATTTCCAATACTCTTTCACCCATGAACTGTGAAGAATAAATGCAACAGGGTGAGAAAAAACAGAAGGGTCATGTATTGATGAGCCACATGGAGGCTCAGGTGGGGAAGATCATGGCCTGAGGACCCTCTTGTCCATCTCAGTCAGTGTTCATGCTTTTGGCTGGTCTTTGGCAAAGACCTAAGTGAAACAATGAAGTGCTGTCCTACCCCTCCCCTGCACCGCCCTGATGTGTATCTGGCCACTGGACCTAGATGGCTCCAGAGGAGAAAGTGAGACTGGTGACTTTGCACAGCCCTCCCTTACTTAAATCCAATTCACTTTCCTGTTATGGAATCAACTCCATGATGTCATGGTCCTCTTCCAGAACAAGGACAAACAACCTTCTATCCTCCCATACCCCTTATCTCCATGTCAATGAGGATATAGGTGGAGGGGGCAGGGTTAAAAGAAATGGCAACTTTAAGTAGGCCTGAAAGCAAATTGCATAATCTGTCATAATCATATATAAAAGTTCCACAATAAATTATCTATTACCATATTTCAAATATCCAGATGCAACTCCTGAGAAAATCTGATGAGTCTAGACAGAGATGTAGAAAAAAAATGCAAAGAAGAGTAGTATTTGTACTGGGTTAAATGAAACAGTTACCAGGCTCACCTCAGGGTATTCTAGATGTTTAAGACAAATTATACTTCTAGGTGGTCTATACTGGTCTACAGAATAAGTGCTGGCCTATATATCTAGTCTAAAAAATAGATATGCTATTTTATTGAGTTTTTTTAAAAGAAATTATGCTTTATGGGAGAATTCTGAGAACATTAAGTTGATTCTGTATCACTTTTTAATTGATCCTATTTACGATCAATTGATTTTGTCCTGCCTGCTTAAGTCATGAGCCTAGTTCAGAATTCAGCTAGTCTTTAATAGGCTGAGTATAGAAATCCACTATTCTTGCCTCAAGGAATTCTGCTATCCTTGGGGGAATGTGGGTGGACAAAAGGAGTTGGGTCCTATATCTTTATACTGCCAAGCTATCCTTCAAGGATGTCTGATTTGCTGTCCAAAGATGTCTAGGTCATTCTCTTTAGCACTGCAGGTGGATTCAGACAATGAACCTTTCTTAATCACTGGAGGAAAGGAGAGGTGACGTAGCTAGCCCCTCATTTCCAACTTCCAACCCATCATATTGTTTCCCATGCCTTAGCTGTATAACCAATCATGTTGTTCTTGACCCCACAATGTCACCTACCCTGTTCTATTCTTTGTTTTGTGTTCCCTAAAACCAATAAAAAGGGAGCTAATCTTTTGCTCAGGTTCTTTGACTAGAAACTGAGGCATCCATTGACCCATATTCTTAGGTTCATGTCCTGTTAATAAAATGTTACCTTGCTTAGAGAAACATGCCGTGGTTTACCTTTTTATTGAATTTTACTCATGACAGTTTCAGGACTCTATGTTATACATGGCATAGACCATGTGAGGTGTCGCTTGGGATTTTTCAATTACATTAATGTTAAGTGCTAAAGAGTTAATTGGTTACTGAGTTGTTAGTTCAATTTTATTTAATTCAGCAAGTATTTATTAATTGCTTTTATGTACCAAGCACTGTAACTGGTGTTAGGAATAAAAAGACAAAAACGAAACAGTTTTTGCTTTCAAGAAACTTATATTCTACTGGGCAGAAACAACATGTTCTGTCTGCAACGCTCCATGTGGCCATTCCTGGATAGCTCCCATCCCTAAAGACATAGAAAGATAGACAGATATGTGTGTGTCTATCTTACATGCATGGTATGAATATGTATGCATGTATATGTGTGTATATGTGTATAAATATTTTTACTATATATACATATGTTTGCATATATGTATGTGTGTGTGTGTGCGCGTGTGTGTGTGTGTGTGTGTGTGTGTTTTAGTGTGACTTAATCACCCCCGATTAGAAATTTCATTGAGAATCAGGATGGGAAAGTAGCCTGAAGAAGTAGAGATAAGCTCTACTTACCCCACCACTTCACAGATCTAGAAAACATTACCAGACTAAATCCTGATCGTGAAATTCAAGGAAAAAAATAATAGTGAATTATTTATTGAGCCCAAGTCTACAAAAGGACACAAAGAAGTCTGCGGACATTGGGGATGAGATGTATCCAGGAATGACCGCATGGAGCATTCCAGCACATGAAGAGCGCATTAGGGCAAGAGAAGCTGCCTCATCAGCACAGATGGGCCTAACTTTGCACAGCGTTCGGGAACAGGAGCCAATTGCATCTCTGCTACTTACTATCAGTCTGGGCCCCAGAATCCAGGCTGGAGTAAGGAGGGATCCTGCCTCTAGGGGTGCAGTGTAGGGATAAAGAGCAATCCTGGGCACTAGGTGGTGTAATGAGCACAGAGCAAGTTCAGAAACTATTAGGAGCTTGCTCTTGACCTCCAGGAGCAGAGTGGTGACTCAGTGCCAACTCCTAGTCCAGTCTGAAACCTATAGTGGAATAAGCAGGGCGAGAATTCCAGGACAAAGGAGAGCAGGCAGTTCTGACACTCTGAACAAGCAGCTTCCCAGATGACTGACAGTGGCCATTTTCTGGGACGTCCTAGCAGAGACAAAATGTTGTTGTCGTTCAGTCACTTCAGTCTTGTCTGACTCTTTGTGATCCCATTTGGGGTTTTCTTGGCAAAGATATTGGAGTGGTTTGCCATTTCCTTCTCCAGCTCATTTTACAAATGAGGAAACTGAGGCAAGTAGGGTGAAGTGACTTGCCCAGGGTCACACAGCTAGTGTCTGAGGCCACATTTGAATTCAGGTCTTCTGACTTGAGGCCCCATCCTTTATCCACTATGCCACATAGTTGCCATAGTTGCTCGGATCTAAACCCAGATTGGGGATTTGCAGAGCTCAGCTCAGGAAGGCAAAAACCAGACTTTGCCTTGGATCAGGTGACTTTGGGATCACTGAAAGTTTGTACATACCTAGCCTGAGCTGTCCCTGAAATCCTAGAATAAGACAGTACTCAATACCCCCCAAAAGCAGCAGAAAGACAAAAGAGGACAGAA
>CM053622.1:174579453-174610891 GCA_028646595.1 Phalanger gymnotis
AGCCTTGTTGTTGTTCGTCCTTCATTCCTGAAGAGGATCATGACATCAGGAAGGTGATGCCATGACTTGCAAGTGAATTGGATTTAAGTGAGGACGGCTGTGCAAAATCACCAGCCTTACTTTCTCCTCTGGAACCATCTGGATCCAGCGGTAAGATATAAATCAAGACGACTGGAAAAGTCCAAAGTCAGGAAGTTGGTTAGAAGAATACAAATGAACCCCGCCATAAAGAGCTGTTATGGTGACAAGGAAGGCAAAAACCTGGAAGAAGAGAACGACTCCAAAACATCTACAAGCAAAGCCTCAAAGAGAAACACTGCTGGGGCAGAAAGTCAATTAGAATTCAATTAAGAGAAAAGGTTTTGTTTGCTTGGTTTTTTTTTGTTGTTGTTGTTGTTCTTAGAGAGTTAAAAAAGTTTTTATAAATGAAATGAGAGTAGTAGAAGAAAAAAATGGAAAAGAAATGAGAGCTGTGGAAATTGGAAAGAGGAATTAACAGAGGTGCAAAAGTGGATCCAACCAAGATCGTGATTTCATGAGACAGGAAATTCTCAAAGTCAAAAGGCTGAAAAAAATGGAAGAAAATATAAGGTATATCACAGCAAAAACAACTGACCTAGAATAACAGATCAAAGAGAGATAAATTTAAGAAATATTGGATTATCTGAAAACCATGACCAAAAAAGAAAAAAATCGAGCCTAAACATAATATTTCAAGAATTTTTTAAGGAAAACTACCCAAAAGTCAGGAAAGAGAGTGCAGTTTGGTCTGTTTGTGTCTTTTTTTACACACAATTCCAGTTCAGCAGCCAAATAAAAGACCTTTATTCACCATACGTGGGAACAGGAGACAGTCATATACCTGCATACCTACACATGCCCAGAATCAGTAGGAGGGTCTCTTGTGTATCACTGAAAACTCCCAAGATAAGAGAAACACACAAGCATAAAATAAAGATCAGAAGTAGAATTTATTAGGGAAAAAAAAAGCAGGGATAGTAATCATGATCTCAGACAAAGTTAAAGTTAAAATAGATTTAATCAAAAGAGAAAAATAGGTAAACTATACCATGTGTCAGCCATATTAATATTGTTTTAGACGATTTAAAATAACTAGACAGTACAAGGTTGAAATATTCCTGCGGTGTGGGAAATGATGAATTGGTGGACTTAGAAAATTATGGAAAGGCTTGGACTTATGAAGGAAGATTTTATCCACCCTCAGAGAAATAGAGGACAAATAAGTATAGTACAGTCTTACATAGATGGCTATGAATATATGTGGCTATATAGGAGTATGATTATAGATATCTAAGTATGTGTACATGTATCAGTGTATGTATGTGTTTGTGTGCATATATGTATGTGTGTACATTTACACACAACATACATATATATGTGTATATATAATACACACACATACATACATACACATACACAGACATATACAGCCGAGCTTAATTGTAGTCTTCTTGAGAAAGGGAGGGAGGGAGAAAAAAAGAACAAAGTAAAAAGTGCATAGCAGAAAACAAAAAAAAGACAGGGAAGCAAAGCGAATTCTCAGAAGAAGGCCACCACTCTGGCAGCACCCCCTGCACGTGCAATTGTTAGTCCCATCACACATATAAAATGAGGGGTTTGACTAGATTTCTAGGGTCCCTCCCAGTTCTAAATCCCACAGTCCACTATCGTGTTTCATAATTAAAAGCAGCTTTACATCTGTTATCTCATTTGATCCTTACAGCAGGCCTTTGGGAGTAGGTAGGTAGATAGAAAAAGCATTCATTAAGCACTTAATAAGTACAGGAATTGTACCAGGAGCTGGAGACACAAATACAAGCAAACAAGATTGTCCCCACCCTCAAAAAGCTTCCATTCTAATGAGGCAAGACAATGTATAATAAAGGGAGCTGGAAAGGAGGAGGAAAGGGAGGGGCACATGGAGGATATCCTGTGGGAGGAGGGGGATTAGTGCACTGAAGCAGCTATTGAGAAGGGGGAAAAGGATGAGTGATGGTTGAGCCTCCGGCAACTGAGGGATAACATGACTTCCTTTGAACAGATGAGGAGACAGTGAAAGTGGACTTCTGACATATAGATGGGCCTTATTGAAGAAAGGACGGTGTTGGTGGAAAAGTTCATGAGAGAATGGGAATGGGAACCCTCTGCGATATGTTTCAATTAGGGTTCTTTCTGTCATCTCTGCTTCTGCATGGACTGAATGCTGACTGTTGCTGCTTTTAGATGAGGCACGGATGTTTCCATATACAGTCTGAAGGACTTTGGTCGCATATGTGTGTGTGCATGTGTGTGTATGCATGTATGTATATACACATATGTGTACAGATACACACATATACATACATGTATATGTGCATGCACACGTGTATTCACACAAATGTATATGTGTTTATATATAGAGAGATACATAGAGATACAATATACATATGTGTGTGTGTTAATATGCATTCAATTATATGTCTTATATGTACCTGGATATTTACACCTTGTCGTCTCCATTAGAACGTGAACTCCTTGAGGGCAGGGCATCAATCGTATTTTCATGTATCCTGGCACTCAGAACATTGCTTGGTACACAGAAAGCTTTTAATAAATGCTTGGTAACTGAATGCCTAACTGGTTTCTTGCTGGGAGGGACAAGCCTTGTTGAGAAGGAGACAGCTCAGTTAGAAGGGACTCAGAATTACAGAATTCTTAAGAGCTGGAAGGTACCTACTACCTTTGAGGCCACTGAGTCCAACAGTAAGCCTGCACTGAAATCCACAGTATGGCATCCCTGATTCCATGCACTGTTTCCCTTTAAAGAGGTCATTCTTTGCTTCATTTCTTACCTAGACTCAATCACTGAATGGGCATTACCTCAGTCAAATTGAGACTTTATCTTGAAAAGGCCAAGGTCTCCCACTGCTTCTAGAGCCAACTCCAGTCATTCTGATCTATATCTCGCCACTGGACCCAGACGGCTCCAGAGGAGAAAGTGAGGCTGGTGACCTTGCACAACCCTCCTTCACTTAAATCTAATTCACTTGCCAGTCATGGAATCACCTCGCTGATGTCATGGTCCTCTTTGAGGACTTGATCCTCCAAAGGCAAAAGAGAGGAAATATCAAGGAAGAAACATTGCCTTCAGCTTGAGAGGAAAATGGTAACTCTGGCAAAGTGAAGCTGGATGAAAGCAATCTTGGGAATGAATGCCAGATTCTCCAAGGGCAGGTGGCAATTTGGAAGGACAGCACCCCGCTGAGAATCAGCTTTCCAGGGAGAGCATAGGAAGACAAAGAATCAGCGTTGTCATTATCCTGGCATATCTAGGTGGAATTCTGGTCTTGATAGGAAGCCATGAGAAGAACCAATTTCGGAGCCAGGAGAGAACATTTCCCTCCCACCTCTGTATTGGGACAGCATGGTGAAGCCTCGGACTTATCAGCTATGACTGAAGCTAGAACATCTGCTCTTTCTCCCCCAAATTCAAACTTTCTAAACCAAAGGTTACTAACCTTGGGTCATTGAGCTTAAAAAAAAAATTGCTAACAGTATTTCAGTATAATTGTCTTCCTTTGTAATCCTGTGTATTTTATTTTATGCATTTAAAAACATTATTCTGAGAAGGCTTACCAGGTTTCACTAGACTGCCAGGGTGGAGGTAGAGGGCCCATGATATGAAAAAGTTTAAGAACCCCTAAGATTAGTAGAGGTACAGAATGCACCTCAGATAGGGTACAGACAGGTACAGAATATCCTCATATAGGGTCAATATATTGATTTGTTTTGCTTGAATATACATATTTTATACATATTTGTTTTGACTACATATATTTGTTACAAGGGGCAGGATTTCTACTTGAGGTGGGCCTAGGCAGGGGAGTAGAGACAGACATGAAAAAGAGACCATCCCTAAGATATTTATTAAATGCACAGAGAAAAAAATGAAGAGCAGAAGTGACATAAATAGAGCAAGGCTGTTACTACATTGTTAAACTTATTTTCCTTAAAAAAAAAATCCAAACTGTATGTAACAGAAGTGCAGTTTCTTATACAGTCCTCTCCCCGATCTTCTTTGTCTTTTAGAATGTTTGTGTTTGTTGATGATTAAAAAAAAAAGAGTAATGGGAGGACCTTTCTCTCAGTCGGATGATCAAGGGAATGCTGGAGTTCCTCTTTGCCCATAAGGGCCTCTCATTAAGATTTTTCAGTTACTGAGATGTTTGAATAAGAGAATCCTATAATAATGACCATATTTGGTGGTGATCTATTTAGAATGACCACCTTATAGTTGTGACCTAGTGGAAAGTTAAAAAAAATCAAGGAGATATTTCTGCTATGTGAGCAAGATTGTTCAAATGTAAAGGAAATGTACTAAAGAAACAATTCATTAGACAACTTCCTACCATTGATTTGCTGGGTCATTGATCAAGCCACAACTTCTTTGCCTCCATTTCTTCATCTGTAAAACAGTAAGGCTGGACTTGGAGATCTCTGAGGTCTCTCCTAGGTCTAAAATTATGTGATTTCTAGTGTATCCAGGAAAGAACCTTGACTTTGGTACATCACCACCAGAACAGAAGGTTTTTGAAAAATGAAAAAATGAAAGAAAATAAAAAAAATAAAAATGAAAAAATGGCAAATGATCAAATAAAAGAAATAAATGTAAGGAAATATCTGATGTATCTGGCTCACCACTCTTAGGTTTTGTTTGTATTTCATGTTCTGCAGCTAAAGCTCAAGATAGAGCTATGATAACCTGCAGTGTCTAGAGGAAGTCCTAAGTCTTGTCACACAGTATAGGACTCAGAGCCTGGGAGTGAATATTCAGGTAGTCAACTAGCATCTCTTAAGCGCTTTCTATGTGTCAGGTGGGGCAGCTAGGAGGTGCAGTGGGTAGAGTGCTGGGCTTGGCATCAGGAAGACTTATCTTCCTGAATTCAAATCCAGCCTCAGACACTTACTAGCTGTGTGACCCTGGGCAAGTCACTTCAACTGTTTGCCTCAGTTTCTCATCTGTAACATGAGCTGGAGAAAGAAAGGACAAACCAACCTAGTATCTTTGCCAAGAAAACCCCAAATGTCATATTGTCTATTGGTCAAGCCAAAGAACATCCCCTAACTTTAAGCTGACGTGATTCACAGACTGGACTCACTCACTAGGTGATGAACCGCTTCCACAATGGGGAGTGTTGGGGACAATGGGTCTCCTCCTCTCCCCATATCTCTTCTTGGATCTTCATATGTATGATGGGCATCAGATTGCCATAGATCCTAGGTGCTCAGGGTCACTTAGGAGCCACTTAATCATTTGTTCTATGGGGAAGTCCTGAGGGTTACTGGGAAGTGATCGATCCCTCAGATCATTTACAGGTTCCCATTTTCATGTTTGCGTTGAGAACTGCTGTGGCAAATTATGCCCTTCAAGGCTGTTGGTCCCTTTCACATCAATGAAACAAGTGTGCTTGTTGACTCTGTTTCTGTACCCAAGGGTTTTTGTTGCTGTTATTTCGGTGGAGCTAGGCTTCCAAGAGACAACTTTATAATTGTCTCACCTTTCATTCACAAACTGGCACGAAGACAGCTGGTTTGTTCATTTTTTTTTAAAAAAAATTATACTCAAGGCACAAATACTTGGTATCATCCAGCTTCCTCATAACTAGAGGCAGTGATTAGAATCTCCTTTACATTGTGGTGGAATTTTTACTTAATTGAAAATAGTTTCATAGACAAGATTCTCACTGTTTTCTTGATGAGCACAATTTCCTACATCATTCTCTCATTTGGAAAAGAGAACCTATGGGATACTGCTGCCATGGGGATCAGTGAAACAGCAGCATTCTTGGCTGGGCACTTCCTCTCCCTCTAAGTGATGGCTTTTCATTTCTCTTTGGAGTGATCAAGATTATAGGTCTCATCCTTGTCTCTTAAGAGCTAGGAGGGACCCCTCATCTTGTCCCATCCCTCACTTTAAGAACATCAGAGTCATAAGACCTGTGATGGAGTTGTCCAAGCTCTGTGTGGCTTTAGGGAAGCCATTTCTCCTCTCTTGGACAGTTTCCTCATTTGTAAAATGAGGAGTCCCTCCCAGCTCTGAATCTGTTGTTCTTTGCAATGGAGGGCTCAAACAGAAGTTGATTTTCATACAGAAGTTTAAATTATAACCAATCTAGAGCTGGAAGGGGCATCCGAGACCATCTTTTCCTACTCCCCTACCCATTTTAGAGATGGGGAAACTGAGGCCAAGAAAGGATGTGTAACTTTCCAAGGTTGTGTAAGTAGTAAGCATCACAGGAAGGATTTGAATACAGATCCTCTGACTCCAGAGCCAGTGCTCATTTTACTCTACCCCGCTGACTCCTTTATGTCCATTTAAGCTTTAAGAAAGCAGAAAAGGATGTTATTAATTTTATTTAATTATAAATGCATGTTTAAGAGTTTATTTAATAATTTTGGGGGATGTTTTATCACTTCTTCTCCCCAATTACATAAATTTTAAAAAATATTTATTTTTAGAAATTTGAGGCCCAAATTCTCTCTTCTCCCTCTCCCACCCATGAAGAAGGTAAGCAATATGTATTAATTATACATATGAAGTCATACAAAACATAACTCCATATTAGCCATATTATCAAAAAAAAACAGTGAAAAAAGTATGCTAAATGTTTTTTTTTTTTAATTGATGTCTCCACCCTTTTTACATCAGTAAAATTTGCTAGCAGGCTCACTCTCTTTCCCTGGAAACCCTCTTTCTAACAAAGAAAAACAGTTAAGCAAATATGAAAGAAACAGCTTTCTGACAGAAGAGATGACATTCCATGACTGTATGTATACTCTATTGAGAGGAGGTAAGAGTAATTAGCTATCCCTTCTAAACATGGGGCATGGTGTGGAATCCAAGCTGAGGCGAGATGCCTTTTAGTGAAGGTTTGTTAATATGGTCACTTACCTAATTTTGCTTTGTTTGCTCCTTTCTCATTATTTTCAAGTCTTCCCATGCATCTCTGAATTTTTCATATTCATAATTTCTTATTGTATGATAATACTTTATTATTGTCACAAAGGTTTCTTCACCCATTCTTCACATGATGGGTACCCATTTTGTCTGCAACTGCAATGTTGTTATGAATATTTTGGCATAGATATGAGCTTTCTATCTATCACAGGCCTCCTTCGGGTGAATGCCTGGTACTGGAGTCATTGGACCAAAGGTTATGAAAACTTTGGCGACTTTTTTTTCCCACGACTCTAAATTGTTCTCCAGAATGGTTTGTCCAACTCAGTTCCACCATCAGAATAATATTCTGTTTACCCTTTTGACATTATCGATTTTTGTCTTATTATCTTTGCTAACTTAGTGGGTGTAGGGGGAAACTTCAGATTGGTTTTAATTTGCATTTCTATTATTAGTGATTTGGAACTCTCTAATGGATATTGATCGCTTATGTTTCTTATGTATTTTAATATACTAATATCTTTTGACTATTCAGGAATGATTTCTATCCCTTTAAGGGATAGTTTTTTTGGTCCTTTAAGGAATAGTTTTCAGTTTTCTGGAAAACTGACATGTGAATCTTTAGTACATATGAATGAAGAAGTATTGTTGCATATACATGAGTTAGAATCCTAGCCCATGTTTTTTTTATGAAGGCAAGGAATTATAACGACTCTATTTCTTATCAAAAGTGTTCCTGTGCAGGTGCAAACTGTGACAGTTTTTGGTTCCTGCAGCAATATTCAAGCATATTCTTGAGAAATTAAAATATATCTGTCAAATGAGGGTATAAATGAGATATTGAAAAGGACATCATTGCATCTGTGTATTGGCTTCCTAAGTTTTTTTCCAGTTCTAAAGCTATAATTATATAAGTGAATAGCAAATACATGGTCATCAAAGAATTAATGCAGATTTCAAGTAAGTCACTTTGGGTAGTTTTTCATATATAAACCTGTCTCAACTCTTTCAAATCACAAAGCACTAACCGAGTGTTTAGAAACTTCTAATCTGTCTCACTTGAAGTCCGGTTGGGGCTAAGAGATAATACTAACTTGTACTTTTACAGTACCTTACGGTTTGAAAAAATTGCCTTGCTCCCCACAACCCTGTGAGGAAGGTAGTACAAGCATTCTCACCTTCATTTTAAGAGACAAGGAATCTCAAGCTTAGAGAAGGTAAATGACTTGCCCAGGATCACGCAGCTATAGACTTGATTCAGTTGCTTATCATTCACGTTCTAGCAGCAAGTTCCTCTGTTGTTGTTGCTTTCAGTCACGTCCATGACCCCATTTGGGGCTTTCTTGGCAGAGCTATTGGAGTGGTTTGCCACCTCCTTCCCCAGCTCATTTTACAGATGAGGAAACTGAGGCACACAGGGTGAAGTGACGCACCCAGGGTCACACTGCCAGTGTCTAGGGCTAGATTTGAACTCAGGAAGATGAGTCTTCTTGCTACTAAGCCCAGCGCTCCATCCACTTTGCCACCTAGCAGCCCCAGTGTCAGAGGCAGGATTCGAAGCTAGGTCTCTTAACCTCCTGTCCGGCATTCTTTCCATACTATCTGCTGCTTCAGAAGAGCCAACACTGCAGGGGGTCTCATATTCCGGGTTTCTTTGGTCACTGTGATCCCTCTGAGTAAGTTGGGGATCGTATTGCTTTTAGCCCAGCGTATATTTTGGATGAAGGCTATGGAAAACAAGTTGGATGAGAATTCTCCATTTGAGAGGGATTTCACTGAGCACTGGTTATGGTAGCAGTGATCCCTGCTGGGGACATCTGTCTGACTGCTGCCAAGGCTGGGGATGGGTCGTGTTCAGAAAATGCTTTGTTTATGCAGAAGTCTCCTATGCTTTTTTGACACTGAGCTAAAGATATTGCATCCCCAGTTTGTTTACATAAGATGTTCCAACTGTGTTGTCTGGATTCACCAATACCACATTTTCCTCCCCACAGGGGGTCAAAGTGTTGAAGACACTTTGGCTGAATGTCTTTGGTTCCCACTAAATTCTATAATACTAATAATACCTTCTGTCCCCAAGGGCTGGTGGAGGGCTTCATCACCTGCAGCCCTGTCTGGGGTGGCAGCTCAAAGAAGCAAACCCCAGGGCAGCAGCTTCATCAGATAGAAACTTTCCTAAGTGGGGTGGTGGAGGGGGGCAGGGCAGGGATGGCACGTAAAACAGAATAAAAGGGGTTGGTTTGTTTATCTTGTTTTACAGCAGCCTTCTTGAAACAACTAGGGGCCCTTCACAAGATGAGATGGCGACTAGCCAGGAGAGTGGGGGTGGGGTTAACATACCTACATTGACAAGAAACCCAAACAAATAAAATGACTCCTCCCCCCTTCCCGCCCCCAGACCCAAATATAACTCCCTGGTGGGGCTGGTGAGGAATTAAAAAAAAAAAACCAAAACCAATTAGGAAAAGACACTGTACTGATTTTGTGCGGCATCCTATCCTCCAGCTTATGCATAATTAGGTCAGAAGGGAGAACACCGGCATCTGAATCACTCCTTACAGCCCCACCTGGGCTCTTTGTGTGAGGTTCTCCTCCTTCCAACACCTACTGATTTCCTGCTTACTCACCTTGTATCTGACTATGCCCCAGGACAAGAGATACACACATATATATATAAAAGTACATAGTAACTAAAGAATCACAGAACATAAGCGCTGAATGTAGAGATCACCTAGCCTAACACTTTCATTTTATGGGTGAGATGCTAACTGATTTGTCCCTCCAGCTAGGAAGAGATGGGGCTGGAACCCAGGTCTTCCACTGAGTCTGATGTTTTTTTCATTATGCACAGATCTAGAAAGAGAAGGGACTTCAGAAGCAATTTAGTCCCACCCCCTCATTTTACAGATGAGGAAACTGAGGCCAAAGGAGGCTAAGCGACTTGCCCAAGGTCACACAGGTAGTAAGCAGAGGCAAGTCCTTTGACTCCCAAGTTAGTGTACTTTCCACTGTCCCAACACTCTCCTTATGCAAAGCTCAGAGAATTGTATCCAGGACAACTGTTAGGCAGCTTGGATTGGGCTTGTTTAGGAGTGTACCTTAAGTGCATCTTTTTAAGCTATAGAAAAGCTGTTTTAATGCAGGTTTGGCTGTAAAATCAAAACAAATGATACCCACAGAAAACCTTTCAGAGTTTATATGTAAATTTATACATATATAACATGCAAGCTAAGATGGGTATGAGAATGCAGGGGCTAGGGCAGCAAAGGTATGCCAAGAACTCTAATTTGACGACCCTATTGGTAAACTATTTGGCTCTTTCTAGACTTTTGTCACAGTGTTAGGGACTTTTAGGGGTGGCATAGGAGCCAATTATTTTGGCCCTCCCCTTCTAGTGTTTCTAGTGCTTGCTTGAGGCTTATATGTACTGGAGTGGGGGTGACAGCAAGATAAAAGCTATGAGCATAAATGGGAAGGGTACAACTTGTTCTGCCCCTGGTGTAGTTTATATTGCTTAGTGTGTCTTAGACAGGGAAGGAGTGACTGGAATTTAGTTGCCCTAAATCAGCTAAGAGTAAGGGGCTTTAGATCTTCCATGGAGAAAGGCAAATGTGGAGGCCTTTGTAGCTACATAAAAAAGGGATCTTTTTGGGTGCCCTACAGATGGTGGTGCTATGGGCCTGACCAACGTTTGAGTTGCAACTAGCTTCAGTACATGTTGGCATAACTGGTGTCCTAAAAGCCCCTCTCCTACATCGCCAGGTTGTGGGAAGACAGCAGTTATAGAGACCAGAGTCTGATAGCAGTATTAACAGAGGTAGATTGAGTTGGACCACAACAAGAAGTTGTAGGAGGTGGAGTTGAGGACAGTACAGCAGAGAATTAGATTAGAGGAGCAAACCTATGAAATATCTGTGGCATGAAGGAAAATGGGAGGAAGAGAAACTGGGGAGGAAAGCTGAATTCCCTGACAACCCAGAGTACTTTTTTCCCTTGGGTGAGTTTTAACACCAGAATGGCATATCGAAAGCTAAGCCTGATTCTATGGACTCCAAGTTCTTTTTTTGCTGCTTAGGGAGGGGAGCTCAAACCAAGGTGCCCTTAGAAGCCTGTAGTAATTGTGAAGGTCCCTGAGGAAGGTGGGGCTCACCAGAAGGAAAATGTTTCTGGTCTACACATGGACTTGGAATGAATCCATTTTGTATTCTTTGTTGTGTGATAAACTTGTCCCATATCTCACATCTTATTAGCTTGGTACTGGGAAGGGAACTGAAGACACTTAGATGAGAACTAGATATGAGCCAAAGTCAGATGTTCTCAGGGGAACCCTGGGTTAAGGGTATGAGTCATAGGGAGTCTGATGTTATTATTGTCTCCCAGATTAAAACTAATCTGTCTTCAATCAACACATGGGTTACACATAAAATGGTAAACATTCCTTGTCTCTAGTTTGTGTTTAGGATTATTGAAAGTACACATAAAATGCTATTAGGCGAAAAAGTAAGGTAAAGAAAAAGCAAGGGTGGTTACAATAAATCAGGCTCCATTCAGACTGAAGAAGAGGGCTTAGGGAGAAGTGGATGGAAGTTATAGGTGCCATTGAAATGACCACAGCCAAGCTCTCTCATTCCCCTTGACTCAGGCCTACCTTGAAAGCCGAGTTTTGGGAATCCTGAGATCTCATTTTGGTAAGGCAGATGAAGAAAATAGTCTCTTGTACTGGAGAGGATGGAAGGACTTGGAGTGTTTATTTAAACCATTTCCCTATTGGAGTGGTGCAGTGGAAAAATGGACTCGATCTAGTCCTAGCTTCTGTCACTGGGTAGTTTAGACAAACCACTCAACATTTCTGAGACTGTCTCCTCATCAGAAGAATGAGAACAACTCCTGCCCTCATAGGCTTGTTGTGAAGTGCTATGAAAAATAAGATACTATCCAAGTGTTGGGCATTCTTATTATTGTGAACCCTCTAGATTGCAACACTGCCCTCCTCCCCGTTAACCACCCTGCTCAGTCCTGTAATCTCATCAGAACTGAGAGCTCACTGGGACTCCCAGATCTTCGCTTTCAAGAGACAGGCATGAAGACCAAGACAGTGAATCCTCTTCCTGGAATTCCTTATCCCACTTAAATACAAAGGAGACTGGCTTTCCAAAGAATGGGGTGTGTAAAGTCAACAGATTCGCAACCAAAGGTTTTCTAAAGCAAAACCCAACATTTTCTGTTGTACCTAAAAATAAAGCAGTAGTTGATGTATGTACAATTGAGCTTGGAGTGCTGTGCCTTTGAGCAGGCAGGACCTGCCTGCAATCTGTCACCTGTGTCTTCTTTAATGGCTGCCACCAAGCTCAATACATTTCAGGCATCTAATTTAGGGATTAAGCTTTCATAATTTTTGCTTCCTAATAAAATGACCATTTATCCCCTGCTTAGACTATAGCTTATGGTGTCCTTGGGCAGAGTCACAAGTCCAGGGTTGTACAGATCCCAGTAGATATTCAGGCACTTTACTGCTGGGCAAAGAAAATTTTTCTTGCTTTTTTAGAACTGGGGGAGTGGCAATGAGGAGGCAATTTGTTGCCTCGTAAAAGTCTTGATATCTTGGAGATTTTCTCCACCTGTTTTTCTACAGATGTGGTCCAGGCCTGAGTCTGATATCCAAATATCACACGCTTTTCGAATAGCCTTGCTGACAGACTTAATGAGACAGATGATGAAATTCAACTTAGTAGGAATTCTTCACTGGATAATGTCAGAACAGTGAAAGAACACTTCCTTCTGAAGAAAAGGAAAATTCAGTCCTGGGAAATGTTTCTACCAGGATTAGACGATTTTCGCAGAACAGTTTGGGCAAAATCCTACAGTTCTAATCTTCAAGGCAGTTTCTAGGGATGACGCGATACTGCTGCTCTCTGTACGCCGAAAGAGTGTAAAAAGCTTAGGTTATCCCACAACACATCGAAACAAACAAACAAACAAAAAACAACCAGCCAGCCATTCTCTTTGGTAGTTGTATGCTAACTTCTACTTTTTGGTATGTTTCTTGAGCTGCCCTGACGAGTCTGTGCCTTGTATAGTAGAAATGTAAAATCAAATTGGACACCTTCATTGGAAATATTCTTGCCAAGCAGGAAAGAAACAAACACTAGGAATTTCAGTCTGTTATAACCTCTGATTTGATCTCCTCTAGCCTATTCCATTATTAATAAATGAAAAATAATAAAAACAACATAGGCAATAATAGGTAGCACATATATACACACACGTACATATAATGCTTTAAGGTTTGGCAACGTGCTTTACAAATACGCTCTTATTTGATCCTCACGACAACCGTGGGAGGCGCTATTATCTTGCAGATGAGGAAACTGAGCCAAATAGAGGTGAACTTGCCGACCCAACCCCCCCCCATCACACGAACTAGAAAATGTCTGAGACAGGATTTGAACTCAAATCTTTCTGACTTCAAGTCCATACTCTATCCACTGAAATACCCTCTTTATTAAAAAGTGCTCCTTCCATCTCCTACAGAGTGGAGATAACAGAGGCCTTGAAGGATATGTCAGCACAATGCAAAGTCTGTGAAGTTCTATTAATCTAGAAAGGCTCAGAGTGCAGGACCGAGGAAAAGGAAATAAGCATGTACACAGCACCTCCTCTGGTGCCTGGCACTGCACTAAGTGCTTTTTACAAACATTGTCTCATTTGATCCTCACAAGAACTCCGGAAGTAGGCGCCATTATAGTCCCCACCTTACATTTGAAGAAACTGACTAAAATAGAGGTTAAATGGCTTGCCCAGGGTCATGCAGCTAGGAAGTATCTGAGGTGGGATTTGAACCCTGGTCTTCCAGATTCCAGGCCTAGTGCTCTTTACCCCATACTTATCAGCTGCCTGTAACTGAACAAAATGCATATCTGTCATAAGAAGACCAGCTATACAAGAAGTTCAGAAATGCTAATAATCAGAGAGTAGATCACTGGCAGTGAATATTTTGGCCACCGCAAGACATGGTAACTAAGGTGTGGTCTATATTGGTGGGGAGAATGCTTATACTAATGAAATCACAGACTTTTTTAAGTATCAAAGAATTTTTATTTCATTAAGACCTCCATTTTCCCTGTCTCACATCTTGGAATTAAAAAAACATCTTCCACATCTTAAAATCGTAAGAGGTCACTTATTCCAATCGTTTCACATCACTTGTCTCTTAGGGAATGACCAGAGATCTGCTCCAGCAGTTTTCACAGAGGAGCCATCTATGCTGCTTAAGCTCTATGCTGCAAGCACGGTAACTCCCAAGAATGTAATGTTCATTTTCCAGGCTGACCATTGTGTGTGCCTTATGATTTCTGATTGATAAGGAGTCTGCTAATTCAAACTGTATCTTAATCTTGCCTTTTCCACTATACTTTCAAAAGATAAAAGACAAGAGTAAAGGAATTGTGAAAGGAAAATCAACCAAACCATTAAGTGACAAACCATAGGGATAATACATTTCCACTACAAAACAGAAAATGAGCTTGTGAAACTTGTAAAATGTGCAGATGTTTCTAAGAAACTAACACGTATCCATGCATATGCTGTAAAAATACACAACAGTGACATCTTGTGGGGATATACAAAAAATAACTTTACATAAGGTCACATGCTTATCTGGCAATTTAGCCTAAAAGCAAACACTCTATTGGAGCTCAATATATAACCCATTCATAACATTATTTAGTAGAAATTAAGCTTTATTGTTTTTATTATGATGAATGATGTTCTTCTCTGAAGAAAAGAGGCATATACAATAGAGTATGTTGGGGAAAAAAACCTTCTAAATGAGAGTGCAATCACTTCAGGTAGGTCCATGGCAATCTGTTGATAGAAATGGTTGTATGAATAACCATTTCAGGAATTTCACTTACTCAACATAGCAGTCCATAATATTTCAGGGAAGCATATGTTGGACACTAGACAAGAAATTAAATTGGAGAACATTAAAAAAAACCAAACCAAACCAAAAAACACCACCAACAACCCCAAACCATCCATCGTTTTAAAACAACGACAACAACAACAACAACACAATGCAATGTAGTAGTGCTAGAAAGGTAAAACACATGTTTTTAAATAAAGAAGCCTGGCCTTTTTTCTTTCATCTAACAAATGACCCGGATGAATATTTAATACACAGCGGTGAAGACTGAGCAACTATTATGTGCCGCAATACAGTACAATGATTTGGAATAATATCCTGATTTGCTCATTACAAACATCTTATTAAACAGAGGTTGATCTGGCTCATAGAGAACATAAATTACAGTTTCGAAGATGCAGGATAATTCTACCGTAACACTGAGTGTGGCTGATTTTTAACCTGAGTAATCTAAGTAAACAGATTACAAGGTAAGAAACACAGTGGCTAACACACGATCTACAGGATAACATGTAGAAATGTTTCCTGAAACTATATTTGAGTGCTGTTTTCCAAGTACAAAATGGATAGAAATGCTTAAAACATTTGCTGAATGACAAAGCCTTTGACTAGCGAGCTGCACAAGCGAGGAGTGGTGACGGAACCGCACACAGAACTATTAAAGTGTGTACTACTTGGCTTTACTGTGCACGTAGAGAATTGGCCACTGGTGTCAGAAGCTACAGACTTGTAAGTATTTTCAGGACAGAGGAATGGTGAGTATAGAAAGGAGGGCTACAGCTCCCGAAGCAGTGCCATGCTAGGCAGACATCCATAGGTAATTTAAATAGCTCATATTTATCAACATTTGATAAGAGTAGCATACAGCAGCAAATACAGACAATGGCGTTTGTAACTTCTAGATTTTATTAGACTTTACATAGGGATAGGTGTTTCTACATAACAGCATCAAGGAAAGAACTTGAATGTGAGGGAATTATTACATAATATCAAATAAGCTGTCATTTCGTGTTACAGAACAGTGCAGTAGCAAAAAACCTTTGCGGTAGCAGTAAAATAATGAAGCCGCATTTTTAACAGAAGGTAATTTAGAATCAATGAAGAAGTTGGAATGACCGAAAAAAAAAAAAGGACTAAAATGGATGCTCTCTCCCCTTCTGAGCCATTAGTTAAAGCCTATCTTGTTTTCGGTACTTACACAGCAAATGTTGCCTTCCCTATTTGTGTTCTCCATTTTTTGTTTTGTTTTTTCATTTTTCTTTCAGTAGCACATCACAACCCCCGAAGTCACTTAAATGCCATGTGAAGTAGCAACGGTGAGGGGGGGGCGGGGCATGAGACTAGGTGGAGAATTCCTTTTATGAGGTAAGCTTGGAGTAACTTGGTGGGGAAAGTTTACGCTTCAAGTACTTGAGAATGTACAGTGGAAGACAGCTTACAACAGTGATTGCTGACACTTTCCACAGGAAGGTCACAGTTGTGATAAAGGCAACATCTATATGGGAAAGAAAAAGAAAAAGGTCTAAGTGAAAGAATAAAGGTTTCCACTTCCTTGGCACAGCACAAAAGAACATGTTCTAAACTGTTTGAACATTTCCCCTCAAGTCCTTCACGAAATTGTGGGCAAATAAATATAAAAGTCCAATTCTAAATTTCATGCTTTTCCTTTGTTTTCTTTGACACGCCATTTTGATGAATTGCTCTTAGAATTAATTCAGTAAAGCTTTTATAAAGCAAATAATGAGTATAATTATTGTCACTGAAACTTACCATGCATTCACCAATGCACAGCACCAGGCAGAACTGTAATGCTTCCCTGAGTGCTTGTGAGATACTTAGTGCTAACTTAACTGTTATTGGTAGTAGCTGCAAGAAAACGGCACTGGTTATGACCAGGCCAATCTAATTTTACATGAAGGGAACATGGAAAATGTGATGATGTATACAACTTAAAATTCTACATGCTGATGTCAGGAAATAGCACAAAGCTTACTATGTGGGAATTTTGTCAGTGTTTCACCTGCAAAAAATCTTGGGGACATAATTTGACCTGTGGTACGCAAGAATCCATGTAACAAGTACCATGTTATAAGAGTTCTCCCGCACTTAATAGTGAACACTTAAAAAGTGGTATCCTGAAAAATCCTCAAGATTCTTTTTCAGTAGCTTCTAAGTTTTTTGAGGGCAGGGACAATTTGATTTTTGCCTTTGTGTCCTAATGCCTAGTAAAGTTCCTGGCACAGGGTTGGCATCTAATATATTTTTGGTGAATTGAATTTTCATGGATCACTTGTTAAAATATAAAGGAAGAACCTGAGGCAGAATAAATGACCAAATCACGGGCATAAAGAAGGAACCTTGAAAGAGTACTTCAACATGAGCAAATTTTTTAAGTGAGATATTTTTGGAAAAGATTTTACTCATAAGGCTGAATGAGGTTTGGTATCTTGGTAAAAACATCTTACAAAATCACTGATCACCTCATACCCACGCCCATGGGGCAGCAGTGCGTTACAAACCAGAGGCAAAGGAGAGTAAGTGACTTTTTATACAGTGAACTAGTGAGAGAACTGAAAAGTCAAAGATCTGGATTTTTCTTAGCAATTACCTCTCAAAAGAGTTTTGTCTTTATTAATATTATTTTTCTAATATAAGAAAATTATGACTTCACCTACCTAAGAAAGCTCCAAAAGACACTCTGCCTATACCTGTTCCAAAACAAGATAGCAAATAAGAAAAGTAAAGGATAGAGTTATAGACAAATTAGGAAATTAAATAAAAGAAGTGATTAGCTAGTGAATAAGGAAAAATACTTTAAAAAGCTGTAACATTCACTGTACACAATACATTAGTACTGGTAGTATTAAGCAGACAGACTTTTATCTCGATTTCTTTACTTTATTACCTGTAGTGTTGCATTCATTTCAAAAACACAAATGAAATGCAACAAGTAATTTACTACTCCTTAAGAGCCCTGATACCCGGCTAAACACATGTAAAAATACAACAGTCTTCGAGAAAAATATGTTAAGAGAAGAGGTTCACCTTCTTAGAAATCCTATAGCTTTCAGAGATCTAGTCATGCCTCACCATGATTAAAAATGGATATTCTTTCTACAGGGCCAGCTTTGAGATAGACTTTAGGGAAACAAAGACGACAAGCTGTGGCTATTTGACCATTAAATAGCTCAGTCTAGGGTTTTGGTTGTTCAGAATCTGTAATTTACTGGAGTAGGGAAATTCTAGTAGGGAAACCCCCACCACCAATACAGAGCAACCGTTTTTTTCCCCAAATTATACTGTACTCTCAGAAAACTTCCTGAAGGCAATAAGAGGTGAGGTGTGCTGCCTAGGCTCACAGGGCCATTGCGTGTAAAGTGCAGGGTCTGAGCCCAGTTCTTTCTGTGTCAGACCAGTTCTCTAAGCCATCATGCATGCTGCTTCTCAGTTTGGTCTTTATCATACTTGGGAATTTGTCTGCTCAGGATGGCTGTGAGATAGGCTTATTTTTTATATTTATCTTTCCTGTTTTACTATTTTTCTTTTTTGTGTGTTCTGTGTATATACAATACCATGATAAGGAAATGTGAACATTAAAATTAAATGCCATAAAAATAACCTAACGTTTCTCTCAAGTCTGGTTGAATTAATTCATGCTCATAAGGACAAAAGCATTTATTCAAACAATTCAAATGACTGAGATGTTAAAATTGTGCCTTTTTATATTTTTTGTTTTATATACGAAAAAGTCTTATTAAAACTATTTCTGCTATTCTGGTATTTGTTTCCTATGATTCCCAGTTTCTAAGCAAACTATCCTTCCAATCACAATTATCTTAAACATGGATTTCTGTTTATTTTGTTATTACTTAAAATATTAGAATATATCAAAGTTGTGTCAAGGCTAATAAAATTTCCCTCTCAAATTTGGGATCAGTGAGAAGCTCATTTTGCAATTTATAATTAGGGTATAAAAATGGAAAAAAAAAACATACTATTATTTTATTCTGGATTGATTCTGGATTAACTGGACTCTACTAGTGGTACAAATATCAATAAAAATAACATTATATGAATAACTCAGAAAGGCTTTTAAACTAGGAATTTCACATGCAATTAGTGAATGCTTTTTGTATGTTTTTCTCCTTACACAGATTGCTTCCCATCATTTCCCCTTGCCTCATTTTCTCTTTCTTTTCATAATTACAATTACATGGTCTCTTTGCAGAATACCTTCTTTTACATATCTTCTTGGGCTTCATACTCTGGTTGACTCATTTCTCAAACACTGACACATGATCTTTCACATATACAACTTGTCTTGTACATTTATATATATGTTCCCTCACAAAGCTGTGCATTTTGACACACATGCACACGCACATATAATCTCCTTTATGGAGCTCATTCTCTCTGGCCTGGATCTACTCTGATTGCTGTTTGTATCTATTAGCCTAACCTGGAAAGGGATTTTAATGATGGAGTGATTTTGTGATTGATAAAATGCAGTACCAGGCTAGAGAATAAAAGAGATTCACTGGGCTTTTTGTGATGCTACATCTGCTGAGTTAGGTATGGGTGAAGAGAAAGTATTTGATTAGGGAAAGGCAGAGATATTCCAACATGGGTATGAAGGGTGTTATTACAAAACAGAAAACCGTCAAACCCAGTTCCAAGAGTGGACTCTTCTCAGAGAGAGGGTAGCTATGGCTAAAGGCAGAAGATGGCACAGGGCAAATTTCTACTTCTCTCCCTTCCACTATTCTTAAGGAACCTTAGTCTTCTTAAATTGGCTAAATGAAATCTGTCAACTAACTCAAAATTCAAAAAGACATTTATAGAAAAGAGAGGAAAAAGGTAGTTGAACGAGGACACTGGGTAAAATTAAAGCAAGCTGAGGCTTGTGATGGATACAAAGGATAACAAAGCTCCCCTGTATCACGATCTCCCACCCCTACCTTCCCACTGTTAAAAGCTGTGTTGAGGGGAACAGGAGAATCAAGGAAAGGCTGGAAGGGGTGGATAGGAGGAGGGTAATGAACAACGGAGGGAAGGTGGAAATACTCATATCCTATTTACTACCAAGGATGATGCTCTTCAGAATGAAAAAGATGGAAACAAAATGGCTAATAGAATACTGAAATAAAAATAATGAGGTAATGGTATGATGGCAAATAGTCAACCCCAGGGTAAGTTCAAATGATCAGGCCTGGATAATACTTATCTCAAGATACTGAAAGAACTTATGATTATCACTGATAAAGCACCATAGCTAATCTCTGAAAAAACTGAGGCAAACAGAAGTTCCTACTACTGCTCTGTGATGACATATACCTTATTCAGGACAGATATCAGGTGGGTGGGGGCAGTTAACACTGACTCTTACGAAGTAAGGAAATTCAGGAACCAGAGATAAATTCAGGCTTGAAATGAAGGAAAACTTCCTGATATTCAGAGCTGTCCAATAGCAAGATGGAAGTACTGGGTTCTCTCTCACTGAAGATCTTTAAGAAAAGGCAATATGACCACTTGTGGTGTATACTGAAGAAGGAATTGTTTAGGTATGGATTAGACTGGAGAGACTTTGAGGTCCCTTTGAATTCTGAGGTCCTTTAATTCTGTGATTCCGCAATTGGAAATGGACATGTTCTATTTTTCAAAAGAGGGAAGAAGGATTCTTTAAACTACAGATCAATGAGCTTGACTTGAATTGCTGGCACACTTGTTGAATGTGTTAATAATAAGATGCTTTATGAGCATGTGGAAAAGGAAGCAGCGATTGGGACAAGCCGCAATAGGTTAGTTAAGGACAAATCTCATGTGACTTAAGGAACTTGAAGTGTGCGTGTCTATGGCGAAGTGCTGAACCACTGGCAGGGGATGAGGCAAGACAGTCCGATATGACCAATGTGTGCACTTGCTTTGCTTAGCTGTTCATGTTTGCTTTGATGGAGGGTTCTCCTGGGAAAGGGCAGGAAGTCATTCGGAAGGGATGATTATGTAGAAACAAGGAACATCAAACATTTAATTAAAAACGTCTTGCCAGATTAAATCTATTTCGTCTTTAGAGAACTTGATGAGACTGACTTCAGTAGAGATACTGTATCTGCACTTCGGCTTAATTTGATACTGTCTTATGAACTTCTCTGATACCTCGATGGACACGGGCACTACTGCTACCTACTCTAGACTTCACATCCTGTGCAACTTTTGTCCATGCTCTTCCATAAACCTTCATTGGGAGGGGTGGTCCCCTTTCATTCTGGAGGACTTCTTCTAGACAGCTAATGGATGGTGGCAGTAGAGCATATGGCCTAACTCCTCTTCTCGTTCTGATGGGCCCCATTTTCTACTTGTGAAGATTTTCTGAATCCAAGGTTAAGACATTTATCAGACAGAAGGTCACTGAACAAAGTTATCTCAGTTTTCTAAACCTATAACTCATTGAAAATATCCTTTGGGTCACCTTCATACTCATACTTACCAAGAACTTTTCTGGTGCCCTTGGAATAACCTAAAACTTTAGTTCCTTAGCAACAGTGATATTCTATGACTTTCAGCCACAGCAACATTGAAGAATATTGCTGTTAAAAATATGGGCGGGCCTTTCTTTCAGGGAGAAACTTAGGGTCATTAAAAGCACTGAATAATTTCCTAAATGCAAACCAGATAGCCTGCCTTCTCCTATTTAATTCTGGGTCCATTTTCACTCTCAATTAGGAACGTCTGTCCAAGACATATGTACTGCTGAACCAGCTTTATGGCATGTGTATCCAGCTGCCATATCATAGCCTGAGAAATAGATATTCTCCATTCATTGTATGTGTGTGTGTGGTTTTTTTCCTTGTGTGGGTATTTAGGCCAAATTCTTTTCAGTGATTATGTATCTCATTTTGGAAGCTCTGCAACGTATGGGGACCTGACACGACTGGTACAATGTCATCCACAAACAAGAATATTTGGAGGACTTCACCATTTATACCATTTGGACTGAAAAACACAAAATCTTGGAGCTGAAAGAGACCCTATAGGCTATCTCATTCAACCTGTACCAGAATGAGAATACCTTCAACATATGTGACAATGGTTATTCAGCTTTTTGCTTAAAGCCTTCTAAGGAAGGAGAACCTGCTCTTCAGTGAGGTAGCCATTCTGCTTTTGAATAGCTCTAATTGTTAGCTTTTCCTTATTTCAAATTTAAATTTGCACACCTGTGACTTCTATCCATTGCTTCTAGTTCTTCCTTTTGCAGCTAAGCAGAACGAATCTATTTTTTTTCCATTACATGACAAGCTTTAAATATCTGAAAGAAGCTATCAGGCGCACCCCTGAGTCTTCTCTCCTCCAGGCTAAACACCTTCAATTCCTTCTACTAATAATGATACGGCACAAAATTCTCAACGGTCTTCCTAAAATTTGGCTTCCAGAATTAAACACAACTTGGTAGAATGGTTTCACTGAGTACAGTGGTATTTTCATAATACCAATCCTAGACACCAGACTTCTCTTATTGCAGCCTAGAATTCTGTTAGGTTTCTTTGCTGCCTCATCACACCGCTGACTCATGATGAGCCTGAAGTCCATGAAAACCTCTAGATAATTTTTTTGACAAACTGCTGCCTAGTTCTGCTGGTTTTACCTTCTACTTGTAAAGATTTTTTGAATCCAAGGATAAAATTTGTATCAGACAGAAGGTCGATGAACAAAGTTGTCTCAGTTTTTATGACTCTCCAAAGAATCTTGCATGACTTTAACATATGCATGGGAAACACCTTTTTGGAGAAGAGTCTTGAGGTGGCATTTTGCTGTACTCAACCAAATGCTTTTTTATAATCAACAAACGGTTGTTGCAGAGTCTCACTTGCAAAAGACTGCCTTTTTTCTCATACTTTCTTAAAGGATGTTCCTGATGCAGGTCTAGATTGCTCTCAAAAATTTTATATAGATAAGTAGAAATGTGGATGAGTTGGTCTTTATTGATATCTATTATTCACCATTTTGGGGGTAATAAGGCTTGTAATTTTTTCCCCCAAGCTTTCGGTATACTCCCTGAAATTTAATAGAGATAAATGTTAAAGAGCCTAGAGAACAAGGGATGAGATATAATTTCATAGCGTTCTACTTTGGTCAGAGCTTATCTGGAATGTCTGGAGTCACATTTTTTGGAATAACAATGACAAAAGAGAGTATGTCCACAGGAAGGAGACCTAATGAAGAGACTTGAAATCCTTTCACGTGAGGACTGGTTGTAGTAGGTAAGAATACATAATATGGAGAAGACTCAGGTTAACAAAACATTTGACTTGAAATAACTGAAAAGTAGTTGTGTGGATGAGAGATTTGACTTATTTTGTTTGGCCTCACTGGGCAGAACTAAGATCAATGACCAGGAAATTTCAGGGAAGCAAATTTTGAATTCCTACCAATCAGAATCATTTCAAAATGAAAACAGAAGCTTTGGAAGGTTTTTAATTCCCCATTTCTAGAGGTCTAAGAGTAGTCTTGACCACCTGTTAAGAATGTGGAGTAGGTTGCTCTGTCAGGTATGGGTTATGCTAGATGGCTTTTGTGGTCCTGTTGTCAGATTATTCTCTACCTGTTTTGTGTAGACAATGAATGATATGTGGATAGATCCAGAGTCAGAAGGGCTGGGTAGTATCAGGACATGTGGAGTGAAAGAAGAGCATGGGCCTAGTAATTAAGAAGAAAAAAATTAATTGTCCTCTGGAGTATGTGAAGGTTGAAATAACATACCTCAGAACTGGATTGGGTAGTTTTCATCTAACAATTTTCGGTGTTAATGAGATCCATAGAGCAACTTAGGATACTACATAGTTTAAGTATTTATGGAGTCTGAGACATAAAGACGGTGACCTATAGTTTTCTGTCATCTAAGTCAAACACCTAAGTAAAAAGTTGATTATAATAAAAATAAAATCTCTTCTAAAACTGAAGGGGAAAACTGGGCTATAGACTTGGTTAGCGTTCTTCCTTCAAATCAGCTGTTTTAAATGTGAATATAACATAAACTAATTTTGGGGAGTTGGAAACATTCTTGAAAAGCAATATAGTTTTTAGATATTCTATTTATGGTTAATTTATAAAAATCTTCTTAATTTCATAAATATACTATAGCAATAAATCTTATCTCCCCCCAAATAAGCTGCATGATAAATGTCCATGTTCTGAAACTTTTTGATTGATTTCATATGCTGATGTGTAATTCAATACTTCATGTTAAAAGGTAATGATAAATAAAACTTAACCTCCCCCCACCAACCCAAAGAAAAGACATACTAATTTTATAGGCAACTCACCAAAATATTCATTTAGAAAAGCAAGAGAGGCCACATAGCAGCCAAGGCTGAGGAATTCAGCCACCACCATTAACCAATGCCATGTTCTTATGGTGAGGGCAACCATCAACAGCTCAGTCAGGATTAGGGCAGTGAAGGAAATGGCAACAACATGGACAAATTCAGATTCAAAAAGTACCAGGGCTCCATACATTAGAATACCACCTGAAAAACAGGTTAGAAATGGCTAGAAATTACCACTTTGTCAATTGGACTTGAAAACTATTTTAGTTACAATGAAAATGACTACAGAAACTGCAGAACAATAATGGAAACCTTTGATCAGATAACATTCTCACTGATTTTTAAAAAATAGAATTTGAAATAAATGCAAGAACTTTTAAAAGCAAAGGTAAATATGATATAGTTATAATATGTTTTACTCTGGAATTTGAATTGGGTAAACTATACAAGTAACCAAATCAAGAAGTATGGAAAATGAAAGCTTTTAAGAATGAAAATGAAATAAAAGCTTTTAATACACAGGGGCAAAAAAACTGTAAACCCTCAGCAATTAGTGTAAACAATTACATTTCATTGTTATATACATCTGATTCACCTGTTAGTTATATTTTCAACAATACCTCATTTATTTCTAGCACAAAGGCAGTTAATGACTTTTAAGTGATTACATAATTTAGATTTCTTAACCTATTCAGCTATAGCCCTATGAAAGAAACCTACTGTGCATGGCAGACAGTGTGATAAGCACTTGTAAAAATTTTACTGGATTAGTATTTAATTAAGAAGAGGTTGGATTTTAGACAACATATATCAATAAAAGTACCAATCCACACTACATTATGAAGAGGCTTGGTATCATACTTCTATAATATTGATTTATGAGATAAACAAAAAGCAATATATAACAGTTTGATGAAATTTTAAGCTTTGGGAATTTAACCTGGAGCTGAAAACAATATTGTTAATGGAAGGCAAAAAAAAAAATCTTTAGTATAATTAAGGACCTCACCTACCTTGGTAAATACTGATTAAAACCCAGATGAGGAAGGTCTTAAATGATAAGGATCGCCCCTGGAAAAAATAGTAGGACAGGCTTGGTTGGTTAAGTATGGTAGTAGAAAAATCTGGTTGATTCACAAATTTTCAAAATAGTTAGACATGAGGCGCACATCTATCTAAAATGTGTAGTAGGCAGAAGCAAAAAATCAACATACAGAAACTTTATAAGTGGTTTAGTCAACAAGTAAAAAAGAAAGCCTTCTTCAGCAACCAAAGAACTTTATATATTTGTATTCTTATGTTATAATCTCAAAGATTCTTGATGGTCCCCCTGGATGAATTGGCAGTGGCCCTAGATGCTTTAATTTAAAAATTCTTTGTTCCACATGTGATTAAACAGCAAGCAATACATAAATAAACATTTAAATGCACTAGGGGAGCATTCTATGGTGAATCTTTTCCTCAGGTGATTAGAAGTGGGGCATGACTGTACTAGCATTTTTATAATAAAGACTAGACAGGCTTCCATCTCTTCAATGGAGCTAGTCTCTCTCTCTCTCTCTCTCTCTCTCTCTCTCTCTCTCTCTTACACACACACACACACACTCTAAATGTATATACACATATTGCATATCTGTAATATGCTAATATAGATAACATTCCTATCACGCCCTCTAACTGTGGGCATTGAGTTCCCCAAGACTTTGTCCTAGGGCCCTTACTTTCTGTCTCTACACTCTCTCTCAGTAACTCTAATAGCTTTTATGATTTTGTCATCTCTACACAGATGACTCTCAGTTTTAGTCTATCCTTAGTCTCTATCCTGACCATCAGTCACATATCATCAATTCCCTGTTGGTCATTTCAAATTGAATGCCCTGGACAGATCTCAAACTCAGTATGTACAAAATTAAACTCATTGTCTTTTTCCTCAAACCTACCCCTCTTTTAACCATCACCATTTGTGTTGAATGTACCATCATTTTTCCATTCTCCCAGGTTTGTAATCTGTGCATTATCCTTGACTCTTTACTCTCCCTCACCCCACATAGCCAATCTGGCCATTCTTGTTTTTACCTATATGACATCTCTCACATCTGACTTCTCTCTGCTCACAAAGCCATCACCTTAGTTCAGGTCCTCTTCACCTCTTTGTTAAGATAACTGCAACAGCTTTCTAATTGATCTCTCTGCCCCAAGTCTTTCTCCACTGCAGTCCACCCTACACACTGCTGCAACAGTGATTTTTACTTGAACGCAGATCTGACCATTTCACTCCCCAACTCAGTAAACTCTCCAATAACTCTAGGATAAAGAATAAAATTCTCTATTTAGCTTTCAGAGATTTTTACAACCTTGTCCTAATCTATCTCCAGTCTCATTGGACATTACATACCCCTACCCCACCCCCAGGGTAGTCCAACATATGACACTCCTATCTTCTATCTCTGAGTCTTCCTATCAGTCATCCTCCATGCCTAGAATGCACTCCCTTTTCACCTCTGCCTTCCTTCATTAAAGACATAGCTTAAGCATTATCTTCCACATGAAGCATTTCCTGATCTCCCAACTTCTAGTGACTTTCCTCCAAAACTACCTTGTTCTTAAATTTGTATACACTTTTATTTTTTATTTTTATATCTATCTTATATAAGTATATAGATGTACTTATTGGCTCTTCCATTAGAATGTTCTGCAAATAGGAACAACAATAACTCTGGGAAATAGGTGCTATTATTCCTATTACAGCTGCAGAAGCTGAGGCAAACAGAGGTTAAGTAAATTGCCTCATGTCACACAGCTAGTAAGTGTCTGAGGCCATATTTTAACTCAGGTCTTCCCGACTCCAGGCCCAATGCTCTATTCACTGCACCACCTGGCAGAGGGGGTGGCCACTATCTTAATCCTCTCCTATATTTAAAATTTTCAACTTCTTTTGGAGATAGAGAAATGCACCATAGCATTTCACATACATACTTGTGTGTAAGGCTGAATGTCAGCTATTTTCCCAATAGAGAGAAAACAATTAGCAAGGTGATGAATTGCAATTCTGTTTATAATTTGATTTTGAAAGACAATCACATTAATTTACTTCAGATCCCATACTCTGATTATAAGTGTCAATATGTGAAAATACTGACAGCCTGAGTCTTTGTTGTAAATCAAAATACCAAATTCAAATATACTTTTGAAACTCAAGCACATCACCACTTATTGGCAGGTATTAATTATTTTAATGAAGAGATAATTAATTTTTTGCTATCTAATTGACATGTAAACAGGCCCCTAATTAACAAATTTTCTAATTGTTCTCTGTTGTGGACACTAGTGAGTTTAGTCTTTGGCTATGCTAGATTTCTATGAATGTATAACAATACTATCGAGGGATTTTCTCTTAAAGTAATGCATTTTCTGTTTTATGATCAAAGTTTGTAAGACTGTAATGGAGAACTGGGGGTAGAGCCAAGATGGTGGAGTAAAAGCAGGGACTTGCTTGAGCTCTCCCCCAAATCCCTCCAGTTATCTGTAAAAAAAAATCTAAACAAATTCTAGAGCTATAGAACTCACAAAATGATAGAGTGAAACAAGTTTCCAGCCCAAGACAGCCTGGAAGGTCAATGGGAAGTCTATCACACCGTGCTGGGAGCAGAGCTCTGCCCAGCATGGGCTGTGCCAGCACAGACCTGGCTGGAGCAGACTGGTGGAACAGGCCTCAGGGCACTGAATCACTGGCAGCTGTGGCAGTTTCCAGATTTCTCAACCCACAAATGCCAAAGACATTGTAAAAGGTGCCTAGAAGTAGCTCTGAAAACAGCTTTTCAAAACCTTGAAGCTTGGGACAGAGCACTCACCACTCTGTAAGTAGAGTCATACCTTGACAAAGAGGTCAAAAGTCAAGTAATTGGCTGGCAAAATGAGCAGATAGCATAAAAAAAACTCAGACTATAGAATCTTACTTTGGTCACAAAGAAGATCGAAACATACAACCAGAAGAAGACAACAAAGTCAAAGATTCTACATCTAAAGTCTCCAAGAAAAATATGAATTGGTCACAGGCCATGGAAGAGCTCAAAAAAGATTTGGAAAATCAAGTAAGAGCAGTAGAGGAAAAACTGAGAAAAGAAATGAGAGCAATACAAGAAAATCATAAAAAATGAGTCGACAACTTGCTAAAGGAGACCCAAAATATACTGAAGAAAATAACAGCTTAAAAAACAGACTAACTCAAATGGCAAAAGAGGTCCAAAAAGCCAATGAGGAGAAGAATGCCTTAAAAAGCAGGATTGGCCAAATGGAAAAAGAGGTCCAAAAAGCTCACTGAAGAGCTTAAAAATTAGAATGGAGCAAATGGAAGCTAATGATTTTATGAGAAATCAAGAAATTATAAAACAGAACAAAAAAATGAAAAAAATAGAAGACAATGTTAAATATCTCACTGGAAAAACCACTGACCTGGAAAACAGACCTAAGGGAGATAATTTAAAAATTATTAGACTATCTGAAAGATAGAGCCTAGACATCATCTTTCAAGAAATTATCATGGAAAACTGCCCTGACATTCTAGAACCAGAGGGTAAAATAGAAGTTGAAAGAATCTACCAATCGCCTCTTGAAAAAGATCCCCAAAGGAAAACTCCTAGGGATATTGTAGCCAAATTCCAGAGTTTCCAGGTCAGGGGGAGTATACTGCAAGCAGCCAGAAAGAAACAATTTGAGTACTGTGGAAACACAATCAGGATAACATAAGATCTAGCAGCTTCTACATTAAGGGAAAGAAGGGCTTGGAATATGATATTCTGGAGGTCAAAGGAGGTAGGATTAAAACTAAGAATCACCTATACAGCAAAACTGAGTATAATTACTCCATCGGGAAAAATAGACATTCAATGAAATAGAGGGCTTTCAAGCATTCTTGATGGAAAGACCAGAGCTGAATAGAAAATTTGTCTTTCAAACACAAGAATCAAGAGAAGCATCAAAAGGTAAACAGGAAAGAGAAATCATAAGGGTCTTATTAAAGTTGAACTGTTTACATTTCTATATCAAAAGACGATATTTGTAACTCATGAGACCTTTCTTAGTATTAGGGCAGTTGAAGGGAATATACATATATATATATACACACACACACACACACACACACATGTATACATACATACAGAGAGGGAGAGAGAGAGAAAGAGAGAGAGACAGAGAGAGAGAGAGAGACTGAGACAGAGGGCACAGGGTAAGTTGAATATGAAGGGATGCTATCTAAAAAATAAAATTAAGGGGCAAGAGTGGAATATCTTGGAAGGAGAAAGGGAGAGACAGAATGGGGTAAATTATCTCACATAAAAGAGGCAAGAAAAAAACATTATAATGGAAGGGAAGAAGGGGGAGGTGAAAGGGAACGAGTGAACCTTACTCTCATTGGATTTGGCTTAGAGGGAAGAACATGCACACTCAACTGGGTATCTTACCCTACAAGAAAGTGAGGAGGAAAGGGATAAGAGGGTGGATGATAGACTGGGGGAGGGGGTAGTCAGAAATAAACACTTTTGTAAAGGGACAGGGTCAAAGGTGAAAATAGAATAAATGGGGGGCAGGATAGGATGAAGAGAAATATAGTCTTTCACGACATGACTATTATGGAAGTATTTTGCATAATGACACATGCATAACCTACACTGAATTGCTTGCCTTCTCAATGAGGGTGAGTAGGGAGGAAAGAAGGGAGAGAATTTGGAACTCAAAGTTTTAAAAACAAATGTTAAAAACTGTTTTTTACATGCAACTGGGAAATCAGATATAGAGGCAATGGGGTGTAGAAATCTATCTTGCCCTACAAGAAAGCAAGTGAAAAGGGGACGTGGGCAGAGTGACAGATGGGAGGGCAGACTGGGGAAAGGGGTATTCAGAATGCATGCCATCTTGGGGTGGAGGGCAGGGGAGAGATGGGGAGAAAATCTGTAACTCAAAATATTGTGGAAATGAACGTTCAAAACTAAAAATAAATCTAAAAAAAGGTTATAGTGGACTTTGCTGCAATGGATCTATTATGTGAAATATTTCTATCTATGGAGAGCTACATAGATATATGTGCTATTATGTTATTATTAACTGTGAGTATATTAGATACTTGTTGAGTTTGGCAGATCAACACTGTATGTGTCATATCATATTCTTTAAGCATTTATTTCACTCAAGGCAACCTTTTGAATGCCTAAGAACCTCAGTGAGGGGGAGTAGACATCAGTTAGATAAACAAATGATTAGCTTCAGAATATAAATATTATTGCACTTATAAGTTATTAGATTAGCTGGTTCACAGATGTAAGTTATGACACTAACAGAGTAAAGTGTGATGTAAAGAGGCAGCAATGCTTAGTGGTAGTAGACTCTTCAGCATTAGCCTACTCTGCATCCAGGGAGGCCACCTCTTGGCCTGCTGCTGCTTTCAATGGCCTGCCTTTTTGCTGTGACCTCTGGAGCAGAATAAGAAACAACCCGGAGGACTGGCCTCCCACCTGAGGGACAATGTAGATATCTAAATGATCCCTGCCCAACCTCAGTATTGCCAGTCTCATTTGCCCAGCTTAAGTCAAACTGTTCTTCTAATTTGTTTGAAGGAAACAGCAAAAGTTATTCAGTACTGCCTACCTCTGAAAAAGAATACTCTGATATCTCTGATTTGTGACCATCCAAGTTAGGCCTGAAGACTTCCAATGGTGAGGAAAACAAATACTTCCACAGGCAAATCATTACCCTTTTGGATAGCTCTAATTGTTAGGAAGTTGCTCCTTACAACAAGTCTTATTGGGGTTCACTGAGGAGAAGGTTCTTAAAGGAATTATGATTTAAAGGAATTAGAATTGTGGTATGAAAGATATGCTGGGAAACATAATTGGAAAATGAAAGGGTATCTTTTCTTCAAAAGAAAGAGATTTGGTAAGAGTGGTAGAGTAGTCTCATGATCCTCAACTATGCAAGAGACAGACAGTTCAACATGAATAATACTTGTGATGCTCTATGTCCTATCTTAACAATATTAGAAGATGTGGTCCAGAGCTGCTGGTAGGAAGGTTATATTTTCTTTTTTTTTAATTTATTTTTTAATATGTTTGGTTTTCAGCATTGATTTTCACAGGAGTTTGAATTACAAATTTTCTCCCCATTTCCTCCCCCTCCTCCACTCCAAGATGGCGTACACTCTGGTTGCCCTGTTCCCCAGTCTGCCCTCCCCTCCATCAACCC
>CM053622.1:174611391-174621405 GCA_028646595.1 Phalanger gymnotis
ATATATATATATAAACAGATATATTAAACAATATAATCCTATATAAGGACGTAAATAATTTGCCTTATTGATTAACAAGGGTTTTTTCCCCTGTTTACCTTTTTATGTCTCTCTTGAGTTTTGTATTTGAAGATCAAATGTTCCATTGAGCTCTGATCAGGAAGGTCTGGAATTCCCTTATTTCATTAAATATCCATCTCCTTGCCTGAAAAATTACACTCACTTTTACTGGGTAGCTGATCCTTGGTTGCAGTCCAAGCTCCTTTGCCTTTCGGAATATCATATTCTAATTTCTGTCATTTAATGTAGAAGCTGATAGATCCTGCATGATCCTGACTGTAGTTCCATGATATTTGAATTGTTTCTTTCTGGCCGCTTGCAGTATTTTCTCCTTGACCTGATAATTCTGGAATTTGGCTATAATATTTTTTGGAGTTTCCAATTTTGGATCTCTTTCAGGGGGTGAACAGTGGATTCTTTCAATGATGATTTTACCCTCTGGTTCTAGGACCTCGGGGTAGTTATCCTTGATTTCTTGGATGATATCGTCCAGGCTCTTTTTTCATTGTGGCTTTCTGGTAGACCAATCCAGGTCAGTTGTTTTTTCAATCAGATGTTTCACGTTTTCTTCCATATTTTCATTCTTTAGATTTTGTTTGACTGATTCTTGATGTCTTATAGAGTCATTAGCTTCTACTTGTCCAATTCTAATTTCTAATGTATTGTTTTCTTCCTCTAGCTTCTCTATCTTCTTTTCTATTTGGCTTATTTTACTTTTCAATGAGACATTTTCTCCATTTCTATTCTGAACCTCCATAACCATTTCACCAATTTTACTTTTTAAAAGTTCGTTTTCATCAGTGAACTTTTTTTCCATTTTTTCTTTTACCTCCCTAATTTGGTTTTTAAAGTGCTCCTTGAGTTCTTCCAGGAATGCTTTTTGGGCTGGAGACCAGTTCACATTCCCTTTTGAGGTTTCAGATGTGGGTACAGTGTCCATGCTGTCCTCTTCTGAATTGGCATTTTGATCTTTCCTCTTCTGAATCGGTATTTTGATCTTCCCTGTCTCCATAATAGGAATCTAGGTTCTTTGGCTTTTTAGGGTACTTTTTCATGGTGTTTTTTTTCCTCCTGGCTTCTAAAGTGGATCTCTGCTTCTGGAGCTCAGGGGGCTCTGTCCCAAACTTCTTGTGTTGGGATCTGTGGGCCTGCTCACTGACTTTGTGTGCTATGGCCTCTGGTTTAGTGAGGTGTGGGGGAAAGGTGGTCTAGCTGCTGGAAGTCTCTTCTTCCCTGGGACAGCTCTATCACACAGGTGGTCTTAGCTATTGTCTGTGCTGGTATCTGCCACTTCCCCTGGCTGTGCAAAGGCACATCTGGGATCCTGGTGTTGATGCTTGCTAGCTCCACATCCTGGGGACTCAGTAACTCTGGTTGTTCTGTTGAGGTGGGGCCTGCTGGCACACCTCTCTTCCTGCACTAGTCTCCTTCTGCCACCGTAAGAAGGGCCCTTTCCCCAACTTCTCTTGCTAAAAGTTTACTAAGCCTCACTACTGGCTCCTGTGTTTCTCCCAAGGAAGTATTCTCTGAGTGAGGAACGGAGAGACAATTTACCTGGCCATCATGGCTCCCAGAATTTCAAGAAGGCGAGTTTCAAACCTTTAGGCTAGTTGCTCCTGTGGCTGCAGGCTCTGCACTGATGTCTGCCGTAAATCCGACAGACTCCCGTCCTAGGCTGAGAGGTTTGGCGCTCTATTGCTACCATAGCCGGTACTTCTGCCCTGGGCCTGCTCCTATTTCCATGTTTTGCTTGCCCAGCGCTCTCCCAGACTGGCACGCTTGCTGGGTTCCTCTGCTGTTCCTAGTTGGTGTGGTCTGGTGCTGTTCTGCATGCCTGGTGCTCCTGCTCCACTCAAGTGTACTAATGGCTTCTTTCTCAAGTCTGCTCACATTCACTTTTTTAGATATATCTGAAAGAATTTGTGAGACAGCTCCAGTAGTTCCCTGCTTTCACAGTGCCGTCTTGGCTCTGCCCCCATGTAAATTTATTTTCACCCATCGACTTGGCATATTTCTTTATCTTGGAAACATTTTTTAAAAGCCCAAGAATATATCTGTGGCCTTCAGAATCATCAAAAAAAATACACCTTCCCTTGATCCCTTATGCATAGTCTTACCTTTGTTAGATCTTTGTAAAGCTCTGGATATAGCAATGCCATTTCTGGTTTCACATCCTGATCCAACACTAAAGAGAATACTGGAAACATTGTATAGATTGTTGCATACCTTAAAAAGCAAAGATATAAGAAATGTGAAATTTCACAAAGGAGTTTATGAAATTTCTATTGCATGGTTACTGAAATAAATCTGGTGTCAGGGCACAGAACATAAACACTTAGGCTATAATTGACAATATTAATAAACGTTGAAAAATATGTCTCAAAACTCACAATATGACTAACAGGCTGCCAATATTACTAATATCTCATTCCTTTATCATGCCATTTTCAAGTGTAAGAAATCTCACAGGCTAGTGACACATCTTGACAGGTCACTGAACTAACAGAAATAATGATAGTAACAACAACAATATTTATTTGTTACCAACTGTGTTCCAGGCACCATGCTAAATAAGTACTTTTATATTCATTATTTCATTTGATCCTCAGAACTACCTTTGGAGGCAGGTGCTATTATTAGCCCCATTTTATTATCCCCAGTTGAGGAAACTGAGGCAAACAGAGGTAAAGTGAGTTGCCCAGGGCCGCAAAGCGAGGGATTGCAAGGTTAGATTTGAACTCAGGTCTTCCTGACTCCAAGCCCAGTGCTCTTTCCACCATACCGTCTAGTTGCCCCATATCTAATCACATCATCTGATTCTGCTCCCAAATTTATACAAGATGAATACTTTCTTGGGCATACCAAATATGTCCTATATGGATGTTAAAGCATTGTTCTTGGAGAGGACCATGACACCAGGGAGGTAATGCCAGGACATGCAAGTAAACTGGATTTGAGTGATGGAGGGTTGGCAAGATATAGATCAGGGCAACTGGAGATGGCCCTGGATACAGTGGGAGACCTCGACCTTTATGAGCTAACGTATTTAACAGGTTTCGGTTTCACTTAGGCAACACCCATTCAGTGACTAAAGGTAGGTAAGAAATGAGGCAGGGAATAGCCTCATAATAACCTAGTCAAAAAAAAAAAAAAGAATCAATCTGGAAGGGGAAGACCCTCTGGGTTTCTGGCCAAAACAGAAAGAACTGCTATTTACGTTCACTTGGAGCTAATCAGGGCCTGAACAATGACCTGGGACCTATTGTGGCCAATCAGTAAGAGTCAGATTGATCTGAGCTTAAGGCATGGTCCTTAAGAAATCTAGCTGGTAAACCCCAAGATATCTAAGCTGGGATTCATTCCTTTGGGCAAAGCACCCTTGGGTAAGGATGTGATACCCTATGGGGACCAAGGGAAGTAAGGAAGGAAAGAAGACATTAATAACTGCCTATAGACTGCCACCTATCTTCTAGCCTGGAAAAGGGAACAATAATTCCCAAAGTAAGTTGACAGAGGGATGTCGACTGTGGCTTGGCCACTTTTACTCACAATGCAGCTCAGAGTGGTCACTATCCTCTCTCTGTTTCCTGGTGATTATCTTTCGCTTATTCCTGTCTCTCTTCTGGAGACAGGAAGTCCAATGATTGCTAATGATTTGGCAGATCCAGCATTAGAACTTACTCATTTTCCTACTAATTTCTCTTGGATTCACAAAGTAACAATAGCATCAAAAGCAACAACCCTTTAGGAGGTGCTCAGGCTAAGGCCTGACTTTTTCTAAATCATTGCAGAAAATGCTGTGTGGAGCTGAAATGAAAGCTTTGTTGAAAGTGATAAGATGATACCTTTTTAAAAAATGCAACTAGGTCCCAATTAGTGAAAATCATGAATGCTATAAAGTGGTCACATATATTTGAATTTATACTATTCAAAGTTATAATCATGTGAACTACTGGTATCTGGCTCTAGCCCAATGGAAATATACAGTGAGAATTTGAATATATACTACTATTTCTCAGGATTAATTATCCACATTAATCTGGAGCTAGCTAATATCACTTTCATTTTGTTTCTATGAACAACATTATGGAAAGTTATTAAAATGGTCTGGTAAAATTCTGTTTCACCAAATCTCTTGGTTGCTTGCTATTTTTTCTCTAGGTGACTATAAGTTGCTTCAAGATTTATTCTAGTACCTTCCCATACACTGAAGATAAATTTGCTGGCCTATAGTTAGATTTTTCTCCCTTTCCCTCATTATTTTCTCTTCTCAACATTTAAAGACTTCCATCCCCTTTAATTTTCTCAATCTTATCCTTACATATTAGTGTTATTTCTTTGTATTCATGGGCTGATGTTTTAAAGACCACTGGCAAAGTTGATTTAAAGATACTTTCAAAGCAAATTTTAACACTTCTCAGGTCGCAAGCTGTAGAGAAGTAATCATACATTAAATTATTATAATAAAAGCACTTTTTAAATCTATATTTTATTAGCATTATCAGAAAGAGTAGGTTCCCACATTCAATCATAATTTCACTATCTTAAATAATCATGATTCCTAAATTAAGAAGTAATCGTGTCTGTCTATAGTTTTTTTTTTTTTAAGCTCATCATCTCAAAGATGCACAAGGTGTCTGGCAATGATTACATTGTATATTGAGGTCCTTGGAAGAAAGGTATTACAGAAACTCCAAGTATAATTAGTACTATTATGTAAAATTGGTGCTATTTTTAAAAATCTGTAATGTAATAATTACAAAGTTTTAAGCAATGGCAAAGCACAAAAAGGTTAAAATAGCAGAAAACCTGTTCCTTCTTGCAACTTAAAAAATTTCTGCCCTTGGTTTTAAACTACTATTTGAAGTATTTCTACAGACAGGAATGAACTTGGGTTCACTGTGTCAGGGCTAATGGGTTATATACCAATATGGTTTCAATGAATTGCAAAAATGTGTTATGAAATAACCCTAACAGAACTAAGTCAAGGTAAAGCCATTTCAGTTAATAGGTTAGAAGTACTAGGTTAGAAAGGGGAGAGAAAGAAAACAGACATAATGGCAAGCAGATTTTAAAGTGAGGGAGTATTTATTTTGATTTTAGTTAAACTAGAGCTTGATTTAAAACATTTAAAAACAACAGGGATCCTAAAGACTGGTGCTTGAAGATTAAATTTGAATAGAGGCACCTGACCTCAAGCAGGAGTCGGATAAAGGCAGGTCTGCACAACCTGCAGTGGGCAGGCTGCTTATGGCCCATGAAGCAAGCTGCACACCAAAGGATTTTGGTGGCCTCTGAAAAATGCAGAGGAAAACATCCTCTGTATTTTTTTGCAGGGCTGAAATCCTTTGGCTTGCTCACATGGGCCACAGGTTGTGCAGGACTGGATTAGGGCCAAAGTTTACAACAAAGCAAGACTCTAACTACAACAAACTTCACTCAGTGGCCCAGAGGCTTGCTCCACAGGACTTCCACATGAAATGAAACTAAACATAAGACAAAATACCAAATAGGAGAATCTGTCAGCCCAACGCAAGTCAATCGTGTGATGAGGCAGCTGAAAAACTAGTAAGATCTTGGGCTACAAGAAGAGAGGAAGAAAAAAAAAGGAGAGGAAGAACTTCCAGGAATGTAAATTGCTTGACAACAGAATTATTCTGGTTTTTTTTTTTCCTTTTTGGTCTTTGTATCCCCAGTGTCTAAAATAAAGCCTAGCACATGGTATGAACTTAATATATGCTTGTTGAGTGCTTAACTGATTGAAGGAGGTGATAATCCCACCATATTCTGTCTTGGTCGTATCACATATGAAATATAATGTTCCATTTTGAGCAAGCCTCCCAAATTACCTCTCCCCCTCTCTTCTGAGGACCTTGCCTCTTATTAACACTGAGAAAAAATTCAATGTGAGCTTTCTTTTTGTCCAATCTCTTAATATTAAAACCCCCTGACATAACATCCTATTCCCTGCTCCAATCCTCCAGTATTACAAAGGGGAGGACTCTCTATGCTAAAGCCACAAATATGTACCCTGGATTGAATCTCCTCCCATCTTCTCTAACAGATTACATCTACAATCATTCATCATGACTCATTTGGTTCTTGTCCTTTTGCCATCAATAATAAAAATAACAGCTAATATTTATATAGAGCCTACTGTCTAATAGATACTGTGCTAAGTGCTTTGTTATTATCATATCATTTAATTCTCACAACAACTTTAGGAGATGTTATTATTATCCTCATTTTATAGATGAGTAAACTGTGGCAGACAGAGCTTAAGTGACTTGTCCAGGGTCACAATCTGGTAAGTGTCTGTGGAATTCTGGTCTTTTTCACTCCAGGCTGAGTGCTCTACCCAACTATTTTCCATCCTAAAAACAGCCTTTATTAGAGGTTCATCCCCTCCAGATAGCATTCTATACCTCTCCTTCCTTTCTGACTTAGCTCCTCAAAACAAACAAAAAAGTATTTACAAGGCTGCCCCCTCCTCTCCATTTCCTTCCCTCTCACTCACTCAGCTCTTTGTAATCTTGCTTCTGACCTTAACATTTAATTGAAATTGTTCTCTCCAAAAGTACCAATTATCACATAAAAAAAGTTTTTATTGATTTTGTACATCATCAGAATTTCGCCTATCGCCTCCTCTCCCTCCCAGAGAGTTATCTCATAAGATAAATATTATTCTGTCCTCATTACATTCATCATTTCTTGTAGCATAGTAACATTCCTTTACATTCATGTATCACAATTTGTTTAACTGACCCACTGATGGGCATCTACTTTGTTTCCTATTCTTTGCTATCACAAAAAGTGATCTAAAAATATTTTGGTGTATATGGGTGCCTTCTTCTTATCAATGATCTCCTTGGGGTAAAAAGCCCAGTAATGGAAACTCTGAGTCAAAGGGTATGGACATCTTAGTCACTTTATGTGAACAATTCTGAACTGCTTTGCAAAATAATTGTATTGGTTCGTCGTTCCACTAGCAACTTACTAGTGTGCCTATTTTTCCACATCCCTTCCAACATTGAATATTCCCATTTCTTACGCCCCGCCCCCATCTCTACCATTTAGCAGGGCATGAGGTGAAACCTCTGGGTTGTTTGGATTTACATTTCTTTTATTAGTAGTAATATGGAACATTCTTTCATATGGTTGGATAATAGTTTGCAATTCTTATTTTGAGAACTGTTCATACTCTTTGGCCACTTATATGTCTGGGAACGGCTTTATATACATACACATATTTATAACTATATGTATATATACACACATACATGTCTATATATGTACATATGTAGATGTATATTGTTCCTAATTGTGGATAACAAATCCTTATCAGAGAAAAATGATATTAAGATTTTTTCCTCCATTCATCCACTTCTTTTCTAATGATAGGTGCATTAATTTCATGCGAGAGCTTTTCAGTTTCATGCAATCAAAGCTGTCTATTTTATCTTTTGTAACTGCCTCTATCCTTTGTTTGGGTAAGAATCCATCTCCTACCCATTGCTTTGAGAGTTATATGGTCTACTGCTCTTTTAATATTTTACAGTACATGTATCGTGGAGTACAGTCTAAGTTGTTGGTACAAGTATAATTCCTGCAAGAATGCTTCTTAGATTTCTCAGAAATTTTTTTTTAAATCAAAAAAGGAGTTCTTTCCTGAGTAATTTGTGGTTTCTGGTTTATTGAGTTCCACTGTTTCTACACTGATCTACCTTTAAATTTTTTAACCAGTACTAGATGGCTTTAATGACTGTTGATTTGTAATAAAGTTTGAGGTTGGAAAGTGCTATTTCCCATTCATTCCCATCTCCTTGCATTTTTTTCCTGGATATTCTAGACCTTTCATTTTTCCAAATGAGTTTTTGTTATTATTACATTGAGTTCTATGGAGTGTCACCTTAATAATATGAATGATAAAGCATTAAAAGTATAATGGGGGCAGGGCCAAGATGGCAGCTGGAAAGCAGGGACTTGCTTAAGCTCTCCCCCAAATACCTCCAAACACCTGTAAAAAATGGCTCTGAACAAATTCTAGTGCTGCAGAACCCATGAAATAGCAGAGAGAAGCAGGTCTCCAGGCCAGGACAGCCTGGATGGTCACTGGGAAGGGTCTATTGCATGGTGCTGGGAGCAAGGCACAGGCCAGCATGGGTGGAACCAGGGCAGACCAGACCAGGGGTTAACCTGGAGCAGGCCTTAGGACCACGAATCATTGAGCTGTGGCAGTTACCGGATTTCTCAACCCACAAATGCCAAAGACCACAGAGCAGGTTAGTGGGAAAACTGCTAGATTGGGTTGGAAAGTGGTCTGGTCCCAGCCCTGGGGGTGGCAGAGGTGGTGGGACAAGGTGGGGCAGCAGCAGCAGGAAGCTCCTGTGGCTGCTTCCTGAGTCCCTGGCTCACATGGTGGGAAGAGTCAAGCTGCAGACCAGAGTGGGAGCCCAGGGCTTGCTTTGCCCTGCTTGGATCTGGGTCGCAATCCTGGTTGGCGGCTCTTGGAGGAAGAGAAGCACTGGTGTGGCAGAGCTTGAGGTGACAGTGGAGTAGAAGTAGCTCTGAAAACAGCAGTGCAGCCCCTAAAGCTTGAGACAAAGTACTCTCTACACTACAAGCAGTCATACCCTGATAAAAAGCTCAGAGGTCAAGCAGTTGGCTGGCAACATGGCCAGGCAGTGAGGAAGGATGCAGACTCAGACTCTAGAATCTTTTTTTGATGACAAAGAAGATCAAAACATACAGCCAGAAGAAGTCAACGAAGTCAAAGAGCTGACATCAAAAGCCTCAAAGAAAAGTATGAACTGGCCTCAGGCCATGGAAGCGCTCAAAAAAGGATTTGGAAAAGCAAGTAAGAGAAATAGAGGAAAAATTGAGAAGTGAGAGTGATGTGAGAAAACCATGAAAAACAAGTCAGTGACTTGCTAAAGGAGACCCAAAAAATACTGAAGAAAACAACACCTTAAAAAATAGACTAGCTCAAATGTCAAAAGAGCTCCAAAAAGTCAATGAGGAGAAGAATGCCTTAAAAGGCAGAATTAGCCAAATGAAAAAGGAAGTCCAAAAGACCACTGAAGAAAATACTACCCTAAAATTTAGATTGGAGCAAGTGGAAGCTAGTGACTTGATGAGAAATCAAGAAACTATAAAACAGAACAAAAAAAAAATGAAAAAGTGGAAGACACTGTGAAATATCTCATTGGAAAAACCACTGACCTGGAAAATAGATCCAGGAGACATAATTTAAAAATTATTGGAGTACCTGAAAGCCACGATCAAAAATAGAGCCTAGACATCATCTTTCAAGAAATTACCGAGGAAAACTTCCCTGATGTTCTAGAGCCAGAGGGTAAAATAGAAATTGAAAGAATCCACCAACGGCCTCCTGAAAAAGATCTCAAAAAGAAAACTCCTAGGAATATTGTAACCAAATTCCAGAGTTCCCAGGTCAAGGAGAAAATACTGCAAGCAGCCAGAAAGAAACAATCTGAGTATTGTGGAAACACAATCAGGATAACACAAGATCTGGCAGCTTCTACATTAAGGGATTGAAGGGCTTGGAATATGATATTCCAGAGGTCAAAGGAGCTAGGATTAAAACCAAGAATCACCTACCCAGCAAAACTGAGTATCATGCTCCAAGGCAAAATATGGATTTTCAATAAAATAGAGGACTTCCAAGCTTTCTCAGTGAAAAGACCAGAGCTGAATAGAAAATCTGACTTTCAAACACAAGAATCAAGAGAAGCATGAAAAGGTAATCAAGAAAAAGAAATCATAAGGGACTTACTAAAGTTGAACTGTCTGGTTTACATTCTTACATGGAAAGATAATGTGTGTAATTCATGAGACCTTTTTCAGTATTAGGGGAGTTGAAGGAGATATACATATATGTAGACAGAGGGCACAGGGTGAGTTGTATATGAAGGGATGATATCTAAAAAAAAA
>CM053622.1:174621505-174638410 GCA_028646595.1 Phalanger gymnotis
TTGTGGAAGTGTTTTACATAATGCTACATGTGTGGCCTATTTGGAATTGCTTGCCTTCTTAGGGAGGGTGGGTCGGAAGGAAAGAGGGGAGAGAATTTGGAACTCAAAGTGTTAAAACCAGAAGCTCAAAAGAAAAAATTGTTTTTGCATGCAACTAGGAAATAAGATACACAGGCAATGGAGCATAGAAATCTATCCTGCCCTACCAGAAAGAAAGGGGAAAGGGGGGGTAGTGAGGTGACAGACGGGAGGGCTGACTGGGGAACAGGGCAATCAGAACATATGCCATCTTGGAGTGGGGGCGGGTAGAAATGGGGAGAAAACTTGTAACTCAAAATCTTGTGGAAATCAATTTTGAAAACTAAAATATTAAATAAATAACAAAAATTTAAGATGAAAAAAAGTATAATTTAACTTTGGTAGTATCATCATTTTTATTACATTGGCATGGCCTAACCATGAGCAATGAATATTCCTCCAGTAATTTAACATTGTTCTTTATATCTGTAAGGAACACGCTGTAATTGAATCTATACAAATATTTGTGTGCCTTTTCAAATTGAACCCTAGACACTTTATTCATTTTGTAGTTAGTTACATGGAATGGGATTTCTTAGATATATCTTGGATTTTGCTACTATTTTTAGATCAATACTTTTGATTTTTTTTAAAAAGGTCTTTCTATGCCTAGCCTTTGCATCTCTGATATAAATCTAACTTGGTCATGGCGAATGATTTACTGGATGAATTGCTATATTCTGTCTGACAGGATTTTATTTACCATTTTTCAAGAAATGGTAATTAATGATATTGGCCTGTTGTTTTCTTGCTGTGTTTTATCTTTTCCTGGTTTAGATAATAAGAGTATATTTGTCTTGTAAAAGGAATTGGTAGAGTGCTTTCTCAATTTTTGATTATAATTTATGTAATATTGGTATTAATTTTTCTTTAAAATTTTGATGGAATTCTGTTAACTCACCAGGATTAGGGTTCAGTTTTCCTCTCCCTTTATATTTAGTTCAATTTCCTTTTCTGGAGACTGGATTATTTAAGACTCCTGTTAGTTTGGATTTTTATATTTTGAAGGTATTCCTATATTTCGTTTGTGTTCTCAGGTTCAGTAGCATATAACTATGCATAATAGGTTCTGATTATTCTATGTCTTCTGGTTTTGTTGTGATTTCACCTTATTTGTTATTTTATTGTTATGATGTTTTGTCCTCTTTAATCATACTGACTAAAGGTTAATCAAATGTGTTAGTCCTTTCAAAGAGGCCACCTTTTAGTTTTATCATTTCTATAGTTTTTCTTTTTGGCTGCTATTTTATCTATTTATCCTCTAATTTTTTAACGTAGTCAATTTTTTGCTTATTGTGGGTTCATTTATTCCTTTGCTTTCTAATGTTTTATATATATATCTAGTTCATTAATCCTTTCTTTTTCTATTTTGCTAATGCAGAGATACTATTTTCCTCTTAGGATTGCTTTAGTTACATCCCAGAAAGTTTAGTATGCTGATTCATTGTCAATTAATTTCTTTCGTGTAATCATTACTTCTACGATTTATTCTTTGGTTCTCTCATCATTTAGGATTTCATTTTTATGCTCCATTTAGATTTGTTTCTGTGTATGTGTGCTCCTTGGACTAATTACAATTTTTGTAATATTATGGATTGTTTGGGTTTGTTTGTTTGGTTTTTTTTTTGGAAGTGGGGAAGGCAGGGCAACTGGGGTTAAGGGAGTTGCCCAAGGTCACATGGCTAGTGTGTCAAGTGTGTGAGGCCACATTTGAACTCAGGTCCTCCTGATTCCAGGGCTAGTGCTCTGCTCCCTGAGCAACCTAGCTGCCCCTCCATTATGGATTGTAAAGGATGTCTTATTTGATTTACAAAGTATTTATTCTATTATTTGTTTTTTTTTTTTAAAGAATTGTTAGCAATATCTCTGTACCTTAATAGATGGTCAATTTCTGTAAAACTTCCATGTGGTGTTGAGAAATATATATATCTTTAGCAGTTTGGAAATATATATCTTTAGCAGTTTGGAAGACATCATAAATCTATACTCCTTTTATAGCTCTAGTTTTTTTTTCTAGTAATTTGCTGTCCTTTAGTTTTCCCTTTTGTTTGTCTTTGTTAGATGTATACAAAACTTAGAGAGGGAGACAAATCACTTCTGTTACCCTATGTCTTGCAGTTCAGTTAATGTCTCCTTTATGAATTTAGATGCTAAGATTTTTGGAGCATATAAGTTTAATATTTATTTTGGTTCTTCTATGATTACTTTCAGCATAGTGTAGTTTTCTTGTTCATCCCTTTTTAGGTTTTGAATGTTTGCCTTTGCTTTGTCTGACTGCAAAATTCTAATCTCTATTTTTTGGATTCATCTGCCTTAGAGTAAATATTTTTCCAGCCCTTCATTTTTAATTTGTGTATGTCTTTGTTGTTTTTTTTTTTTTATTTAAGGTATGTTTCTTGTAAATAATAGACTGTGGGATTTTTTTTTTCCAGGGATATCCTGGCACCAACTCAAAATGACTCACAAGAGCCACTTGTTAAATTTCCAATGTGATCATTTATGCCTCAGAAATTGGTGAATGCTACAAATCAGAGCTTGATTTATTGTTTTGTTGACTGATTAGACTTAAAGTGGTAGGAAAAATGTTAATAGTGCAGATTAAATTTAAATGTGTCTCATGAACAGTTTTTTTCCCCTAGTGAGCTGGTTGTTAAAAATTTGTCATCACAATCTTGGGTTTTATTTTCTTATCCACTTTGTCATTCATTTTTGTTTTATTAAATTGTTGAACACATTCCCATTTAAACGTATGAGTGAGTATATTTTCCTCCATTTGTCTCTGATTTTTTTTTCAAAATTCAGATTTTTCTCCACTCTTTTGCTGTAAACACAGTACTATGTCTCTTATTTCAACATATATTAAGACAACTCTATACACTAACTCTCTTTCTTTCACAAACTCTTCTGACCCCTCTATTTGTTGCCCTTTTCCTTAACTTTGGAGTTTTGCTTAACTTTCTTGCTTTTATCTACTTATTGCATTCTTAATCTCTCAGTTAAGTAGTCAAGAAAATTCTCCTTTTTTCTCCTCTTCTTCAACTTATTTTGTTACTAGTATTTCAAATTTAATTATCTTTGCCTTAAAAAAAGATTTCTTTGCCTCATTCTCTTCAATATTTATTGTCTCTTACTAGTCTAGATATTTTTTTCTTTGGTTCATGGCCCTCATACTTATATAGTCCTTTATTCTCTATGTTGTTCATAGAATCAAAACTTTCGAGGTACCTATTTTGGGCTCTCTCTTCTAATTACATTGTGTCATTGCCTTGTAACTTTCTCCTTGGCTCCACCCCCTTTTTTGTTGTTGTGCCTCATTCTTAGAAAAATACCAGTTCTCTGTGGGTGATAGAATATTGCCCCATGGTAGGAATCTTCCTGTGCCCCTCAGTGTGTAGTTTCTTTGCTTTCCCTTCGGTTATTCACGTGTGCATGCACGCACACACACACACACACACACCCCATTTACTTTGAAATCTCCTCGCTGGGTTCATGCTCTCCCATTCTTTTGGGTGTCATTTGTCCCTAGTCGCTCTGATTCTCCATCTCCTGAAGCAGATGAGTGGTCTCTTTAAGCACCAAATCTTTACAGATTATTTTCTCTGTAGTGTCTCCATCTCTATTTAATAGAATATCTCTCTTCTCTAATGGGAATATCCATCAGTAGTATCCCCCTTCTACCCCTGAAACAAGATTTCCCACTTTCTTTCCAGCCTCTTCAGCAACTAAAGTTATTTTCTTAAAGCATAGATCTGACGATTACCCCCACCCTCCCCATCCAATAAACTCCATTGGTTCCCTATCACCTCCTGGATCAAAGATAAAATTCTCTGTTTGGCATTCAAAGTCTTTCAAAACCTAGCTCCTTCCTACCTTTGCCGTCTTCTTACATTTTACTCCCTACCTATATAAATTTTGATCCAGTGACCCTTCTCATTCTTTAATTCACTCTTACAAAAACCACTAATTCACCTGTGGAAGGATACTATATTTTAGGTGTGTTTTGCTACCATCCTATCTATTTGGTTACTGTTTTCACCCTTGCCTCCTTGCGCATATTTAGAAAGAAATCTCGTAATGGTCTCTCTGTTATTATTTTGTTGTATTGTCTTTAATTGTCATATGTTTGTCTTTCTTATATATATTTTATCTGGGATATATAAAAGGCAAATAATTTCTTCAGGTATGATTTTCTTTCTTGGAATCCTCTGACTGCCACCCATCTGTCCCTTTTACTTGAATGCCCATCTTTTTCATGAATAGTTAGGCTCAGGATTTTAGGGTATGTCACCTTGGGTGGCTTCTCAGCTGCTTTGTGCTTTGGCACATTTTATTCCTTTTTTGTGGTTTCTGGTGGGTATGGAATAGTCTTGTGCATTCAAATTATCTTTTCTTTACATTTGAAGGTCTTTCTCCTGGTTGCTTGCAGTTTTTGTTACCTGAATTGTTAAATTTAATCACTATGTATACTTAAGTTGCTGGTGATCTGTGGCTTTTGGGGGGGGGGATTTTTTTCTGCGAAGTTTTCTTGTATTATTTTCTGCACTATGTTGTCCAGGCTTTTTGACTAGACATGTACTTCTGGAAAATCAATAACTTCTATGCATCTTGTCTCTATGATCCATAGATTTTACTTGTGTGAAGATCATGTTTTTTCCCTATGTTACTGCTTTTTTATTTCTCTTCTTTCAGATTATCCCTTACTCCTATGTAGTTGCATTTCCAGTTATTCTTTGTTTCTTTGGTTAGACTTGCCAGTATGGATTCAAGTTTTTCTATTCTGCTAATTAATTTTCCTCTGCAGGCCATAAATTCTTCCTTCACAATTCTTATTTTTCTTTTAAACCATTCAAAAGCATATTATTTTGGTTCCATGCTCTCATGGAAATCCAAATGGTCCTTTGCCTCAGCAGATGCTGATTCATTTGCTTTTGTCTTGCAAAATTTACTCATATTTGCCTGGATTCTTTTACCTAATCTAGTGGCTATATTTTCTTCTGATATGTTTTCTGTTGATTTATCTACTTATATTCAAGTTTTTAAATTGAATTTGCTTCCTCTTGAGAGCTGTAGTAATTTCAGCCTTTTTTCCTCTTTCTTATCACTCACTTTTCGACTCCTTCCCCTTTGCTGTCAGTTTTCCTGGGCGAAGGACCTTAAAGCTGCTTCAGCCACTTCCTATGATGGCAATTCACATTTCATAGTCCTCAGTCTCTGTTCCAAGTGACATTTGGAGGCAGGAATAGCACAGAACTGGCTCCAGCAAGCTTCTGGGCTCTTTCTTTCAGGCTTAGTACAGTGTAGCACACATACATATGCCCTGCCTCAGTTCTTTCTGTTCCTCCATGTTCTTGATGAGCTCTGTAGAAGCACTAACCAGTACCACATTGTTGTCTCAGCTAAAGCAAGCTTCTGTTTTTTTTTTTTTGTCCTGAGGTGGAAAGGGTGGATAGTGTTGAGTTGTTACAAAATTGTAGGTTGCTTTTGCTGTCCAGCTGCCAGAGTGCAGTGGAGGACAGGGTGCTGAGTGAGAGAGTTAGGGGTTAGAGATTAGCCTTGTCTATCATTAGTTGACTGAATAGTTACCTCATCAAGGTTCTTAGTGTCCTAAATTGTGGAGACAGCAGAAACTGGTTTGTGTCTTATGCATGATTACCATTTTTGGCAAGGTATGAAGAAATTGTAAAGATCAGTGAAAATGTCTGGTGCTCTACCTTGCTGCTCAAGTGACCAAGATGCCACACCAACTATGTCTTAACTGATGAATCTGATGGTCTTTTCTCAGTTTCTCTGCTGCACTTGATACTGATGACAATTCTCTCCCTCCTCCTGGATATTGTCTTTAGTGAGTTTTTTCTAAAAGATGCTCTTTGGGCTCTTCTCTTGCCTTTCTGATGACTTCTCTAATTTCCATTGCTGACTCATCACCTATATCCATATACCTAATTGTGCTCATTTCCCAAGGTTCTGCTCTAAGCCCTTTCCCCATCTTTCATCACCTCCCATGGTTTTCACTATCATCTCTATCTGGACGACCCACACACACAGTACACAGTATGTATACATACATATGCATATACAAATATAGGTGTATACACATATATCCAGCACTAGTCTCTAGGAACTATTTTATCCTTTGAACTCATATTCCTAGTGCCTAGCACTTTGCCTGGAACAAAGAGGTGATGAATATCACTTGCTTATGTCAAATGATTGCTGATTGATAGATTTACGAAGGACATTGATAAGATGGAGAATTTTCAAAGATCACCTAGGAAGGTGAAAGCCCTTGACTTCATTCATATGAGTTTAAAAGAGTTGGAAATTTTAAGGTTGGAGAAAAGAAGGCACATAGAGAGAGACATGACAGTAGTCTTCAACTATTTGTAGGCTGTACAGGGAATTGGGATTAGCCTTGTTCTCTTTGGCCCCCAAAGTCAGTGGTTCAGTCAACAAGCATGTATTAAGCACGTACTATGTGCCAGGCACTATGCAAAAAAGAATCGGGCACAACAAGTAGAAGTGACAGCAAGGAAGATGTGGGTTCAGAAGATGAAAAACTTCTTGACAATTATGAGCTATCCAAAAGTGAAATTTGCTGCCCAAGGAAGTATTGTCTTCCTCTTTATGTCTTTAAGCAAAGGTTGGATGACTAATGATTTGGGATACCAAAGAGGCAATTCCTGTGCAGGTATATGGCTTATAATGTTCTTTCCAACTTTAAGAGTCTATAATTTTGATATATAAGACACAGTAGTTAAGGTTGCAGTCAAAAGGGAAAGCTGAAAAATACTATTAGCAACTAGCATGGACTCTTGTGAATACCAACTAGTGGCATGGAAGTAATTAATACCCCCCAAAACAATGGCACAACGTGATTAGGGTTGCTTTTTGGCTATGAAATAGCACAGCAAGTCATTTAAAATGCTTGTTTAGAGGCATCATAGTATAGCGAAAAACAGCTGGATTTAGAGTCAGTGTTCCTGGGTTAAATTCTGCCTTTGCCACTTAATGTCTATGTAACCTTGGGCAAGTCAACTTTTCTGGACCTCAGTTTTCTCACTTGCAAAATGAGAGAGTTGGATTATATGACCTTAAAGGTCCCTTACAACTCTAAATCTATGTTACTAAGAAATAGCAGCAAAGAATATAATTGTATAAATTATTAACATGTTTTTATTTTGTTAATACTAATGGCTACTGAAATTATAATCACTTCTTCTGTTTTACTCAAATTACATAGCCCAAACTCTGCACTATTTCTTATTTGAGTCTCAATTTTAGCACCCTTTTTTAAATTGGAGGTAGAAAAAGGCAAGTAGGAATGAAGCTCAGAGCAGCACTTAGAGAACAGTTTAGTATTAATAATTTAAAAGAACTTCCATGCCATTATATCTTATAGCTTAAGTGTATGTTTCCCATGATGAGTCTCTAGCTCATTAATTTTACTTCATATACTTTAAGAAAAGAATTCACTTAATAAATGGATTCATTAATTAAATTACAAATGAGGATTCATTTGAAAGACTGAAGACATAAGCTATATAATTTTCAACGTTGCAAAGAATCTGTAGTGAAAATTATTTAAAGTCAGACTGTGCAATATCAAATTTCAAATGCCAATTTTAACCTTTTAACCCTTCTCATCTAATCTTTTGACGAGATGTTAACACTGAACTAGTATCTGCCGAGTCTTCACTAGTATTCTGGGATCTAAGTAGGTCTATAATTCTATTTTGTCTAACAATTGATTCAGAGATCAATGGTGAGAGCTCAAAAATAGAAATCTGTGTTTATTCCATGGTTTAGTCCCACAGTTATATAAGTTAATTCTCTAATAAAATTGGAAAGAATGAGGAAAATAGAATCAACCCCATCTAAAAAAATTAAATTTCTGCTCTGTAAAGTAGGACAAAACAAAATGAGTCATAATTTATTTTTACATATATCATATTTTGTAATGCAACATTTCAAAAGATCTCAGAATAGATACCTAGAGAACTATGATGTATGCTCAGCAAAAGACAAAAGCAATGCACATGTGATTATTGGTGTATGTTTTGTCATTTGTTATGTCACATCCAATGTTAAAGAAATATCCTACATCTTTATTGTCTTTGTTTCTTTATTGATATCTTATCACCTCAACCCAATCATGAGTAAACAATACTCCAGCAGAGTAGCATACTTTGCTAAGGGTCATGCAGCTGTAAGACCTGTCTTTCTTTAACTTACTATTGATGGCAATGTCTTCATTGGCCCCACCCCTTTGGCTCTTCCCCTTTTCATTATGCCACAGGACCCTTTTTAAAAATCTCAGCTCCGTCACAGTTCCTGACACAAATTATGGCTTCCCCACAAAAACAGAAAATCTAATGAGAAAATTTAACAGTGCACTGGCAAGGAGAACAAATGTACAGGTGTCATCTTGAAGTTCACTCAAGCAAAATATTAGTTTTTCACATTGGTATTATTCATTCGGAACATTAACCATTCTGAAAATGTATGAGGAATTAATCAGAAACAACACTATATTTTCCCCCAAAAACAAAGTTCTCCCATAAAAGATATTACTAAATACTGTAAATACTGGATTTAACTTACCCTACCATTAGGAATCCCTGGTACAAAGGAACAGATGCAAAATAGAAGACTGAAGAAAACACAGCCTTAAAGAGAGAACACAATAAATAATATAAAGAAAACAACAACTGAGTTTTCAATAAATCACATTTACATTTTTCTTCATGTAGGTTTCTCAGCCTTATTATTAAAATCTAATTAAAATCCAATAAAGTAAAATAAAATGGAACAATCAAGTACTCTGCAGTAACACTTATAATCCTTTTTAAATGCCATAGACCTCTGTGGGTACACTGAAAACAAAAAAAGGTTTAAATACCTGCATAGTGGAAATAATAAGGCCTCTGTGCATGACAAATTGACCAAGTGCTGCTGATCTTTTGTAGCTGTTTCGGCCATGTACCATTAGCAATCTGCCAATGTGTTTAAACTGTGTGATAGAAAAATCTGCTGCCAGAGAAGCTTGCTTTCCTTCCTTAAACAAAAACAAAAGCATGTCCTTTTAAAATATGATATAACTTAGAAATATTACATTTCAAAAAACACAACTCACATGTAAAAATTTCAATGTTTTGAAATACATTTTCAGCATACAAATACATATGTCATATATGTATGGTTAAAGACAGAGAGGAGCTTATAAATCATGTAGTGCAGTTCTCTCATTTAACATATGACAACACTCAATGATATATTTCTTGAATATATGGTGTCTATAGGTGCTTTATGAATAATTTGGACATACATACATAGCCAAAATATTTGGATAGCCCAAGCACACTTAATGTTCATGTTAAAAGGAACCTCTCCTGTGTATATCTTAAGAGTTCAGTTACAGGAGTCTCCAAATATTAAAGATTTCTAGTAATCTAAGGAAAGATATGGGCTTATATAAGATTACTTTTACAAAATTCTAAATTATCACTTGTTGTAGGAGATGTGGGAAAAGGAAACCAAGAATGAAACCTACACTAGCACAGAGATATGATATCAGTAATTAGAAAAAAAAAACACAAAAAAACCCAACTACTAAAATATTAGGCATTTTTCAAAAGAGAAAAAACTACTGAATTTGGATTGTTACATCAAATTTATTAAAGACACCAAAAGGAAGATATAAATATAAGAAATTACCTTTCCTTCAATTCCAATTCCACAGTCAGCTGCTTGGATCATGCTGACATCATTTCCCCCATCACCTAAGAAGAAATAAAAACTATAATTTTCAGCTTTCCAGAAGCAGACAAACTAATCTAAATTTGGACACTAAACCCAATTTTGCCCATGGCTCTTAAGACATCTCTTTATCTAAAAACATACTTCTAAAAGTGAGCAGCTTATAAAATGTGGGGAGACAACATCAAAAAAGTTTTTGGATGGGACTATCTGCGTTCCATTACAAATGATACTCACTACTGCCACCTACTGACCTATTATTGGTTTTGCTTTCGTTCAAATAAGGCTGTAGGCATAGAGAACAAGGAAGTGACTTACCTATTGCACAGGTACGTTTGCCTGTGTGCTGTTGCAATAATTTAACAATATGTGCTTTCTGTGTAGGTGAGCAGCGACAGCAGACCACTGCAGGGCATTGACATGCCAGCTCTACAAGTTCATGCTCATAGTATTTTAAGCAAACCTAGAAAAGAAAGCATTTTTTTCACTGTATTTTGTTTTTCTAGAACAACTTTAATAATACAGAGATGTATTTAGCTTGCTATAACAAAGCAATGGAAGAATATCATTATCCTTTTTCAGATATGAGGCTTATTTGCATTCTTTAGGTAACTATCTTAATAAAAATGATTGGATAAAGTATAGATATTTTAATTAAGATGAAATACAGAGTGATAATATAGCTATGCCTTTATTAATCCCCCCAAAATATTATACCACAGCCTATGATCTATAAACCCACTGAGCCCAAAAATAATTTTTAAAAAATCTGCATACAAAAAGGTATATTATCAAAAAGTTGGGCCTGGATAGTTTAGTTCTTCAAGATCTAGCTAGAGACATAAAAGTACCTAGAACTAGTAAAAAAACTGGAGAGAAAAACAAAACCAACAAAATAATCTCCCCTCAAATTCCACAACTAATACCAAATGCATGTGATAATCAACATTATATGTTAATATCTACCACTGTGAATGAATATAAATTTAAAAGGTTAGGGGAGTCTGGTTCCAACCCTGACTTCGGCTATAGTCACAGGATATAATCACAGATGATGTTACCTCATGTGTTAACAAGATATTAACATCCTTCTACCCCTTTATGAAGTATAAATAACTGTCCGACTGAATTGGAAAGGGCAGGGTTGAAAACTAGCCAGCACCTGGAAGCATTAAAGAGCTCAGCCTGAAAAATAGTAAAGGCAGTTTGAGAGTACAAGGAAGTCTACTGCAGGGAGGGAGATTTCTCTCCTTCCTGCTCCACCACATACCATAATATTTAACAGCAAAGCACTCACTTAGCTGGAGACTACCAAACCAACAATTGGAGAGTTGGCTGGAAAGAGTGCAAGCCAAAAGTTACCAGAGCAGAGGCATGCACGCTTTCCAGACAGACAAGGAGACAAAGAAGAAATCATTCCTGACTCTAAGGAGAAGCTTCAAAGAATGTGACTTCTTACAAGCAAAGAAAGGGCTAGCTATGGACTCAAGAGAAAGCTAGTCTTGGTAATAGAGAAAAGGACTACAAATAGAAGCATATCCTTGGGAGCTCAGCTTTGGAACCTACCCAACAGAGACTGCACCAAAAGAGGGAGCTTTATAAGAACTCCATAAGGAGAAATAAGACCTCAAGGCCCACAGTTCTAGAGTTGTGACTGGCCTTTGTCGCATATTTGCTACATGAGTCTTATTACCGTTTTGCTCTTTTGTGTTTACTCCTCCCACAAAGGAGTGAATATTTGTTGGAGAGTGACACACAGGTTTATCGAGGGAATGTTTTGTAATTACTCATCTTACTATGTCATGTTAGTAAATATGCCTTTACCAAGAGCTAGCTGTATCTACTGGCTGAATGCTCACTAAAAGGACACTGAATGGGGCATCTGAGCTCTGATTTTAATCATGGATACCTTTAGAATATGAGGCAGTTACTGTCTTCTAGGAAACCATACTGTCTAAAATTTGGGTTGTGACCCAAAGGAAGTGCTGTTGAAATTTTTGGTTATCAATGAAACATTCAGTTTATCAACTTGATATACATATAATATATACACAAACAAACATGCCTTTAAGGCATGTACTTAGCCTTGTAAATTAGTAAGTGGTCTACTACATGGATGAAGTTGGATACTATGGATGTCCTTATAAGACTAACAAGGAATGAAGGGTGGACCACCCTCCCTCACACAAGGGTTATACATACATTAAGTCCTGGGTAGTATGACCAGGACTAAAAATAAAGAGTATGGATCAAGATATGGCAGGGAGTGGGTTGGGTTGGAGAAGGTAGCAGAAAAGCTGTGGAAATTTTCCTATTCAGTAGGTATGCTGCTGGGCAATTTTCAAGAATATACACATGTATGTGTGTGTATGTGTGTGTGTGGGGGGCACAAACGCACATACCTGCAAGAAAGATATAGCTTTTAACAATTGCACTACTTAGATGCATTAAAGTCCTCCGATTTTTTTTAAATTTAATTTAATTTTAGATTTGAGGGCCAGAACATAAATACAGAATAGAGAAAAGGAACAAAACATATCATAAACTTAAATATTGAAACTTAAATGCAAAGAAAGTAAAAAAAAAAGCATGTCATGTGCACAGCAGAACGTGAGGATTCAAAATACATAACAACAGATTTTCATTTCAAGAAAGCCTATATGATAATACATGTTGTGTTGAGAATTGTCCATTTTTTCTTTGCTTCCTTGTGAGTTTTCTTTTATCCTCTGCTGTGCATTTTTTTACTTTGTTCTTTTTTCCCCCTCCGCACCCTCCAGAAGGCTACAATAAAGTTTAGATATGTTTCTTTCTTTCTCTCTCTCTCTCCATATACATATATATATGTGTGTATATATATGCATATGGTGTTCCCAAAGTCTGGACACAAAGGCAAAAATGCATATTTTTTAGAAATGAAACGACTGAAATTTTCAACATTTTATTTAATTGGAATATTAACAAATAACATCTTCAATATGATTTCCATCATTTGTGATGCAAAGGTTGATGTGCTTTGTAAGATTCACGTGAACTTGATGCAATAACTCAATTCTACATTACCATCAATTTTAGCACATTCATTCTTGGAATATGAATATAAAATCATATGATGCTATTTGAAGTTGAAGATGTTATTTGTTAATATTCCAATTAAATAAAATGCTGTTGAAAATTTCAATCATTTAATTTCTTGAAAATATGCATTTTTGCCTATGTGTGTGTCAAGACTTTAGGAATACTCTACACATACACATATACATACATAGACATGTACCTTCCCAAACATATTCAACTCCTGATCTTTGTTTTTATATTTGTGCATATCTTGTTTCCTATCCCTCTTGATTCTTCTACTTCACTTCTACTGACTACCTTGCCCTCCTATTACTTGCCTACACTCCTTCAAGGATCCCTCCCCTATCCTCCCACTCCCATAAATCTAAACACCCTTCTATACCCCCCATTTACCTACTCCCTCATCCTCTCCTCTAAAAATCCCTTCCTTGTCCTCTCCTCCCTCTCTATACCCATACCATTTTATTTCTTCTAAATTTAGAAGACTTTTATACTCTTCTAAATATATATATGTATTGTTCCCTCTTAAACCAATTCTCGATTAAAGTAGGTTACCAGAACTACTAGTCCTCCTCCCCCATCTAATTCCTCTGTATCTTTTCTTCCTCTTGCACCTCATTTGTATAAAATAGTTAATCTTTTCTTAGCTATTTCTAAATGTTTTTACTTTTAAAATTAATATCATAGTCAGGTTTACCCTCCTCTTTCTTATAAGCATCTTAGACATACATTTTACATTTTGTTTATATAAAAGGTAAACAGTCTGTCCTTATGAATCCCTTAGTCTTTGGTATGTACCTTATGTTTCTCTTGGTTCTTGTAGGTCAAATCTATTAAGTTCAGGATTTTTTTTTTAACAAAGTCTTGAAAGTCTAAGAGCTTATCAAACGTCCATTTTTTTTTTCTTCCAAGATAATACTTAAATTTGCAAGGTATGATATTTTCAACCAGATCCCCAGGTCTTTTGCTTTGATATATGGTGTTTCAAGACCTGTGGTGTCTCTGCTGCTAGGTCTTGTGTAATTCTAATTGTGGCACCATCATATTAAATTGTTTTAATCTTTATGCTTTTAATATTTTATCCTTGAGCTGGGATTTTGGAATTTGACTATGATATTCCTATGAGTTTTCCTCATAGGATCTCTTTTAAGTGGTGTTTGATGGATTTTTCTATTTCTACTTTCCTGCCTTGTTCTATTGCTTCAGAACAATTTTCTTCAATTCTTCTCTGATTTTTTTTTCTTCTTTTTTCCCCCTTTCTGGATTTTTTTAAATTTATTTTTTATTTTTAGTTTACAACACTCAGTTCCACAAGTTTTTGGGTTCCAAATTTTCTCTTTCCCACTCCTCCCTCCAACCCCCCCAAGATGGAACATACCTACCAATGTAGGTTCTACATATACCTTCATCCTGAACTTATTTACATTATAGCCCAGTTGTAATGAAGAATGAACCAATGGAGTGAATCACGAGAAAGGAGAAATGAAACCCCCCAAAGGAAAAAGAGAGCAAAAAGTTTGCCTCAATCTGCATTCAGACTCCATAATTCTTTCTCTGGATATGCATGGTTTTTTCCGTCATTAGTCTTTTGGAGCTGTCTTTGAACCTTGCATTGATGAGAGGAGTTAAGTCTATCAAAGTTAGTCCTTACAGATACTGTGTGTCTGTAGTGGTGTTTAATGATCTCCTGGTTCTGCTCCCCTCACTAAGCATCAGCTCATATAAGTCATTCCAGGTTATAATGAAGTCTATCTGCTCCTCATTTCTTTTTTTTAAATTTAATTTTTTTGCTCCCCATTTCTTATAGCACAACAGTATTCCATTACATTGACATACCACATTTTGTTCAGCCATTCCCCAATCGATGGGCATCCCTTTGATTTCCAATTCTTTGCTACCACAATAAGAGTTGCTATAAATTCTCTATGATTTCTTATGGGTAGAGGGGATCCTGGGCTACTGAAGACCATGGTCAGAAGAATGTGAATTCTGGCAAGCTCTAACAAAAAGATTTAATACTAAAAGAAGGAAAATCTTTAAGTATTCTATGCTGTTTTTAAACTCAAAACTATGATTAATAATACAAATTTGTTTAATTTGACTGAAGAAAGCAGTGGAAGAGTAAGCTGGATAGCCAGAGCTCCATTAGGGAAATGGATTGTGTCCAAAAACCAGGGTAGTTAAGTGCAAAAAGGTTTATTACTTGTTACGCTACCAAGGTGCATCCTATGTCAGTTCACGGTATAGAAAAGGTCAAATCATGGATCTATGAGATGCCTGACTGTGGATTATTTTTGCTATCTGCTCTCCTCAGCCCCAAATCTCCAAACAGGGGAACATTTAAATGCATTTGCCATTGAATAGAGGTGAAGAGTATTATTTCAAGGGTTGTGGGTAGGGAAGAGAACTCTTATCCTTATCCTTATACATTGTGAAAGTACTCTGGGTAATGGTATGACAGTTGATATATGTTAGCAAAGGGCACACAGACAGAGCTTGAAATAAATTAGGTCAGATTAAAAAAAAAAAAGGCCTCAGGTAACAAAGTAAAATCGAAAATGACCTAGAGGGCTGCACTATATAGTTCTTTTGGCTACTAGATATTCGCTGTAATCAGATACATGCTATTAATAGGAATAGGGACTGTGATTTCATGGGTATAGGAAACTCCTCCTACTAGTTCCGGTCAACACTTTTGTAAGGATGGGGGCTGCCTGAGTCAATCAATCCTATCAAACTCCTTCACTTAAAGTAACTGACCAGAGGCTACTCCCTAGTACTTTCTCACAAGCAAATGAATCAGTCAGAGGTGCGAACATAGCCTGAATATCTTTAAGGCATCTCAGTTAGGTGTTTGGACTTGTTGAGATACTACCAGATCATGGCTTATGTAAAACCAAGAATCAAAGATCTAGTACCTTAGTGGTATTGTGGCAAGCCCACCCACCTGGGAGTGGGGAAGAGAAGGGAGCACTTCCCCCCCAGCTCTGGTCTCCTCCTCTCATCTCCTACTTTTCCCCCTACATCCCCTCCCCCCAACTTTGAGGAGAGGAGACCTGTATGAAATTTAGGTCTTAGGGTCTGGTTTTTTCCTCATCTCTGTGGAGTCACTTGTGTGTCTGGACAATGGCTTCAGGAGTGAAGGATTGAGGGGGCAGGCTGAACAAAAGAGGAAAGCAGATTTAAGGTTTGACAAGGAGACAAGCAGAGAAGCGACATTATACTTAGGGGAACTTAGTGTATAGGGTGTCACTAAAGTCTGGACACATAGGCAAAAATGCGTATTTTCAAGAAATGAAATGAATAAATTTTCAACAACATTTTATTTAATTGGAATATTAACAAATAACATCTTCAATGTGATTTCCATTATTTGTGATGTGAAGGTTGATGCGCTTTGCAAGATTCACGTGAACTTGATGCAGTAACTCCACACTGCTGTCAATTTTAGCACATTCACTCTTTATGGGTTCAATCAAGTGTGTTGCATCTGTGATTTTCATTGAGTACACCTTCTCTTTCAGTATACCCCAGAAAAGGAAGTCGCCGAACAACACGGAGTCTTCCGCGAAATGGTTAATGAGATGTTAATGAGATTTCCTATGTATCTAGACTTTAGGGACATCCTGTATAGCTCATGAAGGAGAAAAAGGTATCTCTAGCAGACAGGATCTGTGAGTGACGCTGCCATCAAAAAACACACTGTGTTCACATTATAACTAAATAAGACTAACCAACTGATATCAACCAAATACCAAGGCAAGATATATACTCTGGGGCTAATGAGCTACAGCATTTGAAAACCACTCCCAGCCCCTGAGGGATATTCCTAGAACCCTGAGAGGAAATGTGGCAGCTGCCCTCTTGTAACCTGCCTGCCAGTGTGAGGGGTCTGGAAGAATTGCTGAAGAGCCTATGCTATAGCTTTTCTTTGGCTTATGGCTTAGAGTGTTGCTGAGAATACCGAGAAGTTAAATGATATGTGTCAGAGGT
>CM053622.1:174638910-174656540 GCA_028646595.1 Phalanger gymnotis
AGTCCAATAATTTTTAAGTTCTCTCTCCTGGATCTATTTTCCAGGTCAGTGGTTTTTCCAATGAGATATTTCACACTGTCTTCCACTTTTTCATTCCTTTGGTTCTGTTTTATAATATCTTGATTTCTCATCAAGTCACTAGTCTCCACTTGCTCCAATCTAATTTTTAAGGTAATATTTTCTTCAGTGGTCTTTTAGACCTCCTTTTCCATTTGGGTAATCTTGCCTTTCAAGGCATTCTTCTCCTCATTGGCTTTTTGGAGCTGTTTTGCCATTTGAGTTAGTCTATTTTTTAAGGTGTTATTTTCTTCAGTATTTTTTTTGAGTCTCCTTTAGCCAGTTACTGACTTGTTTTTCATGGTTTTCTCTCATCCTCATTTCTCTTCCCAATTTTTCCTCTACTTCTCTAACTTGCTTTTCCAAATCCTTTTGAGCTCTTCCATGGCCTGAGACCAGTTCATGTTTTTTTTTTTTTGGAAGCTTTTGATGTAGGGTCTTTGACTTTGTTGACTTCTTTTGGCTGTATGTTTTGGTCTTCTTCGTCACCAAGGAAAGATTCCAAAGTCTGAGTCTGAATCTGAGTCTGTTTTCGCTGCCTGGTCATATTCCCAGCCAGCTACTTGAACCTTGAGTTTTTTGTCGGGGTATGCCTGCTTGTAGAGTAGAGAGTACTTTGTCCTAAGCTTGAGGGGATGTGCTGTCGTTTTCAGAGTTATTTCTATACAGCCAGATCTGCCACACCAGCATTCTTCCTCCCCCAAGAACTGCCAACCCGGACTGGACTCAGATCTTAAGCAGGCTCTGCACTCCTGCTCAGATCTGCCACTTAATTCCACCTACCAGGTGGGCCTGGGGTTGGAAGGAACTGCAGCTGTAGTTCTGTAGCTTCACGCCCCCTGCCCCTTGCCCCCGCCCCCAGGGTGGTGGCCAAACCACAAACTCCTTTCATTCTGTCCCCAGCAGCTTTTCCCACTAACCTTCTCTGTTGTTTTTGGTGTTTGTGGGTTGAGAAGTCTGGTAACTGCCACAGCACAGTGACTCATGATGTTAGGGCCTGTTCTGCTGGGCTCCCAGTCTGGCTGGGCCAGGTGTGGCTCATGCTGGCCTCTGCTCCACTCTGCTCCCAGTTCCGTGCAACAGACCCTACCTAGCGACCATCGAAGCTGTCCTGGGCTGGAGCCCTGCTTCCTTTTGCTATTTAGTGGGTTCTGCAGTTCTAGAATTTGTTCAGAGCCATATTTTATAGGTTGTTGGAGGGACCTGGGGGGAAGCTTACCCAAGTCCCTGCTTTACAGCCACCATCTTGGTTCCGCCTCCTGCTTCTCTTCTGACTTCACGTTTTACAGAATAAATCCTTTTATTACGGGGATTTGTTCTGTAAAGTTTGGATTCAAAGAGCCGAATTTGAGGACCTAGAGGCCACAGGTTCCCACCCTTGGTTTAGACATTCTGTACAGCAATTTGGAAGTATGCCCTACAACATTAAAATGTTCATACGCTGTGATAGTACTATTACTAGTCCTCTAGCTGAAAGTGATCAAAGAAAAAGTAAAATAATACAACATACAAACATGTTCATAGCAGCTCTTCTTGTCACCAAACAAAATTAATTAAAAAAAAGCTAGAAACTAAGGGAGGGAGTGCCCAATTATTGGGGACAATTATAGAATAGGAATGTAATGTAATATGTAAGAAATGATGAAATGGACAGTTTCAAAGGAAACTGTCAAGATCTGTATGAAGTGTTGCAGAGTAAAGTGAGCAGAAGTAGGAGAGGAATTTGTATAATAAAGACAACATCATAAAGAAAAGCAACTTTGAATATCTTTTTATTTGACCTCTGATCAGTGCAATGATAAAACACGATTCCAGAGGACCAAAATAAAAGCATGCCACCTGCTTCCTGCGAGAGAGAAGGTAGACTAAAGATGTAGAATGAGACATTTTTGATCATGGCCAATAAGGAAAAATGCTTTGAATCTACAAATTTGTCATTATGCTTTTCTATCTTTTTTTTTGGTGGGGTGGTACAGGGGGAGAAGCAGAAGAGAGAAATTAAATTACTTGCTACTTGAAAATAACAATAAAAGAACAGTGGATGACATTTAGCACTCAAGTAAAATAATCTTTTCTTTCTAAAATTTGGAGTAATTTCATTTAAAATGTTTTTATGAACTTAATCATCAACAAACAAAATATTACTGTGTGCAAAGAAAACAAGGATAAGAAATTATAAAATTTTGTTACATAGTTTTAAAAAAGTACATGAAATTTAATAAGATAGTAATAAAATTGCTCTGTGTCCCTTTCTGTGCTTTTTTTTTTGGGTTGTATTTCTGGCTTTATCTGTTCTTTTTCTGAAACACAAAGACACACACACACACACACACACACACACACATTTTTTCTTTTCTGTAACTGCACACTTACTCATGCCCCTCTCCCCAATAGAAATAATTAAGTCAGGGAAAATTTAATTCTAATATCTAAATAATATTTCATAACCACTCTAGAAACTTTTACTTTCTGAAGACTTTAGCAATCGTTAGAGTGAATTATGGGTAATTCCCCACCTACTTTGAAGTTCAGTCTTAATAACAGGAGACATATTCCCATTCCTTTTGTCATTTTAATTAGAGCCATTATGAAAATGTAAATATAATTTCTGGTCTTTGTAATTTAATCTTTTCTTTTCTTCTAAAACCTACATTAGTAGCCATTCATTTCCTTTTTCCTTTAATCCATTTGCTATCCTTGAGTTTCTCTCTCTCTTCAAGACCCACCACCAATATAAGTGATAGTAATTTATTGATAATTGGCCTAAGTCAATAGAATAAAAAGTATTTCATTTTCCTATTCTAACTGATGGTAATAGACATTGCAGGGAATTGGCATGGTATCATGTTGTGGGAAATAGGGTGCAAGCAAATCTAGTGCTCTTTACAATACATCATGACGCCTCTTATCTATATTTTATTGATGAACAGAAACCAACATATATCCTACTTTGAATATAGAATAATTCTGTCCACTAGCATATATGAACTATATAGAGATTTATGTTTTGGGCAACAGGATAATCCATATCTCAGAAACAATCTAACACTCAGCCACATTATGGCAGGGTTCTAAAACATCAGAGTCTATGTATAGCAATGACAGAATAATTAGTGTCATTCAGACAATATACTTTTTACTATATTTTGACTATATTATAGTCAAACCCAATTTTAGGAACTTGAAAGAGCAAGTGCTACATCAATAACTGAGACATCAGTAGAAAGCATGAGACACAGGCTAGCTCTTTTACTTGCTCAGTGATCCTGAAAATAAGAAATTTTGGTCTTATTTGATTACTCTTGAAATCTGTAAGCCTTAGACTTCACTCTCTCTCAAGTAAACATTTTTCATTTCAACAGGTCATTTGATATATTTCATGAATTTATGTATTGCATGATTAAGCACATTCATGACAAAAGAATGGAGATGAAGGAGGGAATATTTTTGTCCTTTGACAAAGAACAGGATGAGGCATGTTTTATATTCTTAAACCAATTATATTCTTAAACCAAAAACTGAAAATTTTAATTTTATCTGTAAGTTACAAACAGAATCAGAAAAATGCTTAAAAGCATTGACTAACTAAATTATTAAGAAAAGAGATGGGAAAAAAGTATTCCCATGCCTTTTCTTTTTCCTTAAAAAGGAAAGAAAATGGTACTTGAAAAATTTTATCTATCTATATCTATCTATCTATCTATCTATCTATCTATCTATCTATCTATCTATCTATCTATTCACACACACATACATCATATAATCAATATCTACCTATACATACACATAATGTGTCCTTTAAAATAAAGCAGTCCACAGATTTTACATTTATTTAAAATGTTAGCAGTATTGCAAAGGGAAAAAGGGAATTTAAATATGATTAAATATACAGCTAAGTGGGAAAATAAAACTAAGTCTCACCTACAAGCCAGTTAGCAACATATTTAAATAATCCTGTCATAACCAATTTATTCAACAAGAACACACTCATTTTCACATTGGGAATCCATGCTGAGAAAGTATATTCAAGTGTCCTTGTATTGTACCAAGGACAATATATATGAGAAAATATACTACTTCCTTTGAAATTTGTATACCATTTGTTTTCAAGAGTTTCTATATTCCTTCCTTTCAATGGCCAAAGAGCAAACTTCTCTCAAATGATCTACAATTTCTACAGAATATTGAAATAGTGTCATTCAGACAATATACTTTTTACTATATACTTAATTTTGCCACTGAAATATCCTTTTTGATTAGGGCTATATGAATCAATATATATATATGCATATATATATATATGCCTACACATATATAATAAAATTATTAGTCAAAAAACCAGTTTGATCATCTGGAAAAACTGATAGTCAATATTCAAGACAAGCCAAAGAGTAGTTATTATTTATTGGTCTTGAAGGTCATGGAAGTGATGCTTTTATGTCACTGGTAATTATTTGCTTCTCACAAATACATTGATGAAACATCATAATTAGTCTTGCTTCGATAAGCACACACAATAAAATGAAGTAAACAATATAAGATGCCACAAACAGTATAGCTTATTTGTATAAAAACAAAAGCACTGATGTAATCATTTTTTGTCTATTTGTAAAAGATTATTATCTTTATATCTTGCCCTTTTTTTTTTTTAGCAAAATGGTATTTGCACATATATGCTAGAATATGGTAATGATGACCATACTTTAAACCAATATTTAAAAATTAGGCCTACCTAAATTTGAGATATTTATGAATCTGACCAGAGAGAGGGGGAAAAAAGTGTAACCAATAAAATAGCTAGTTTATGAGGGTAAGTACTCATTAAAAATCATGGCTAATCAATCCTTCCTGCCCAAGAGAGGCCAAAGGTCTTCAAAGGTTCCTGTTCATAGCATGGCTTGAAATGGCTTGGGATTGTGACCTTTGTACTTCATTGCTTTCCCTACTTAGTTTATACCCTTTTATGACTGTTCATTACATTAGCTCTGCATTAGCTTTCCATAACTGAACTGGAACACAGACTACAACAAGAATGGGTTTTTATTTTGTCAATGAAGCTCTCATGGTATATGCACTGTTTGACAGACCAAAGTAACATTCTATTCTTGGAGAAAATGAAATACTGATCATTTATCATAAGAAATAGTTAGGCTTCCCATTATGAATACAAAATCAGTTACTTATGCATTGCTACTTCAATAACCCCACTGCCTTCTACACTTTAACCCAGGTATCACTAAAGATGCCACAGATGCCACATCACTGTGATAAGTGATTTTATAGACATATTATGTGTCTGTGTTTATATATGCATCTTTAAGGATTAAAATGTATCTATGACCTTTATATATGTTTATATATGATCTTTAAGGATTAACAACAATTTGCATAGCAATTCATTACCTACATAATAGATTTTTCACTTGTATACACAGATAGTAACTCAAAAGGTTCTTTTTTATCTTCAGGGAAAAGGAGATGCAGTCTGCTTATGTTTTGAGACATAATTTCTGTGAGACTGCAATAAAAAACATACAAAATTGGATAGTACCCAGAGACTCAGAAAATAAAGCGCTCTATTTAATAAATTACCCTCTTACCAAAGACCAAGATGACACCAGAGCCATAAACAAAGTACGGATTGTAATGATGTACTGCTGAAGTATGATATATAAAACTGGTTAAGTCTATTAAATGATAATGCTGCTTATTAACCAAATATGTTGTGATAGGTCAATGCTGAGGTTAAAAAGAAAACATCAATTGAACCATTTCCCTAAATAAAGCTCCAGGGTGCAATATTCCAAGCACTTTATTCAATAAAAAATGCTTTTAAAATGGTACTCTGGTGATTGGGAAACATTGGCATCATCCGTCAACCTAACTGCAGGAAAGTTCAATAAGCTAAATAATGAACCATTTACATTATTTTCCTTAGGCTTCAGTGATTTGCAAACATTGCATCAATAGAGCTCTTTAAAAAATTATGATAAAGACCTTCTAGTCTTTTCATTTTCAGTTAAAAAAAAATCAGAGATTTCTTTACAAAGGTCATTTAATGTTCTGCTCCTGTCAGCCTATCAAAATTGTCTAATCTCTATCAGAGCAGAAAAAAAGTTTAAATAACCAGAAATATTTTTAAATTTCAGGTAATTTTTCTTTAAAATAGGAAAATCATGACAGGATATGTTCTCAAAAATGAAATTGCTATAACTACTGCTTAAATATGCAATGGATCAAATTTTAGCAAACATGAAAGCATGAAGTAGATGTTGAAAAATAAGTCTTCTGGATATATAAACTTGTGTAATATCTTATCTCATAAACTAGATATGCACCTTAATTTGATATATGAAATTTGCAATGTTCTCTTGGGGTTTGTTTTTGTTTCATTCTCTTGGTTCTTTGTTACTTATGAAACAAACAAATAAACAAAAAAACTACTGTACTTCATAAGACATAGCTTATTTTCCACCCAGGATTTCAAATTTTTTGATGTGAGGAGTAGAAAAACAATGAAGTTAAAATTATATGCACATATGACAATTCTAAAAATATGTCAGGATTATAACATCACAGATTTAGAGCTGGAAGGGACCTTGGAGACCATCAGTCCAAGCAACTACCGCACTCCCCTCTTTCTCATTTTAACAGATAAGGAGTTTAAAAGTGACTTTGTCAGGGTTACAGAATGTCAAAGTTAGAATTTGAATCCAAGTCTTCTGACTTCAGAGTCAATACTCTTTCTCCTATTTTAAGATGAACAAGGGAAATCAAAACTATAATACACAATTTTCTGTAATCTATCAATAAGGCTTTCAGTAAAACAATTCTAATTTATCATACTAGTAGATACAAGATGGAGTTTTTTTTTCCACATATTATTCTACGGTAACATACGGAATACTAAACAAACAGATCACTTAAGATATATTAAGACATGTTATTATGAAGGCAGATATGGTGACTCATTTCCTTCCTAAAGTATTTGCTCATAGTCTATATTTGTTCTCAAAGCTAAGGAGTGGGTGATTTATAAAACTGTAAATAATTATCTTCTGCATTTTGATTCTTAACAATCTTCCTAAGAAGGAAGGGAAACACTACTAGATGATATACTTATTTCTCTTATTCATTTCTTAAAGGGAAAGGAATGGAACAAGTTTAAAGCTTTCTTGCATATACTGCAAAATTACTTTAGAGTCCTGCCTTATAAGTAATTTTTGTATATTTGCCAACCAATATAATATTTTAAAATTTCAATTAACAAGGATTTTTCTTTCCATCCTACCCATCTTCCCTACCCTCCACCATTGAAAAAAAAAAAAAAAGAGAAGAAAAACGAAAACCTTATAACAAATACGTATAGTCAAGCAAAACAAATTCCTACATTGGTTACATCCAAATGTCATTGTCTTTTTGCATCCTGAGTCTATCACTTCTTTTTCAAGAATTGTGGCTCATTATTTCAATGATCAGAGTCTTTAGGTCTTTTGAAGTTGTTTGTCTTTACAAAGTTATTGTATAAATTGTTCTCCTGGCTCTGCTCACTTCATTCCTCATCGGATCATATTGGTCTTCTTAGTTTTCTTTGAAACCACCCCTTTCGTCATTTCTTATAAAACAAATAGTATTTATATACCCTAATTTGTTCAGTCATTCCCCAACTGGTAGAAATACCCTTAGTTTCCAACTCTTTGCTACTATAAGTGCCACTATAATGTACCTATGTTTGGTCCTTTTCCTCTTTCTTTGATTTCTTTAGGGTACAGGCCTAGTGATGGTATCATTAGGTCAAATGGTACGCAGTTGAGTAACTTTTTGGGTAGAGTCCCAAATTGCTTTCCGGAATCAGCCATTACAGTTTACAGAAACACAGTTTCTTAGAGCTAGACAACCTCCTTATGTTATACAGATGCAGAAGGTGAAAGAAGTATTGTGACTTGATAAAAGCTACATAGCTAATTAGAGATAGAACCATGACCTAAATTCCAGATTAATCTGACTCCTAGACTAATCTGGCAGACCTCCCACACTAATCTGGAATATGAAAGGTATCCTGCTGGTAATGTCCAGAACGGATTAGAGAGGCTAAAAGCTAGAAGGGAACCCCTTTAGGAGTCTGCTGCTATAACTCATGAAGTAAATGGCTGCCAGAGTTAGGGTGATATCATTGGGAATGGAAATGAGGGAATCCAACTGATATTTTAAAGGAAGTTATGTTCAAAGCAATCACCAACAGAGAAAATATATTTAGAAAAAAAAGGAAAGAGATCCAGGACAGAGTACTGAGGCTTATCCACTGTTGTGGGGTTAGTGGGCCTGGCATGGATAGATCCAGGGACTAAGAAAATTGCCTTCTAATAGCAAACTCTGCTCTTTATCTGCATTGTGACCTTCAATCCCTTGATTCCTCAGTTCTCTCCCAGGATAGCACTCATATACTAGATATACTTTCCTCCTTTCCCCAACTTGAACCATTGGTGAACCAGTTCAGTTAAATACTGTTCACTTCTTGAGTCGCTTGTCCTTTTATATCACAAATCTTGCCCTACCAAGCTTCAGCCTTGGATCACTCTCACCATCTGCTGCCTTCACTCCCACACATGTAATACTGAATGAAGGTGGAAAAAATTATACAAAATCATCCTGACCATCCATTACAAATCTGTGCCACATGGCCTCAACTGGGCCCTCATACCTGATAAGCAATCTTTTCACACCTAATTAACTTATTATCCCACTCACTGCAACTGTTCTAAACCTTTTCATCCCTTCACAAACCTCCCACAATTCCCTTTCCCCCATCTCTTAGATGAGAACCTTGACTCTTATTTCACTGAAAAAAACTGAGGTAATCTGCTGAGAGCTCCCCCTTTCTCCTCTTCCTTATTTCACATCATCAATATTGTAATACTTTCTCCTCCTTCACTCCTGTCTCACATTATGAAGGGGAGCTTCCCCTTACCAAGGCCAACTCCTCTACATGCACAATTAATTCCATTCTATTCTGTCTCTTCCAACAGATTTCTCCCCTCCCCCATCATTCATCTTCAATCTCTCCCTCTCTATTGGCTGCTTTCTTACTGCCTACAAACATGCCCCTGTCTCCTCAATCCTCAAAAAGCCATCACTAACTGTGAGTGCTCCACAGGGCTCTCTCTCGCTGCTGCTTCTTCTTTTCTTTCTCTTTACTTCACTTGGTAATCTCATCAAATCTCACAGGATCAAATTACCACCTGAAGATTCTCAAATATACTAATCTAGCCCAACCCTCTCTCCTGACCTCCAGTCTTTAATCTCCGACTGCCTGTTGGCCACCTTGAATTGGATGCTCTGAGATATCTTTAAACTCAACATGTCCAAAACTGAATTATCTTTCCCCCCCATAACTCCCACCCCCTTCCAAACTTCCCTAATACTGTTCAGGGCAACACCATATTCCCAGTCTTCCAGGCCTGAAACTAGATGCCACTCTCAACTGCTCACTATTTCTTACCCTCCATATACAAGCTGTTGCTAAGGCCAGTCAATTTCATCTTTGCAACAGCTTTCAAATAGAACCTCCTCTCCTCTGATACTGCCACCACTCTAGTGCAGGTCCTTATCATCTCATGCTTATACATTACAATAGCCTATTGGTTGCAGTTAAGTCTCTCCCCATTCCAGTCCATTCTTTACTCAGAGAAAAAAGTAATTTTTCAAAAGTATAGGCCCACTTCCCCTATTTAATCAGCTCCAGTGGCTCTCTATCACCTCCAGGATCAAAAACAAAATCCCGTTTTGAGTCTTTCATAACCTACCCCACCCCCATCTTTTCAGTCTTCTTATAACTTTCTCCTCCGACATGTACTCTGATCCAGTGACACTGGCCTCCTGGCTATTTCACAAACAAGACACTCCATCTCCCAAGTCTGGGCATTTTCACTGGCTGTCATCCACTTGTGGAATGGTCTTCCTCCTCATCTCTTCCTCTTGGCTTCCTTCAAGTCCCAACTTAAAAATCGCCTTCTATAGGAAGCCTTTAATAATATCTCTTAATTCTAGTGCCCCTTTTTTTGATTTTTTTTTCTTATTGATCTTGTATATCTTGTGTTTACATAGTTGTTTGCAAGTTGTTTGTCCATTAGACTGTGAACTCCTCGATGGCTGAGACTGTTTTGTGCTTTCTTTGTATCCCCAGTGCTTAACACAGGACTTAACACAAGGTGCTTAATAAGAGTTCACTGGCTGAATAACTGGCTGTTCAGGTAGATGAGCAAGGAACCAAGGGGGAGAATTATCATGAAAACCTAGAAAAGTGAGAATATTCAAGAGGAGATTGTCAACAGTACAAAAGGAGAGGTCAAGAAGGATTAGGATCAAGAAAAGGTCACTGAGTTTGGCAACTGATTATTAGTAAATTTAGAGTGAATAGATTTGGTTGAATGATAAAAGTAAAATGTCACATTTCAGAGAATTCAGAATAGAATGAAAAGAGAGGAATGGCAGGTGCCAATTGAAGCTGTCTCCCCAACCTTAGCCCTGAAATTTAGATGAGAACCAGAGGAGAGATACAGGTTAATAGTTGGTGGACAGTAAAATCTAGTGAGGATTTTTTTCAAAACGATGAGAGACTTGGATATGTTTATAGATGGCAAGAAAGGAGCCTGTGGATAAAGAGAGATTGAAAATTCATAAGAGAGTGCTCTTGATGGTAGGGGCAATCTGATGGAGGAGACAGAAAATTTTTTTTAACTGTAACAAAAGTTTTGTGGACCCTGCATTTTATTTGAAAATCCACCCATTTTTGCTAACATATATTTTAATACTGTAAATAAAACTAGAATCTGCAGAGACGATGCAACAAGTATGCTTGAGTACAGAATTGCTTTCCTACCACTGACTGTCCTTAAGGCTCCTCTCAAACCAAGTGTTAAGATGCATTTACAAAAAGCACTGATGGACAATGCAGCTTAATTCTCCATGAACTAAATTTTTGCTACACATCTGTAAGGATACTATTTTTTCTTATTTAAAAGGTAGAAGGGGTAGTAGGTGGGACTAGAGCTATGCTTTGACAGAAGACAGGGAATCTAAGAGATAAAAATGAAGAATGAGCGCATTGTAAAGAGGTATGGTGGTGGGAGAGAGAATGCCATTAGATGAGGAAAGGTACAGGAACAGGCCAATATGAATGGAATAGACAGTATATAAAGGATAGTCACATCAAATCAGACTGGAAAGGTAAGTGAGAACCAGATAACAGAAGGCTTTAAATGCTAGCCAAAGTATTTTGTATTTTCTCCTAGAGGCAATTAGGTTCCACTAAAGAATTTTGAGTAAGGGACATCCTACTAAAATCCAGAGGAAGGTATATCAGGATAGAGAACGAAAATCATGTCACATAAGGAACAAGTGAAAGAACCAGGGATATTTACCTTTAAGAACAGAAGATTTGTTTGAAGGAAGGGTACAAGGTGACTGGGAAGATGTTAGTTGTCTTCAAATATCTGAAGGGCCAAAATTTGTAAATGGGAACAAATTTGTTCTGCCTAGCTCCAAAGAGGAGAACTGTGGGGTAGCTAGATGGTGCAGTGAGTACAGCACCAGCCCTGGAATCAGGAGGACCTGAGTTCAAATCCAGCCTCGGATACTTGACACATTTACTAGCTGTGTGACCTTGGGTATGTCACTTAACCCCAAATGCCTTGCCTTCCCCTCCCAAAAAAAGAACCAAGAGGAGAACTGGGTATAGACGCCAAGTTTTTATTAATAAAAGCTGTCCCCTAGAATGAGTTATTTTGTGAGGTAATGGCTCCATATTACTCTTAAGTATTTAGGCTGAGACTGGTTAACCACTTGTAAGAGGTATTGTATAAAAAACTGGTATCTTAATACAAAGATGACTTTAAGTCCCTAAAATCTCTAATCCCTTAAATCATTCTGCCATCAAATGATCTTTGGCCATCAAATACTTAAAGAAACAAACAAACAATAGCCTTGACTTGGCCTAAAATCATAAGTGGATTTAACCTTTTCTTGTTAACTGTACTTATTTATCTTTCTTGGATTTCTCTGCTTGTCAGAGTGTTCACTTCTGATTTCTTTTGGAGAAATAACTAAAATGTATGTTTTGTTGAAAGTAAAAAATACTTTTTCACCGATGATTAAGCTCAGATTGGTAAACCGGCTATTCTGGTGAGCACCCTGTCCTTTTCTTCTTAGAATATGAAATCCCAATATCTTTGTGTTCTTGTATAAGGAATAGTCCCCAGGCTATTTGAAATGATTTGACAGCCAAAGGCATTTTTCTCAGTTGCTTCCAAAGATCTGTTACTCGATAATGAAGTTCTGAAGTTTAACCTTTAAGTTTAACATTCCTTGGTGATTACAGAAGAGTAGATTCTGTTGATGTGTAGATCAGTGCTTTGCCTTTCATTTTTAATTCTTTGGGAGTAAATTCCATGCATCATTTCCTACATTATTCAGGAAAAGTATTCAAGTTTTTTTAATCGCTGTTTTTTTGTTTTGTTTTGCTATATCTAAGATCCTCAAATTATCTCTGCACAGACTAATCTCAAGATTTTGACTTACATGATTCTTATGTTTTTCCAATGATATTATCCTTTGGCTTCATTCTGCCAAATTTTCCTCTATGACTTTAATATTTATTTCCAAATTTGGTCTTTTCTTTCTCAGAGTAGTTACAGATTTGGAGAAATTCTATATTGTGTTCCAAATTTTCTACTCTTGTTTTTTATTGATTTCCTCTTGAAGGTTTCTGAGTTCTGTGTCAACATTTTTATTTTCCTTTAATTTTTTAAAAAATTCTCATTTGAACCATTTAACTCGTTTATCCCATTACTTCCAAAGACCCCACAGAATTTACTATCTTGCCTTCTTATGCATCATTTGGCTTGCTTTCCATCATAATATAATTTTCAATCATATTCTCTGACAATGAGATAGATGGCCCTTCTCTTCACCAAGGCCAGCACCTATGTATGCACCCTTAATCAGATCCCTTCCAATCTTCTTCAAGAGAATGAATTCTCAATCATAGTCCTCCCTCTAAAATTCAATTTCTCTCCATCTATTATTATTTTGTCTTCTCTAACTCACTTCTCAACCCTTTACAATTTGACTTATAACCTCATCCTTTAAGTGAAAATGTCTTCTTCCAAGGTAGCAAACATCTCTTAATAGTCAAATATGATGATTCGTATTTGATCCATATTCTTCTCAACTTGGATGGAGTTATTTCCCACATTTTCTTCTTAAAATTTTGGGAGTTATGCTAAGGATCACTCATCTTGCCATTTTGTCAGTCATAAGTATAGTGATTACATTTAAAATGACAGGAAAAATCACTTGCCACCAATGTGGGAGGCATTTCCAAATCTTTATTATATATATAATCAGATCACCACCTTGACAGAGAAGAGATCATAACTGATATAAAGCCAAAAGACTAGCAATAAGAATATATATTATGCAACTGAGGCAAACCCAACCTAAATGATTTTAAATGGTGAGGCTAAATAATTGGAAAACAGATGAAGAAAACAAAAGAAAAGAAAACAAAAAAACAACAGACATTAATATGGATTCACCATTTCCAAAACGAGCTCATAGAGGTCACCTAGTCCAAAGCCCCTATTTTATGGATGAGGAAACTGGGTCTCAGGGAGATGGAATGACTTTCCCAAGGTCACACAGGTAATTATAATAATAGCTAACATTTTTATAGCCTGTACTATGTGACAGATCCTGTGCTAAGAGCTTTACAAGTATTGTGTCATCAATCCTCACAACAGACCCACAAGGTAGGTGCTATTATCATCCCATTTTACAGGTAAAGAAACTGAGGCAAACAAAGGTTAAGTGATTTGCCCACCGTTACACAGCTAGTAAGCAACTGAGGCTAGATTAGAACTCAGGTCTTCCTGACTCCATGCCCAGCACTCTATCCACTGTGCCACCTAGTTGCCTAAACGATAGAGATAGTGTTTTATAACCAGAGGTGTCAAAATTGCCACCTACGGGCCATGCCATCCCAAACACTCCTGAATGTAGCCTGAATAAAACGAAAATGTAAGTGGGAAACATTAATAAATAAAAACACAATAAAATGTAGATAACATTACATTTTAAAACTGAATCAGTATGCAGTCCACAAGGATCCTTATGTATAGATTAGTGCCTCCCCATTTCCATTTGAGTTTGATAACACTATTTTATACACTCTGCACTGAGCACTATACACATTGCCTCTGCTTTTTATTTGATACAAATCAACCGCCACGTAAACACACTGAACATGCCCAGATACTACCCTTAGGCAGCAAACACTTGATCTCCTCACATGGTAGAGAAATAAGGCAGCCTCGAGTGAAACTAGAAAGTCATTAGTAAAGTTATGGTAACAGACGGTAAAATATGATGATCAATATTGCTCAGAAAACAGTGAGAAAGTAACATGAAAAACACAGAAAACTGAAACACTCAGCTACCTATGAAAGTGTCTCTTCTCCCAATTTTACAAAATAATTATGAGAATAACTCATACATATTATCAAGGGCAACACTGAAGAAGGCAACAGATGGCAATCAGTCAGTAGTTTTAAGTGTAGATCTAACCATACCACACCCTTACTCAATAAAATACACTCCAAGTAGCTTCTAGTTTCCAGTGTGACAAAACAGGCTTCTCTGCTTGGCTTTTACATCCCTTCCCCCCTTGGCTCATCTTTCGAGTCAAGCCAACAAATGTATACTAATCACTCATCCTATGGCAGGTACTGTGCTGGTGCGACACAAAGGCAAAAGATAGCGCCTGCTCTCAAGAAGCTCATGATGTAACGTGGGAGAAAACATGCAAACGACTATGCACAATCAAGATTTATACAGGATAGAACGGGGATAATCTTAGTGGGAAGGCACTAGAAGTAAAGAGGACTGGACGGCTTCTTGCAGAAGGTACAAGAGAATTGCAGCTAAAAACTGAAGGAAGACAGGAGAGCTAAGAGGTACACATAAGGAGGGAGAGTAATACAGGCATGGAGAATAGGCAGTGCAAAGGCAAGGAGTCCAGAGATGAAGTATCTTGTGCAAGGAACAGGAAGGATACCAGTATTGCTAGATTGTAATGCTTATTCATTTTGACCTCTCTGCAGCCTTTGACACTGATAATCCTACTTTCCTCCTTGATACTCTCTTCTCTCTAGGTTTTCAGGACACCACTCTCTCCTGGTTTCCTATTTATCTGACCATTCTCTTCCTCTTTTGCTTTATCCTCCTCCAGATCATGCCCTCTAACTGTAGATATCCCACAGGATTCTGTCCTGGTCCCTCTTCTCTTCTCCCTCTATATTACCTCACCTCTACATCACTTCCTATTAGTGCCCCTTAATTTAACTGCCATCTCTCTAGTGACAATTCTCAAATTCACCTATCCTGCCCCAACCTCTCTGCTGACCTTTAATCTCAGGTCTCCAAATGCCTTTCACACATCGCAAACTGGAAGTCCAGTAGACGTTTTAAACTCAACATGTCCAAAGCTGAACTCATTATCTTTCTCCATAACCCTCCCACCCCTTTCCTAAACTTCCCTATTGTTGCTGGGGAACACTTCCTTCCCCAAGTCTCCCAGATTTGAAAACTAGGTGTTATCCTTGACTTCTCATTATTTCTCACTCCTTTAAGCTATTGTCAAGACTTTTTGATTTCACCTTTGCAACACCTCTAAAATATGTCCCCTTCTCTCCTCTGACACTGCCACCATCCTGGTCCAGGCCCACGTCTGGTGGGTCTGCCTGCCCATTTCTGTCACCACTGCAACCCAACCTTCATTCAACCACCTAAGTGATTTTTCTAAAGTGTTCTATTATGTAACCCCTCTACTCAACAAATTCCAGTGGTTCCCTATCCCCTCCATCATTAGAGATGAAATCCTCTGTTCAGCATTCAAAGCACTTCATAACTTAGCCCCTGTTTTTCTTTTCTCCCTGCTACGTACTCTTTGATCCAGTGAATGACCTCTTGGCTGTTCCATGAACGAACTGTTCTGTCTCTTGGCTCTGGGTATTTTCTCTGACTATCCTCATTTCTGGAATACTCTCCCTCTTCATGTCTACCATTTGGCTTCCTTTAAATCTCAACTAAAATCCTATCTTTTGGATGAAGCTTTTCTCAATCCTTCTTAATTCTAGTGCCTTCCCTCTCTTAATTATTTCCATTTACCCCTTATAGTTTGTTTGCATATATTTGTTTGTTGTCTCTTCCATTAGACTCTGAGCTCCATGAGGGCAGGGACTACCTTTTGCCTTCTGAACTCAGTGTTTAGCATATAGTTGATGCTTAAATGTTTACTGAGTGATGGTTTATTACAGAGTATGTGGAGAGAAGAAAGGTATAAGAAAACTGGAAAGATAGGAAGAATCCAGATTACAAAGGAGTTTAAAAACTAAACAGAACTTGGAAAGACTTGTACGAACAGATGCAAAGTCAGATGAGCAGAACCAGAAAAACACTGTACACAGCATCAACAACACTGTGTGATGATCAACTATGAAAGACTCAGCTCTTCTCAGCAGCACAATGATCCAAGGCAAGTACAAAGGATTCACGAAGGAAAATGCTATCCATACTCAGATGAAGAACTGATGGACTCTGAATGCAGATCGAAGCATATTTTTTTCACTTACTTTGTTCTTTCTTGTGGTTTTTTTCCCTTTAGATCTATTTCTTCTTTCACAACTGTGAGTAATATTGAAATATTTTTATAAGATTGCACACGTATAAACTATATCAAACTGCCTACCATTTTCAGAAGAGGAAAGGGGAGGGAGAAAGGGAGAAAAATTTGGAACTCAAAATCTTGCAAAATGAATGCTAAAAATTTTCTTGACGTGTAACTGGGAAAAAGTAAAATATTATTAAACTTAAAAAATTTTTTAAAAAGAAATGGGAAAAAAAAGCCAAACAAGATTTTATATTTGATCCTAGAGGAAATAGGGAGCCACTGGAGTCTAATGAATATGTATATATGTATGTATGTATGTGTGTAGTGTGTGTGTGCATGCATGCGTGAGACATAGTCATCCCTGTACTTTAACAAGATCAATTTGATAGCTAAGTAGAGAATGGTCTGTAATGAGGAGAAACTTGAGACAGGGAGACCAACCATCAGCTTTTACAATAGTCTATGCATGAGGTGATGAGAGCCTGCACCACAGTGGTGGTAGGGTCACTGGAAAGAAGTAAGCATATTCAAGATATATGGCAAAGGTAAAATCAATAGGACTTAGCAGCAGATTGGATATGGGGAAGGGTGTGGTGGTAGGTAAGAAAAATTTAAGAATTGAGAATGACACCTAGGTGGCAAGGTTGGGTGACGAAGCTGATGGTACTCCTGAGTAGGTAGGGTTTTCCTGCTTTGTTATCTCCTGTAGTAGGAAGGCCGAATTTATGATCTCAAATATAATCATGTATATGTTTGAATGGTCCGAAATCGCAAGGTATGAGAGATTCTCTAAGGAGAAAACAACAAGAAATTTATTTAGGCCCCACCGCAGCAAAAACTTGAACCA
>CM053622.1:174657040-174729540 GCA_028646595.1 Phalanger gymnotis
AAGTCACCAATCCACACCCACACAGGTTTCACACCTGACAGGGCCCTGGGCCTGGGGCTTAGCACTTAACAGCTGAAAGCACTTCCACTCAAAAGAAACAAAAGCCATGCTAATGAGACAATTTTGCTTAACAACACATCTCCCCATCCCCACCACTGAAAACAAGTGGCTTTTTCTCTGTTCTTTACATAAAACATTCCATCTCCCATCTCTGTTTTATACTGGAGGCCCCCAACATCTGTAGTGTACTCTCTCCTTACGTCTAACACAGCAAATTCCTTATTTCCTTCCAGATCGGCTCAAGAACCACTTAATATGTGCCAGGAAATGTGAGAAGTGCTGGGATACAAATACAAATAAACAAGACAGTCTCTACCTTCAAGGAGCTTGCATTCTAATGGAGGAAGAAAACCCATAAAAGAGAGATAAAAGCAGAGGGGAGTGAGGCTTGTGCAGCTGTATGGTTTGCAACTGGCAGGGAAGTGGAAGGCTGGTTCCTGGCAAGATAATGCAAAAGCTTACTTATCAGAGTCCAGGGTCTTAGGAGAAGAATTCAAGCTCCAATTGGAGGAGATGTGAAGGATAGTCAGAGTGAAGGTAGCATGATTTGGAACAGGCCTAGAAGCAGCATGGTGGCTCGCTTCTAGGCAAGATGGGCAAATCTAATAACTTAGTGCTTATAAATTTACTGGTTGATTTATACAGTCAGACAATTGAGTGAAAAGGGATGGAGAATAAAAGATCCTATTATGTTTACTATTCATTGACTATTAAAAAATGCATTTGATAAGCTTGGCCTGTGAGATTTGAGAAAACGTACTCTTTTTTGCTGAGGTAGAGTATGATTAATCAATGGGGAATACTGAGTATACTGTCAGCTATGGCTGGGTTGTTTGTTTTGCTGAATTACCAGTTTTCTTAAAAAAGATTTTTTTATTACAAAGGATAGCTTACTGGGTAGAAGAAGGATATACTCAGAAAAAAAAGGTGATTATAAAAACAAATGAGCAATACAAAAAAAGAAATTCTGATAATGTGAAGCAAAAAACTATTAATTGAACACTTTTCCATATGAAAGTCTTTCTCATCCATTAAGGTCAAACAAGATTCCCTGAAAGGTTATAACAATCAAGATCATAGAAACCTTTTTTTGGTGACCTTATGATTACTAATATCAAGCAAAATACAAAAGCAGAAAGAAATATTCTATTATCACTGAACATGTCCAGAGCAGAGACTAACTGAAAGAGGTCCATCAGATACTATATATGAATGATACTGAACTGATTACATACCCCAAAACAGTATAGATTTTAAAAAATGATATCCATCATGATTCAAGTAAGCCTAAGATAACTATCCACATGGGAAAAATCAAGTGGGTAAAAATACACAGTCTATAGAATTGACCACCAGAATATAAATCTTTAGGAAACATTGGAAATTCCCCTTAGGGTATCATCCCATGCTTTTAATGACCCTATGCTTCTTCCTAAAACAAGGGCAACTTCTAAATGTGAACATTTGTTCAATCAATAAGCATTTATGTGACTGTGGTAGGTGCTAAAGGTATAAATATAAATACATGACAAGTCTCTGCCTTCAAGGAGCTTATATTCTACAGAAAGAATTCATGTTCATCATTATTTAAATATATAAACACTCAGTGATTTCTTTTTTTTCCCCCTGGTGGGGAAAGGAATAACAACTGAAGGAAATAATGAAATTTGCAAGGCTGTGTGGACACTAGCTATGGAACATCATAACTAATAAAGTTAGTTACAGTAACTCTGGGACAAAAAACCCAATTAAATTAATACAGAAATTTACTTTAGATAAAACCAAATTACTTTAATCATGGATTTTATGTAAAACTCTTTAAAAAATAACTTAGGAAATTAGGTATCATTATTAGGCACCAAACGCAGAAATCTATGCAAATTTCTGTGAAATGACAGACTACCTACTGCTTACTTTTGTAATTTATACTTAGTGTCTAAATTGTGCTAAGTAATGGAATGTTAATATTCAAGGTTAATTACCTATGATATATGATATAATGCTTTAAATGTGCTATGTGTAATGCTACTTGCAAGTTTCAATTGACTTATTAAAATTAAGCTATAAGATTATAAAATCAATGTTATTTTTCAATTTCTCTTGTTACTCCCTGAAAATAAGGTTATACACTTTTCAAAATGTTACACTTTCAGGCCAAATTTGTCAGTCTGAAAGAAAGTAAACCATCTCCCATTTGCCTAATTTATGGTTAGCAAGTCAGCAAGTGAGAGAATCTGAAGGAATAACAATTCTCCAGGAAATTGCGTATGTTTCTTTTCTATTTACCATGGTCATTACTGATTTTAAGGAAAGAACAAAAAAGCCTTGAAATCACTCTGTTCTTTGCCTTAACACAGACAAGTGATTTTAAGGCAATATTATTTAAGAAATACACTTTTTGAAACGTTGCACTAACCTCGTCAGGGCTGGATGCCTGATAAGTTCGGTTTTCATCACTGAAGTCCTGATCCACCTCTGCATATTCTGTTTCACCAGTGACTCCAGCCCGGGACTCGTACACAGGCGTGACATTATGACAAAGAGCAATAGCTTTCACTGCCTCATGTATTCTACTGCTAACACTTTTTCGAACTTTAGGAGCTGAAGATTGAGATTTTCTGGATGGTGTTGAGCTAGTACTGTTTCCACTAGTTTGGGAACACATCTTTAAAATAAGAAACAGACAAAAAGCAAAACAAACAGTGAAAGATAAATATGGCAAGCTAAAGTTAAATTATGCAGTTAAATTAATGGTTATTAATATATTCTATTTTCTAAAATTAACAATGTTCAGAGGGATAATTTATTTTATTATCTGCTTTCAAATATGTATTTGTTTACAGGATAAAATTACTTTTAGCCACTACTAAAGATCACTTTCATTTACTCTTAACTACTTGAACATATCTACTACTACTGAAAAATATTTCCATGTAGTAAAATCCACCAAAACATACATCACTATAATATTTAAAACTTCAAAAATCCATTCTGGTAATTGCATTTTAATTGTATAATTTATTTTTTAAAAGTCCATGTCAATTTGTTCACCAACTACCAAAAAGTAAAATATATCCACATGTAGAATGGGAGACTTTATTCCTGACAACTTTCATTAGAATTAACTGTAATATACACCAAATAGTATTGAAGTAACACAGAGAAAAAGAATTAGATATCTCTGCTGTTTTGGGTTAGCTGAAGGATTTTTCTCTATACAATGAATAAAAGGGTTGTTACAGTTTTTAACTTCATGTTGGAGATATTTATGATTTGGGCTGACCACAGTTGATTTTAAAAAGCATACCCTATATACTGATTATTGCTGTGGCATAGTTTTAAATGTTGTCCCTAAGATAAATACCAATTAATTGCCATGTTAGTGCATATTGGTCTCTACTCAGGTTCAGCTGTATGATTTAAAATAATTGATTTCCTCCAGAGATGATGATTATTTTTTTATTATTAACCTTCTACTTGGGAAAAGGCCTTTTAAGGTTAGGGTGTGAAATAGCAACTTTACTTGATTCCACCACTTTCCATCAACTTTAGAATAACTTCACAACAAGCTTCCTTAGAAACCAAGCCTCTTGTTTTTTGACTGAGTGTACTGATCCACTGAACCGTGAACATTATGCCCATCAAATTACAGTGTTGTCTAATAAAGGGTTTAACTTTTCTGCTCATCTGGCATTGCTTTTCAGTGAAAGCTTTAAACCTCTGCATTTGCATTCTGCTAACACTGATGCCATTACAGCCGCAAATAAATTAAGCCGATTTACTCCTTCTGAATTATGTTATGTTTATTGATGCTTGTATAATTTAATTTCACACAAATTCCATTAAAGATTATGCCCTCTATCACAAAATGCTTCCAGTGGGGAAATATAATCAGTTTATAATAGATTTGTGTGTTGCATTACAGTGGACCTAGTAGACTATTGTCATCTTAATAATAAAACACAACACAAACAAGGGATAAAATCAATGTCACATAAGAACTACTGTCTAACCAGCTAACCAACTGACAGCTTCTATTAAAAAGGATTAAATAAAAATCCTTCTCAGATGGAAACAACCACTTAATATTTGTTTTTCAAAAATATAAAGTAAGCCTTCATTTTTCTGTTATTAAGATTTCCTATTAATGAGAAACTTCCTTGAAATCCTGTTTAAGCATTATTATTCAAGCATAATAAAAAAAAATTGAAAAAGATGAAGAACGTCAAGAAAATCAAGTAGTACCTTACAAATAAATACAAAAAGACAGATGATAGGTTAGGGAAAATAATTTCCCAACTCCCTTCTCACAAGGTAATAAAAAGGTTAACCACACATTCATATTATTTTATCATTACTAAATGTCTTAGAATAACAGAAAATTCTATTTGATTAAATATAATGTAATTATTTATTAATTTAAATATAAATGATGCAGTATCCAAATAATATGTGTAAGCAATACCTCAAAAAAAAAAACAAATGCAAATGCTAGACTGTTCATAAAAGTTCTTTTAACCAAAGAAGTAGCCATGAAATTATTTTTGCTCCAGTTTTTAATTATGTGCTTCAAAATCTGTTACAAAGGAATATGCCAATTTATAAGAGGAATTAAATATCCAATTCTGTTTTAACTTGAAGTCTGATATAATCAATATTTTGATAAAATCTGTGCCAAAGTTATATCTCCAAGACTAAAGAAAAAGCAAATTTTATTAATCTACCATATTAGGTGGTAACTATAAAATAACAATATTCTGTCACGTTCCACTATTGGAATTTGATCTATCATGATTATACATGCTATGGGTAAAGCATAAACTTTATAAAGAAAAAACTCAGTGACAAAGGTAGTCTGCCTAAGTTTTTGTCCTCTAAAGCCAACATTAGAGAAAAGGTTATTTGCATGGCTGAATTTGGTTACAAAGTGATGAAGGCAAAAACAACTCCAACAAAAAGCAGATTTTGCATGTCGATTTAAGTTGAATGCAGGGCAGTGGGGTTAGAATCTAAAGAGAATAATCCTTAAATGGACACTGAGTTGGCAAGCCTTAAAAACTTACCTAAAAATATACACATATGTACATAATTTGATTTGCATATGTTTGAAATAATAAAAACAATAACTCAATGCTTGTTCATAAAAAATAAAATTGCTATTTAATACATTTTTCAAGGAAAGTTTTATCAGGAGTAAAAAAAAAAAATCCCCTTGCCCCTTTAATTAGGAAATTAGGTAATAGAAGAAAAATTACCTGTGAGTAAGAATGAACAATATGACTTTGAATTTCATCCATCGTGTCAGTTCCATAAGATACAGTGCCTAAATGGAGACGCTTAAATATCATCTCATTTTGAGTAAGTGTTCCTAGGATAAAATCATGAAAACAAGAAAAAGTAATTCATTTAAATACATTCTAAAGAGTATGAAACATTTACTTTCTGTTACTTTCCTGCAGTATTTAGTATCCTCTATATACCAGATTATGCCCCAATGATCAATCCTTCATTTTCACCTATGATCCTTAATTAACATCATAGTTACAATTTTTTCTCATTAGGGAGAACAAGAAATGTATTCTAAGTATGTCAAAGCTAATCCCTAATTGGGCAATTTAATTAAATGAAAATAATTCAGTTTTATATTTTAAAAAAGTTATGTGCTAAATTGTACATATTCACAAATTTTATATATTCTGGGAAAGGCATATGAAATGATTATAATACTCCCGTGCTTCCAAAGCCTTCAGTGGTTTTCCATTACTTACAAAGTTTATACTGCTCTGTCTGGTATCCCAAATCCTTCATAATATGGTGATAATTTTTATTTCTACCCTTATCTCTTATCTTTCTGCTGCCACATATTCTATGATTCATCCAAATGAGACTATTTTTTCTTCATTACTGAATGAGCTTTTATGCGTTTGCTGAAATGTCTTCCTTTGACTTCTTTGCCTACCATCTTTTTTTTAAACACTAATTTTAAAAAATTTTGAAATTCAAATTCTCTCCCTCTCTCCAGTATCTCCCCACCCATTGAGAAGGCAAGCAATATGATACTCATTACACATGTGAAGCTATGTAAAATATTTCCATTAGTTATGTTGCAAAAAAAAAAAAGAGCAAGAAAAAGAAAGTTAAAAAATATATACTTCAATCTACCCTCAGAGTTCATCAGTTCTCTCTCTGGAGGTGGACAGTATTTTTAATCATAAGTCCTTTGGAATTGTCATGGATCATTTTATTGATCAGAGTGGTTAAGCCTTTCACAGTTTATAATCCTTATAATATTGCTGTCAATGTATATAGTGTTATCCTGATTCTGCTCATTTCACTTTTCGTCAGTTCACATAGGTCTTCCCAAATTTTTCTGAAGCCATCCCCTTGCCATTTCTTATAGGACAATAGTATCCCATCACAATCACCTACAACTTCTTCCTTTTTTAGCCATTCTATTAACTCAGGGCTGTCCAATTTCAGGTTTTTATTGAAACAACAGACAATATATTTTGATTTGCCATTTTAGTGAGAGCTCTGTGGTAGCTCAGCTTCGTTTACTAAAGCATTTATGTAAACTTCTATGCTTGTAGGCAGGCCACCTAAATTGCACTGGGGGCTGCATGCTGCCGGTGGGCCACATTTTGGACGGCCCTGCTCTAACTGATGAGTCTACTATCTATTCTTAAAGCTCAATTCAAATGCTAAACACTTCCATGAAGCCAACCCTGGCTCCCTAGAGAGCAATAACCTTTCCTCATTTTTCACCTCTCACTTGCATTTGTGATATATTATTCTGTATTATAGGTAGGTGTGTGCCATATACCCCTACCAGTTTCTATGTTCAATCAGGAAATTTTTTCAATTAAATTTTAAAAAGACAAATAAAAATCATAATGAATATGCCTAGTTAAGCAAAATAAATTTTTATATTGGTCATGTCCAAATAAAATATGTCCTACTCTACACCCTGAGTCCATCACCTCTCTGTCAAGAGGTGGGTTATACATTTCATCATGAGTCTTCTGAAATAGTGATTTTTCATTTCTTTGATCAGAGTTCTTAAATCTTTCAAAATGGTTTGCTTTTAAATATTGTTGTTACTATACACATTATTCTCCTGGACTGCTCACTTCATTGCACATCAGTACATAAAAGTCTTCCCAGGTTTCTCTGAAATGATCTTTTTCATCATTTCTCACAGTACAAAAACATACTATTTTATACAAAATATACCATTCATATACCATAATTTGTTCAAGCATTTTCCAATAGAGGAGCACTCTCTTAGTTTCTAGTTCTTTCCTACACCCAAAAGAGCTGCTATAAATATTACTGTAAATATGGATCCTTTATCTCTTTCTCTGAATCCTTTGGGGGTATAGGCCTAATTATTCAAAGTGTCTTTAAATGTGGTCTAAGGTGTTGCATTATAAAATCATTTGAGACTAAGCATCAAAGAAACACTTCTCAAAAGTCAAATAAGAAGCCAGAACTAAAATAAATATAACAGTTTTAACTGTTGCAAAATGAAGTCTCTTTAATGGGGGGTGAGGTGGGGAACAGAGGAGGGTAAGGAATAGCAACCACAGCAGAATTTAAAATACCAGGTTCAAATCTAAGTGCATAATTTGAAACAGCACCAACACTTTACTCATAAATTGGAAAGAAACAAACAAGCATTTGTTAAGGGCCTACTATGTCCCAGGAAGTGCACCAAGTGCTTTACAAATATTATCTCATTTGATCCTTAACAAAAACCCTAGCAGGTAGCTGCTATTATTATCCTCATTTCAGAGTTAAAGAAATGGGCAGCCAGAGTTAAGTGACTTGCCCTGTGTCACAAAGCTAGTAACCTTCTCAGGCTGGATTTGAACTCAGTGCTTCCTAATTCTGGTTCCAACACTCTGTCCACTACTTTACCTAGCTGCCTCTATTGGCAAGTCTTATATGAATAAATTTAATATTATATCCTTTCAATCAAACAAGTAAAAATTCAACTCAATTCCATAAATATTTATTAAGCACCTACTACATGCTAGGCACTGTACTAAGTGCTGGAGATACAAATAAGAAAAAGAGCCAGCCCTCATCCTTAAGTTTACAATCTGAAGGGGGAAGACAACAAAAGGAAGCTGAAAAGCAGGAGAGAGAATGTAGTGGGTTAGAAAACCAGAAAGTAACTAGGGTAGAGGAAGAAGTTAAGCTCCCACTATGTGAAATGCAAAAATACAAAGGAAACAATCCCTACTCACAAGGAATTTGAGTTCTACTGGGGAAGAAAAGTAGTACATATAAAATATATATAGCACAATTATCAAATGAACAAATATAAACATACAGAAAGGAGTTAAATGTAAGGTCTTTTTCGAGAGGGAGGACACTAGAAGTTGAAAGAGTTCATATAGAAGGTGTAAAACTTGAGCTGCTTCTCAAAGGAAGAGTGAAGCTCCATGAGGAAGAGGCAGGGGAGGGTGCATTTGATGGGAGAAGGCTAGATTGTAGAGTGCTAGAGAGGGAGTAATTTTTACTGAGGCTAGAAAGAGAATGTACAGGTAGACTGCAAAGGGTTTTAAACATTAAGTAGAATTCTTAGGAAACCAGTAGAGTTGATTGTATAAAGGATTCACATGGTCAGATCTATAATTAAGGAAAACTACTTTCAGAGCAGGGGAATGGAGAAAATACTCAAAGACACCAATTAAAAGGCTGCTGCAATAACCTAGGTGGGAGATGATGAGGTCCTGAATGAGGTAGCTCACAGTGGAGAGAAGGGTTCTGATGCATAAGATGTTGTGAAGGTAGAAATGGCAAGATTTGGCATCTGGACGGATTTGTAGTATAAGGGAGCATGAGGAGTATAGGATAATGCTGCTGTTACAAACCTGGAAGACTGAAAGAATGGTGGTGAAGTCAACAGAAATAGAAAAGCTCAGAAGCGGGGTGGACATCAGAAGGATAATGAATTCAATTTTGGACATGTTGAGTTTAAGATGTCTCTGGGATGTACAGTTTGAGATATACAAAAGGCAATCCTACATGGAGGAAGCAAGAGCTTTCCTGTCAAGTTGATTTTCTACAAGGCAAACCTTTCTAATTTGTATCCTCCACAAAGGTGGTTATTTATTAGAACTGCTAATGAATTAGTGAAGTTGAGCCTCAGTATAATGTAAACTAGAGGGCAAAGCAAAACTAATTCACAATTGGTATGTCAAGAAAGACAATTTGGGAGGACCACGAGTAATTCAATTTTGTAAGATTTCATGGTTATTGCTCTGTCAAAGTGATAACATAAACAGTGTAATGTACTAATTTTATATCATAGAGTAGCACAGAGAGGTAATGGTGCAATGCATTTTTAAACACTGCTAAGTTTTTTTCCCCCAATAAGTGGCATATAAATAATAAATTCAAAATAATACTGAATGGACTAGATATGCAGTGACACTCACATTTTTGTACAAGGTTATTCTCCCATCCCCTTTTGTCCTCCCACTGAAAGAGGTGGGGGAAAGAAAAGAGAGAAGATGTTTATTAATTTTAAAAAATTTAATTAAAAAATTTTAGAGGAAGGGTTGGGGAGGAAGATGGGGTAATTGTGACAAGAGATACAAAAAAAACACTAAACTTTTAAAAAATATGAAAGAGAGCAGAATAGGAAGAGCTATAGAGAGCTGTGTTGCCACTACTGTTTTAAATTTAAAATATGTATACTTAAAAAGAAAAAGTTGTACCTAAAAGTTTTACATATGATCCTCTTTTTCTCTTCTTTTATATGAAAATGTTCGTGCTTTAGTTATATGATTAAAAATTGAAATAAAAATAATTAGGGAAAAAAGATGATGAAAGAAAATGAGTTAATACAGGGTGTTGCATAAGTCTTAATGAAGTTTTAAGTTTTAATAGTTTAAAACAGACTTTTGGGACACCATACACACTTCAAATACATGTGTGTCTATGTAAAAAACATGTACACTTCCAGAGATATGTGCCTTCATTAGTTTGGGGTACTCCCTTCATTGGTGCACATTGCCACTCCTCCATGTCTAAGTAAACAATTGGTTCATCTAGTGGCTTTAGCCTACAACTGTTCCATAATCCTCCCTTTCCCCTCAAACCCCACTCTCTAACCTCCAATCATTGCTTAGTGACACCTGAACTTCAACAGATACGGATACATTCTGTTACTGAGCCTTGATTCCTATCATCTTGATAGACCTTCTAGAGTTTACACTCTGGTGATATAACTTTCTGGAATGGAAAACTAATGCCATGGAAAGATGAGGTATTAGAGTAGGACTGTAGTATTAGAGTCAAGATGAGGATTCAAGTTCTGCCTCTCACACATGGCCATGGGCAAGTCACTTATCTTGTTGCAGGATGAATCTGCAGAGGAATATTACTCAGCGTAGGTATACTTAAAGGAATATTTATGGATGACTATATGAAGGGACATATTAACACGAGATGCATTTTCCTGAAATATGCCTATAATTAATTCATTTTTTCTCTCCAATTACATGTAACATAAAGAAAGTGAAAAGTTTTACCTGGGATATACATAAAAATATAGTTAGCTTCAGTAAAACAAATAAAAGATGTCTGCTAATTCTTAGTTGTTTTTTTTTCCTTTGGTATTCCATGAAATTTTTAAAATAAAGGAAACAACTATTTCGTCAGGTACTGTTTGAGTGTTAGTATAAAATGTTATAACAGAAAAAATGAGGACACTCACTTGGCTCACATTTCCACAACTGTCCTAGAAACATGTTAAAGACTTTACATAAATAAAATTTAAATATCAATACCAAGGTTACATAGTAGTGATGTCTGTAGTCAATTTATCTTCATGGCTATAAAAATAAGGTACTATGTGGTTTTGGAGGAAGACATTATTTTTGAAAAACTTTTTACGTAAACAGTATACAGTTTTCATTAAAATGCTTTGAAATGCAACAGAGAATCTAACTCTTCCCCTCAAATTTTGCAATGTGCTCCTATTCCTGTTACTTTTAAAATTTTATTTCCAAAGACTAGTCAAATTCTCATTTTAAAAAAATGTAAATGATCAAATGAATTTCTAAAGCAGCCCTGTTGCAGACTGTCTACTGTCTCTGTAATTCTCCACCTGAAGTTCCTTCTTGTCCACTGGTCCCCAGCAGCCAAGGACTGAAGATCAGAGAAGAAAGGTCGTTGGCACTGTCAAATGGCTGAATATCAGAAACAGATATGGTTTTAACACTGGAAATGAGGTTAAAGAAGATGCATCAATGTATCAACATATGCTTTCCTTGGTCCCTTAAGGACCATGGGACTTTTCCATTTGACTTGCTACTGAAACCTCCTGTGATATCTCCCCCAGCAGAATGTGGACTTCATGAAAGCACTGCTTTTCTATTTGCATTGCCACTGCTTAACAGAGTACTTTGCACACAGTAAGTCCTTAATAAATACTTTTTCCTTCATTCATTTTTAAATCACCAGAAATATAAAAAGTCAGAACTGTGACTCAAAACCCCTAATTCTGTTCTCAACTCTCTATTGATGTGTTGTACCCCCAGTGATTAGTCATTTAACTTTTACAACTTAGTTTCCTTATTTATAAAATTACATATTAGAAACCAAATTAGATGTCTCTAACATATTGGTATCTGAGCTTAAAGGCTTTTGATGTTTGTTAAATATTGATTTAAGATTCCTCAGTGTTATATAACCAGTTCTCTTCTTATTGATTCCATTTATATTTTATATTAATATATTTTAAAATCAATAAATTCAAAGAATAATGCCAAGAGTGCTAAAGGTCAGAATGAGTTAAAGCAAGACAAAGAAATCAAGAAAAGGGGTAGGTAAAATTTTTGTTATTTTTGGGTATAATGCGGAAAAAATGGAGATCAAATGGATGGGATATGACTCTGGTTGAGATGGAAGAGGAGATGAGAATAGAAGATAGGGAAAAGGCAGAGCTTATCTAGTCTTACTTTGCTTCTGTTTTGTCTACAAATGGGGAAGATTTCTTGACTGGCCCTAATCTACCTTTCCAACACATTGTTTTTCTTCATGCTCCCTAGTGATCCCTGAAAGGATGTGTAGAATGGCAAAGGAGCTTCAGGAATCCAAGAGGGTAAAATGTGTGCATATTTTCAAAAACTAGAAAAGAATTTTTAAACTACAGGCAAATGAATTTGACTTTGATTCCTGGCAAAATTCTATAAATCATTACTAAAGACATAGTTATTGGGCAACTAGAAAAGTTGTTCATATCCTGTGACAGAGTCAGGCTCTAAAAATTTTAAGATGGTCTTTAATAAGGATTAATGTTAAGTCAGACATTTGGTTTCAAAAACTCCACAAGTCTACAGTGCAGAAAGCTGTGGCTACAAAATAGTTTGAAAAAAGGTCTGGAAGACCTGTGGGCTGAAGGCCCAATGAATCAACAATTAGCCAAAGAAAGCTCATGTGATGATCTAAGGTTTCAAGACAAGGCCTGGACTTCAAGACTATGGAAGTGACAATCCTGAGTCATCTGAAAGAAGGAGGGCATGTATTATTCTAACTTTTATGGTGCCCAAAGTGATAATTACTAAAAATGGGACTGCTCTGTAATATTTTTGGGCCTTAAATCTTCTCTTTTGACAAAGACACCAAAGTGTATAAAGTTTTTTTTTTTAAAAAATCATTAATCCCTTGGTTTTCTTTTGACGTCTTGATTTTCCATATATCACATCTAGTTGTTGGGGGACTCGCTCATTTTGGAATTAAAACACACCCATGGGAAAACACTGAAAGTCACTGGAAGAGAACAAGTAAAAAAAACATCTCATAATGCGATAAGTAGTATTTAGACACTATAAATTGTTTAGATGGTTAACATTCAGCTTATGCATCCAATTCATTATTGCTCTTTAGAGATATAGCCATTCTGTCAGTTATGATCTCCTTGAGGGCATGGCCTGTCATTTTCTTCTTTTTGTATTCCCCAGTGTTTAACACAATACTTGGCACACAGTAGGCACTTAATGTTTGCTGACTGAGAATACTCCAGGCATGGGGGACAGTCAAGAGAACATGCCTGAAGCTGAGCGGGGAGAGGAGTAGGGAGAATAAGGGGTAGAAAGGGGCCAGTTATGAAGGGCTTTGAAAGCCAAATATAGAATTTTATAGTTGATCCTAGAGATAATATGTAATAGAGAGCCAATGGAGTTCACCAAGTAGGGGAGATTCCTGTATTTTAGGAAAAATTACTTTGGTGGCTGAATGGAGGATGGATTGGAGTGGTGAGAAAATTGAAGTAGGCAGACCCACCAGCAGGGAACAGTATAAGCATAAAGTGATGAGGGCCTGCACCAGTCAGGACAGTCTCAGAAGAAAGAATGGGATGTATTTGTGAGATGTTGGAAAGCTAAAATGGACAGGCCTGGGCTAAAGATTAGATAAGGAAAGGGGGTATAGGAGAATGACAGACAGACATCTTCTTTTTGATGTATTTGGAAAATAAAATCAGATCTCTGACAAGGTGGTGTTAGATATGGATATATACTTAAACTTTTTATTCTGTAGCATAATCAGGGAACATGAGATAGTCAACAGAGTTGGCTAAAACTGATTCTGACTCAATAAATCCGTTTTCAAATTTAGCATATCCTGGATTCTATTTTCCTTTCAGTAGCTATGATTAGAAGGAAAAAACCCTTCATTTCTGAAAACTTATTTATTCAAACAAACTGAAATAATAATTCACCATAATTAACATGTCAATAAATTTTCCTCATAACCTCAGTTTTTGTTTCAAAACAAATAAAAATTAGAAAACAAAAAACCCAGTTATAATATCATTAAATTTTTAAAGTTACTAATAAATCATGTTACAAATGCTTTTTCCAAACAATGATTACATCTTTTGTCAAAGTGGCAATGGAATGAATCTATGATTGTGATTTTGTCAACAACTTCAGTAATTTTTTAAAAAAAATTGGTGATGACTACAAATGGATATTTATTTGTGTTCCTCAAAACCATTTTTTCACATTAAGGTTAATGTTGGAGCTTTTATTATAAATACATATGATTAAGATTTCATTATGTGAAATCTACAAATGATGATAACTAAACTTTCTAGAATCCAAGGGTTGGGTGAACACCATCAAAGTCTGACAAATTTGTATGAGTTGGATAAGACTGTTTTTTAAAACTCAATTTTTAGAATTTTCTCTGGCTTACTACACTTACTAGCTTACTCTCTTAAAAAGCAGACACTGTCCAATACAGTCCCAATTTTGAAAACTTGCAAATAAATGGAAGAAACTGAACTCTAAGATATCCAGATGGTATGGTGGCCACCAGATGACAGACTATCAAAGTAGATTTTCAACTTTGTTTTGGTACATACTTCCCACAGAAGGGAAATACCATTTGTCAAAAAGTTTTTGCAGGATTTCTGAAGAAAAATTTAGTAGGCTCTTTAATGAAGGAAAGAGTTTTCTGACTACAATTGTATCATTAAACACAGAGCAAAGCAGGCAAAGAGGAAATTAATTTCTCAGGAAAAAGTCCTGCAGGCATCATTCCCTGGGTAGCAACAGATGTGATTCACAACAGAGCACTGGATAATTTTTTTGAGAAGCAGATGCAGAGCTTTCTGATCAAATATTACTAGATTGTAATTTGGCCTAATACCAAAATTCTAACAGGCTACAATAAAACAGCAAGCAAGTACTTGTAATATATAAGCATTAATAACTTTGCCAGCACATTACAAGGACATGTATATACCTTTTCCACAGTGTCTCCACTTTATTGGAAAGATAATTTCTCTTAAGAAAATGTTAACGTTAATCTAAATAATGTATTTTGCCAATGGATGCCTTAAGTAACAAATCTGGAAATGAAAAAATTGGCATTTCACTTCCCAAATGATCAGATTAATTTATGATCTCGCAATACAATTGCACATTATGCATTAATATTTTCAAAACATTTCACATTTATAGGAAGCTACATATTTTTAAACAAATATCCATCCAGTGTATTAGCTTCAAACTAGGCTTCCCCAAAGATTATGAATCCCAGTACTGTATGCATCTGTTCAACCATTATATGTGTTAAGTATTCCGATTGGTCCAAACACCCTTAAAATGTTAATTACAGCACTCAAATGCAAGTATACGCATTAGTAAATAATTGTGCTAGGAAGACTGTTCATGTTATAATTGAATACCCTGGTTATTGTCAGGAGCAGGCAGCGAGCTTACAGAGTCACAGCCTGAATTCAAGAACACTGAATAAAAATTTCTAAATCTTTTTTTTTTTTGTGATTATAAGCTTTGTATGCATTGAAGAATATAAAATATAATACACTGCTACCCTTTAGAAACAACATATTCCCCCATAATGGATGACGCCTTTCTGTCAAACTTATATGTGATTCAAGTCCAAACAACATGGCATTTTGGGTAATGGATGCTATAATTAAAATGTGAGTCCTAAAAAACCTGTTGTTTTAGTGGGTGTTTTTAGTAATGGCTTTGTTCTACATGAAGATAAAAACTCCCTAACAAAGGAATTAATGTATTGCTTTAATAGGCTGCGCCCTGAGTTAAGTTTTAAAATTTATGAGTTCTCTGCAGCATTGTTCTTTAAACAATGGCATTGTCAAATGCAACCAGTGAGAAGATTAAAGTTCTCCCAGCAGATTAAGTACAAATTATCTGTCCTCCTGTTTCAGCATCATTTGTTCATTTATCACATAACGTCTAGTATTTCTGGTCAGTGTCAATATGCTCTGCATCCTTGCAGTTAACAGATGTCTTCTCTTGTCGAATGAATTACTTTATGTTTCACGCACTGGTGGCCGCAGATGTGTCACTATAGCAACATCATTAATTTCAGATCTTACCGGAAACATGCACTCCAATCAAACCTAATTATACCACATTGCTTTCTTGTCCCACAATAAGGAAACTATAATGCAATTATTGGGATACTTCATTTTCTATTCTGCTGTGGCAAATGAGAGAGCCACTGTGATGGACGCTTCTTGTCAAAAAGCTTATTGATGAAGCACAAACCCAATTTACAATCATATAAAGGACTACCTTGCAATTATGTTAGTAATGTAATGCTCCTTAGACTCAACAACTAATTCTTAATCATTTCAACTGAAAGCTTGGGTCACAGCATAAGATTTTTTCAGACTGTTTTTGAGATTTTTCTCTCTACTTCCAACAGAGAGGAGGGGGTGTGTTATACTTAAGCTGAAACACAATCACCTACTGATAACTGCACTTCCTTCTCTAACCATGTCCTTTAAGAGAAAAAAAAAATTAGGTCACTTCAGTGACCTTTAAAACCTGACACACTTCTTACTCAACAACAGCTCCGCAAGAGGGCAGGAGAGAAGTTATTTTATTTATGCAACCAAGTTAAAGTGTAAAAAACATAATTTGTTATCTTCTTCCCACGTATTATTTTTTTTCCAGGGGAAAAAACCCACAAACATTCATGAAAATTTAAAATACATACTCTTGTTTTCATTAGTTTAGTAAATACTATGTCAGAAGAAACAAGAAAAGTAAAGCATAGGGGAAAAAAAAGCCTGATGATATTCTTATTTATTATTTTTGAATTCCTGTGCCAATTAAAAGTTAGGAATAACAGATAACTATATATTTTTACTGTTTCACAATTTAGAAAAGAGGAAAATGATTCATTTGATAATTTTTTACATATTTAATATGTCAATATAAGGGTCTCTAATTTTTTTTGATGGGGAGAAGTAGCAAAAAGGCTTAATCTATTGGTGACAGGATTTCCTTCAGTTACTTTCAAAAATAATTATTGTTTTCTGATATATGTGTTAAGAAATTTTACTATAAAAGGTAATGATCTATCAACCATAGAATACAGCTTTGCTAGTATGGAAATCAAAACATTTTATATAGGTAATAATTAATAGGGCTGGCTGGGGATACAAAGAAAAGCAAAAACTTGGTCCTCGTCCTCAAGGAGTCCACATTCTAATGAGGTAGACAAAATGCAGGCAACCATGTACATACAAGGTATTACATACTGTAGATGGAAGGTAACCATTAAGAGAAGGTACCAGTAGTGGGGAAGTGGGGAAGGTGAAAGGAAAACTCGGAAAGGTCTGCTACAGAAATCCAGGAAAACCAGTAAGTAGAAGTCAGGAAGGCAAAGATTCCAGAGATAGAAGGTTTTATGTGGGAATGAATGTGTGAAAGTGCATGCATTAAGCACTCACTACATGAAAACCACTGTGCTAATTACTGGGGAAACCACGAGGAAGGGAGGATGTATTAAACAGCTACCACATACCAGGCACTGTGCTAAAACACTTTATAAATATTATTTATTTTGTCCTCACAACCATCCTGTGAAGTAGGTGCTGTTCTTACTCCCATTTTGCAGTTGAAGAAACAGGTATACAGGAATTAAGTGACTTGCCCCAGCTAACCCTAGTAAGAGTCAGAGGCTGGATTTGAACACGGGTCTTCCTGACTCCAGGCCCAGTACTTTCTCTACTGTACTTCACTGCCTCTACCTAAGAAGATCACATTCTACTGAGGTAGACAACACCTACAGGAGGTTTTAGCTGTTAAGTGAGATGGAAAGTTCCCAAGGTCCTCAGCATATAGTGCATAGATGGTAATGTATTCTCTTTAATGCTATTTCCATTAATAAAATCATCAGTTTCTGATGTTGAACCATTTGACAGAGCCAAAAACTTTGATGGCATCCTTCTTTCACAACATGACTAAAGAGGGAATATGTTTAATATGACTGTACATGTATAACCTATATCAGATTGCTTGCCATCTTGGGGAGAGGGGAGGGAAGGAAAGGAGGGAAAAAAAATTGGAACTCAAAATCTTATAAAAGTAAATGTTGAAAACTATTTTTACATGTAATTGTAAAAAAAAACCAAAACACTATTAAGTGGGCCTTTTGTAGCATTTTCAGATAGCATTTTTAGAAGTAGTTGCCACCATATCTCCCCAGGGGTGGCTTTGCAGGACTATGGGTTCAGAATTCTGGACTATCTCCAATCTGACCATAATGAACGTAGTGACTGAGGTGGGGGGAAGGGGTTGGAGGTGATGGTATGACTGTACCTTTCCCCTGATACCTGGCTGCTTTACCTAAGCTGTCTTGTTGTAGAAGCTGGTCCACAATGGGCTAGTCCTTTCTCTACAGGAATTGCTTACCAGGGTGATGGCTATGGGGGCAGGACTGGTAGGCCGAGGAGCACTACTATTGCCAAGGTTCTTGGCTTCAGGGTCCCGGACTATTTCCACTTGGAGCCTAGGGGAATAATGGTTAACACAGTGGTAATAGTTTGACTCACTTGATATAAACTGCCTCCTGTCTCTCCCACAGGAGGAGCATATAATATCAATTAAGTTGGGGCTTTCTTACTGTTTCAAAATGATTAAGTGTCTTTGAGTCTTACTAGGTGCTAAGCCTCAGGCCCAAACCCAAATGCTAAATCTATGTGTGTGTGAATTGGTAACTACGGTAGCACCCCAGGTGGGGCTAACTAAGGGAGGCCTGATTAGATCTTTGCTCCTAAGTTTGCCCCAAACCCTTAATTACTAGGTGCTAAGCCTGTATGGATGTGAAGCTCCCACGGTCCTAAGGGAAGGTGCTAACTCCAGAGACAATCATAGGAGCCTAAGTTCTGGTGGCTCAGATGACTTTTGATAATGTCTGAAACTGTATGAAAAAGAGAAGACAGAGCCATTTGCTCAGGGCTCTCACTCTTGGTGGTGTGCTGATGTGGAGACTCTGGGCAGCAGTAGCTGAGTCCTCTAGCTCATAACTCATAACTCGATGTTGGGACTTTGTTAAACTCTGGTAACTATGTATTGGGATTTGAAACAGGCAAGGCCTGTCTGTCGATGTTTGTAATTTGTTTGTATTTGCTCTGCAGTTCAGCGTGCTGGCTTTTTCCCCTGAGCTAAGTGAATGATGTCTGTATGCTGGATTAAAGTAAACTTGTCAACCCCTTAATGTTACCTTCCTTAGTAAAGCAGATCAAAAGAACCTGGGCTTTTGCAGCATTCTTGTTGTTGGGCTTGTGTTGGTCTTTCACTCCCACAACAGTTGCTAGCCAGATTGTTGAAACAGAGCAAGAAGGCTAATGCCATTGGATCCTAGAGTACATGGAAGGGAATAGAGTGTCAGAGTAGAGAAGGGGGCATAACATGAGGAATCTTGTCAAGGCAGAAATGCTAAGATTTGGCAACAGTGGATATTGGGGTTAAGAGTGAGGAGTTGAGTATGATACTAAAGTTGCAAGCCTGGGTGGCTGGGAGGCTGATGTTGTCTTGGTAATACATTAAAGAACATAAAATATAATACACTGCTGCCCTTGAAAAGCTTTAGAAACAGCGCTTGTTGTCTTGGTAATAGTGAATTTTGGAAGAAAGGGAATTTGAAGGGAAATGAGTTATATTTTGGAGATGTTGAATATAAAATGCCTAGGGGATATCCAATTTGAGATGCCAAAAATGCAGTTGTTAATGTGAGACTGGAGGTTAGGAGTGGATATAAACATCTTGGAATCATAAAGAGATGATAATTAACCTAAGTGGGATAGTATAGTAGGAGAAGAAAGGGGGCACAGAACAGGATCTTGGGGGCAACTCATGATTATTCAGAGTGATATGGAAGAGAAACCAGCAAAGAGTACTTACTTAGGACTGGTCAAACAAATAAGAGGAAAACCATGAGAGATCACTGTCACAAAAACATAGAAAGAAAATATCCAAGGAAAAGGGTGATCAACAGTGTCAAAGACTACAGAAAGAGGTCAAGAAGGATGAGGATTGAGAAAAGGCCATTAAGTGTGTTAGTTAATAAGTCATTGGTGATTCTGGAGAGGACAGTTTTAGTTGGATGGTGAGATCAGAAGCCAAGTCAGAAGGTTTAGAGGAGAGTGAGAGGAGAGGAAGTGGAGGCACTGAGTATAGATGGCTTTCAGAAAGAAAATAATATACTGAAAGTGTAGTCTCAGAAACCAAATGGAAACAGATAGTAAAAACCAGGATTAGCTAAAATCTCCAAAGATGGCAAAGTACCCTGATGTTCTTCTAATCTGTACCCTTGTACAACTCACATGGCAACTTTGGCAGCAAATGCCATGGGAATAATGGAATGAATATGAAATTGAGAGTAAGTGCCACCTCCTATAATTTTTTTTTACCTAGTAATTTTTATTAATATAAGAGGTAATATGGCATAGCGTAGAGTTGGCCCTAAAATACAGAAGCCAGAGGTTATGACTTTGACACATACTACCTGTGTGACTAGGGGCAAATCACTTGACCTTTGAGGGCCCCTGCATTAAGATTAATTAAATTAGAGAGTACAGAGGAGTTACTGATATGCACTGACTTAGGTGTTCCTATACTGAAACTTCCCTACACAAATCAAATCACAGGTCTAGAAAAAAGAACTGCTTATTCACGTATGAAGATCTATAAAAATGTCTAGTTTGGTAAAGATATTCACTATCTTCCTTATCAAAAAACAAAATGCTGTTCCTTGACCCTCCTATTTCCTAAAGGTATAATATTTTCCCTCCCTTCCCTTCCCTTCAAAGCTCAACTTCTAGCAAGAAGAGCTTGCATACACAACCTTTACTTTCTTCACACACACTCACTAAGTCACACACAGATACAGACACACATTCACTCCTCAACATCTTAGAATCTGGTTTCTGACTTCATTGTTCTACTGAAATACTTTTTCTACAGTATTCACAATCTCTTAATTCTGGGATCCAGTGACCTTTCCTAAATTTTCATTTATCTTGAACTTTTTGGAAAATGACATTAATGACCACTCTCCTTGTCAATAATCTCTTTCCACTTGCTTCCACAGTATTCTTTCCTCCTGGTTTCCCTCATTCCTGTCTGTTCATCATCCTCCAGACCTCTGATGTGAGTGTCTCAAGGCAATCACATCCACTCCAAATTCCAAAGTGACAATGAAAACCTTTATTCAGAAGTCTTTCTAATTTATATTCTGGCCCTAATCATAATAATTTGTGCTCTTAGATTTATCAAAAATATAGACTACTGCAATCAATTGCTTCCGTATTTCCAATGAATGAAAATTTCTTTAAAAAAAAACACCAAAGTTTTTATGACTTTTATAATATAGTCTGACATCTGGTAGTGCTATTACTCCTTGATTTGTACATCACCTCATTATTTCTCTTGAGATTCTATATCTTTTTTTTCCTCCAAAATAATTTTGTTATTACTTTCTCTAGTTCTATAAAAATATTTGACTGGTGATTTGATTGGCACTAAATGTGCAAACTACTTAATATAATTTTTTTTATACTGACATTGACATAAAGTAGTGACAATCTCTTCATATATATGTATTATTTATGGAAAATTTCTTTAAGTCTATCTTGGTTTTCTTCTATTTATTTTAAACATTTTGTACACATTTAGAAAAGAATTCTCATATTTCTGGGTTTTGTTAGTACTGTATGGAAATGTTGACTTTTTTTGGACTTATTTTATATCCAGCTACTTTATTGAAGCCATTAATCATCATGATTAATATTTTCACTTATTCTAGGGAGATTTCTAAGTATATCATCAAATCATCTGAAAACAGAAACAATTTTACCTCATTTTAATCAACATTTACACATTATTACTTTTGTTCTTATCTCTCTTATAGCTAGAATTTGTAGAACAATGTCAAATAGTAACAGGGAGAGGAACTGTCATTGCTTTATACCAATTTGTGATGAGAGACAATGTAGTGTTTCTATATTAGAAACTAGCCCTAGATTCTGAATATATACTGTTTATCATACCAAAGGATTCTTCCATGCTTATGCTTTTTAGGGCTTTAAAAAAAACATAAAAAACCAACAGTATATTTTATAAAAGGGTTTTTATATATTAAAACAATCATATGGTTTATACTTTAGTAGTTTATATGATTAATTATGCCAATTATTTTCTTTATGTTGAACTTTGTTATAGTTTTTATAAGAATCCACTTTGTTCACAGTAGGTTATTTTCTGGATATATGGCATATGTGATCCTTATGAACATGAAATTTAAATCCTCTACTGATTTTGGCTTATTCCTGTCTTTTTCTGCTTTGGTTATCAGGACCATATTTGTTTTATACAGCTGAGTTTGGCAGTGTAGTTGATAGAATTCACTTAAAAATCTAAGGGAGTTCTATTTCTTAAGTTTGAGTATTTTCTTTCTTCTGTGAACTGTGCTCAGTTTAAAAGAAGCAGTGGAGTAGTCTGACTTGCTCTCAAAAATCTGCAAAACACTTTTACTGACCCTAAGCTTCCTGTAACAGTAAAGATCTGATGTAAGACAGTGAAACTTGGCATACTATTACTTCTGAAAAACAAATTATGAGTCTAAGACGGGTAGCAATGAAAGGGGTTTGAAGAGAATTTAAGATATATCTGTTGAGGAACTCTGAAGAATAGTAAGAGGATTGTACGGGAAAGAAAAAACTGGGTTGGTCACATGTTACAAGTGGTCAGTCAAGAATGCGCCACTGGTACACTTATGATTTCAAGAGAAGTCAAGGGAGGTCTTCAGCATGTTGGGTAGACTTCCTGTAGCAAACTTTTGAGACATAGCTAAGAGTTGTACTGGATGCTCAGGCATGACAGGGCTGTTACTTGCATAATTGGAGGGAACTCCTAAATTGAAGAGATCATAGATCCATTTTAAATTCTCAGTTTTTCTAGAAGTTACTTGAATATAATAGTTCCTGATAATTATCTTTAAAAAAGTAGTTCAAAAGTCTTAGGCAGTTACATGCTTTACTTGTACTAAGACTTTTTGGACACCCTGTATACATTGTAAATTCATGTTTTGAATTTTAAAATCTTACTAATTTGATTTTTTTTCTTGATTGTTAGCTGTTAATTGATCCATTTTGTCACTTTTTTAAAAAAAATCTAGCTGTTTTGTCAGTTACAAAACTTTTATTTTCAAGTTTTTTTATTTCTCATTTAATTTTCTATGTTTTGTTAATGTACTTGTAATTGTTTCCTCAGACTTAGTGAATAAAGTTTACAGAGATAAAAATTTTCCTCCGAGGCTTGCTTTACTGTGCTGTATAAGTTTTCATTTGCCACCTTATTATTACCATTATCTTTTACATGATTAATTTTGTTTATATGATTTAGGTTTAATTGACAATATTATTCTTTTTCAAGAAACCAGTCTTTAATTTTATTGATTCCACAGTTTATCTGGTTTCCCTTTTATTAATTTCCCTCCCTAATTTTCAATATTTTCTCTTTTGTGCTTATTTGTGTTTTAAAATTTTTCTTACTTTTTAAAATGCATACTCAATTCATTAATCATTTCTGTTTTGCTAATGTTTTTGCTTTCAGGGATATAATTTTTCTCCTAACAATAATAACTAGAATTCATACACCACTTTAAGTTTTACAGTGTGTTTTACAAATATATTATTTTATTTTCATGGGTCCAGAACTCTATACATGGTGCCATCAAGTCCAGTAAAGAGGACTTTTGCAGTATCTCTGAAATTCTGCCATGTTGTCTCATAGTTGCTCACTATATCATACCAATTCTCAAGAGATAGAGAAGATCATAAAAGACAAAACAGGTAATGTTAACTAACAACATACATTAAAAACAGGTTTAGATAAACAAAATCAACAAAGACAAATAGAACAGTAACTGTAGAATAGAAATAACATTTGCATCCAATAATGCTAATAAAAATATAAATATCCAAGATACATAAGAAATAGACAAAATATTCAACATCCAGAACCAATCCCCAACAGGTATATGGTCAAAGAACATGCACTATTGTTAAAGTAATTGCAAACTATAAATAACAATATGAAAACGATCCAAGACATTTATAACAAATGCAAATTAAAACAACTTTGAAATTTATTTCACATTATGCAATTGGCAAAATATGGGAACAATAACTATTGGAGGCATTATGGAAGATAGGCATATTGATGCATTATTGTACATGGAACTGAAAACTACTCTTAACTATTATGGGTAACCATATCTAATTCTGCAAGTAAAGCAATTAAACCATCCACATCCTTTGACTTTCATACCACTTCTGGCCTAACAGACCAAGGAATTTAAAAAGAAAATTAGATTTACTGTATTCCAAAAAATTTTACAGCAATACCCTTTTTGGTAGCAAAGAACTGGAAACATACTGAATGCTCATCAATTGGGGAAAGGAAAAAAAATCCACAACTATATAAATATAACAAAATATTGTGTAATAAAAAATGATAAATAAAAATTCAGAGAAACATGAGATTTCTTTGGGTGAAGCAGAATGGTACAAGCAGAATCAAAAGATAAACGCACAGAAAGACGATAATATTGTAAATGAAAAGATCATTAAAAGGAAGTTGAACTAAATAACTGAAGAAACATTCAAGGTCTTAAGAGCACATATAATGAAATATCCATTTGCCTCATACAACAGAAAGAAATGGAACTAACAAGATGGAATATTGTATACACTGTCAGTTCCAGTCACTATCTAAAAGTTTACTTAATTAGTTTGCTTCCTCACAAGGGAAGTTTCAATGGCGATAAGGCTGGATGTGTGTTGGGGGAGGTAAAATTACTATGATATAAAGACAGATTGCATCATTCAAACCTATTTTTTTAAAAAAACCCACCATCTACCATATTTCTTTCAGTTTTTTTCTTCCTGTCATTTTGCATTATTTTGGGACACTTGCTCTGTGGGACCTTGTGGGGCAGGATTATGGTATATGATATCTCTTACTCTACCATCTTCCAAGGATTCCTATCCCATCTCTTATGCCTCCATTTTCATTCCCAGTATTATCACCTCATTTAAGATTTTCATCACTCTTCATGTCTACTATTAAGCCTTCTAACTGACCATTTTAGTTAAAAAAACTCCAGTGAGTTCTCATTGCTTAAGGAAGAAAATAAAAACTGACTTATTTTGGCTTTAAAGGCCTTCTACAACCTAGCTCAAACAAATAATTCCAGTTTTATTTCATACTATTCCCCTTAACACATTTGAAAAAGAAAGAGAGTAGTAGACTGTGTACTGGATTTGGAATCAGGTTCAAATGTGTGGATTCAAATCTCAACTCCCACATTTAGTAGTGGAATGACCACAAGCAAATACCTTAGCCAGTCTGAGCTCTATTTCCTCATATGTTAAATGGGAAAACACCTTTGATAACCTCTTCGGTGTCTTTGTAAAATTAGACACATAAAGTATGTAGAGAGCTTAAAAGCACGATATAAATGTCAGCTCTTATTGTTACATTCCATGTAACTAGACTACTTATTCCCCATTTTCATTTCCAATCCCTACTGACATGTATTCACATACATAGTATTCTTGCACGGAATGGACTGATCTCCCACCCTACAACCAGAACCTCATGAATTTCTCCTCTTTCTTCACCATTCAGTTCAAATGGTATTCCATTCCTCCTGTGATGCCTTCCTTGATCTATGTCATGTCCTTTACGATAATTTTGTGTTTGTTAAGGTAAGCATTTTTTGATGGAAATCTTTCATTTTCAAGGGAATCACTGTGAACTCAGTTCTTGTGTGCTAATGTCTTAAGAGTCACTGTTTCTTAAAATTTTTAAGCATTGGAAAAAGGAATGGAACACGGTATGGGTATAGTAAGGACACTGAGTTATTTCAGGGAGGAGCATCTTAAGATCACTGAAAGACTGTACAACTTGCCCAAAGCAATCCAGCCAATTTGCTTCCTTCTATTAAGTTTAGGGCCCAACTCCTTGTTCATTTACTACATTTTCTCTGGATATTACACAGGCACATAGGTCACACAGTAGAAACAATGTTGAAATTGGAATCAGGAAGCCCCAAGTTCAAATCCTGCCTCAGATGTTTGCTTTCTGTGTGACCCTTGGCAAGTCTTCTAACCTGTTTCTGTTTCAGTTACCCCCTCTGTAAAAATGGTAATAATAACAGCACCTACCTCAAAGGGATGTTGTAAGAATCAAATGAGATAATTTATGTAAAGTACTTAGCAAACCTTAAAATGTTTATATATATATATGCATATATAGCCATCACTACCACCATTATTATTATTATATACATGCTGATTATTCTAATTCCATGGACTGTTCATTTAACTGTATGTCACGGTCTGAAGAAGAGACATTTTTTAGTGCATTTAATTTTTCCTTTATGGATTATTATAGATATCTTGAGTAACTATGGATCTCACTGAGGAAGCCCTACTATCCTGAAGGGTTTGAAACAGTCAGAACAAGGACATGTACAAAAAAGTATATCTGAATGACTACTATCTATCTATACTACTATCTACAGAGAATCTCACTTTCCATTTGGGCCTTTTCTATTTGCACAAAACATTCTCCATGACCAAGGCAAAAAAATCCATATCAAACACAAATTTTGCTTATGGTTTCCTTTGCCATTAAATAAATAAATGGGTCAAAGTTTTTTTCCTTTGGTGCCATTAAAAAAGAATTTCATGCGACTTTAACACATGCATAAAAGAGTCCTTTTTTGGAAAGAAAACCTTTAGAACTGCATTGTTTTACCAAATGCTCTTTAAAAATTTACAAAAAAAAACACCCCACAGTAGAATTTACTGATATTTTCTTAACCATCTACTTTGGGGATCATATCTTTTCCCCCATTGGGGGTAAGGGGTAGCATCTCTTCCCTGATATGTTTTTGCAAAGTAATCCTCAGTGCTTTCAAGCATAGATTTTATTGGTGTGCACTTGATCTGGTCCAGTAGTTTTTGTGATTTTCATAAAGTGTCATTTCAAGTTTCTAGTATAGTATGCTGCAAACTAAATTATTAGGATCTAAATATGATGGTTTCTCTATTGCTGCTGATAAAGACAAGATGAAAACAGACTTTTATAGAAACAATAATAAACTTAATGTACTCTTGGCAGTTTCATCTATTAATGTGTTTTAGATGATATAATTCAAGATGATTTTACACCAAGATTTCTGTAGACTCCTTTCTGCTTCCCTGTTAAAGGTATTTTAAGGAAACACTGCTCTTAATATCCATCATGATCCTTTGTAGTGATAAATAAATCTTGGGTTTTATGCTTTCTGCTTGGCAAGGAGATACAGGTTTGCTGGATAAGTTGTTTTCTATGATCTTCTGTCCTCCTTGTTATGATGACTGATTTATACTGGTGGAGCTTTTGTAGGTTTTAAGGTAAAGTCAGTACCTTTACTGTTTTCAACTTACTTTTTTTATTGTTCTTCTTGAATAGGTCAGATAGAAACTTGCCATTGTTCCAATTAGTTGATGGTCTAACTGTACACAGAGAGCTAATTTTGAAATAACTCTCACTGAGTAAGTAGTAATTTCATGTCTATTAAGATACTTTCTCCTCAAATTTTTGTCATGTTGTTCAGTACCTTCTGACATTTTTAGGGAAGAAGTTATTCATGATATACAGCATGAGTTTTTGAGTAGTCTATAAGACTTTGCTTTCTACAACTGTGAAATCTGAGTCATGTTTTCTAATACATCTTTTGCTATTCTCCCCTGTACTCAATTTTGTATTAAGTAGCAAATAATATGCTGACTTGATTTGAAAAATTTGTGAAGTTCTTTGTAGAAGTGAATTGTAGAGAGTGATTGAGGTGACACAAAATGCTAAAAAAAAAAAAAAAAAGTAAAAAACAAAACAAAACCCCAAACAACCCACAAATGATACCTGAATAAAGCTGGAAAATGTTAAATATAACACCATATCAATCTATTGTTTGCATATAATTACAGTATGATGATGGCTGACTGAATGTTTATCCAAATCAATAAAAGATGATTAAACATAGTACCTGTTTTGTCTGTTAGCAAATAAACTAAACGTCCAAGTTCTTCTGGTATTGTACTGGTTCGGACAACTGTTCCAGGAATATGTTCATCCCTCATAATCATCCATCCATAGGCTGCTTTGCCCATATCCAAGTTCACACGCAAACTGCCAAATAAACCCACAATATAATTTATCATTGCACATATACAGATAGGATTCTTCTCATTCTAAATTTTAATGTAGAAATAAGTTTATATAACACTTGTCCTTAGCTTTATATTGAAATGAATATATGATGCTATTTATGGATATTAAAGTAAGTTGAATTATATGAAGACCTTCATAAAACAGCAAAGTATTTATTCAGGGTTTCTTCACTTCACCAGATAGTCTTTAGGTTTCCCTAATTTGGATTAACTAGGTCTAAAACATTGAGGATTTAAATTAAATCTAGTACTATTTACTTATACATTCTGGAGGTTTTGAGGACAGAAGGGATCCTGCGGATTATTTACTAAGGGTAGGAAACCTGTGGCCTCAAGGCTACATGTGCATGTGGCCCTCTAGTGAGGCCCTTTGACTGAATCCCAATTTCACAGAATAAATCTGCTTAATAAAAGGATTTGTTCTGTAAAACTTGGACTCAGTCAAAAGGCTGCACACATATGGCCTTGAGGCTATAGAGGTTCCCCACCTGATAGTCTAATCGCTTAGTTTTTGGAATCAGAGAAAGACTTAACCAAGATCATACAGAGAATTGATGATGGTAGAAGCACAAGTAGAATTCAGAAGCCCTGATTCCCAGGCCAGTATTTTTCCTCCTACAGCACATTGCTGTTTAGCCTCTTTTCCATCCAAGGTTAATGCTAGTTACAATTAATGTTCCAGACTTAATCTGATGATGTTGTATAGTCACCACTGTGGGATATTATAAAAATAGTCAAGAAAGACTTTTATAAAATATAATAGGAACTCCTAATAAAACACTGTTACTAAAAATGGGGTAGAATATCAGAACACAAGGTCTAAAGTAAGGATAAAATATATTTCAATTATTCTAAAACATGCTGTAAAAAGATTCCTATTAGCTCATTACTAATGAGGCAATTAACATTCACCTCTTGAAATCACTGCCAAAATAGGATGCTACTGGAATTCTTTATTCAGAAATCATAAAGAAAAAAAAATCTACATAGCTGTATATTCTGCAACTGGCAGGCATGAAACTGTATGAAAGAGTTCACAGTTTTGCAACCATTCTCTGGAAATTAAAAACATTTCTGGTTGCTTTCAAAGAAGATTTAAAAAGACTGAAGTAAACTTTTAATATTTCATATATTATTTGTGATGGCAATTCACTCTGAAGTAGTCTTAACTTTATGGCTAAATCTAGAATAACAATATTTTTAAAAAGCAATAGCAAAAAGAACAAAGATGCTCATTCTCAAGCATTCTATTCTTGTAGGAAACATAAAAGCATCATATAGTATCTGATTTTATTTCATTTACTTTGAGATTGGTAAAGATATCTTGTAGCTCATTAAGGAAATTATGTTAAATCCAATGGACTCTAAGCAATCACATTTTCAACTTTATGGAGAGTATGGGAGGGTTAAGTACTCCCTCAAAGTTGGAATTTCCAGATGTTAAGCTTTAATGGCTACTAATAAATGGCACTGAAAAACTCAGGCTGTATTCAAAAAGAGTTGAGATAAAATAGGCAGAAATAAAAGGATTAAGTGTAAGAAAAGAGCTACCAAAGTTCATCTTTTTAACTTCATTAACCTGTCTTTATAACTCAATTAACACATATTTCATTACCTTTAGCTCAAAAATCTAGTCAGTGGAAGCACAGCTTACTACAAAAAGCTTTGGATTCAGAATTAGAGAGTCTGGGTTCTAATTCCAGGCTTTATCTGTCTGTTTGACTTTGGGCAAGGTACTTAACCTGAACTCATGGCCTTGGTTTTTTCATTTACAAAATGTGGAGATTAGAATAGAGTTCTCCAAGATTCCTTCAGTTCTTAAATTGAATAATTTCTTAGGTGCTATTAAATACACTATTAAAAATGTTTCTTTTTCTGCCCATCAACTAAGTTGCAGTAGTCCTATACTTGGAACTATAAAATTCTAGTTAATCATTTTATTCATTTAATAAACATTTTAAGTGCCTTCTACATCCCAGGCATTTGCTTGCATTAGGGATGAGACACAAAACCAAAAACAATTCCTGTCTTCAAGAAGCTCACATTCTATTAGATTATTACATTTTACTGACTATATCTTACTGATTACATATTTTCCATCAATATTATTTTACAATAATAGTACAGTACAATAAATAACAGACAAGGAAGACTATAGCTCGCCTGGATGCCAGTAAATCATTTTAATTTCCTTCCCATCTTATTATAATAATAAAATATGAAGAAAGTCTTACGGTAAAAAACTGATTATGAGGTTTAAGTACAGACTAAAATCCATACTTATTCTAAGCTTATTATTTATCCTTATGGCATAGAAGAGTTAAAGATGCCACAAATTCTACTGAAATGTTCATCTGGACAACGATTACAAATCAGTCTTCTGTAACCTAAAATGAACACAATGGACAGCTGAGGAGAGGTATTACTAGAATTTGTCTACCTTACTAAATAAAGGTAAACAATATAAGGTGATTATTATTTTATGGTAGAGGTGTATGAAAATGGCTGCAGTGGCTTTACATTCTAACTTATGTTTTCAACAGGGACTAACTTACTTCTTGCTCAGAATATCTTTGGGCAGCTAGGTAGCACAATGAAAATAAGAGTGTTAGGCCTGAAGCCAAGAAGACTCATCTTTAGGAGTTCAAATCTGGCCTCAGACACTTACTAGCTTACTAATCCTGGGCAAGTCAGTTAACCCCATGGAAGGAAATGGGAAACCACTCCAGTATCTCTGCCAAGAAAACTCCATAAGGGGTCACAAAGAATTGGACACAAATGAACAACAACCATCACAACAGTATATCTTCTGACAAGTATATAACACATATGACACAGGGTAGGTCAGGGAAAAAAAAATATAACCTTTACCTTATTCTCTGTAGAAAATGTGCAATTAGTCAGACACTAGAATGCTAAGGCTAATTTGGACATTCATAACCTAAAAGGAATGCAGGTACACCTGACAGAAGAGGCAGAGAATCTTCAAACTGATTTAAGAGTAGCAGCCTAACAAAGAAAGAAGCAGAGCTCTTGGGATGGTAACTTATTGACAGTTTATAGGCAACATGCTGACCAAGTGTTTTCTTTCTTATAAGGAAAAAAATAGAAGACAGGTTTAGTAGGTTAGATTTGAGCTAAAAAAAAACAAAAAAAAAACTTGTGACAATAAAGGTTGTTAAAAATGAGAATTTATCATTGCTGAAGGTTGCAGAATCTCTTCCTCTGGAAATTTAAAATAGAGAATATATACACATATTCTTTTCAAAGAGAGAAAGAGATACAGACAGACAGATAAGAGATCTTTCTTCTCGAATGGCTTAAGTGTTATATTGTCTTCAGTCAGGGAAATTAGCCAGGTGACTTGTGTGGAAACTTTCAGCTCTACAATTTTCTGATAAATATAAATGCAGAGCATGTATTATAGGTATCCCATCTTTTGGAAGGAGGACTTGGTATTAGTATTAACTTTGTATCTTTGTGCTTATCGTATGCTAAAAAGGGACCCAGATGGCTCTGGGGGACAGAGTGAGGCTGGTGACTTTGCACAGCCCTCCCTCACTTAAATTCAATTCACTTGCAAGTCATAGCATCATCTTCCTGCTGTCGCAGCCTCTTTGACAACAAAGGACAAACAACAACAACATTAAAAAGACTGGGGCTGAGTGCTGGAGACACAAAGAAAACCATGGTCCCCGCCCTCAAGAAGCTCAAATTCTAATGAGACAACATACAAACACCTATGTAAATAGAAGCTATATACAGTCAATGGTGTTAATCTTTGAGGGAAGGAACAACTAGCAATAGTAGTAAAGAGGGCAAGGGTAGGGCAAAACCAGGAAAGTCCTTCTTTAGAAGGTAGGATTATGTGCTGAGTATTGAAGGAAGCCTGGGAAGTCAAAAGATGGAGGTAGGGAGGGAGAGCATTCCAGGCATGGGAGACAGTCAGTGAAAAGGCACAGAGCTGGGAGATGGGAATGTCATATGCAACAATTCAAATATGTTTAAACTGCGTGCAATCTTATTTATTCCATCAATAAAAGAGAAGACAATAATATGGAAAATGCACATTTAAACATGATATAAAATTGGAAAGATGTCTAGGTCAGTAAAGGGACCACAGAAAAGTTAGTATAATTTAGTACAGAAGAAAAGGAAAAATAATGAGAATTGGATTTGTCTCCGACTGTGCCTTAATCGGTCACAGGATAAATGTAACTAGTCGGGAAGACTGTAGAGTCACAGTTGAGCAGAAATTTGAAAGCATTATCTCAATATATCTTAGCTATTTAGAACTCAAACATAATGGTGAAACAAATGAATGATACAACCAAAGTACATACCAAAGGAAGATAATTAAAGCTATATTTAAAAGACTAAACATCAAAGTGGGTATACAAAGAAATACTATTTAGTAGCAGTGGCACCAGAAGCTACAAGACTTTCTTATTTCATAGTATGTTAAAAATAAATAATGTCTTTCATTATACAGAAGATTGGTGAGACATACCTGGTACACAGTTTAAAGCATTAGGCCCTGTTATAAAGATACTGCAACTGGGACTAAATGTATTTGTTGACGAAAATTAAGTCTAATCATTTGGTATTTGATTTTCTTAAAGTTACAATTTTTAAATTTACTCAACAACACATTGAAAAGATAATGTAAGAAAAATATCATTTTCCTTCAACTCAGAACATTGGTTTTGTCTTTGTATCCTCAGGGTCTAGCATAGTCCTTGACATACAGTAGGTACTTTAACAATGCTTGTTAATTAATAGGCAAGAGGATACTTGATATTTTCTTTGATTCATAGTAGGCAATTTTGTGCAATAAGAAAGAACAAATATTTTAAAAAATGGTACCCTTTTCCTGCTGAGTTCAAACCTTAAAAAAAGCACCTTCACTGTCATAATTTTACTTTTCAGGAATTTTTATGCCTTTCCAAGAACTGGAAAAGCTAGGCTTCTATTTTAAACTTTATATTTAAATAATTTGGTTAACGAAGGATAGTTAAGTCAAGGTTAGTCAAATTGATTTATTAAAAAAAAACTCATAAGCAGGCACAATGAATTACAATATAAGATACATTTAAAGTTCATAATTAGCAACCCTAATATAAACAACAGACTTTTTTAGACAATAGGTCTTGGAACAAGCCCTACTTGATCACTGTTTTAGCCTAGACTGGTTCAGAATGAATGTAAATAGCTATTGTTACTGTTTTAGCCAGAAACTGAGATTTTAAAAAAATTTAATTCTAAAACTAATTTTATTTATTTTCATCCATCCATACATACATACATACATCTGACTAGGTAAAGAGGCCATTCTCTGCCTCATTTCTTAAGTCTTAATCACTAAAGGGCAATGCCTCAGTCAAACTGAGACCTCTTAAAAACTTTAGAAAGGTTTAAAAACTTTAAAAAAACTTAAAAAAAAACTTAAAAACTTTAAAAAAACTTGAAAAGGCCAAGGTTCTCCACTGCATCCTAGGCCATCAGCAGTTTTCCTGATCTATGTCTAGCCACTGGAGCAGATGGCTCTAGAGGAGAAAGCGAGGCTGGCGACTTTGTACACCCCTCCCCCCTCACTTAAATCCAATTCACTTGCATGTCATGGCATCATCTCTCTGATATCAGTCCTCTAAAGAACAAAAGACAAACAACAACAAGGTGGAAAAGTTATTCAGAGCCAGTTAACCACTGATGTCTTTTTTTTTCTATACCACACAATATATTAACTCAACTATCTTAACCAGATCTCAGTAATATAAAACTCATAACGATCAGAATTTGAATGGAAACTTACTCTGATGTATTTCATGCTTGCGCATAGAAAGAAAACATTTTGAAACCTGAATAAAAAAAATTTAGAGCAGAAATTCTGTTTAAAGGATATTGAATAGGACTGAAGAGACTAACCTGTCCATATCTGGATCTCACTAATGACTCCTGATGTGAGAATAGTTGAATCCTGGTGCTAAAAAGCTGTTCAAAGACACTATACTGAAGGTCAAATAAACCTAAATATGTCCTCTTAAAATATACAACACACATCACATTTAAGCCCCATGGTACCTGCTACATTTAAACACTAATTTTATTATAATTAAACCTACTGCCTTTAACCCTACCAGGTGAAAAAAATCCCTGAATGCTTTTCTAGAAAATGCCTAAGAATCTCCTCAGGAAATGAATCTGCCTGAAATAATACACATGCACACCTCCATAAAGATTTATTTTTAGGGTAGCCTCAAGTAAGCAAAGGAAAATAGAAACCATTATAAATAAAAGTTTCAATTAATGAAGTAAGAAGCTTTTCATGAAAAAGAATAGAACCATAAGGCTAAAAGAACTATTGAGGGGTAATCTGGCTCAAGGGAGAGTAGCCAAATAAAAACTGGCTGGATTTTGGGATTGTGGCTGTATTACAGAGAGTACCTTTGAGAACACCTTTGAAAGACATATAAAAGCAGAAAGAATACTGAACTTGGAATCAAAAGAAAATAGTCCAATATTGGCCCTGCTACTTTCTACCCTCGACTTTAGGTAATTCCTTTAACCTGGAACTCAGAGTTTTCTCATCTGTAAAATGAAGGGATTGGATTAGGTTCTTAACTTTTTTTTGTCATGAACACCTGCGCCAGTCTAGTGAAGCCTATGGACTCTTTCTCAGAATGAGAAATATACAGGACTAAACAGGACAAAAAATATATAGGACTAAAAAGGAAACCCACTATATTGAGATACAGTTGTCAATTAAAAATCAATAAAGAATTAAAAAAAAAGTTTACTGACCTCAAGTTAAGGATCTCTGAATTAGATGATCCCTAAAGTTCCTTCAAAGTTCTAACAAAGAGACAGCAAAAACAACAGAATAGAAAGGTAGGGGTGGAGGACAGATAGAAGATGAAGAGAGCTAAGAAAAAAGTAGAGAGAAAAGGGATGAGAAAAAGCGATGGGAGAACTGTTTTACTTTCATTTGTGAAAAATTTAAGTTCAGAGTAGGAATTAACAAACAGGTGTGGTCCATTAGGGTTTGATATTTTTGCACAGCTATTTCTTGTGTTATGCTTACAAGTGCCTCAAGGCTGATCTATCTTGTCATCAAAATATCCCAGTTGCCTGGGCACTAGGAACTAGGCAAAATAAACCTCACACAGAGGCCCACACTATATCATTAGAAGGATGCTTAATGCCTTCTGTCCACCCCACCCCCCCATCTTCTCTATTCATTCGCTTACCTTACATGGTGCCTAAAGTCCTACCATAAAGAGTCCTTCTTCACTAGCCTCTAAAGGAATGGGATGTTGGACTGGTAATTCGTATTAGCAGAAATAAGTTAAAGACCTAGTGCAGGGCAGAAACTACCCTACAGAAGGTCAGTTTGGGGATAACTGCACTATAGTAGGAATTACTCAGAAAAATCATAAAGGAGACTACTGTGTAGCCCTGGGATTTGGAGGAGTTAGGAAGTCAAAATGGAGAAGACTACAGTAAAGGTCAACTCCCAAACAATATTGCCTGTACTCTGGTCCTTCTCCTCATCCCCTTTAACACCAGAGATCCACGGCTGTGCCCTGGAGCTCTGATAGGTTATCTTCACCTTATCTTGCCTGGAACCAAGACCTGGCATTTCTAAACTTTGCCATATTCCTCTCCACACCCCTTCTTGTTCCCTTTGATGTATTTTCCTCTCCTATTAGTATGTAATCTCTGAGGGCAGGGTCCATCTTGCTTATTTGTTTTATATTTGTATCCCCAGCATTTAGCATAGTGCTTGGCACACTGTAAACAATAAATGCTTTATTCTTCATTACGAAATACAAATTTCCTCTACAACAAAATCTTGCCAAAGGCAAATCCTAGAAGAAACCTAAGCTCTCTTTTTAAAAGTTATTCTGGAGGAAAATGAAATAAAATGTTACTGTTCTATATACGTCCAAGGGTGGTGTAGTGCAAAAAACTCTGGACCAGAGGAATGATGAAGAATGCTGCCCAATTCCTGATAGGGAATAATAATATGCAGAATAAGACAAATTTTTGGACATAGCAAATATGGAAATGTTTTATTTGACTACATTTATTTGATACAAGAGTTTTCTCATGGAGGCAGGGGGAAGGAGGATGGAAAGACAGAGGTAGGTAAGAGAAATAAAAATAGATGCTTGATAGCTAAAAATAATTATTTAAAAATGAATGGTAAATTCTGAATAAGAATTGACTCTGAATCCTAACTTGTTGCTTGCACACAATACTCCAGAAGATTCCTTCTGTTTTACTGGCTATCTCCCATGCTTAGAAGGCTCTTGCTCCTCATCTCTACCTCTTAGCTGCTTTGGCTTCCAGCAAGCCTTGGCTATAGTCTCACCTTCTGCAGGAAGACTTTCTCAGTCCTCCTTAATCTTAGCACCTTCCCTCTGAGAATGCCCCCAATTTATTTTTCATTTTTTTTTGGTATATCATTGTTTGCATGTTGTCTCTCCAGTTGGACTGTAAATGGAGACTGCGGTTGGGCTTTTTTTTTTTTGGCCATTTTTGGCTATTGTGATACCTCTAGTGCTTGGCACATAGAAGACACTTGATAAATGCTACCTGACTTACTTAATGCATTAAGTGCTGGAATACATACAAACCACTTCTCTATTCAGTTTTCTTTCATTTGTAAATCTGAAGTAATTCAAAGGATCTTTTATGTCAACAAGTGTGCATTCTCTTATCCTCAGAAATATCTTGTCTCAATTTTCCTATAAATCTTCCACAGAGGATCTACCAAACATACTGGAGGCCCTCTTTTTAAACTTGGGTATAACACAGCTCTTCTCCTGTCTGTATATTAACTTTTGCTTCTCCTTTTATGATTATACATATGTTGTATGACAGTTCTTTACTACAAATTATCTTCAGTAATTTGCTTCACATTTGCAGCATCATATATCTCTCCAGTTTTTCTTTGATTCACCTGAAATTTAAAAAATTATTTGGAGATTGTAGTACAACACAGTGCCATGTACCCCCGCCAACTATAAAGAGGTACTATGTATGTGTGCGCGTGTGTGTATGTATATAAATATAGATATTTATCCATATATAGATACTTCTACAAAGAGCATACCAAGGATGTTATCTTTGAGGTTTCCTTCCATTTGGCCTTTATGTGAGATAGCTAACTTTACAATGGTATATACCTATGACAAGTATCCATATCCTGCTTTTATGTCTTACTTGACCTTATATTGTATTAAAAGTAAAAGGAAAACTAAAGAAAATTCTTTGTTATTATGCAATTATTATTGTCGTTATTGTATTATTGTTATTGTGCAATATTGCATAATCTTGACAAATGCATGGTTGGCTGAGGTGAGCCTTAAGGTGGTATTCTGGTTTATCAAGTCAAATATTTTAATGTATGATTAATGTGTGATTTGCATTTTCTATACCTTTTGGTCAACTACAACTGAAGATGTCATATGTCATGAAAAATGCTATATGCCAACCCACGTTTCTTTCTCATATTTTCATCAAGATACCATCCATAAGTGTGTGGAACATCCTAATTAAGGGGAGGGACAAAATGAAATAAGCAATTATATAATGCCAGCTCTTTGACAGGTACTATACTAAGTGATTTTTACAAATACCTCATTTGATCTTCATAACTCTTATGAGATAGGTGCTATTATTATCCCTATTTTACAGCTGATGAAACAGAGTCAGGGGCTAACTTGCCTGGGGTCACCCAACTAGTAAGTATCTGAGGCTGGATTTCCACTCGAGTCTCCCTGACTCCAGAGCCATTATTCTATTCATGGTGCCTCTAAGCTATTCAGGTGCCTGGTACATGAGGAGATAAATAGATCATCAATTACTGATATACTCTTGGTCAATTTTTGGGGTAATGGCATTTGTGATATTTTCTAGTCCTTTATCTTTCCACCTCTGATATAGACTAAAAATGAAACACTCTAGCTTTCAAATTATGCTGCTTCTGGCAAGGATTCCTTTGTTGTGTACTTGGTTTAGTATAGCTGCTTTTCTTAATCTTATCTTCTTAGGTATCATTGATACTTCATCATATAGCTCACTGGAATGTTAGATATTAAGAGTCCAAATTGGGTTGTTTTATTGTCATTAATAATGAAAAGAGATCTTTATAGAAATGCAGACAAATCTTTTCAAATTGAACACATATTTATTGTCCTGATTTAATTTTAAAATGCTCTGAGGATTATCTTGCACAGTTGTTTTTCAATTCCCCCTCCCCATTTTTCACTGTTTTATAAAGCTCCAAATCTTCTGCTATCTTCTGTAACATTAACTTAACTACTGGTACTCTAATGTAGAAGTCTTGCCTAGAAACTAAGTAATGAACACACTACTGGAGGAAATTAATGCAAAATTTTGACATTCTTATTATAAATGAAATCAGGAAACAAAAGCTAAATGGAAAGATGGCTCAGAGATAGGAAAATAAAAGAATGGGAAGAACTGGCTTTATTGTGCCTCTGAAGACAACAAAAAACATGATGGTCACAGGATATTGCAGTGCTCATGATAATCAGATTAAAAAAAAATGGAAAAAAAATCCCTCCCCCTATAAAAAGAAGCCAAAACCAAACCCACTAAAAAGATGATTGTATTATATATGCAAATATATGTTTTAGACAATGAGAAGGCAGAGAAATGCTATGAAGATATCAATATGCTTTCCAAGTTAAGTCAGCCTATACTTTAATACATGGTAAAAAAAAATGCTAGAAAATATGGTTCAGAAATAAGGTCAATGGCTTGTAAACTATACACAAACCTAATACTGATTATATCATGAATACTTTCTTCAAGAAGAGAGTTGGAAGGTCTAAAAAGTGGCAAACACCAAATAATATTCTGAAAAATGAAACATTACATTCTCACAGACAGGCAATGGATGGTTATTGATTTGGTAGGTCAACTTAGAAGACTATCCCTAAGAGATTATCCTTTGTATTTATTATTCAGCTTTGGCTTATTTAACATTTTTTACCAGAACTTGGATAAAGGCATACCTTGCCTCCTTTTCAAATTCTGGAGATGACACAAAACTGGGGAAGATACATTCATGAAGAGGATGCCTAGAGATCCTGACAGGATGAAACAATAGGCCAAATCAAATAAGAAGAAATTTAGTAGACATTCATGTAAATTCTTATATTTAATCTTAATAAATTTAACTTCACAAGAATAAGATGAGAGAAGCCTGACTAGACAGTGATTTGTCTGAAAAAAGATCTGGGTTTTAAATGAACTGAGAAACTAATCTTAGTCAACACGGTAATATGGCATGCAAAAAAGCTAATGTGTTGACAAGCAGAGAAAACAACAGGAAGGAAATAATGCTGTACCCTGTCCCAGTCAGATGATATCTGAAATAGTGTGTTCAGTTTAAAACACCTCATTTTAGGAAGGAAACTGATAAGCTGGTGAAGTTATGGAAGAAGGAAACCAGAGTGGCCTTGAGTTAAAGGGGGCTGGAAGTTCTTAGCCTGGAGGAAAGAAGATTCTGAAGGAATAGCATAACAGTCTTCAAGCATTTGAAGGGTTGTCATGTACAAAGGGGAATGGACTTATTCTGCTTGGTCATCCACTGCATTTCAGGCCATCACCAGTAATCCTGACTTTTATCCTGCCACTGGACTTTGATAACTCTCGAAGAGAGTCAAGCTGACAACTTTGTGCAACACTGACTCGCTTAAATACAATTCATGCACAAAGTCAAGCCATCATCCCATAATGTCACTGATCCCCTTCAAAAATGAAGGATGATGATGATGGCATCAACACTACCACCACCACCACCACCACCACCACCACCACCACCACCACCACCACCACCACCACCATCACCATCACCACCACCACCACCACCACCACCCCCACCACCACCACCACCACCACCACCACCACCACCACCGTAGGCAAGAATAGGAATAATACATAGACTGAAACTGAAGCAAAATTAACCTTAAAGGAAACAAATTTAGAATTATTTAGAATTGGAATGGATTGCTACCTCTGTTCATAGAACTTCACTTTAAGCAAAGGATAAATGATCCTTGGTCTGATACGTTGGTAGATTCTGTTTCCAATATAGAAGTAGATTCTTACGATTTGGGCAAAAATAAAAAACACCAAAATTGAAAAAAAAAAAAGGATAAACATGTCATATAAATGAGGCACCTCCAGCCTGTGCCATTTAAATTAGCTTTTGATGCTAAAAGCTTGAAAGTCGATAAATAAACAGGCAACAACCTATTCTATCAAGATTTTGTAAGAGAATTTAACCAATAAAGTTAACAATCAATATCAGCCAGCATAAATTTTATCTCCTTGCAGTGTGGAAAGCAAGCAAAGGCAACACTAGTTTAGAATATAAACTCACTAAAAAAACTTACTATGGAGGGCACTGTTAAGATTATAAGCAGTATAGCCTCAAAGATAGTGACAATTAGTAAAATGAAAAACAAATTTACAAAAATTTTGGTGAAAGTCTTAATTAAGGCAACTCATCCTAAGTATCTGGGGATGAAACCAAAAGAAGGCCAACAGATGATGTACAAGATTTGAGAAGAGGAGGAGAAAATCTGGAACTCAAAATCTTATGGAAATGAATGTTGAAAACTAAAAATAAATAAAAACAAAAAATCAAAAACAGCAAAAACATTAAAAGAGATAAACAGAAAAACTACATGTTTTTCTGAAAGGTACTACAGAAAATGAACTGATATCAATACTAAACACATATGAACTAAATGACATAGCATCTAAATTCTTAAAGGAAGTACAATTTTGATTCTTTGGGTATTATGTTATAACATGCCATGTAATAAAAATACTGATGCTAAGAAGTTGGCTGGTTTTTTTTTTTTTGCATGTGAGAAGCTTGGGTCACGAAAAGCACTGTGTGATTTTACAAATGCAACCCAGTCTTTTCTCCTATTTAAGCCCAGTTCATTGTCTAACCAGTCTCTGTCCACAGCATATGTATGTATATGCAAAAACAATAATGTAACACCTCTGTGTTTTCCATCCGATTGTATACTACGTCTCCTTCCTATTCCCATTCAGTATTTTCTAGAGGTCTATCATCCTTACTTTTCTGAAATTATATTCAGGTCCTTCATTTCTTCAGGGTCAACAGATAACAGCCAACAGGATCTAGATTGGGTGATAAATGTGGATAGTGTAAGCCTAAAAGAAGAGGTTCCTTGCTGAAGGTTATTTATGGGTGAAAGAAGAAGAAATAATCTAGGCGGGCTTGGAGTTAGAATGAGTGAAAGGAATTGGAACATAAAAATACAAAGGGAGGATGGGGTCAAATTGTAGAGGGCCTTGAATAACAGGTTCAGGTTTTTAAATTTTATTTCATAAAAAATGGAGAGTCACTTAAGTATTTTGAGTGGGATAATTCAATTCGATAAACATTTATCAATTGCCTACCATGTGCCAGGCACTGTGCTAAGTGCTAGGAATATAAATAAGAAAAAGAAAGACCCTGCTCTCAAGGAGCTTACAATGTAACGGGGGAAGACAACAGACAAAAGGGAGGGAGAAACACTAGGTGCTACCTGAGGTTGGGGCATCCTGTTTCATGGAGTTGAAACCAAGCAGAGCTGCAGAGAGAAAGCAGAATGAGACCACAATCAAGCTATATAAAGGATGAATGGATAGGGGAGAGAATGAAGAACTGTTTAAATGTTATTTTATTATTTATTATTTTAATATAATAAAAGCTGGTGGCCAAGAGAGTGGAAAGGAGTAGAGACCAGAAAGAGTTTAAATAAAATTACAAAGACTTGAAAACTGATTAAATATGGTCTTCTTGTTTTCAATGGTTCTTTCTAGTCCTATCTATATAATGTTAAATGGAATCTTTCTGAACTAAAGGATTAAAGAAGAAAGGTTCCAGAAGAGATGGGATAGAGGTGTGGAATTTAGCTCTGTCATGGAAAACGAAAAAATGATAAAGAGGTATATAGAAGGGGAATGGAGTTCAAAATATTTGGACTCTTTTTTTTTTTCCTTAAAAAAAAAAAAGTGGGAGGTAAGGTATTTTGGCAATAGGTGATGTGAGGAGAAAACCAGATTGTAACAGAGACAATAAAAATCATCAAGAGTCCAGTTGAGGTTAGAAAGTTAAATATGTATTGTGCTCAATCAGCACTGATTTGCGGCTTCCTTTAGCGTGCTCAAGGACTCCAGAGTAGGAAGAGTAAAGGCAGATGGTGGAGATTAATCAGAGCTTGCTAATAATTAGGGAAGAAACATTGGATGGACAAGAGCAAAAGGGTCAAACAGAGTAAAACATTAATGTGTTTAGAATCCACTGAATCTTGTATAATAAGTATTCCAGCCTTTGCTGGAAGCAATAGGTCCTTGTATTTTGCAAACTTAAGAGAAAATTGTGGTCTTAACTCCATAACTGGGGACACCCAAGGGAGCACAGAGTAGGAAGGAGTAACTAAAGAAACCAGAAGAGTACTCATCCCCCTAAAGGGGACAGCAGCAGACCTGCATTAAATTGTAAGTTCCTTCATTAAATTGTAAGCTCATTGATGGCAGGGGCTGTCTTTTTCTTATTTGTATCCCCAGTACAAAGTACAGTGCCTGTCAAATAGTAGGCAATTAATGAATGTTTGCTGACTGACTGAGGTTGGAGTTGAACTCTTGAAATAGGGCAACTTGCCTATCCTCAAGCAGCGGCATCAAACTCAAATAGAAATTAGAACCACTACACCTTACATAAGAATCCCCATGGGATGCATATTGACTTAGAAAACCATATATTGATATTATCTGTGTTCTATTTCATTTATTTTTGTTAAATATTTCCCAATTATACTTTAATTAGGTTGGGGGGCACCTGAGGAACACATGGAAGTGTTGCTGTTTGCCCTTTGATGCCTTTTCTCTACTCTTCTCCATGATGCAGTTGAAACTGACACCTCCAAAACAGGAAGGGAAAGAAATGAGAGGCATGTAAAGGGGGTTGTCACCAGAGCTTTGGCCATGATGGTCTTCGAGGCATGATTGGAGGAGAAAGTCCATGACGATCTTGTACTTAGTGAGATGTTGTTGTCATGGCAATGTACGTTAATTTAACAAGTTCTTGTTGGTTTGATGGGTGTGACTCCTGAATCCAATGTTCAGCCAAGCACAATTCACAGAAGGTGGAGAGGGTTAGATGTTTTATAAGGAGAGGCAGCATCTAACTCAGGTGGCTCCGACTGGCTTCTCTGACTTTTATGTTACAGAACTAGTAGGACAATAAGATTAAGAAACTGAAAGTTTGCTATTTAGAGTGTTGTAGACATGTTTTAGAAAGGGGATCTAGAGAAGAGTGAGGAAGAAGGGAGGAGATAAAAAAAAAATAAAAAGAAAGGAGACTCGTCAAAGAAGGAAATTTTAGAATTCAAAATTTTGAAGGTGGAAGTTTTTAGAGATGCTGAGATCAATGGTATGACCACCTTGATCATAGGTACCCGTACATGAAATATATCCCTTTATTTAATAGAATCACAGAATCAAAATCTTAACAGAAGGAACCTCAAAATGAATTATAGGGTCAAGGTATCAGAAAAACCATCCATGTAGATACTGAAGTCACTAAAGATGACTACAGAAGTTAGAAAGTCAACAAACATTTATTAAACACCTAAGAACCTATTTAAACAAAGGAAGGCCAAAAAAAAGTACCTCTTTTCAAGGAGTTCAGTTTAATGCAGGAGACAATATGGAAACGATTATGTGCAGATAATAAAAACATAGGATTGAAAGAACCAAAAGAGGAAAGCCACTAGGGAAATCAAGTGCTTTTTGTAGATGGGATTTTAGGTGGGACTTGAAGGAAGCCAGGAGATGATGAGGGAGAGAATTCTAGGCATGGGGGGGATAGCTAGGGACAATGACTGAAATGAAGTCATTGAGAAATACAGGAGAATTTCCTGGATAAGAAAGGGAGAGTGGGGGGAAGGGAATAAACAGTTATTAAGTGCCTCCTTTGTGCCAGGTGCCTAAGAAAGCTGCCCTCAGCCCCAATATTCTAACTTCATTGTAGCCCACTGTACCTTCCTCCCCCACTCCCCAACGTCCTAACTTATGCCTCACTGCTCACTAGAACAACAGACCTGTCCCTAAACTTTTAGTTTCCAAAGAAACAGCGGGTGTGTCCAGGTGATAGAAACCCAGCCACTGCCCACAGACCCTTTCCCATGAAACAGATGTACAACCACAATACCTAACTATCCATCTTGACCAGAAAGGACCACAATAGCTAGATAATCAGAAGACACCACCACCGGCATGTAGAGCAGGATGCTTGACCACCTAACCTGTAGAAGGGGCCTACCTTACGATAGCAGCTGTGCAGTTCCACTGAGGCTGGGATCCCTCCTCCATTACCTAAGCTCTTAACAAACACCTTCTGCCTTTTTAATATCATATTTCTATATTCTATGTAAATTTTGATTGTGTAATTAGCATCTTTACCCTATAAAAATCCATCTTGCTTTCTTTGAAGTTTCTGGTTCCTCTTGGAACTTGGCCTGCTTCTTGAGAGGCGTCAATCTCAATAAATGCTTATCCTTGGATTAGAGGTGGTCTGACTCTGAATTCTTTGAGATGGTTCCACCACAACACATCATGAAACCGCAGCAGTTTTTGGCCCCAGGTGGGCAGAGTCTAAGGCTCAAGACCAGGCACTGTGCTAAGCACTTTATAGACATTATTTCACAACAGTCCTGTGAAGCACTATTACTATCTCCATTTTACAGCTGAAGAAACTGAAGATGGCAAAAAAAAAAATCAAGAAAGGGCGATATAGAATTGAGTGGCTAGAATCTCTGACAAACTGAATGAAGGCAACAGAACAAAGGTCATGAGCTTATGAGATAGGAGTCATCAGAGAAGTAGTGGACGGCATTGAAGAAGGTGGCAGGGTATATGTTGCCCTCAAAGAAAAACTAGGTTTCAAATTAGTGCAAATAATTGGAAGCCTTGTTTAAGGAAAAGAATTAGGGAAAAAGGAGTTTGTTTACAATAAAATGTGGATTCCAAAGGGCATGGTGTAAGTCAAGAAGGATAAGAACAGGGAAACAAAAAGACAAAAAAAGTATATAGGGATGAAGGTATATGCTTAAGTAGCAGGGAGGAATTCCTGCCTAGGGTAGTAGTTATACAGAGATTAAGGTAACAATAGGAAGAGATACAAAATGGCGGGCAATTTAACAGAGAATAGTAAAATAGGTGGTTAGCTATGGTAGTAGAGAACTATAAAATTGATTGCTGTGAAGCCTCCAGTTAGAATATTGGTATGATGGTATCTTCATCGGCTATAAATTCTGGGTAAAACTATCAGCACTTCTGGTCCTAGGCTGACTGATAAGGTTCTGGAGGTCGGGGGGAAGAGGGAGTTTGGCTAGTGGTAAACTCGGGGTGTGCTGATCTGAAGTACTGTACAAGCGACCTCATCCTGGCTCCCTCCACTTCTGTGAGAGCACCTATCATACAAGCTTAATTCTTCAGAATCATCTTTGATCACTCCATTTTTCTCTCCATTCAGCTGCTGAATCCTGTAGATTGTAACACTGCAATGTCTCCTCAGAACTTCCCTTTATTTATATTTCCACTAAAAAAAGGCCCTCAATAGCTCTTCTCTGAACTCTAACTGTAATGTCTAACTGGTCTCTCCCTCTCCTACTCCTGCTCCCAATATAGTTTTTCCCAATCAAAAGTAAAACTGCTAGGAAAACTGGAAAGCAATCTGGGAGAAATTAGACTCTGGTCAACACTTCACACAAAATACCACAACAAACTCCAAAAGTTTACATGACCTACCTCATATCATAAACAAGTTAGAGGAGAATGAAAGGAGATATATTTCACAGCTTAAAAGTATGGGAAACTTTACTGATCGAACACGGGACAGAGAGGATCTACTGGATATAAAGCAAAATAAATTTTATTAAATAAAATGAAAAAAAGTTTTTGTACAAACAAAATCAATACAATTAGCATTAGGAAGGAAGCAACCAAATGGAAATATTTGCAGCAAATTTCTCCTCTGATATCCAAGGTATATAGGGAATTGATACAAATATAAATGCCCCTCTAGCATTTGTCATTTTCCTTTTATCATCTTTTCCAGTTTTATGGTTTTGAGACAAAACTTTAAAATTGCTTTAATTTCTATTTCTCTAATTATTAGTGATTTATAGTATTTTATCAAATGGTTGTTAGATCAGAGTTCTTTTGAAAACTGATTGTTCATAACTTTAGACCATTTATTGAGAAATGATGTTTAGTCTTATAAATTTGAATCAGTTCCTTCTCTATTTTGGATATAAGACCTATATTAGAGAAAGTAGATGCAAAACTTTTTCCCTCCTTTTTCTATTTTTCCTTCTAACTTGCATTAGAATAGATTTGTTTGTGCAAAAATTTTTTTAATCTTATGGTACCAAAGTTTGTGCTTTTTGTCTTGTATAATCCTATTGCTTGCTTAGTCATGAACTGGTCTCCTATCAAATGGTAATTTCTTCTTTACTATTCTAATTTCTTATGAATGACCTTTTATATCTTGCTTGTGTCCATTCTGGATCTTATTTTGGCATATGGTATGAGCTACTGGTCTAAATCTAATTTCGGTCAGACTGCTGTCCAGGTTTTCCAAGAGTTTTTGTCAAATAGTAAGCCCTTCCTGCAATAATTGGGTGGGGCAGTGGTGGGAGAGGGGGGTGGTTTAGTCTTTGGATTTATTGAACACTGTGCTGCTGTGTTTGTTTTTGTTGCTGTACACCTAATCTGTTACACTGAGCAGTCTCTCTATTTTTCAACTAGTACAAAATCATTTTAATAATTATTGCTACTGTAATATAATTTGAGATCTGGTACTGATAGACCCTCCTCCCTTTCTTCTTAATATTATTTTCATTATTACCCTTGAGATCCTTGATCTTTAGTTCTACTATCCTCCTTCCTAACATACATTTATATATTACTTAGCAATTTTCATTAAGGAGCCCTTTAGATTATACCCTCTGAGGTCTTCTGGGGTCTGAGTGCTACTCATGGATGAGGGAAAGTAAAAACAAATAGAAATAGTGTAAGACTAAGTGAAAAACAGCAGAGACTGACATTTGGTTGCACAGAAAGAAACTCAGGAGATGAGAAGAGATGCAGAATGATAACGAAGAGGTTCTACATGATGACAGATATCAGAATAGTCCCAACAAATTGATGAAATCTGAGTGTAAATTGAAGAACACTTTTTTTACCTTTTATTTTTCTTGCTTGGTCATTTTTTTTTTGGCAATATGGCTAACATGGAAACGTTTTGCAAGACTTTCATATCTGTAATTGATACGATATTGTTTGCCTTCTCAATAGGTAAGGTAGGGGCAGAAAAGAAGGAAAGAACTTGGAACTCAAAATGAAAAAAAAAAGGAATGTTAATAAGATAAAAAAAAGTATTCCTATTATAAAGATGAAAAGCTTGGTGAAGATTGCTTTGTAGAGAGAGCATTCTTAAGCCGCTCCTTACCCCCACCATCCTTCAGCAATTAGCCTGATATGTATATGCAGCAAAATCAGAATAAAGATGCTGACTTACATGACTTAGAAAGTATCTTTCTTTACTCAACAAGTTAAAATCAATCAGTTACTTAAGAAATACCAAGTATGATTATGCTACAAGCTAGAACTAAGAGGACAATGTAATAGAGCTTCTAAGAAAGCTAATTCAGTTGAAGCATAAATTAATAGAAATTGATCTAGAGCAATGGAAATAATAGTTTAGATAATAATTAGAATACAGTGAGTTCAGTTCAAGGTGCCAGTTTAAATGACAAACTGTAATGTATTCAGATGATTATGACTTAGGATGGTGAAGAGTGAAAGGTAGATGAGAAATACTTGAAGGAAGTAGGGGTATATAATCTGAAAACAATTACATATAAAAGGGATAAAATATCATAGATTTAGAACAGAAAGGGGCATTAAAAGATATCCAGTTTAATTATTTCATTTTATAGATGAGGGAACTGAGGCCCAGAGCAGGCCTACATAAGTAGTAAATGGAAGAGCCAGGATTTGAACCAAGGCCCCCTGATTCCAAATACAGTGCTCTTTCAGAACTGTACTATACTGACTCCTATTAAAATTATATTCAACACATTTAAAAGGCTACCACATATAGGAGAGATCAGATTTATTTCATGTGGCTCTGAAGAGCAGTAACTCCTGTGTTGCCCAAACTTTCCTTTCTGCCTAGTCTTAATTGTATGTTAGGCAACTTCAATAATGTTCTTTCCTCTGCTTCAGAAATCCTGACCCCCTTCCTCTTTCCTTCCTTTCTGCCCTACTAAAACTCTTAATCCTGAGTAACTTTTATCACTTGCCTACTCTGCACCTACTCCAGAACTGCCAAAGCTATTGTCCTCTATCATTAATTTACTTCATTTGCAAAAATCTTTGAAAAAATAGGTTATTCTTCATGATTCCACTTCTTATCATCTATTTTGCATTTATACTTTTGTTCCTTTCACTCTATTGAAAAAGATCTTATCTGATAGCAACCTTATCACCAGATCTAATTGTTTTGTCTATGATGATCTTTTCAGACCACTTCTGTGCTATCTGATACAGTGGGTTAACTCCTCCTTCTTCTTGATATGGGTGTTCAGACAGCACTAGTACCTCTGGCGTGAGGTTTTGCCGAGCCCTTTTCAGGGCTGCTCATTCATCTTTGGTGTCCACCTTTCACCAAACTCTTACCTGTGGCTCCAAGAAGCTGGAGCATGCACAGAGACCATACCCTGATAAAACTGTCTCTGTAGATGGGCTAAACTGGGTTAAGGGCAACAGACAGGCTTCAAACCTGTCAGTGAATTGCAAGGATGTCTATTCTAAGCATGTGAAGACATTCCTCTGGAGGAATGGGCAGATAAGAAAAATTTGTTCCAATGGCCATGAAGGTGACCTGAGGCAGGCACTGTAGAGCTCTTAGCATCAAGGTCATCCACTGCATCCCAGGCTATTACCAGTCATACTGACTTTTGTCTTGCCACTGGATTTTGATGACTCTGGAAGACAGAAGCTGACAACTCTGCCTCACTTAAATTCAATTCACACACAAGTCATCACCCCATAATGTCAATGGTCCTCTCTGAAAATGAAAGATAAACAACATCCTCTTTTCCCTTAGCTTCTGTGACATTAGAATCTCATGAGTCTTCTTTTCCTACCTCTGACTTCCTTATTTTCACAGTTCAGTTCTCATTTTCTTCTTGCTCTTTAAATATGGAGTTTCCCCAAGGTTCTCTTCTAGGTCCTTTTTGCTGCTCTCTTCTTACCTTCTTTAGTGATCCTATTTACTCCAAAGGTTTCTATACATATGATTCATTATTACTGTCTCCCAACTCTACCCAGATTTCTCTAGCCTTAACCACATTCTACCTTGTATCATATGTTTGCCGAATATGTTGAAAGGAGAAATCAATACATGAAACTATAGGGAAGTGTGTTTCAACTTGTATGAGAGACATTTCTAAACAATCACACTGTCCAAGAATGGACTGCCCTAGCAAGCTCTCCACTGTAAGCATACAAACTGAGGCATTTGACTACCTGTCAGAGATACCATAAGAGGATTTCTTACATTAGGTAGAAGGGCAGTCATAAGATTTCCTTAAGATTTTAAGGTAAAAACGTAGTTTTTAACAGAGAGATATTTCTTCTCCTAACTTTTCCCTTATAACATTCTTCATGTATAACTAGACTGATCTTCCAATTCATTCCAGTCCAGTAAGCATTTATTAAATGCCTATTACATACAAGGTATGATGATTGACACTAAAGCTACAAAGACGAAATGTAGAAATGCTCTTGAGTTACTCTGCCAAATGCCACTTATACTTGCAGGCTGTGCCCCTATAGTATTGGCTGCTATATCTTCCCTTCAGTCTTCTACAGGTACCCCTGAGGAGTTGTGGATGTCATTCTAATTTGATGGCTCCTGAGATCCCTACAATGTGCTTTCCCCCAATGACTGTCAGTTGATTTCATTTAGGTAGATTTAATTTATCATTAGTATGAGGATAAATAGCAAGGTGGCATAATAAGAAGAGTTGGTACAAAACACTCCCCACTCCCAAAAAAGTGACTATTTCTCCTATAAGGATATATAGAATTCAGAAGAGTGGGCTCAAAATTAGGGAATACATACGATAAAGATGTTATAGCTACTAGAAATGCTTTTCCTAAGGTCCTTTAGATGCTCTCTTTAGGGATAGTGTAGCTTTACTTCTGGGCTCTTTGTAGAGTCTTGAATCTCTTCTCTCATCACATCCAATCCATTATCAGCTTCTTCATACGGACACTGCTGCCGGCTCCTGCATTCCTGGAATTCTGTTAAAATGCTAATAAAAGGCCCAAATCATCTAGTCCTTTGGAATTGACAAGGTAGTCTAGTGGTCAGGGAGGGTGGGGTGGGTAAAGAGGCCCAAAGACTTTTCTTACTCCAAGAAATTACTTCTCAGGGGCTTCCTGGAAGCTTCTGCCACTAAGTTTCCAGATGCTGGAATACTCCATTCCAAAACAGAATCCTCATTTTATGAAAAAAAAAAACCCACAACAAGTGATGAAATATCTTAGTAAATTCAAATAGATTTCCAGTCACACTTAGTTGAAATGTTTCAATTGAAAGGTTGGCCACGGAGGCTGTGTCATTGAGTTGAAGGCCAGGTTTCAGTAACAGCTAGAAGATGGAAGGAGTGGGAGAAGAAAAGATTTAGGATGAAGGGAAGTTTGTTGCCTATTGAACAAGCATTTCAGAGAGTACAGTGGAAAGAGTAGCTAGTGTTGGATGGAACTCTGAGGTTAGAGGGTTGAGGGGGGATGGGAATAATCAAGTGAGTGGTTGGGGGATGGGGAATAGAGTTTGGATGTTTGGTTTCAGAATCACTAGAATGGGTAGTATATGACTAGGTAAGAGAATATACATCACTGAGAAGAAGGTGCCACTCCTCAGAGGATACTGGAGATGGGGCTGGAGTCAGGCCCTATTTCATTACTCCTCTTTCCTTTGAAGGCTAGAGATTACACAGGAAACTGCACAGCGAAGATGGAAGTCCCACTCCCAATGGGAAACGGAAGGCCTGCAGTCAAAGGGAAATCGTTCCTCTTTGGACTGGAGGTTCTCCACAAACCAAGTGGGATATTGGGCTGCCATGAGGAAGTGGAAGCTGCCCTGTGCTGGCATAGGTGGAAATTGTTCTACTGGCCTCTAGCAGCCTTCCTTCTGGGGATCATCCACAGCAGAAGATGGGAGTCTACCCGTCAGGGAAAAGTCTCATTCCTTTTTTCACCTGAGGATGTTGATCAGGCAAGAGCAGCAGGAAATAGAATTATCCTAGCACAGGTGAAAGTTGTTCAATCAAGCCTTCTTCCCTTAGAAGGTAACACAAGGGCTAAGCTTTAAAGGATGTTGGAGATTCTAAGAGGTAGAGCTGATGAAAAATTGCATTTCAGGCACAGAGAAAGGAGATGGAAGGCTGAGCTCAAGGATAGGTAGCAGAGCAGTTTAGTTGGAACACAGAGTGCAAGAAGAGGGAAAAACATGAAATAAATCTACACAAGCAATCGTGATAATCTGTAAGGGGTCTTAAATACCAATCTGAGGAAATTTTATCTTAGAGGCAAGAGGAAGCCACCAAAAGGTTTAGTAGAAAAGGCAACAAACTTCCCTTCATCCTGTCACTGACAGGAGCAAATACAAATTCCTGTTTGTTGTTTCAAGTTCTTTATAACCTACCCTCTTCTTTCCCACCTTTCTAGTCTTCTTATGCCTCACTTCCCAATCACATACCGTTTAATCCATTGACACTGGCTTCCTAGCTATTTGAGACAAGACTTTCCATCTCTGGGCATTTTCTCTGCCATTGTCCTCCATCCCTGGAATGTTCTCCCTCCAATCTCTGCCTCCTGCTTCACTCCAAGTCCCAACTAAAATCTCATCTTCTACAGGAAGCCTTTCTCAATTCCTATTAATTCTAGTGCCTTTCCTCTTTTAGATAATTTCTATTGTTCATAGCTTGTTTGTGCCTATTTGTTTGCTTGCTGTCTCCCCCATTGAACTGTAAGCTCTTTGAGGGAAGGGATCATCTTTTGCTTCTTTTTGTATGCCCACAGCTTAGCAGAGTGCCTGGCACATAGGAGGTGATTAATACATATTTATTGAAGGACTGGGAAGTGACATAGTCACAGTAGTATTTTCACTATCATTATCATATTCACCAGTTTGAAAACTTAAAAATGTTCTCTAGTTCCTAGTCAACCAAGGTGATAGTACTCTGGTTGGATATTAAGGGCCTCCTTATTCTAGCCTAGGGCTATCCAAAATGTGGCAAGAGAGATAGAATTTCAGTATCGAAATTGCTTTATCAAGCTTAGCTATGAAAGTTACAGACTTAAACATAGTTGTGATTGGAAAATGTTCCCTCAACATTTTTTGATCCAAAGTAGAGGTCATAATTTTTTTTGGGGGGGAAACAGCCAATTCACAAATCAGATATTCACACTGGTCACAGGATATCATATTCAGGCCTCTGATTGAATACAAGAAAAACTATCTCATCCAAAAGGAGTAGCAGTGGGGAAACTGAGTCAAGAAGATCCTATCATTAACTTTGTACATTTTCTTAGCATTCCCACCATTCAACATTCATCTGGAACTAAGTATAACATTAGGGAATACTAGGTAGAGGCTCCTTGTGGACAGCTGTTGGGATTTTCCCTTACACAGTAGCTCACTGACTCAACAGCAAAGTCACTTTTACTTGGAGTCAAACTAAGCTCAAACCAAATTTACAGTTCTAAGAGGTTCTACCTTGCACAAGTTCAACCAATTACTGTTTAACTCAGAGTACAGCTATTTCTCAAGTTAACATTGATACCAACAAATTTACAGCCTTAATGTAACATCTTATGATATAGATCAGGGCTGTTCAAAATGCGGCTGCATGAGGCCAGCAGAGCAATTTACAGGGCGCCTACAAGCATAGAAATTTACATAAATGCTTTAGTAAATGAAGCCAAAGGTTGGACAGCACTGTTCTAGCCCCATATCACATATTTAATCTTATTTCTTACTATTCCTCCCAGCTTTAATCAGGGTGGCTTTCTTTATGTCTTTCTTCACATTCCCATCTATAATGTACTCATTATTTCTTCTTCTTCTTCTTCTTCTTCTTCTTCTTCTTCTTCTTCTTCTTCTTCTTCTTCTATAAGCCCTTTCCATCCTTTAAGGACCACCCTTATGTCTGTCCCATTCCTCCTCCATGAAGCTTTCTCCCTTACAACTATAACACCTTAGTCTGTACCATGAAATATATCACTTTATATTAATGACTATTACGTCCTATTTTATTGGCTGTTAATTAATACGTTAATTAATACTGCCTGAACTATAACGAAAATAAATTTCTTAAGAATAGGGAACAAGGAATATACCTTTTTTAAATCTTCCAAAGTATCTTGAAGAATGCTGAAAACTAAGAAAGAACTCAATACATACTTAAGTGATTCTTAACACTTTGCCAATTTGCTCTTATTACCATATACTGCTTTAAAAGAATGTGCTCACTACTTTTTAAAATTCCTGCAACAATTTATCTTTCTAAGCGTGGGGTGAGAATAGCACCAGTTTTTTTCCCCCAAATTACTAACAATTTGCAAATAATTATAACCAAATCACAAGAATATATCAATAAATGCTGAAAAAAACTTTAAAAATGTAATTCTCTTTCTCTTAAGAAACCTAAATGAATACCTATGAATAAATGGATCTTTCCTTAATATTGTTCATAGTCGGGCCATGTCAATATGACCAAAAAAATGGGGCAAACTACTTAAATTGATTTACTTAGTGCTACACCAATTGGAATAGCACAATGTTGTTGACTGCTGTACTCATTGTACTTGACTATTTGACTACTGACTTATCTGATACCCTAATGCTAATGAGGTTGGCTTTTTAAAAGGAAAACATAGGTAAAGAAGAGCTTCTGAAGAGAAAGGTAGAGGAAATAGTGCCACACAAAGAAAGCTGACGTTGGGGTAAGGAAGCATATCTTTACAGTCTCAAGGATGGCAGTAAGGAAGTGGCAGTGGCAGAAAATTAATGAGTTCTTGGATCAAGCAGGAGCCAGAGTCAAAAAAGATGACAAAAGAGGAAAATCACAAATGTTGGAGGGGCTACAGGAAAACCAGATCATTACTATACTGTTGGTCTATTTGTTAACTAGTTGCAATTGTTAATGTATTATTGATGCAATTTGAAGATCTTCTCATCCATTAATAGGCCTATGTGACCTGAGTCACATGGAAGCCTGAGTCACATCAGTTTGTGGTAGGAAGAGCTTGCCTAGTAGATGGGAGCAGGACTGAGAGGAAATGACATTCAGTAGTTTGAGCTGGGCGGGGGGGCGGGCAGAGGAGGAGGAAGAGGGGGCAGGAGAGAGCTTTTCTCCTTGTTTGTGGGAAGGCCCTGACAATGGATAGGCCTAGGGATGGCAGTGCCCCCTGCATTGCTAATGTGTACAGATTATTTGTTAATATTCCAATTAAATAAAATGTCATTGAAAATTTCACTCATTTCATTTCTTGAAAATATGTATTTTTGCCTATGTGTCCAAACCTTAGGAATACCCTGTACAATAAAAGTGGTACATAATTAGATATTTTATTTAAAAGATATTTATATAATTATAGACCATAGAAGACATTTTTTTTTTTCTGGTAGTGAGAACCTGTGGCAACTGTAACAAAGCACTATTATCATGAATCATCTATACCAAAGCACTACTAGTATAAATCTTCATATCCCAGGACAAGAAAATAACTTGATTATTCAGAATGCTTTTTTCCAAAAGTATTGATAGCAATGAAATTTTATCTATACATACAGAAAATTCCATGAAAATGAATATGGCACAAAATCGTTTACAACCTAGTGACTAAAATTATGTCAAAGGCCAATTTCTACCTAGTAGTTTTTTAAATTATTAATTTGCTGATGCTTATACATCAAGATTCAAAAAAGTATGAAAGTAGTATGAAAATATGTATTTATATCAGTTCCTATATACTAAAACTGTAAAGCATCAGTGTTATAATTGTGGGGCATTATTTCCACCTATTATTACTCAAATAAATAAGATAATTTTGTTAAATAAATGCTATACTTGAACAAAATTCTTAAACTGTTTCCCCAATGTTACAAGGTTCATCAGTATTTTCTATTTTATGGTGCTAAAATAACTTGACAATTACTCACAATTCTGTACCTACTTTTTATGTACAAGTTATTGTCTAACAATTAGTTTGGTGTAATATTAATTTTCCTATAGTGGTTGCTTCAATTTCTTTCTTATTTCTTGATTCTTTCTTACAGTGGTTTTTTCTCCTTTACCTGTATATCATTCTCCTTTTCTTTGTCTTAGGGACTTTGGTTCTCCATTAAATTTTAAGCAGTTTTAATGTGCTCTCCCTCTACCCTATAGTAACAGGACATAATAGTTATTAAAGATGGCCTCCCATTAAGGTTAGAGAGTTATAAAAGTATTAGGTTTAAAATGTTATAATAGAATAACAGCACAAGTCCCAAAATTAGGGAACATCTGAAAAGCTATTAACTTTCCAAATTTAACCAACATACTTTTTTTGACTGCTCTACTCATCAGTCTCTATACCTGGAATAAGGCTTCAAAGAAGTTTCAGTCAAACTTCAAAAAAGTGAATTTCTAAACTCAGTAGCAATGATCATTTTAGAATCTATATTACAGGACTTTTTCAGTGCCTCATGCTTCAGTGTCTTTAATGACTACTGCTCTGATGCAGAACCTTTAGCATTACTTAGGCTGTTAATTCATATAATGAGAGCCTGGGCATTTTCATTGGCAAACCTCCATCATACTCATTGCTTTGGCTCACTGACTCATATAAGATGGAAGTAAAATGCTGTATCCCAATCTGATGAAGAAACTAAGGCTCTAACTCTAGTCTTACCAAAAAATGCTGTTTTTAAAAAATGACTACTTATAAAGGAAACAGCTATCAACTTCCTATCAAAGGCATCTCATCCAGATTTTCACTATCTCTAAACTATTAGATATTATTTCTTTGGATTAACATTTAAAATCACTTAATAAGCATTAAGGCATGTATTACAGTTCTAGTTACCCACAAAGAGAATTTTTTAAAAAAGAAACATTCCCTCTCCTTGAAGGAGCTTACAATCTGTAGTGGAAGTATTCTGGATCCCCCATTTTGTGTTGAGTAATAAGGCAGATTCAGGTTCCTGGATTCCTTTCAAGGAAATAAAGGGGAATGAATTTAACGTAGAATATTTTTTGCTGAAAATGAAGGGAAAACTTGTACAATGTGTAAAAAAAAAATCAATGGTTCCTCTTTAAAAAAATTTTTCTACAGGTCTACTCCACCTGTGCAAGCTTAGGAACTCTGGTAAATGTAGTAAGATGGTATTTTAGCACACTGCAGAAAAAAAACTATAGTACTAGGGTTTTCACAAGTACACTGTTAAGGCAAAGATGACATAATGTTTTCTGTTAAATCAAGTAGGCACAAAACTAGCACATACTAATATGTTATCAATTTTAACAATAACAAATGTTCTTCTTTTACATGCTTTTTAGAGGGGGAAAATGTTGCAAATATTTTGTGGAAACTTTGCAAAGGGAAAATACTACTGTTTCAACCAGATGTAAATGCAAATTCCTCCAAATCAGTGTCCTATATTTTTCACATTTTCCAGTTCTCATCCCTTCTACTAAATCTGCATAATTGCATTCTAAGATCGTAGCAAAGGAGGTAAAATATCTTGTTGAAGTAGGCGTGAGTTATTTTAGAGCTAAACTGAGCTAGTGCTAGAGATTCGAATTCTAACATGTCTCCCTGAGCTAGACTGAACAAATAAAATAAAAAATGGTGACTGAAATCACCTAACTTCTAAGTAGGATCTATCTTCTTCATTTTGTAACCCTTTCTGACTAAAGAAAAAGGCTAATTTCTTCTACACTACTAACTTAAGAAAGGAAAAAAAAGTGAACAGTCAAATGTTTTTACAATGTGGCAATCTAGTCAGAAACCAGAAATTTTTATGTACTCCCATGGCTGGGAAGTATCATGTCCCTTTAAATGTTAGGATCTTCTTCTAAAAGGCCTAGAATTCAATCACTTCCCCCAATCAAAGGCTTAATAATACTGCCTAAAATACTGGGGAAATAAAGTTTTATTTATACTACATCATCTAAAAACAGGTAACAGATGGTAGTAAAATGGCCTTAAGTGGCATTCTGGGATCTAGAAAATAGTTGTGATATATTTCCCCTACCCCACTTTTTTTTTTAACTGGTAACTAAAGAATACAAAAACAAAATTGACAAAAATAAAGAACAATGTGAGACTATTTGTGAATTCTAGGGGGAAGGGAGCAGGCAAAACACATGAAAAAAGAATTCTGAAATCTAATGAACAAAATGCTAAGAAGATATTAGCATGGGGCAGCTAATGGATAGAGCACTGGCCCTAGAGTCAGTATGATCTGAGTTCAAGATACTTAGTAGTTGTGTGACCCTGGGCAAGTCACTTAACCCCAATTGCCTCAAAGAAAAAAAAAGTGTTTCATGAAGACATTAGCGAACTGGTAAAAAGAAATGTGATATTAATAATATCTTTAATTTTATAGTGTTATATAATTTAAAAAGCATACTCACATTCAATATTTCATTGGCTCTACAAAGTAACTCTAAAAAAAAACTTTGTATTAATAACTATAGTATTATTCCCTTCTAAAAGTGGGTAAACTGAGTTTCAGAGAGGCCAAATGTCTCGTCTGGAGTCAGTAACTGGTAGATTCAGGATGTAATCCTGGATATTCTGACACCTCCCTTCCCTACTCCCTGCTGCTCCATAGGACAGTGCTACTTGACAGACCTAACCTTCCCTGTGTCATAGCACGAAGTCCACTGGTCTTGAAGAAGAACTGAGTGTGAGCTCTGGCCTCCACTCCACTCCATTTAATAGCCAGGCGACAAGTAATAACGTTTCTGAATCTCAGTTTTCTTATTTGTAAGTTAAGGGAACAATATTTCAATTCCTTATCCCACGGGGATGTTGTAAGCTATTCTTGATATTGAAAAGGATGCATTTAAAAAAATCAGTTGTGAGCTGGGTGTTTGAAACTCAATTCAATGCAATAAGACTGAGGGAGTAATGACTAAGGCTTTTTTAAAGCTTTGTGCTAGATGCCAGGAATAAGACAAAGATGAAAAATAAACTAGTTCACATCCTCAAAGCCACATTGAGTGATATGACACATTTGCTGATAAGGACGGACAGTTCCAGGGAGAGTGCGAACAGGCGAAAAGAGAGCTGGACAAAGACCTTGAGGAAAAGCTGAAGAGGAAGAAAATATCGTGGGGGGCGGGGGCAGATCAGGAGGCACCTGAGTTGAGCTATGAAGAAACAGAAGGATTCTGAAATGCAGTGATGAAGACAGAACAGATTCCAGGAATGTGGAGGGCCTATACAAATGCATAGAGGCTAGACAGAAGGAACCTGGAGAATTTATAGAAATTCTGAGTAGGAGAATGGAGAGTTCTGAAACACTGTGTGTGAATGACAATAAAGTGACACAGGAATGAAAGAGGAGGTTGGAGCCAGACTGAGGAGGGCTTTAAATGCTGGGCAGAGTTTGCAGTTTAAACTTATACATAATACAGTCACAACTGCAGACAAATACATCTCTGTTCCTTAGGAAGATTACTTTGGCGACTGAGAGAAGGATAAACTAGTGGATAAACCAGCTGCATGTAAATACTTTTCACCATAGAAATAATGTTGGACGTAGTAGTCTTGTTGCCTTGTGTTTGGTCACTGCACCTTGAGAACAATCTATTTATATTCTCAGTGTTTAGAATAATGTTCTGCATATAGGAAGCAAATTAACAGGTGTTTTTTTAAAAAAAATAGATAGCATTTATATAGTGCTCATTATGTGGCAGGCACTGCGCTAAGCATTTCACAAATATCTCATTTTATCTTCAAAACAATCCTGAAAGCACATAGAGGGTAGGCAACTTGCCCAGGGTCACACAGCCACTAAGTATCTGAAGGGGAATTTAAACTCAGGTCTTTCTGGTTCCAGGCCTAGTGTTCTATCTATCCACTGTGCCACTTAGCTGCCTATTAGGCAACAGAGACTCTGCATTCAAGGAGTCAAAAATAGTTTAATGGTGGGAGTAAGGAGAATGGGAGAAGCACAAGTGGATGCTTATGGAAAAGGCAGAGAAAAATTTTATCATTTTTATTGAAGAAGGTCAAAGAAGGCTTCATAGAAGAATTAGGACTTGAATTGATGAAACTTGAAGGAGAGACTTAAACAAGCAGAGAAGAAAAAAATCACGCAACTGTCCTGACTGGGCCCACTACAAATTTATGTTATATAATCTCAACTGGGCCCTCACTGCTGCTGAGCAATCCTTTTATACCCCTCTAATTAACTCACTACACTCACTCAACACAGTGGTTCTTCCAAACCTTTTTTCTCCCCTCCTCAAACCTGTCATGGTTCCCTCTCCCCTTACATTTTGAACTCAGAGTCTTGCCTCATATTTTAATGAAAAAAAAAATTAAGGTTATTCACTGAGAGTTACCTCTTCTCATCTCACATTTTCCAGAAGCTTTCTACCACTATGGGGCAGCTAGCTATGTGGCACAGTAGCTAAAGCATCAGGTTTGGAATCAAGAAGATCTGAGTTAAATCCAGCCTCAGACGCTTACTAGATGTATGACTTTGGACAAGCCTCTGCCTCAGTTTCCTCATCTGTAAAATGGGGATAATAGTAGCACCTGAGTATCAAATGGGATACTGTATATAAGAGCTGTAAAAGTGTTAGCTATTTTTATCTCTTTCACTGCTGCTCCACACGAACAGGTAGCTTTCTTCCTTAACCAGCACGTGATCTCATTCAAATTCATCTCTTCCAACAGATTGTGACCTTTTTTATTCTTATTCTATCATTTATCTTCAATGTCTCCCAGGCTACTGGTTCATTTCCTATTGCCAACAAGCATCTCCATGTCTTCTCCCCATGCTCAAAAAGCCAACATTTGATGCTACCACCTCTGCTACCTATCATCCTCTCCTCTCTTCTGTGGTTAACCTCCTAGAGGAGATTTTTCTCTCCTCTCACCTTCTTCTGACCTCTGCAGTAAGGCATCTGATCTCATCATTCAATGGAAACTGCTTTCTCCAAGGTTACCAATGACCTCTTAATGGTCAAATCTAATGGCCTTTTTTCAATCCTCATTCTTCTTGAGCTCTCTGAAGCCTCTGACACTGTTGATTACCCTCTTTGACTAAATACTCTCTTTTCTCTAAGTTTTTGGGGCACTACTCTCTCGTGGCTCTTCTCCGACCCAGGTGACTGCTTCTTCTCAGTCTCTTTTGCTGTAACTTCATCCAGGTCACACTCGCTAATCATGGGTGTTCCATAGTCCTCTCTCTTGGTTCCTCTTCTCTTTTCTCCCTCGACTGTTTTACTTGGTGATCTCATCGGCTCCCATGGGTCCAATGATCATTACTACAGGAAATGAAGATTTATTTTTTTCTAACTTGAAGTAAGAAAATTAACAGAATCCTAACTGAATCAGCAGAAATCTCACTGGCAGCAATAATGATGATTCCAGGTGGTTGATGTATTGAACACAGAGATAACAGAGATAAAAATGCACCCACCATTTTAAATTATAAGTGGGAAAACAGATTACTAAACTTTACAATCATCTTTTCAGCAAAGCTGCTGTTAGGAAGTGTAGGCACACTTGTATCTTCCAAATAACTAAATCCATCCTTGGACATACAGACCTACACTCTATCTTACATACTACACTGGGAAAGAGGTACATGCTATAGCCTCCTCTTATTGCTAATTCATGAGTTCTTTAAAATTTCATACTGGGCCTAAGTAGAAAGTACTCAATGGTTTGAGTTAAAAACTGCAGCTTATGTAAAAAATGAATCAAGTCAGTAATTCGCAAAGTTGTCACAAGAATCAAATGAAAAATGTATGAGAAGTGCTTTGAAAACCTTAAAATTCTATGTAAATTTTAGCTTGTATTATCTTGATAAAAATTTTGGTTTTACTAATGACTGAACACGTGGTGTTCCATCTAAATTTTATGTACAACGTAAATATATTTGTAAAATTAAGTAGGTTCTAATAGTTAACTTTATCACAAATGTTATCTATAGCTAAGTAGACTATCATGTAGAAAATTAAATACATTACACATACAACTATGATTCAATATTTTAATTATAATGCTATTTAAAGTATTTCACTTAAAATTTTCCTTTTCAATGTAAATAATTTAAATACCTACAGACTCCTGAACAATGACATCAATTTTTTTAAAAAAAATCAGTCTTAGTTATCATCAGTCAGTTAACAAATCAGTCTTACTTTTCAGCTCATTTGCCAAAATTAAGACTGACATTCAAGTTGCATAATCCAAAAGATCGAGATTATATTCGTAGTAACACATAATGGTAGGAAAAGGATTAGATCACTTTACTAACCTAGATTACTATAACCCTCTTGTCCTCCCCCCCGCAAAAGAACCTACCCAGTGGTCCCCTTCTCCCCTTGCAGAATGAACCTTTAAAAAACAGATTTCTCCTTTAATACTTTCTCCTTCAGCTTACTGATAAGATAAATTTTCTTCATGAAAACCGATGTAACTTTAAGAAAGTTACATTCTGAAATTAGAGATTTCATTTTTTTTTCTTTATCCTTACACCTACCTTATGGGGATGATGTAGGAAAATAGTAGAAGGAACCGAAAAAGGTTACGGTACCATGGGCCTACAAATCCTTGCAAGGTTACCATAACAACTGAAAGGGCAACAAGAGCCAAAAACAGTGCTTTGGTCAGTTGATTCAGTTCAAGGTCCAGCAAGCCCACCTGAAAGAAATAATGCAAAGTTTACTTGTGATGATGAACAACACCTTACAATAAAGACATAATTAGTGTATTACAAATCTACAACATGAAAGCTCTTTGTGGTTCAAAAATTCATTTATTAGATGTTCTTCATTTTTTAAGAACATTTATATCAGTGTTAGAATGAAATGGAAAATATTTTAACTTAAACAGTTTTACCAAGTCATTTATTGGTATGGGAAGAATTTCTCAAATTGGGTCAAAATCTTGTGAGATAATTCTTTGAAAGAACTTGGAGAAGGAGGCAAAAAATGCAAAGAAAATAAATATAATTGCTATGATTAGATTTTAGATTAGTCCACCAGGGCAGAAACTGAAATGTTGATGTGAATGGTAATTTGCTTTTATAGGTAAGGTTCAGTGGCAAACTAAGAACCTGAGTTTTGGTTTCTTTCTGGGACACTGCCCCTCAGCTTCTACTGTGGCAGAGATCTAAATTATATATATATATACAGAACTCTTTACTCAAGTTGACAGTTATCAAAGATGCTGAAAAGATAATGAGTTTGAAGGGAATCTGCCTACTTTTTCCCCAAAGCAGCCCAAGAGTGTTCTTATACCACCTAGATGTAATATACTTCTAGTTTTGCTCTCCTACTTCAACTTATTCCTACTTCTACTTATGAAGCATATAATTTCATAGAGCTCTGAATTTCATGGAGTCCAAACTGACGAATACCATTTTAGCACCACCTCTGTTTCTGAATTTAGGATCAGACTGACAATGGTAGTTACACCAATATTGGTGATATCTCTGCCACAGTAGGAGCCAACAAGAACTAATTTGTCCTGAAGAGAAAAAGATAATTCTGAAAAAGCTTGAGAATTGCTATGCTTAACTTCACTTTGTAACAATGTCAAAATCCTTAAAATGACCTTAAAAGTTAGTTTTTTATCTTATTACTCTCATATATGATTAACCTAGACCTGCTTTTAGATAAGATTTAAAACTCAATTTGCTGAAAATTTTAGATTTAATAGTTAAAATGCCAAAAGTGAAAAAAAAGCAATTTTACCTTTAAATTTTTCTTAGAATTTTCACTTAAAAATATAATTGCTGCTAAAATCCAATGATATACTTTCTGAAGCAATAGAGGAAGTAGCATTCAGTGCTTCATTAAGATTCTTTGCTTAAATCACGTTTCCAGTTTTAACGGAAAAATCAGTTACTTGCAATTGATACTTTTTATAAGTAGATTTTAAAGACTATAGAAAAGTAGAGTAATATGTTTACAAGGGCACAGGGCTAAGCACAGCTGGTTCCATCTCCACCTTCAGATAGGGCTACATGACCTAAAGAATTTATAATCCAAGTGGCCACTTGTATTGCTAGCCACCCCACTGGTGTGCAAGCCAAGCCAGCAAGATGCTCATTTCCTGCATAAATCTAGGGACAACATTCCTTGGCATACTTTGGAGAGCTCACTTTGCAAACTAGGGGTTGGTGAATCAGGCTTAACGTTTCTGAAACCTGACCTCATTTTCCTTCTTTATATCTTGTCACTTATGATGTGCAATGCATCTAATGACTAAGGAAACTTTAAATAATGAATAAGCTAACAGATAAGTATCAATTTCAAGTGGAATATCTGCTTATTTTTAATTTAACATATTGAATAAGAGCCCAGGCTTTCCATAAGAAGAATGCCACTTTTCCTATTGTATCTCTCAAAAGAACAAGGAAAAAAAGCCAAGAGAGATCTAGTAATTAACTTCTGAATAGAAATTTTTCAAAGAAGCAGAAATCTCAAACTTCCTATTTTCCCAATAAGGTATAATATACACGGATTCACTTTTGTAGAGCAACTTTTAGCCAAGTAAAATGTGTGGGAAAATTATATCAACAAGAACTTCTCTGAGCTCTATCACAGAAGCTCTTTTATCTCTAGGCACTGCCAGCAGGATCAGTAAAACATAACATTTCCCTAGATAACAGTCTGAAAAGGAACTATATTTAAATACTTCTGAAAAATTCCAACATTCTTGCTTCTGTATAGGCTGTCCCTTCCCTTGAGAACTAGGCAGCTGAAGACCACAGTGGCTGATTTATCAGCTGCATTTAAAAAGCAGCACAACGAGGACAAATATCTTGCAATTTCCGCTGCTTCAACTACTACATAGTTTATGCTTGAATTATTGAGAAAAATAGGTTTTTGGATTAAAATGAAGAAAAATTAAGCCAGGGAAGTAGAGCATGTTTCAAAGCCCAGATCTTTTTGCGTTGACAAAGGCGGTCTAAGTTTCAGGCCTCGCTGAGGATCAGATGAAGTCATTATTCATTCAGTCAGGGAAAAAAGACTCAATTACCTCAACCTAAAGATGCTATCAATGAATGCAAAGTGCATATTTTACTCTATTCATCCAAATCCCATTAAAAAGTGAAAGGAATGATTTAATCTGGCCTTCTAGAGTTGGTCTTTTTTTGTAATAAAATAAAGAATCTCTGTCCAGCAAAATGCATAACCACTACCTCACACTTTTTCCCCCTGCATCATAGCAGTGAAAGACTGTAAAAGGAGAGACAAAAACAGTTAGAAATGAATACAAAGTTTCCTTTGAAAAAATGCCACATATAGGATCGAAACATTAAATGTAACCCATTGCACATTGATATGTAGATAATTCAAGCATTAATACCTTTCTAATTGATGAAGACAGATGTGGTCAATTGCCTGATTGGTGAATATAAGAGTCAAGAGACCAAATAAAATGTCCAAATGGTTTTTACAGCACATTAAAGAAAAACTTATTTTCTCCCAGGTAAAATGTATCTTTTTTTTTTTTAAACAAGATTATATCCTGCTTTCTGTCAAGTACACTACCTTAAGTATGTCTAATTTTCCTACAGCCTAATGGTAATCTGACTACAATACTGAATTTCTTCTTAAAGTGAAGTTGACTTATTAAAGCTTAAATAGGAAATCTCCAAAGAGGAACAAATTAAAGATATATACTCTATCTCTTATTTTGCAAAACTTGCATCAAATAACAGAACACCTAAAACAATAAATATTTAATAACAGCTGTTCTGGATACCCACAATAGTGCTTATAATTCATCTAAGGCACATTTATAAGTTTATCTGGATTCCTAAATTCACCAAGTCACATTCTGGTTAAAAACCTAGTTAATTGGTAAATTTAGAAGTATTACTGTTTTTCAACTAGAAACTTCTAACATCTTGGAGAACCACTGTCCATTGCCATAGCTACAATCTTTTCACTAACAGAATATTCTTAATCATTTGAGGTAATTATGACTACATAAGAAAAAGGTGAATTAAACAGACTACAAAGTAATTTTCAACATTTATTGTAATTTCCCATATTTGTAAAGCAAATTTTCTTCTACTTGTCATAATATTTGTTCTGTTTGAAACAACTGTGATAACAAAATTAAATACGCCACTGGAAATTTTAATCTCCAAGGGAAAATTTGTGCATAATGTCTAAGACAACCACAATAGTTTTGCAAAGGGGCTGTTCTAGGATAATGAACACAATAATTGCCTGTATAATCTAAAATGCTACTAATGGCAACAATCACAAATCCATTTAGCTCCTCTTTAATTTATGTACCAAGTTTTAAATAGCTAATGGTTCTCAGTAAAATAATGGTTTATACCAACAATAAAGGGTAAGTACGGTATTCTCCTGCTTAAACAAGAAAATATCAGAGTTGTTCCTTTTTTTTTTTTGAATGAATGAATGAGAATAAGGTCTTATCTTTGCAACACAGTACTATGCCAGTACATTTCAAAGTTAAAATCCTCACATACTATTAAGTTCTTTTGAAATCAACTTACGATAAATTGAAATAAAGGTTTGAGGTTACAGAAACTTTAGATCTGGCCACTGGTTAATGAAGTAGAAGATAAAACAAAAAGCATGACCATCAGGGAAACAAACTACTCCACTGTTGATCTTATGACATTATTCTTAGATTGCCATGATGCTAACATTCTTTTGAAATGGAAATATATTTTTCAGGCTGATCAGGAGTTTTGTTAAGATAGCAAATGTTAAACTGGGGTATTTTAATGTTCAATTTAAATTTCTGTCAGAGGTTAAATTCATTGTTTCAATTAAGTTTCCCTCATTTTCCCTATAACTGTAGCACAATATAAAAAGATAGAAGGATGCAATATATCATTCTTCATTTGTCCAAAGTTGTTTGCACATATTGGATTATTAAAGTATTGAACTTAATGGCATATACCTTTCAAAGAAAAAAGTCAAATAAATATAATGTAGCAAGGTTGTATCATTGTGTTTTAATTATCCTCTCAACTTTAAGAATTTTTATTTTGACCTTTAAAATATAGAGAGGACTGTAATTAACCTAGAAATAGCATCTTTTAAAGAATGTATGCCTTTAGAATATAATCTTTTTTCAATTTATAACAGAGGCTGAAAGAAAAATGAAAACTAGAAATAAGATATATTCAAAGTTTCATGTATGTTTTTTCTTGCTACCAAAGTTTTTTGAAGGGAGGTGGGTGAGGTGTAGGGGTGGGAAAAGGAACATAAACTACTCTGTCTTAAGTGTTTCCCAGTACATTCAGGCCAGGCACATACTGTAGAAATGTCTAAGCCATTATTGTTTATCGCGTCAGTGATCTGCGAAATAAGAAGGGTTTCTTTTGGCCATTATAGCCTATTGGCTCAATAATCTGTGTTTTAAAAGCTCCCTAAATAGGTATTAGAACATCAATTCTTAATGTTACAATCTATCACCTTAATCATTTTTTAAGACCCCTAAATCTATATTTACACAACATAAGTTTGAAAAGTCAATTAATATGTACTTTCATGGCCCATTATTTTATCAGCTAACATATATTTTATAGTTTAATCTACCAACTACTGCCTTGCATATTATTTGAAGGGTTTTGATTTTGTTCAAGATTTTGTTACCTAAGGTGGTATTTATCTCACAGAAGAGACTTCAGACCCCATCTCATTCATATTTGAACAAGAATCTCCTACAAAATGTACCTGATAATAGTCATTCAGTTTGAAGACCTCTAGTGGTAGGGAAATCCACTGTCATCTGAGGCAGCTGGTTACACTTTTGGAGAGCTCTAATTGTTTTTTAAAAGAAGTTTCCTTATATCAAGCTTAAATCAGCCTTTCTGCATCTTACACTCACTGACCCAGTTCTGGATGACAAGCAGTGATCCTCTGCCCCCAAGTTGATTTGCAACCTCAGTTCTAGTTGATCAATGGCACGACCTCAAGGACCATCATCACTTTGGTTGCTGTCTTGGATATGCTCCAGTTCATCAGTGTCCTTTCTTCCTTTAACTCAATAAACCACCAGCTCTCTATGATTTATAGGATCAAATAGAAACTCCTCTGTTTGGTATTTAAGGCCTTTTACATATCTTCCTAGTTTATTCCATTTAGCCTACCATGGTGGGCCAAAGTAGCCCATTTGCTCTTCTTCACACATAGCATTCCATCACTCATCTCTGTGCCTTTCCCCTAGCGTGCACTTCATCCTCATCTTCATCCCTTACTATCCCCTTACTATTCAAACCTTCAAAATTGATCTCCCCTCCTCCTTTAGTTCTCCTACATTACGATGTATGTGCTGTATATATACTTATATGTGTACATGCTGTCTGATAGAAGGTGAAGTTCCATTTTGGTTTTTATAACTCCACTATCTAGTTGAGTGCCTGGCACATAGGAGGTATTTAGTAAATGTTCCAATTACTTCCTAATATGTGATATCCAAAAGTTAATACAATGTATGCTAGATTTATATAGTATAATTCTAAATGTGGCACAAGATTTCAATAACTTTTTTGAGCCCAATCACATCGTTGAATTATATTGAGTTTACAATAATCTATTAAAACATCTTTTTCAAAACACTCTCGCCTGCCCCATTTTGTTCTTATTAAGTTAATTTAAAAAAATGCAAATATAAGATTTGCAAAACGTAGTCTTGAATTTTGCCTCAAACAGTAGCAACTGACTTAATTTCTCTCAGCCTCAGTTTTTTCATGTGCAAAATTAGATGATAATGACATCTAGGGCTCCTTTCCAGCTCTACAGTTATGATCCTAGCATATTATATACTTTATGTTTCCTCCTACTGAATTTCAGCTTATTACACTTAGTCCACTCTTCTAACCCATCAAGGTCTTTTTTATTCTTGACTATGTCATCCAAATGTATATAATCCCCCTTAGTGTTAAGTCATTTGCAAATCAGCTAAGTATGAAATCTATGCCATTAATCAAATCATTGAAAAAAAATTGAAAAACAGCACTGGACCTTGAGCACTGATTGCTCAACCTCCCATTTCAAGTTGAACCTTTCCGTTCTACTTTCAGTGCAGTTGTTCAAAGCGTTTCTGAATCAACCCTAATGATTATGACCTCACCCATACTTCTCCATGATAGACTTTGTTAAATGCATTAAAAAAGGTCATATAAAAATTGTTCCAAGAAATAAACAAAATGAAAATTTGATTTGTTCAAATTTCTGAATACTGCTGCTAGAAAGAAAAGAAATACAATTATCTTGTATATAAGAATCCAAACTAATTTAGTAAAAGAACAAACCAAAAGGCCACAAAATACTAACAAACTTGAAACTTAAATATCGTGCTTTGTCCCATCGACATTATTAAAAATACTGTATAATATGCCAATTTTTTTCTTACTCATATGCCCTCAAATAATCACCAGAGACAAAGAACACAGTGACAGAAAACATGACTACTACCATATCTGCAAACATATCACAATTTGTTAAATTTGAAGTGATGGTAATGATTACATAGTGCAAATTATCTCCTGTAAGTGATGACCTTCTTAATTATAGATCACCCAAGAATTTACCAACAAACATTTCCATATACAAAAGATTTTCTGTGAAACCACAAATCTCTATTATGTAAAGATTAAAAATAAAATAAAAAATTCAACACCTTAGTTTCAACGTTCTCCTGCTTGTCTGTGTATAATCTTTAAATGGGCTCAATGGCTCTGTTTTTTTTTTCCTTTTTGGTTTTAAAGGCATCAGTATAACTTATCCACTTCATTCTACACCTATAGTCCCCATCTCCTTTCTTCTCAAGAGATGGGTAGTACAATTATTTTTGGGCTTCTGTAGCCATGGTTGGTCATTTGCATTGGTCAAAGTTCTTAAATCTTTTCAAATTGTTTTTCTTTACAATGTTATAGTGATTGTATAAATTATTCCCTGGTTCTGCTCACTTTGCACTCATTTTGAAGTTGATATAAGTCTTCCCAGGTTTTCTCTGATTCTACTCTTTTTATAATTTTTTACTGCACAATAGAAAACATTACATTCATATATGATCATTTATTCAGTCATTTCCCAAATGCATATCCCTTTTGTTTCCCGCTCCTTGCTAACATAAAATGTGCTGCTATAAATACTTTTGTATATAATTGGTCCTTTCCCACTATCTTTAACCTATCTGAGATCTAGGACTAGTAACAATATTGTTTGTTTAGGGGTTCCAAATTGCTTTCAAGAATGGTTGAATCAGTTTGCAGCTTCATCAACACTGCATTCTCCCACAGTCCTCCAACATTTGTCATTTTCCTTACATGTCATATCTTTGCCCATTTGTTGGTTGCAAGGAGGACCTCAGAGTTTTTTGTTTGTTCTTTTTTTAATATGCATTTCTCTGATTTGGGGCATTGAGGGTTATTGAGGGTTTAGATTTCTTCTCTTGGAACTACCCTTTCATATCCTTTGACCATAAAAAACATTTCTTATTTTGAACTTTAGTTTTCTTAGAGAACTTATAGGTATATTTTTAACCAGAATAACTATAATAATATTTAAAATGAAAAAAGTATATTTATAGTTATGTGGATAATTTTAACTGGACAAAGACATAAAATCTACCACTAAATGTCAAGGGTAAGTAATGATTTGAAACAGACAAATTTTGTTCTTAGAAGAAAATGTGTAGATTATTTTAAAATTAGATATTTAATTAGAATTTTCAAACATAATATTTTATTCTGTGAATAACATTGGTAATTGTGTCATTCTTTGAAAATGATCTTAGCAACTAGGTCATTTAGTGTCTGCTCCTGTATAATACGATTCTGTCTCATCTGAGGGAATCGTTTTCATTCTTAAATCACCTTAACATTTTAGGCTGCGTTTTGGTATCTGGGGGCGGGGGTGGGGTGGGGAGGAAAATGCAAAGGCTGAAAAAGCAATGTTATGGTTTGACCAGAAGAGGGAGCTCAAGATTGCTCTTTATCAGTTCTTGTTTAAGCCTACATTGGTTCTTCAAGTTAACAATTATAAACCTAAATCACAGATAAGGCAGCACAAGGCAAAGCTACTGCAAGACTTTTTTTTTTTTTTAAGAAAAACTACTTACACACACACACACACACACACACACACACACATATTTTGGCATACATAATTCCATATGCTGATAGTTAACATTTGAAAAAAATGTTTCAGAAAGAAAAATGCTCTTGTGAAATGTTAGGAGGTGGCTTCACATAAGAAAAAAAAAATCAGAAACTACCCTGCATCCAGCACCCAAGTAGGTAATTAGGCTACAGTGTAAGACCAATCCCCAAACTAAGTCAATAAAAGTGTACTGATAGACTAAGTTAATGGCTTCATGAGCCTTGTTGCTTTCCTAACAACATAGGAAGCTATCAATTCTAAATGGGTTTCCCAAGACCACCCACCAATTTAGAATAATTACTTCAATAACCTATGCTACTACTGACATCAGAAGCTTCAACATTTAACATCATTCATAGGATGGAAATCGTGAAGTCAAACATTCAGTTTTCAGTCTTAATAAATGAGTAATGGGGGAGGGTTTTTTTATATTTGTATAAGTTCTCTTGAAATAGGATTAAACTTTCTAATCCTTAATATCCACATCATACAATTATCTCTGGATTTCATGAAGAATATGTTCAGTTTGCTACTTTTAATTTACAATCCAGTAATGCTATCAATTTATATGGAGTGATTTTTTAAAAACCTGATTTGTAAAGAAACTGTATTTAATTTTAAATTTCAACATTCTTGACAGCTTTTCCATACAAGTCTCATATAAGATTTTCTTTCAGGAATACGAAAAAAAAGCAGCAGCTCTACTAATACCTACACCATATAAAGAAACACACATGATCGTTTGTAACTAATATAAAAGGAAAAATAAAACATAAATATGTTCATGAGTACATCTAGAACAGTGTGTAACAGTATTTACCTGGAAATAAAATTAATTCCCTAATGTGTTAAAACAGAGGTTCTACCTCAATGACATCTAGTCTACATGCTATGACCTTCCATGATTTCCCTTAAAATGTAGAAGGAACCCTACTAAATTTTTATAATTTTTCTTCACAAAACATACAGAATTATTTATAATATAATTAAAGAAAAATGCCAACTTACTAAATTATGACACATAACATGACTGAATGGAAAGTTACTTTATATTTTAAAAATCTAAATGTAAGAATCACTAAGTTGTTTGAATATGATGACAGTAAAGTTAGAAAACTGTCAAAATACCTATATACCATCCCATGGTGCTCTGAATCTTCTTAGGCAAAAGGAACAAATACTGTAGGTCAGACCTAAGAGGAATAACCATGTGACACTTCTTGGAATTATAAAGTGTTAGTTTTTGACTTGGTTGAATTTTCTGTGTCGATGCAGTGCAGAATTTTGAAATTACTTCGAAGTGGGTAGATGTAAAAAGTTGAGTTCAAAATTGTTTAATGTAACTTCAGAATTGGAACACTTGATCAGTTCAGCAATTCTGATGATTAAAAAAAGGCTGTTGTTGCCAAAGTGACAGTGTGGACATTCAAATATACTGTTGTTAAGACAAGCAAAAGATCAGATGTGTTGTGTGCTATTCAACTGTTTCCTTATAGGACTTAACTTTATTGTACTTACAGTTTTTCTCTTTACAAAACAACAACAACAACAAAAAAAAAACCAGCACAAGAGGAAAAGGTAAAAAGAAAAGGAGAATAAAGGAGTCAACTTTTATCTTTCTCAAATGTTTACCTTTGAATCCAATTTTGGTAAAGAGAATGGTTAGCTTATAGAGTAATGACTGCCATACATTTTTCTAATTGAGATACCCAAGATTCTCTTCATAAATGGTAGTAATATTTATCTATGGCACTGGTTTTTAACCTTTGTGTCATGGCCCTCTTTGGTAGTCTGTA
>CM053622.1:174734540-174773594 GCA_028646595.1 Phalanger gymnotis
GACCTTTGGGAGGTCAAATGACTTGCCCAGGATCCTACAGTGAGTATGTCAGAGGAAAAACTTGAACCCAGTTCATGGCTTCAAGGTCATCTCCTTATTCAGTACTATACACTGCTTCAGCAACTAGACAGCTAAAAATCAGGCAAATGTTTAATTTAGGATTCCCAGTTGTAAAAAGCAAAGACCTCACAAAAATGCTCTTATCCAAAACCATTTCTTAATATACATAATTAATGCTAAAAATGAGTTTATTATGTCTTGTAAAAATTTTAGATGACAAAAGAAAGAAAAAAATATATGAAATAGCCTCGGGGTCATCAGATTTCTCTTAAACAATATACACTGCAGGTAAGCTAATTTTTCTTCTATTTCCTTTCAAAATAAGTATGACATAATGGTAGGAAAATGGCACTATAATGACTAGAATTTAAATGAACTAAATCTAAAAAGACTATTTTAAGTACCTATAATACACTGAAACACATACCATCTTCTTCATCTTCTTGTCACTATTACAATAGCCTTCAAAGAAGCTAAGTACTTCTTCTACTATTACTCTTGTAAACTCATTTTTTATTGATTCTTTAGGTTACTTTTATAAGAATAATCAGATCTCTGTGTATGTGTGTCCCTGAACATCCTCACAAACCTTATTAGCATAAAATGTGAATGCCTGACATAATGATCTTGGGTTTTCTATATTGTTTATTTAAATGAATTATTTCAGTTTTAATGTACTGTAGCAGTAAAAAAATAATGAAAATACTGAAAAAAATAATGTTTTTAAAAGATGAATATTCTGATTCATTTTTATCCCCACTAATGGTGATGAATTTGATCTGACCCAATCATATACCCTTTTAAAAATTTTTTAAATTTTTTATTTATTTTATTAAATATTTTCACATTAGTTTAATCTGATTCAGCCCTGGAAGCAATGCAGGTTAGTGGACCGAATGTTTGACACCTCTAATGTAGAGAACCACCAGCACTCTTAAATACTAAACCACATACTCTTAAATCTTTCATATATGATCAATGCTCTGAATTTGCAAAATGTCAGATCAGGACTAGAAGTATTGTCTGAACAGAGATGAGCAAAGTTAATTCTAAAAAGGAAGTTTGAAAAATAACTGCTTGAAGAAGCTCTTTTTTGAAAATTAGTTCTTATATATACTTCTTTGGAAAGTAAGGAAGACAAGAGGACAAAAAGAACTGTAGTACATTTTCCCCCTTCTAAACTAGATGTTATAAATGTTGTATAGTATCTGGAACACCTTTCAGGAACACTATATAAAAGTAAATTAATGATATAAAATTCAACTTCATTCAATGAAGCGGAAATGCTAGCTCCAATTCTATAGTTAAAAATTCTACAACAAATTCTAATACAATTAGACAAGTCAATTGCTTGTCCTATGACTCTAATATCCAAGTGACTTCCCAGACTAAGGCAATCCTCCTCAACTCCTTCTGGACCTGCTGATGACTCTTTGGATTTGAACACCATGTGTCAGCTGCAGTCTTATCCTAGAACTTCCCTTAGCTTCTGAGGTCTCGATACACTGAAATATCCACTTGCAATACTGGCCATTTCTCACACTGATGTGTTCCTCCAGGAGCCACCATTCTGGTGAGGGACATAGGGGGATGAATAATTCTCCTGCTTCTCCTTTTAACTCTGTAGCTTCCCTTCCAATCCTCCAGCTTCTCAGCTCCCTTCTATTTATTTGCTTTCTCATTTTTTTTTAGCTGTTTACATCCCCAGAATTGAACTCAGTGCTGAGCACACTGTAAGCAATTAATAAATGCTTGTTGCCTGGTCTTCTCCTGGCTGTGTATGTGTGTGTTCAGTCATTCTTCAGTTGTGTTCAACACTTTGTGACCCCAATGAGTTTTTCTTGGCAAAGAAACTGGAGTGGTTTGCCATTTCCTTTTCTAGCTCATTTTATAGACGAGGAAACTGAAGCAAACAGGGTTAAGTGACTTGTTCAGAGTCACGAAAATAGTAAGTGTCGGAAGTTAGATTTGAACTCAGGAAGATGAGTCTTTTTGACTCAAGGCGCAGAATGCTATCCACTGCACAATTTGTTATATATTCTCTTTCCCTTTTAAAATGTAATGTTCTAGAGCTCTGGATGAACTGAAGTCATCTGGCCCAGTGGCCCAGATGACTTTATATATTTTACAAATACAGAGATGAGAGAAATGAGATGGAAGCACACACATAAGCAGAGAAAAACATCTTAATGTTTCTTCTGATGGTCCTGTATACCAACATGTGATGACAAAATTCTGGTCAAAGTAATTGAGACAGTCTAATTTTTTATTATGGGATTTGATCTGTATGATTCATTGTATTTTACTTCTACCTTTGGGGTAAATATGTAATTTGGAGGTCTAATCTTATTTTTTTATTTTTTAAGACTGGGATATTTTTATCTTTGACATATTTCCTTTGTTGTTTCTGAAAAGTCTGACATTACTTTAACTGGCATATCCTTAAACATAACTTATGCTAAGAGAATTTTTCCCTTTGTTTTTGTAAGTCTGTAGTTTTAAAAATCCTATTACAATCCCTTATGATGAAGTAGAGGAGAACTTGTATTCTCAAAGGCTAGGCCAGTATATTCCACACTCGAGAAGATCCCAATGGACCAAGTCTGCTTTTTGAGAACTAACCTAGTGAAATACAAAGAAGCTCATCATAAATAGACTTTAAATTGAATGCTGGCAATCTAAATGTGACATAGATGTTCACTGATCAATGAGAAGATATACTGCTGGAGAAGCTAGATCATTTCTAAACTGGTATTCTTCATGTAGATAGAATTAGAAAAAAGAAACTGTAGCTAAAGGGAAGAGTAGCTCTCAGGTATGCCTTACATGAGAAAGAAGGGGGCAGAATTAGTTTTGTTATACACCCAAAGGAAATGAGATGTTATTTCTAATAGGACCACAATGAAAATGACTGCAGTTTATGCACCAATATTTTTGCCGAGAAAAAAGTAGAGAAATTCCATGAAGAACTAAAATAGGATTCTTCAAATTAAAACTTCGATAAAAGATTACTTCAATACAAAGGTGTAAATGGGTGAGAATGATAAGAAATACATCAGCAAGCATGGTTTGGCAAGAAACAATGAGAAACGCCAAAGACTTAGAGAAAACCTAGACTTATGCCTTTAATTCATGAGTTCTTAATTGGAAGGTGCTAGAAAAGGTGGGCACTATGTGACATCATACACATACATGTGAAATTAATTACATATTTTTAACATAATGGAAAAGACTCATTATTAATGGGTTGCCTCCCCAACAGTCTTCAGGTAAAGGCTAAATGACCATTAGAGAGCTAAGCTGTGGAGTTTTGTTTTGTTTTTTTTTTTTACACAAGGCTTAGATTGAATGGTCTTTGGGGTCTCTTCCAAGTGCTATTCTGGATGATTTCTGTATCTGAATGGTTACCCTTTTATCTTTGTATTCCCAACATCTAGCATAATACTTTGCACACAGTAGGCTTGTAATAAGTGCTTGACAAATACACAAGCAAATGAAGTGAACCCCATTATAAATTCCATTATAAACTGGCATTCTCTACTATTACCATAAGGCTTTGGTGAAAAAAAAAATCTAAAGTTATTCCTTTTCCAGATTATAGAGACCCATTTAAGAGTCTCAGTGACTTTGACAACTACTAAAAATGACCAGCCTGACTTTAATATGAAAATGACTTTACAAAAATCAATAATACTATTTTACTATTTTAGCTATAACTTAAACCTTCCCTCATGGAACCTTGAGGATGGGTCAGATCAACTTCTTACATAGGAGGTTTAACCTGAGAGTGAGATTTTCTTTTGTACTTGGAGAACTTTGTCAAGAATTAGTTATTTGGAAAACAGGTCTCTCTACTGTAATGGGGATGATATGGAAGAAGCCTGCATGGCCTGCTAAATCAGCACATTACTCTTATCTCTGAAAAAAAATAAAATACAATGAAGAGCCAGAAAGAGCTGGATGCTACCTGTTAGGTTTGTACCAATTAACTCATAATTAGTGTGGTTGCTTCTTTCTGCTTCTGCTTAGGACTAAACCTACAATAAAGAAATAACATTAGAAGAGATCTTCTAAATTACTTAGAAGCAATTTTTCAGTGTGGGTAGAATGCTGGATGTGGAGTAAGTAAGATCTGGTTTCATATCTCTGCATAACTTAACAGCTATATGACCTTGGAGAAGTGGTACCTCAGTTCCCTCATCTGAAAAATGAGGAATTTGGACTAGATGACCTCTAAGATTCCCTTCTAGGTCTAAATCCTTATTAATCTGTGATATCTTTTGTGCAAACTGCCTAAACTACACTTTAGTTACATACATGGTTTTGATTGCTGTGGCCTCTTAAGGCAATCAGTCAGAGTTAATTCTAGCCAACTGTCTTCTTCCCTGTCTTCTCTGTCAGTGGGAAATTGGGTCACATGACTCACTTTCTGAACTATTTTGGAAACTGAAGTGCTAGACCAGGAGGGAAGGGAGTTACAACATAAACTCAGAATAAGGTAGATATTTGATTAAAGTTTCACCTGGGCTTAAAGACCTGCAAGAGAATACAGCAAGTGACATTCTTGTTAGTAGTGAAGTCAGTTACCTTTAGGAACTATTTTGATCTGGTTTAACTTTTCAATTTGGTACTTAAAATTCTTCACAACCTGGCCCCTTTCTTTGCATCATCCTTTTCCATGCAGTCTACAAAACTGACCTAATTCCTATTTCTCACATATCTATTCTTTATTCATCTTGATGTCTTTGCAACTTCATCTCCACTTCTTTGAATCCTTAGATTTATGACTTAACTCAAGCACCACCTTCTGCGGGAGACCTTTATAACTGGTTTTAACTGAGCTCCTAGTGACTTCTCCACTAAAATTAACTTGTACGTATTCTTTATATGTCTTGAAAAACAGACAGGAATAATGGGTAGAGATACCTGAGAGACCCGTGTGTTAATTCCCGCCAAGACACTTATTGGCTGTATGACTCTAGGCAAAAAATTTAACCGCTCACTGATCTAGGAAATTCCTTAACATTATAAGCTAGACAGGAAGGTAGAGACTAGTGATTTTACCATACCAATAAAATCATAGGCCCAGTCCCTATCCCCACATGTTGTTCAGTCATTTCAGTAGTATCTGACTCTGCGACCCCATCTGGGGTTTTCTTGGCAAAGATACAGGAGTGGTTTGCCATTTTATTTTCCAGCTCATTTTACAAAGGAGGAAACTGAGGCAAATAGGGTTAAGAGATTTGTCCAGGGTTACACAGCTGGTAAGTGTCTGAGGACAGATTTGAACTCAGATCCTCCTGACTCCAGGCCCAGCACTCTATCCACTACGCCACCTAGCTGCCCATTGGAAGATATAAATGACTACTCAAAAGACTGATCTGACCATCCACATATGGAAGACTGGCCTTTAGGTTAGAGGGTTAGCCTACAAGGAAGTTCTATCTTCTGTCTTGGGCTAAGTAAAGGTAATTGGTAGGCATGGTCAAGAGCATAGGAATTAATCCTAGTCATTTTTAGTCCCATGATGTGCTTTTGGGGGAGTGGACTTGAGGACATCTACTACCCTTGGTTAAAATGAGGCAAGCTAGTATTCACTAGTAACACATACTGGACAGATAAACGGAAGGTTTCCCCCCCTCCTTCACTGAGGCCTATTTGCTATAGAAAGGTAGCTAGTAGTTCTTGGGGCCTTAATGGGCTACAGTTATCAGTAGCAGGGAGAAGTAATAGAGGGCTAGGGGGCTTGGTTCAGCAAACTAGGTTCCTGGGACTCTTTTACTTTGGCCTGTCTATGAAGCTAAAGCTATTCCACAGAAGGAAAGGCTATAATTTGAGGAGAGTTCTCAGTTCCCTTTCTTTACACCCTAACAACCCAATCTAGCAGGGAGACAGAAGGGAGTAGTTGGAAGTAAGAGATACAATGCACCAGATCTAGGTCAGGAGCTACAGATTTACCTGTCGGCCTGACTCTGAAGACAGTAGCCTTACTTTCATTCTCTGTTTCCAGGTAGTCCTCTAGAATTTATATTGTATTCTCATTTTTGCTTCTTCTGTGATGATTCTTGGTGGGACAGTGAAGGGTTGAGAGAAATCTTATGATTGGTGAAGATGTACAAGTAGGAGGTGGCTTCCTAACTTCAATAATAATGCTCGGTCATCTTATGCAGAAATCTCTAATATCTTCTTGTGGTAGCAGAGAAAAAAAAGGTCACTATACATCTCAATTTCATTATTATATGAGCAGAAAGATATAATCCCTGTTTTACCTTCCTCTATGCCAGTTCTTGTCTTAGAACAAATATAAAACAAACATGGCACCCTGTCTTGGATCCCCTCCAGAATGGCTCAGCTCTTGAACTGACCTTACAACTTTTGATTGCTGGCTTTACTCATGAACTCCTATACCTTTCAGAGATTAGATGAGCTATAACACTGAGAGACTTAGTAAAGTTAATGAATATTAATTTTTTGAATGAAAGGAAGCATTGTATAGAGGGCTTGTATTGCAATAAGGAGGCCCTAGTTTCAAGTCCTATTTCTGACACTAGCTATGGGCCCTAAGGCAAGCTGTGTAACTTCCAATGGCCCTAGAAAATTCTTTAATTGTTAAGTTAGATTAATTTAAAGATGATTTGCTGAATTAGTGCCAAATACAGCCTGTGAGAGTTACCTTCTGGCCCATTAGTTAGTTATTAGATACTTTAATATGTGAAATACTATACAAGACGCCCAGGGTGAAGGTTAACCTGGTCACTGTGAAACTAGTTATTTGGAGAGTTGAGAACTTAAATGACCATGAAAAAACTTTTGCACCTTTAATTCCATGAAGGAGCTCATGATCACCTATTCAGAAGAGTTTCTCAAAAGTGTAGTAAACACAATGAAAAGCAGACTCCTCTACAAGAAGAGGTCCTTTGATAATCATAGGATGAATCAGACTACACTTTTCCTTTTCTCCTTTAACCAACTGTAATGCTCAAAGATTCCAAAGCAGGTGTAGAAGTGAGGTAACATAATATCTGGTTTCCCCAACAATTACTATCACAGGAATCCTTCCCCATCTTCCAAGAGAGGGAACATCTCTACAACAAGTTAGAAATGAGACTTTTCTTTGGAGTTGCCACATTACCACAAAATAAGGAAGCTGCTACCACCGGCACCTTAATACGGATGTAGATGGATAATAGTGTAACCCATAGTGAGGATTCCTATAAGCGTTAGATGCTTTAATAAGTCTCATTCGGACATTTTACCCTTATACATGGGATTTCCACCCTTCCATAACATCTGTTTGGTATATTACATTCATGTAACTACAATTTTGTTCAATTCCCCAATTGATAGACACTTTCTTTGTTTCCAGGCTTTCACTTTCATAAATTCTAATTATACATTTTTGATTTGCAGTTCTGGTTGGTTTGAACTCCAAGGAACAAGATGCCCCTCACTCCTACCCCAGCTTTCTGGATTCCATTTGTGTGTAGCCTTCCCTCATTAAATTGTAAACTCCTTGAGGGCAGGGACAATATTTTTCTTATTTGTATCCCCAGTGCTTAACACAGTACCTGGCACATAGTAGGTGATTAATAAATGTTTATTGAATTGAAATGGAATAAATCACACTGATGAGAATATTTCAGTATGAAACTTTTCATTTTTACTTTTGAATTCCTGGTAGTTTACTCCTAATAGTTGATCAAAGCTTATTAATAATACAATAACATTTCCTGAAAAATTCCAAATTGTCTTCTAGAATGGTGGGATCAATTCATTCCACCAACAGGGTATCTTTTTGTGGACATTTTCACAGCCCCTCCAACACTGAGTAGTTCTGAAAGGACAATTTTAAAAAAAAATTTCCACACTTAGTAGTATTTTATTTTTTTCCAATTACAGGTAAAGATAGTTTTTAACATTCACTTTTATAAGATTCTGAGTTCCAAATTTTCTTCTCCCTCCTTCCTCCCCTCCTCAGGATTGCAAGCAATTTGATGTAGGCTATACATGTACCATCATATTAAACATATTTCAACATCAGTCATGTTGTGAATGAAGAATCAGACCAAAAGGGAAAAACCATGAGAAAGAAAAAGAGAGAGAAAACAGTATGCTTTGATATGCATTCAGACTCCTTAATTCTTTCTCTGAATGTTGACAGCATTTTCCATCATGAGTCCCTCAGAACTGTCTAAGATCACCGTATTACTGAGAATAGCTAAGTCTATCAAAGTTGGTAACAGTACAATGTTGCTGGTACTGTGTACAATGTTCTACTGGTTCTGCTCACCTCATTCAACATCAGTTCATGTAAGTCTTTCCAGATTTTTCTGAAATTTGTCTGCTCCTCATTTCTCATAGTACATTAGTATTCCATTATATTCATATAACACAACTTGTTCAGCCATTCCAATTGATAGGCATCCCCTCAATTTCCAACTCTTTGCCACCACAAACAGAGCTGCTATAAATACTTTTTGAACATGTGGGTCGTAAGATGACAACTTTTTCAAAAACTATAACAATGAAAGAGAACAGAGAGATGGGGCAGCAGGGAGGGTAAAGTTAAGGCTTTTTTTCTTTTAAAAAGACTGGGGAGTCCTAAACTGGTTTGAGTTGGTAAGAAAGATGCACTACTAAGGAAGAAATTGTAAATGTATGGGGGTGGAGTCAAAGAGAAAAGCTGAAATAAGATTATAGAGGATGCTGTAATGAATAAGCTCAAGGACACAGGTAGGAAGATTGGATATCTTTTACTTTGTGATCAGAGGTTAGACTGTTACAAGGATTGTTCAAAGATAAAAACGAAATCCTTAATGATAGTGGTAATGGGTCAGTCAGAAGCATTTATTAAGCTTCAACTATATACTAGGCCTGTGGGGAAAGTTGTAAAGGCAAATATTAAAAATAACAGAAAAAGTTTAGGAAAGATGTGGAAAGTGGTAGATGAAAACAATAAGGATGGGAAAAGTGGTATAAGCAGAATGCACAATTCTGAAACAATGATACATACTGCAAGGGCAAAATGAAAACCACCCTTTACCTCAGCATAAAGGTTTATAATTCAATTTATAATTCAGTTTATAATTCAATTTATAATTCAAATTTATTATGTTGAACCATGTTCAAGGCACTATGCTAGGCATCAGGATATAAATACCAAATGAAAAATAGTCTCTGCCCAACAGCTGTTTACATTCTAATGGAGAGATGCAACATTTACATAGATGAATATGTGAAGAATCATTTGAGAAGGGAAATAACACCAACAATTGGGGGTGATAGGACAGGAAAGGCAATACATAGGAGGAGTCCATGAGACAGGTCTTAAAGGAAGCCAGAATGTTGTAGCAGAAAGAATTGACAAGACTTGGCAACTTATTAAATATGCAGAGGAGATAAAAAATGAACACTTGAAGATAGCACCAAGGCTGTGAGAACCTAGGTGACAGGGAAGGATGGTGGTAACCTCACTATATCAAAATTTTAAGATAAAGTTTCAATTTTTTATGTCCTAAATTTTCTTTTCTTAAAAATTAGTTTCATTTATTTCATTAAATATTTCCCAAATACATGTAAAAAAATTTAGCAGTCATTTAAAAAAATTAAGCTCCAATTTCTTTCCTTCCCTGCCTCAATAACCCCTTCTTTGAGAAGGTAAACAATTTAAAATCAAATATGCATGTGAACTCATGTAAAACATGTTTCCATATCAGCTATATCACAAAAGAAAACACAAACAAAATGAAATAATGGAAGTGAAAAAAGTATGCTTCATTCAGCATTCAGAATCAGTTGTCCCTTTGGAGGTGGAGAGCATCTTTGATCATGGGTTCTTTGGAATTATCTTGGAATTTTGTGTTGATTGGAGTAGCTCCATTTTTCACAGCTGATCATCCTTACAATATCATTGTTACTGGGGACAATGTTCTCCTGTTTCTGCTCATTTCACTCAGCATCAGCTCACGTAAGTCTTCCCAGGTTTTTTTGAAACCATCCTGCTCATCATTTCTTCTAGCTATTCCATCACAATCACATACTACTATTTGCTCAGCCATTCTCCAATTGATGGGCATCCCCTCAATTTCCAATTCTTTACCACCACAAAAAGAGCTGCTATAAATATTTTTGTACAAATATGTCCTTTTTCCTTTTCTTTGAACTCTTTGGGATACAGACCTACTACTATTATTGCTTGTTACGGGGTATGCACAGTTCTATAACCCTTTGGGCATATTTCCAAATTTTTCTCCAGTGGCTAGTACAGTTTACAACTCCATCAACAATGCATTAGTATCCCTTTTTTCCCCCCACCTTCCTTCCATCTGTCATTTTCATTTCTTTCTTGTTAGCTAATCTGATAGATATGAGGTGGTATCTCAGAGTTGTTTTAATTTGCATTTCTCTAACCAGTAATGATTGAGAGCATTTTTATGTGACTATTGATAGCTCTGATTTCTTCCGAAAACTGACTGTTCATATCTTTTCACTATTTATCAAATGAGAAATGGCTTTTGTTTTTATGAGAAACTTGTTATTAACTGCCCCCCCCCGTTTCCTCTTTTCCTTCTAATTTTGGCTATATTGTTTCTGCAAAAACCTTTTGCATTTAGTTTTACTTTTCCTGCCTTTTTCTGAGATCCTGATTGCTACACCTTCCTTTTTACTTTGGTTGAAGCATAATAGATTCTGCTTCAACTCCCTATTTTAACTCTGTTTCAAATGTGTTTCTTATTAAGAACATATGGACACGTGTTGGAGTCTGGTTTCTAATATATTCTATCTGCTTCCATTACATAGGTGAGTTCATCCTATTCATATTCAATTATGATTACTAACTCTGCATTTCCCTCTATCCTATTTTTTTTCCTGTTTATCCTCTTTTTATCCTGTCCCTCCTTTAAAATGTTTCAAGACCACTGCTTTCTTTCCCCCCTCTTTTATTATTCTCCCCCTTCCCCGCTTCATTCCCTTCTTGGGTAAGATCAAATTCTATACCCCATTGATATCTATCTATCTATCTATCTATCTATCTATCTATCTATCTATCTATCTATCTATCTATCTATCTATCTTTTCCCTCTTGAAGCTAATTTGGATGAGTGAGGTTCAAGTGTTTCCCACTCCACAATTCATTTTCCCCTCCACTGTAAAAGTTCCTTCTTACCCACCTATTTTATGTGAGATAATTTTTCCTATTCTTCTTCCATCTCTGAAAGGATCTCTTTTTCTCACATATCCATTTTTTACATCATCTTAATATAATCAAATCATTCCTGTACCATCTTTCTTTGAAGAATTTCTCTAAGTGCCCTAATAATGATAAAGTTATTATTAGATAGATATGTATGTATGTATATATATATATATATATATCATCTTCCCACATAGAAAGGTAAATAGTTTAATCTTATTGAGTGCCTTATGATATCTCTTTAATATTTGCCTTTTTATACTTCTCTTGAGTCTCGTATTTGAAAGCCAAACTCCATTCAGTTTTGGTCTTTTCATATAGAATGCTTGAACATCCTCTATTTCATTAAATTTCCATTTTTCTCTTCAAGGATTATATTAATTTTATCTGGGTAGGTTACTTGTGTTTGTAATACCAGCTCTTTTTTCACCCAGAATATCATATTCTAATCTCTCCACTCCTTTAAAATGGTAGCTGCTAAATCTTGTGTGTTCTTGACTGTGTCTCCAAAGTATCTGAATGGTTTTTTTCTTGCTGCTTGAACTATCTTCTCTTTGACCTAGGAATTCTGGAATTTAGCTATAATATTCCTGAGCTGCAATTTTGAGATGTCTTTTAGGTGGTGATTGGTAGATTCTTTCAATTTCTATTTTACCTTTTGTTTCGAGGATGTTGAGGGCGGTTTTCCTTGACAATTTGTTGAAATACGATGTCTACGCTCTTGGGGGTTGGGAAGTGAGGGAGTAATATGGTATGAGAAGACTGGAAAGGTAGGAAAGGAAAGGTAGGAATATGGAAAAAGGTCAACCAGATGACTTTATATTTGGTCCTGTGACTGTGGCTTCCAGATAATCCAAAAATTCTTAAATTAACTCTCTTTGATCTATTTTCCAGGTAAGTTCTTTTTCCAATGAGATATTTCACATTTTCTATTTTTTTAAAAAAATCTTTTGACTTTGTTTCATTGTTTCTTGATGTCTCACGGAATCATTAGCTTCCATTTGCCCAATTCTAATTTTTAGGGAATTATTTTTTTTTCCAGTGACTTTTTTCATTTGGCCATGTCTGCTTTTTAAGAACTTATTTTCATCAATGAATTGTACCTTTTTTTTCCATTTGGGTAGTTCTGTTTTTTAAGGTGTTTCTCCCTTACCCCAGTATTTTTTTTGGCCTCTTTTTACCAAGCTGCTTCCTTTGCTTTCATTTCTTTTCCTAATTTTTCCTCTACTACTCTTGATTTAAAAAAAAAAAAAATTCTTCAACTCCTCCAGAAATTCTTTTTGGGCTTGTGTCCAATTCACATTGTTTTTTTCCTTCTGAGGTTTTGCCTGTAGCTACTTTGAAGTCACTTTCTTCTGCTGAGTTTGTGTCTTGATCATCCCTGTCACCATAGTAGCTTTTTATGGTCAGTTTTTTTGTTGTTTGTTTCTTGTCATTTGCTCATTTTACCACCCTGTTTCCAGATTTGGAACACTATTTTAATGTTGGGCTCTGTTCCTGGTGTGTGTGTGGGGGAGAGTGGGGGGGTAGAGGGGCACTGTCTTAAGCATCAGGCTTTTTTGCAATGTAAGGGAAATGGCAAACCACTCCAGTATCTTTCCCAAGAAAATCCCAAAGAGGGTCATGAAGAGTCAGACACAACTGAAAAGACTAAACAACAACTTACAACCCATCTGAAACTGCTACCACTCTGGTATAGGCCCTCATCATCTTATACTTCGGCTATTCTAACAGCCTGCTAGTTTGTTTCTCTACCCCAAGTTCCTCTTCTCTCCAGTCCATTCTCCCCTCAACTGTCAAAGGAGCTTTCCTAAAGCTTCAGTCTGACTATGCCACTTCTCCACTTAACTCCAAGACCAAATATAAAGTCATCTGTTTGACTGTTAAAGCCTTCCATATTCCATAATCTGATCCCTTCCTACTTTTCCAGTCTTCTTATACTATATTACTCCCTCATTCCCCAACCTCCATGTATTCAGATTGGGGCCTCCTGACTGCTCATCACACAAGACACTGCATCAGCAAATTCTGGGTATTCTCATTCTCTCACCTCATCTCCATCTCTGCATCCCTAGTTTTCTTCAAATCTCAAATAAAAACCCACTTCTCTAAAACGCCTTTCCATAGGACTCCTTCATCTTAGTGCCTTTCCTGTGAGATTATCTCCAATTGATCTTGTATATGTCTTGTTTGCATGCTGTCTCCTCCATTAGACTGTGGGCTCCTTGAGAGCAGGGATTGTCCTTTGCATTTCTTTTTATCTCCAATGCTTAGCACAGTTTCTGCCTGGCCCATAGTAGGTTTTAATATGTGATTCTTGACTTGCCTTGAAATGACCCTTAATACTTTAACAATTCTATCTAGAAAAACAAGGTTTAAAAAAGAGCTACCCAAACAAGATTGATTACTGATTAAAGAATTATAAGGAACACAATTTAGTCTGATTTTTCAGAAGTCTAGAATGCATTTTATAGTAATCTGATTTGACTGTCAAATGAGGCAGAAGGCACAAAATCATCTCACTATAAAAATGATGTTACTATATCATCTGCATCTATCCAAAGTACAAAACAAATATATCATTTTAGACTGAAATGAACCTTGCTGGAAATAATTTTTCTTTATATTGTTTGGAATTAAAAACATATTAAATTGATCAATTAAGAATATTCTGTTCTTCTAGTGTGTGTTTCAGAGCATGTCTGTATCCTAAGGCAACGAAACAATTTCTGTAATTGTAATAAAAACAAATTGTTGACTTTAACTTTAGAAAATTGTTGCTTGAATGACTAAATACTCTAGCAAAACAAAATAAATCCTTCTCTAATACATGAATTATATTATGTACAGGTAGCTAGGCTTCATCACATTGGAATATATTACTGTCAATGATCACCAAAATGCTTCTAATATGCTAGTATAAATTACATAAGCTAATAAGTCATTGGTTTAGAATCCAAGAAGTTACTATTCCTTGGTCTTGTCTTTAACAGATTTTTTTTTTCATATAACCTTAAAATAAATCATTTAATTTAAAGGAAAAACAAATTACAGCTCATTTTCTTTTAATGCCAGGAGGAATCACTTCTAAAATGTAGAAATAATAAGCAAATCAAACATATATTATACATAAGATAATGAAAGAAGAGGCAAATTCTTGTTTATTGTATAGATTCTCCTAGATTTTTAAGTACTCTGAGGTCAGGATCAACTCTAACCACTAACATATAATAATAGTTAACATGCATATAATTTGGTTAGCTTAACCACATATTTCTCATTACTGAGCTCCTCAAGGGCAGGTACTGTCTTTTGACATTCTTTGTATGTCCCAGCCCTTACCACAGTGCCTGGCACATAGTAGGTTCTTAATAAATGTTTAGTGATTGACTGACTGAAATGGGCAGTGAGCTTTTATCAAGGTGGCACATTTGTTTGGTAGTCTTCTCTTTCTGACTGAATGAATAAAGCATTTATTAAGCTCTTAAGTAAAAAAAAAAAATTGTGGTAAGTCCTGGGGATAAAAATAAAAAAGTAAGTTAGTCCAACTCTCAAGGAGTACACACTGTAAAGGAGAAGACAGCAGAGAGAGGTTTCAGCTGAAAGTCAGATGAAAAGGTCCCATGGTCTTTGCCATAGTGGCAAAATAAACAGTAACAATTCTTCTTTAACATTATTTCCACTAAAAAAAATCATCGCAATTTCTGATGTTAAACCATTCGACAATGACAAGAATTTTGGTGATGAGAACTTTCTTTTGTGCATCTTTAGTAGCCATGCTTTTAGGACCCACAGCAGCAGCTGCCAGGCTGTTCCATAGGGATTCCCTTTAGGGAGGATGGCTGAGGGCACCAAGCTAAAAACAATGCTACTCTCAAAGCTCTTGGGCTCAGGGTCAGTACCAGGCTGTCACCATTAGAATCTGAGGAGAGTTGGTAGATGAACCTGGAAAAGGCACATTCTATCTTCTTTCTCCCTCAGAGTTCTGTGCAGCTTCAGCTAGGCTGCCCTCTCTCCCCTGAACTTTCACATTCTTCATAGGAGTTGCCTCCCTGGATGAGAGCTACAAAAGAAAGGCTGGAAGACCCATAGGCTAGCCTGCATTCCTCTGCCTGCTGTTGGCAGCTGGTCAACAGTTGTTATGGAAAGAAAAGTCTTGTTTGTGCATGATATATCTTATGGCCTTTGCTATATTGGAAATTCTTTTTTTCCCTTGCTGCTTCATTACTATGATGTTGAGCTTCAATTTTCTTTTTTCTTCAACCCCTTGCAAACTGAGAATCTTATTAACAAATTTATCCCACTAAATGTTAAATTCTATTCCACTAAAACAGAAAGACTGACTCTATTATTTTGATATAGTAAATAGAATAAAGACATTGAAAGAGAGAGGGAAAAAACCAATTCAGTTTCTTATGCCATCCTCGTCCTATTCTTTGTATCTTGAAAATTCTGTATTTGTTAAAGATTATTAAATTCCCAGAATCAATACTATTATTATCATATAGCTGTTCTGCTTTTGGCAGAGAAAGAGCTCTAAGTACACACACACATACACACACATTATACTATACATAATATATATTACATAGGAATATACCTAAAATAAGTAGTAATTTTTTTTTATTGCGCAGGAATTTTTAAATGTTTATTTCTATACTTTACTGTGTCCAATCCTGGGCCTTAGCCTGACCAAAGATGATGAAATAGAATTCTCCTCCCCCCTCCCCAAATGCTGCACATCAACTCTAAGACACATTGCAAGTAGTAAGATGGTTAAAGAAGAAAAAATCAGAGTGGAAAAAATTCTATTATGAAGCATGAAAGAAAATTTTCTAGCTTGGAGGTAGAGGAGGCATCAGCAAAAAAAAAAAAATTCTTCACTTTAAGTTTCAATTTTATGAGAAGCATTTTATATTTCAGAATGATATAAATAAATACATTGAGGCCTTCATCATCTTCCACCCTAACTCTTGCAATAGCTCTCTAACTGGATTCCCTGCCTCAAATCACTACTCACTCAGTACACACCATGTTCTACGGAGCTGCCAAAGCAATTTTCTTAAAGCAGAGTAGGCCTCATCATATCAGCAAACTACAATAGCACCTTGTTGTTACTTTTGGGATCAAATATAAACTTAGTTTGACGTGTAAAATTTTTTACAATCTAGTCTTTTCCTATCTTACCAGTCTAAGAAAAATTAGTAAATGCAGTAGAACAAATTTAATGTATACAGTATTTTAAATGTACTTGATTATTAAATCACATTTTTCTAATTTAGAAAACTGCTCACTTATAAAATACCTATTAGCCTAGAGCCTAAATTAAGATATACATACAAAATTATTTTGTAAATAATGGAAGATAAAACAATGGAATGTGTAAGTAGTGGGTTGTGATGAATTAGGGCCAATGAGAATCGTTATTATTATTTAGTTGACATTAATGTAATCTAACAATTACGTACCAGTGAAAAAAGTTTAAACTGAGATCAACAAATACCAGCGAATTTTATTTTTAGGACTTACTAATAAACTACAAAACAATCACCACTACATATGCCATGTCCCTCTTCCCACTTCAAAGACAATATATGGTTAAACTATACTGTCTGATACATAATTAATTTATATATATTCTATTATTTAATATATATAATAACAATACAGTTCTCAGATTATTTTAATTACTCACTAATGTTAGATGACTGGCCCATCTCCTTTTCTGAAGATATGTTTGATGGATAATATTTTTATGTTACTTCTTGAGCACAAATTATATTTGGTAATATTACACTAGCCTACTTATACATCCCATGTCTCTCCATTATGGATGTCACCACCAATATTAAAAAGAAGATTACTTTTTGTTTGTTTCAGGAAGCATCTTGAGATTTCAGATATTAAAGCACAATTTTCCCAAACACAATCCAGCAGCCTTCCCTATTCTTCGATTTCTTGTCCCAGCACTCTGTCTATCTGCAGTGTACATCCAATGCATGTATCCTGATGGATTAACTCAATGGACTCTCTATATAGCTCCAAGTGCAAGTCTGGTCAACAGGCACTCTCCATCTACATGGCTTTTTTTTTTAAGTGTGAATTGTTAGGCTATGGCTCTCATGAAGGAGCCTTGACGGCATTTTATTTCTTAATGCAATCAGCAAAATGTTATGTGCAAACTTCAGCATCTTTAGGATGTCAGCATCAATATAGTATCTCTCCTTCATTAAACTTCTGCACTGGATATCCAATATGACAGTAGCAAAACTTTGAGTTACTCAGGTATATTTCATTCTTGAGCCCTCACTCTTACCCCACATAATGAATTATTTACCATATCATGTCATTTTAATCCCCACAATGTTCAGTGCTATGTATCAGTAACCTAGATAAACTTCCCATCTTACTGTCTTCTCTTACATAGCATTCCATCTCCCACCTCCATATCTTGGTACTGGCTGCCCTCTATCAATATTGTGCCTTCCTTCCCTTCCCCCGCGTGAGTTTAGAATGCCTTCCCCACCTCACCTCTACTTCTTAGAATCTCTACTTTCCTTCAAGGTTCTTACTTCTATAGCAAGCCTTTGTTCCCCAGCAGCTACTGATTTTCTTCTTTGAAATTTACTATTTTATATACACCCATAAAATATATTGCTGTCTCCTGCCGCCAGACAATGAATTCATCAAAGTCTTTCACCTTTGTATTTGTATCCCCAGTACCTAGCATGAAACCTATCATATGACAGGCATTTAGTAGATGTTTATGAACTGCCTGATTAATCTCTCCCCTTTATGCTTCCTCACTTGATAGTTATAATAAGACGATCACTGAACAAAATGAACTCCGTTACTATCTATCAAGGAATCTTATATAATTCATTTAGCATACCTACAGAAGGCATCCTATTGAAGGATAACCTATAAAGATGCTTTTAGGTCTACTAAATCAAATGCTTTTAAAAATAAACAACAAACATTTAACAATTTACAGTCTTTATATCTTGAAGTCAATTACGTAGTTATAAAGATGTGGACCACTGGAGGCGGCAATGAGATAATATTGAAGTGCTTAGCACAGTGCCTTGCACATAGTAGGTGGTACATAAAATGCTTCCTCCCTTCCCTTCCCCACTGAAGAAAATTACTACTTGCTTGCCTTTTTACGAATGGACATTATTCATAATCTTTTTAACACCTTATATCATCAGTAATACCTTCGATTTTCAAAAGTTGGTTAGGCGCTTCCCTAGTTCGTCATGTGATCAGCATTGTACTGGACTAACCTAATGTAGCTCAGGATTATTTAATTTACACATTCTTTCTCCTTTATTTACAAAGTGATTTTATATGCTTTTTTTTATTGTACTAACAGATCCAGATCAGAGAGTAAAATATCTGCTGATAAACTCTGTAAAATTCTTAGCTTTACGGAAAAATTTAATGACATTAATAAGTACAATGAAGTCACATCATATGCGCATTTAGCCTAGTAAATTAAACTACATAGGCTCAACGACAATAAAAACAAAAGAAAGAAAATAATTTATAAGGTGCCAGTGATTTGCCTCCTGTTCTACTCAATAAGTATATGTGCCACAGAGTGCCAGATGAGGGTGTATATGATCTGTTGTGTCCTCAGTTGGTCTCAGTTCTCCCATGTCTCTTAAAGCATGAGCATCTTGCCTTCTCAGTGTGATTCTCAAATTAATCATATCCAAAAGACCGTCTATTTGTTCTGCTTAGGCTGGGAGAACAAATCTGAGGGCCTATGTCACTTAGGCTTCTTAGCGTTCAGCATCAGCTAGAAGACTACCATTGTGCTCCCCTTTAACTCCTTATGTCCTTGCATGCCTTACGGTGAAACAGAAGAAACATTTACATGGTGACATGACTACCTTCTGATAAAATCACATAGCATTTTCCCACTAATCAACAATTTTATTGCCAGATAAGTAATTGTTTTTGCATTTTGCTATTTGAACAAGAAGTCCCTGTTCCTTCCCTCTAGCTCCATAGAACAGCTGAATGTTATGAAAAATAAAATTTATATTAGTCTCCACAACAACTATATGATGCCAACTGCCTTCTCTTAAAGAGACCCTAAACCTTTTCCAGCTTCTAATGTCTAAAGATCAGTATCTTTGCATATAGTTCATTGGAGAGAGATGGAATTACTAAGGATAATTTTACAGTATATAATCGTTTACTTAGCATTAACTTTAGAACCTAAGATGTGACACTCCACAAGAATAATTTCAATTAATTCTAAGAACTAGCTCTGAAATCAGAAATTCTGGGTTTTAATTCCATACTCGAGCAGCTAGGGAGTGCGGAGAGAAAGAGCACTGTGCCTAAAACAAGGAAGACCTTAGTTCAAATTCCACCTCAGACACGATGTGACCCCAGGCAAATCACTTAATCTCTGTCTGCTTCAATATCCTCAATAAAGAAAATAGCACCTACTTCCCAGGGGTGCTGTGGGGGCTGAATGAGATTGCATTTGTAAAGTACTCAGTATAATGCCTGACACACAGTAGGCATTAAACAGATGCTGGAGGCTGCTCCTGCTACTACTACTCCTACTACCACCACCACCACCATATCACCACAACCTCTGGCACTGACTACTTGTGTTGTGCGCTCTTAGGCAGGCATCCTTAAGCCTCAGTTTCTTCACCATCACCACTACCTCTGACACCTACTGCTTGTATTGTGCGACCTTGGGCAGGTCACTTGACATCCTTGGGCCTCAGTTTCCTCACCTGTAAAAACTGGAGGGATGGACTAGCTATCCTCTGAGCTGCTCCTGGTTTTGAGCAAAGGTACTATGAACTAAAAGCATGTTATAGTGAAGGCATATTACATCCCTACTACTACTACTCCTACACCTACTCCTATTCCCACCACTACCATCACAACAACCTCTAACACATGACATCCTTAAGCCTCAGTTTCTTCACTACCACTACCTGGACTAGTCTGGACTGTGACCTCTCTTTAAAAAGTGTTACTGTACTTTAAATTATAGGAGTGGAGACATAGTTGCTAGTATACGTACTGCTGTTGTATTTCTTTTTTAAGTTCTAAAGAGGTTACTGTGTAACAAAGATCAGAAAGATTTTATTCTTGATGGGTTTTTTTTTACAAAAATATGAAATGTTCGTTTTGATTATATTTTTAAAATTCCATTAGGAATATTCCTTGTTGTGGATAACTGCACCTGTGGGGAAAACCCCGACAACTGACATCTTATTATAGTTGTAAAACTCAGAAATGTGCATCAATATTTTTAATGTTTGGCAAAAGGTAATTATTAGTTGTCAATGCTAATTGCATGGAGAAAATGAAAGCTACTTGATTTTATGTTAAATTTATCATGCACATGTTTTAATGAATGTAGTTTTGAAAAGACAAGTTTAGTGTGATTACTACAGTTTGACTATAATGGAATGAGTTAATGAATTACAGGCTTCGACATGTATTTTCAGGTATCAGAAGATTAAGATAGGTCATCATGAAAAGAGGTTCATGAAAATTTTCTAGAGAAAAATAATCTGAAAATTAAGAGGAATCTTGGGTTTTGGATTTTTTTAATATATTTAATTTTATACATATATATTATATATATTTAATATATGATCCTATTTGAAGGGTTTGAAGAAGACTTTGAAGTTAGACTTCCTCGCTTAAGAGCAGACTCAATGGGGATATTTCAGATCATATTTCTGTTTCAGAACTGTCCTATCAACACAAATAATAGATCTGGAACTGGAAAGGGCCTTCTAGGCAATATAATTTAGCTGTTTCATTTTATAGATGAGGAGAGCGAGGCCCAAAGAGCTTAAATGACTTGCCCAGGATCAGACTGACAACAGAGCAAAAATCTGAACTCAGACACTGAGACTCACTTTTTTTTTTTTACTGTACTATGCTGGGCAGATAGGATTTTATACTCTTGGATTACTTTAGGGTGAAACCTCATGGATTAAAGAATTATTAGGAAAAAATATTACTCAAATTGTTGACTTATGATATGCATTCATCAGAGGCTTAGAGCATGAGTGAGATGGTTCACAAAGCAAAATAAGGAAATTTTTTAATAATTCCATCAAGTATCATAGTAAGTATCATAATTCTTACTTGAAAAATGTCCATGGTCATTATCAATAAATGCTCATTGTAAAGGACAATAACATGACAACATTTAACTATCAAATACTTTAATATACAGTTCAGCATGTAAATGTAATATTGTAATCAGTAAGCTCCTATTTTTATTCAGAATTCATAACCACCAAAAAGAATTAAAGTTATAATTTAGCAAAGAACTTACAAGTCAAATAATATATTTTTCAACTGAAAGCACCTGCTTTCCAAACTCGAAATCAGATGCATATTTAAATGGAATTTAAAGACTCAATTTAAATTTGTTTTTAGTTTAGATATTTTCAACAATACTATGATATAACAATATATCCCAGATGTTATAATTAGGAATGTTTTTTTCAACATTTAACATTTTGTCTCTTTACTGCTGCCTGAAATTATAAGTTTATTTATGTTCACATTTCAGATGAAAGAGCACAACTTTTAATTGTTAGCAGCTGTAATATCAAAGTGTGCTGATTATACAAGCAAAGGCAGTATGTGTATTGTCATAATCCTAAGAACCATACTGTGGCTTGTCTATACGCTACTGAATTACTTTATTGTAGGTTTGCTTTTTGAGTTAATCCTTTCTTGATGAGCCCCTAAAACACTGTGATTTGTTAATATTAATAATAGTTATTCTAAAAATGCTCAAAGTTTTTTTAATCCAAGTGGATTGACTGTAATACTATATTTCAAACATGTAGTCCTGTTATAAAACATATACTCAAATTTTTAAACAAGTATTTAAATCCAAAAATATTATAGCACTTTAGAAAGCAACTACTAAGAAAAACCACAGGGTGATGTGAATATATATAATGCACAATAATTGTGGGCTCTTCTGTTATCTTCAACATAAATTTTCATGTAAAGCATACATATATTAAAAATCAAATTGTTTTTAAAGACAAGGAATATACTTTCTAAAACTATGTTAATTTTCCTCCACAGTAAGTATGCACTGTAACTGTGCTGATTCTATTTTGTTCTATTATTTTATAATGCCTTTACAAAGATTCAGATAATAAGAGGCCATTCTAATTCACATAATGGCATATATCACTTGTCTCTTTGTCAATGAGACATTTGAAAGCATCTTTTTATTAGAAACACAAATCAATATACCCGAGGGATTGCAATAACTGCTTCAGGCAATTTGTATTATCATTTCATCCTTGATGTTCCTGCTCTGAGCAACTTATTATGAATGGCGGGAAAATGGCAACCTGTCACAATTGATTTTTCCTAGCCTCCTATAAGAATTTTTCCCTTTCTTAAATGTAATCAAGTATCTACTAAATATGTCTAAGGCTATGTTATAAGAAGCAGTCCATAACTCCTGTTGCAACCCTTATTTAAAATTTCTCAAAATTCTTTTGTGAAGATAATTATATAAGAATAAAAACTTTCTATTTGCATAAAATTTAAAAAGAAAATCCCTCATAGCTCTAAGCAAGTAGTTTTCAAATCTTTAAATATGTACTGAATGTTATAATGTTTAAACACTGGTTCAAGCATCAGTTTTGTGAAGCAGCTATGAGCAAGAAGAGTCTTCTGCAGAGGTGAAATTCAAGCATTGATCTTTACCTTTAAATTAATATTCCATCTAATTAGAAAAATCAACGAACTGTTTTTAGTTTTCATATCTTGACAAAGATTACTACACAAATACATTATCAATCCAAACTGACAACTAGGAATATCAGATAACACTCTCAATCTGTTCATAAAAGAATTTCAAAGACTTCAAGAGATTTCTCATGCTCACTGGATTATAAATTATTGAAATTAGGATTGTAAGAATTTGTAAAATTATAGTACTTAGGAGCAACTGAATGGATGAAACTCTAACCATTTTCGAATAATACAGTTTCTCTAAAAAAAAAAAAAACAAGAAAAGATTACTATCATTCTTGGTAGCTGTTATAAGTTTTCTTTTTCCCACAGACATACAGAAAATGCCTTAGCTCAAAGGGACAACATGCCATTTTTTGAGAACAGATTATTACAGGGAAAGGTGTGCAAAACTGAATATTAAAGAGATGCAGTATCACTGAAATTTCCAAGGTAGGCACTGAGGAGGTAGGAAAAACAGATGGAATAACTAGGAGTTAGAGGGGGGAAAATTGGTGGGAAAAAAGACTGGGAATTTAGACTTATCCATTATCCTATAAATCTTCATTCATATAAAGTCCTGAAAAATCTGCAAAGTGCATTTTCTACAAGGTAGATAAAGGTGCAAAAAGTTCCTGCCCTCAATAAGCTCACAGTCTAATGGGGGAAACAACATGCATATGACTATGCCAAATGAGATATACACTGGGTCAAGTGGACGGAATTTCATACGGAAGGCAGTAGCACTGGGGTGGATCAAGAGGTGGGACTTTAGTCAAGACCTGAAGGGATCTTAAGTGCCTAATAGTGTGCTAAGTTCTACTGAGGGACATAAAAGTAAAATAATATTTTCTACTAATTTTGTAAGAGTACGCTGAGTGTTCAGGAATTTCAATTAGAAGTTGGGAGATTCCAAGTTTTATTCCTAGCTTCACCCCTAGTCTCCCTCGTCCTGACCTCTTCCATGATTAAAATATATGTATCTGTTCAGTGTCCTCCTCCCTCAGGGCCATTCTGCTAGCTGACAGCTATCTAATCTCATCATCTGTGACATGTTAACATGTTGATCAACTCTCAGGTAACATTTGTTAAATGCAACAAGGGCCTCCTGACTGCAAATGTAGGGTTTCAGACTGGCTGAAAAGCTTTTGTGGCACTCAAGTCTTATCACATCCTTCACAAACAAAATATGCAGAGTACTGGGGTATTTAGGTAATAATGTAATGTTTACCATATTCATAATACCTATGAGTTACATACTTGCATAATATCTTTAGTCATCTTTCTAGATTAATGAGTTTCACTCCATTTTGAACACTATTTTTATACAGAAACTTTCTCTTGTCCCCACCCTTGATTTTTTCAATTTTATTTCCCAGCAGAGTCATACATTAAGTACAGTAACCCACCTGGTATTCAACATATGTGAAGTACTTTACTCAAGTATGTTTTATAAATTTTTACCATCCAGTGATTTCTTAGGCTTCTTAGTTGTAGCAAAACACTTATTATACTATCCTTGGAAAAATTCCCTGAGCAAGTAGGACTCCTGGATCTCTTTCCTGTCTTATAAATAACAGTTCAGAGTTTAACCTTTTATAAGCATATTTTTCCTTTATATTTTCCAGTATTAAACTTATCCAGATGAAATTCATCTGTCACTTTTTTGCCCATTCATATAGTCTAGGTAAGTGATCTTCCAGTAGTGTATCATTCTAGATAGGCATTTTACCATGTAGAAAAGCTTACTTTTATCTGCAAATACAGACATTTCACTGTGTAATCTCTCCTGAAGATTACATATGAATATTTAAAATGCAAAATAAGTCTTTTCTGAGCATCTATTGCTGGTGATTCAACTCCTAAAAATGCTTCATAAAAAACTGTTCTATCACTCATTTGTTTATATTTTTCTGAATATGGGAGGGGAAGAAACCCCAAATTCCTTAACTATCTAGGAAGTAAAAACCAAAGTTAGCAGAAGTATAGAAAAGAAAGAAAAAAGAAAAATAGAAATTACATAATGCCGAGTAGGGAGCACTTAAGTGCTTAATGAATATTAGTCAATCTAATTAAGAAAATAAACTAAACACAATAATCTGCTTAAGATAAGCTTGAAAATGATTCATCTTATAGAATTTCTTGTCCCTAAATTGAAATCATCAATCAAGAACCTGACTGGAATGGGTGGAAAAAAGTGGTAGTACAGAAGTGGGAATGAAATGATAAAACTGGAGAAAAATTGTCAGACACATGCCAAGGAGGAAGATAAAAGAATAATAAGAATGATGGAATGAAGAGAGCAATATTCTAGAGAGTAAAGGAGCACATGGAGAAGTACATTAGGAGACAGTTTAAAAGCTATAGTTACCACTCAAAATATTGTCAAAAACTCTATATTTGTTCCTGCCCATTTACTTTAAAAACATTTTTAATATGCAAAGAATGAGAGTAAAAGTTTAAGTTAAATGTCTGCTGTTATCTAGAAAATTTGTTTTATCTACAAAAAGAAAAATCCCTTCACTTTTGCTTTATAATATAGCTGTAACAGCATTATACTACACGTGCACGATTCTATCACTAGCAACGATTAACTTTTTAAGATATTAATTTTAAATAAAGTTAGGTCACTATGCAAAAGAACTACAGTGAAGCTTTTTGTTTATAATTGATTGTATTTTCTGTGGCATTTATATGTAAACACCAGTAACAAAATGTCCTCATTGACATTAGTAGAAATATATAATAAATAGATATAAAGACTTATAATTTCCCATCAACTGCAGAAGATTTATGCATGCAAATTCCATTAGAGATAATTGGAGTTAACCACATAATTTTCTTGTGTATTAGTGTGAGAAGAGTATTTTGGTTTATGCTCTGAAGAAAAGGCAATTAACAGAAACTTTGGGTGGTGGCATAATAGTGTTACAAATAGAGGTACTATAGTTAGAGGTTTGTTGGCATTTTCCTGACTTTTAAATACTTACTTAGTTTAGATTACATTCGAATACAGCAACGGAGAAACTAGAAATATGTTTTTAAGGTTCTAACAGAACGTTTTCATAACTCCATGATACTCAATTCTAAATACTTTCTTTAAAGTTAGCTAAACACAAAATGTACACGATAAAATCATATTTCCAATGTCAGCCTAAAATCCACCAAATTACATAATAAATTAGTATTAAGTTTCATACACAACTCTTTAACAATGTCACATAAAATTTCTGAGTGGCTTAAATATTGTTATCTTAATATAATCTTAGAATCCTTCTAAAAAAGGTTCACCATTTAAGTTACTGTACATTCAACAATCCTAGGAATACAAATAAGGTTGATATAGCCTACAGAATTGATCTTCAATGTCTACCATAATTTTTCCAAAAAGTTAAAGGCTCTGAAAATACTATCAATATAAATTTCATAAATAAATAAAACATTTTTGAAAGATTCTTAAAAATTACTATGATATGTCAATTTGAAAATTATGAATAGTGAATGCTAAAAACGAAGTGTGAAAAATGAACCACTACATCCTGACCTTGGCAAATGAATTCAGAGGCCCACAATTATCTATACAATCCTAGGTGTATTTTGTATGGTGTTTAAATTAGGATTTTTTTTTAAACTGAAGGGTGCTAAGTGTACACTGATAAATAAATCAATTTAAGTTGCTGAAAAGAAACAGTTAGAAATTCATCTCAGTAGACAAAGAATTATGGCACTATTACTATGACAAATCATCAAGTAAATTAAGACTGCTAATGCTTGTTTAAATGTTTCTTATGTGGTAAACTAAAAATGCACAAACTTTACTGGACTATATGTACTTTAAGATCATTGAAAAGAAAAATAAAATTAAAGCAGCCACTTTTTTTTAATCTAGCCTACCTTGTTTTTTGGATTGGATGTATTCATTACACTTCGAGTTTCTTTTCCAGTGTAAATAACAACACCTATTACAGTTCCTATAAAAATATAAACACAGTCCTTTAAACGAAATTGTTCATTAACTGAGAAACAAAAATTAAAATTCAAATATAATATAAAACTATTTTGATAGGAAAAATACAAAAATATTGATTATGTAGTCTATACATTAACTTGACACTACACAGCAATTCCCTAGGTTAAGAAAAGTATTTTTGAACTTCAAATACATATATACGTATTGGTAGTAGCGGGAAAAGAAGAGGGATTCAGAGAATATCTCTGGAGAAATTCAATATTGAGAATATTCAATATTGAAGTGATTACTCATGTAATCTAAATATGAGGTTTTTTACACATAAATCATAAAAGAGAGTGGCTAAACCTTTACAACACAAAGTCATAATAGCCTTTCATTTGCATTCATGAAAATAATACCCTTTCACTGATGTCAGCAAAGGTAACAGTACCCTTTCATTACTGTCACTTAAAAGAGATGCTAAACCATCAACTGTCCAAAATATTAACATGTGAACTTAAGAACTTTAAAAACCAAAATAAGATGTTAGAAAAGCTACATTAAAGTTCAATTTTTAAAAGCAGGTTTCTAACTGATACATAAAAATATTAAGGTCATAAACACTTAAATATGGTTTGCACAATCTTATATTTTCTGGTATATGTTTATGTTTAAAAGAGTACAGCACAGAATCTTTACAAAAGCAAGTCTACTGTTTTTTGTTAACTTCTTTACCACTGTTAGTTATAGTGTCCCTTAAAAGTTCTTCATTTTAATACAATACAAAATAGAGACATATAATTTTAGTGGGAAAACAACTGTACACTATTCTAAGTGTAGTAAAAAGATTTATGATGTTACTGCATGACTTTTACAGTTTAATAATTTGAAACCTCTGACATCAGTCTACAGAATGGTACTACTTTAAATTAATGCCCATTATTTTTCATCAACTTAATTAACAAGCAAAAACCCTGGGAAGACAAGAGAAGTTTAGGGAACTCGTATTTCTTAATAAGAATATTCTCAACAAGATTAACCATGATACTTATAATGACAGCCTTTTCAGCTATTGTAAATAGATCTGATCAATATTCATTTTGTCCTAAAATTGAAAGTATAGGACAAAAATAAACAAGGAAGTTTAAAAAAATTATATGTTCAGATGACAATTAACTGATACTAATTAATGTTACAGGAATGTAGTTTTAAGTGCGGCTAATAGAAATACTTCTACTTTCAATCTAAGTAATCAATACTGCTTTACATAATAATTTTTCATATTTCCCATGTGAAGTAATTGACTTAGATAGATATTAAAATAAATGCTACATTGGAAATAGCTGAAATTTAAAATATACATGTTCTAACTATAACAGTGTATATAGATAAATATCAACATCTATACATAGATATATAAACAGTTCTAATTATTAATGCTTCATGCAGAAGTCAGACAATAAATACCTTAACTTTAAACTAAATATAGAATCTGGTCAATATAGCTTGTCTATTTCATCCATTTCTTGTCTATTTCATTCCAAACACCAATGAACCATTAGAATTAGGGAAAATGATGTCAGAGCATGGCCATTTGTGACCTTTACTATATCATGCTATTCTCAGAATCATCAAGTTTAGAAAAATAATCGTGCTAGACACTATTGTCTAAAAGATAAAGAAAAAGACCTATCAGTAAGCAACACGTAAGTGATATTCAAGGATTAGTATTAAAATTCAAATATTCTCTTAAAATGCAGTTTAGACACATAAAATGATCAGTATTCTAACAATGATATACCTTATACATAATAAGCACTTACCCCACTCAGGCACAGTACTATTTTTCTAGTCAAGTCATTCATACACAGTCAAATAAACTAAATTTTAAAATATGGATGTGAGGGGAAAATGTCAAAGTAATTAAAAGAAACTCCTGCAAATAAATGATAAAATTGACAACACAACTCAGTTTCATGGCAATCAAAACTTTATAATGTGCTTTTCTCACAAGAAGTTTGGGATATATATGGTTGAATATAATCATTCCTTTTTTACAAAAAAAGACACCGAAAGACTAAGTGATTTGCCCACAGTCACATGTCTAGTAAGTAACAGGGCTAATAAATCTAGACCTCAATACTCCAAGGACACCGCTCTTTGCATTTTACCAGGTTTCCTCTCAATTATCTTTGAATATTTAACAATGACAACAACCTCTACTCCCACCCCCCCGCCCAAACAACTAGTAAACTTTCTCTCCAAAAATAAAAATATGAAAATATAAATTCAGGTCAAAATTCAAAAAAAAAATTAAAATAAAGGAAATTATTTCCAAAATTAAGAATCTTCTGTTTAAACAGGGTACTTTAAAACTGGTTCTTCACTTAATTAAACTATTTTTCTTTCTCTTGAAAAGAATTTTTTTTTCCCAAGGAAAAATCAATTTAAATATGTTTCAAAAATAATCTCTAAGGATACAAGTCACGTGACTGAGTTAAAAAACAGAATAAAAAACATTTTAATCGTGAAGTAACACTGAATACTTGCAAAATTATTTCATTTACTCTTATAAAGCCTAATATGAAAGTTTACAAGACTTTTGTTTGGAATATTTAATGATTCTTAAAAATTTCTTTCCCTTACTTTAGTATAATTTTGTATGTGCTCGTGTGTGTACATGTGCGCGCGCACACACAGACACATGAACACACATACAACCTGAAATGATGATAAATCAACTTCTGAATTTGAATGCCTAATTTAAAAAAGTCCTTGATCATTTTTGATTTTTACACCACTCACCTGCCCATATACCTTGCCCAAAATAACTCTTCATTATAACAAAGAAAATTTAACTAAACAAAACCAACTAAGAAAACCACCAAATTTGATGTTAAGGAATATTGTGCAACTATATTCTCCAATGTCTCTAATGAGAAGAGAAATGTTCAGTCTTAATGGGGAAGAAGATATATCATTGCATTACATCTCAATTAAGTTCCTTTTTAATGTTTTTATTTATATTACTGTAGCAATTATATATATACAACACATATATTGTTTGTGTGTGTGTATATATACACATATACACACTCCCACCCATCCCAATTCTGCATTATTTTTTTTCTATTAGTTCATTCTAGAGTTCACATGTTTCTCTGAATTCCAATTACTCATCTTTGTAGTTACTTGTGATCCAATATCATTTCAATACACTCAGATAACCATAATTTCTTCAGTCATTCTCCAATAAATGGAGATAACTGAAAAGTAGCAAAAAAGAAATACTTTATTAGATAAGGTCAATCTTAAACATGACCAAAATTATTCATAAAGTCTAGTAACTCGGAATCTATCGTTTTCACTTGGAATATAGCCACTTCACAAAAATATCATTAGTACAACAAATTCAAAATTCATCATAAGGATCAATTCTGTGGCTTCAACATTTCCTACTGAAGTATAATTTCATAACAGTGGGGAAAACAACAAATAACATTTATTTATTATTAGTCAAATTTCTGCATTTCTTCCTTATTTTTATAATTTTATATAAAATACTTTCAAATTCTACATTCTTACTTTGACACGGTGACTGACTGAGTTCAACACTGTAGTCTGACAATTTCTCTTCTGATGGAGACTGCAACCTCTCCATGGCTTTTTATCATATCAACACATTTTGGCATTCCTTTCCATAAATTGTGCGCGCAGAGGTCTCACTGAATATGATGGAGTCCTTCCTCAGGGGTATCAATGAAGTAATTTGGCCTATTCATCTATAATCTCTCATTCTTGATTAAATTAAATGAGAGGATATTTGCTTAAGTATTTAGTACAATGTCTGGCACATAGTAGGTACTAAACAAATGCTTATTCCTCCCTTCTCTTCCCTTCCCCATTCTAGCTATACAGCTAATCTGCACTTTTTTTCCCTCAAGCATTAATCTTAATGTGTGCTAAAATTTTGCACACAAATCATACCTGGTACTATTCTGCATCCTAATTACAGATACCATACCTTTGTCCCTCTGGTTTAATTGAAATTTTGATTCTCCTAAGATTGTATGTTTCCATGATTTACAGTCATACAGTAACACCAATAGGCTATGAGTATAAAAAAGATATGTTCATGGAATTACAAATTGAAATCATTTTGAAAGCTTTGTCCTTTACATCTATTATCTCTTTGAACTCTCCAAATCTACATGCTTTCAGGGCATGATCTAATTAGTAAATTGTCATCAGTGAATAGGAGCATTTATAGAACCTTGATATTAATATGGAATCTTTTTGTTTGATTCTGTGCAGACCATTTTTGATGATATTGCTATCACATTGGGTAAGCATATGTCTACCTATTTTATACCTAATTTGATGATTTGAAATGTGTTTTTGTAGTTTTCATAAGATGCTTCAAATTAAAATGTTTTGAAAGTCAATAACTTCTAAGCAAAGGTGGAAGAACTGAAAATGATGGGAAATATTTTGAAAATCAGGATCAGAAATAAGGAATGAGAAAGGCCCATGACTGGAAAGAATTTACACCAATATATTAGGAATACATTCTTCAAGAAAATAAATGGTTGGAACTGGAAACAGTAAATAATGACATCAGAAATGAAACTGATTATATTTTAACAGATATGAAGACACTCATTACTAAGGTAAGAGTTATTTCTGAATCTGACCACTCACTGGTTAGAGCAAAGATCAAAATTAGAACAAAGCTATAAGAATAAAAAATGAGAAAAAGAATTGTCAGGCATTTGAAAGAACTCAATCCTGATCTATTCATACAGATTATTTATGGTACGAATGACATGTACTGATAATTTGGATGGGAAACACGAAAGAAAGCCTAACTGTACTGTTTAGAGATTCATGATTCATGTACTAAATTTCCTTAAAAAGCAATAAAGCCATCCTTGAGACTTAATGATCCAGGGGACAAAACCTTGAATTCTGATGTAACTTTCTAGTGACGTAAGGCAGGGTTATCCAAAATACGGCCTATGGGCTGCATGTCGTCTGCAGTGCAATTTTATGCGGCCAGCTTGTGGGTTTTAATTTTCAGGAGTAAAAAAATAAAATAATAATTTTCATGGAATGCGCATTAGATTTTTAAATTCCATCACTAATAAATAATCTCGTCAATGTCAATTTTCTTTGGTGTTTTTAAGCACTATTTCAGAAGGAACACATTGCATGGAATTTTCAATCGATCTGTGCGATGTGTTCCATCTGAAGGATGGAGACTAGTCAGTATGCATCTACCTTTATGCTGTTGTGCTGTCACTTTGTCGTTTTGTGTTTGCTTTTTCGCTTCACGCCTTTGCCTGTCGTATTGATGACATGCATTCCCCCACTTTCTACTAGTGTACTGTATCTTTTATTCCGGGTGCAGCCCTCAAATAATTATTTTATTTTAATGCCACCCTAAGATAACCTAAGGTTGGACAGCCCTGTTCTAGACACACAGGCAGCAGGCATGGATACACGGAGGCATGAGAGAACAAGACCTATTTAAGGAACACACTACTAGTGGAGCTTGGCTGGAATGTAGAGTGTGAGGAAGAAAAATGCTAGAAAGATATGAGTGTAGGAAGAAGATGAACATGAAATGAGGTTATAAAAGGTAAATAGGAGCCAGACTGTGGAGGGTAATAAGTCCCAAGCTAAATAGTATAAACAATAGGGAGCCACTAAAGGATTTTGAGCAAAGGAGTGACCTCATCAGACCTGTGTCTTTGGAAGGCACATGTGGTGTCTGTATCTTTTAATGCTGAGGAAACTGCCTTGGATTGAATTGAAGCCCTAAGATAACCTAAGGTTGGACAGCCCTGACCTAAGGCACAAAAGTATATGCAGTCATGGCTCCACAGGCTTAACAGACTCCCCACTGTTAACCAAGCACACCCTCAACAAAACTAATGCTATATCCTTGCTGAGTATCCCATATGAAGAAAAGTAGGATCTGGTCCATTCAGTAATATAGAGAGAACAGTGAAGATGGAGAGAACCTAGATGATTCTGGACACCGTCCAAAAGGGCAGTGATGCTCACTTGCCCATTAAAGAAGATGCCCAGAGACAGAGTGGAATCTTAGTAATCTACATATTCTCAAGACCATCTCTTGAGTAGAGTACAGAACAGGTTACAACTGTGGATCATTAAAAGTGAACTGTTAAGAAACCTCCTCCATGGAGCCGAAGTTTTTCTACGTTTCTTTCAGTAAAGGCAAGAATAAGTAGAGTATTTGGCAGGAATTAAAGGGAAGCCAGATCAAAAGTACTTTATGCAGTTAACTAGACAGAGCAGAGATTTGTGGGTGGGTCCACTACTAATCTGGACATGGAAGGTTCATGACAACATATTCCTCTAAGTGAAGGACCATAGAGACACTCCCCCTACCCTGCCCCCAACCAGGAACAAAAGATCTTCCCAACAATGTTCGTTGGGTCCACTAGAGCACTCACTTCTGAAAAGACACTGATTCTCAGTGCTTCTCAACCTGCCTCCAACTGGCAAATTTACTATACTTGCTCTCTTCTCCAACCTCAGCGCAAGTAGATTTTCATTACTGTCATCAATACCTACCTGGAATATAGCACTGAAGTACCAATCAAGTCCACCATTATAACAGCTATTATCAAAGCTCTTTCTCTCACAGAATAAATCCTCCCTCCTAACAGGTTTCCCTATATAAGCCTACACTAGAAGCCTCTGTGTCCTCTTATCTCACTCTTTTTGAACCACTCTATATTTTGAATTCTGACCTAACCATTCAACTGAAACTGCTCTCTCCAAAGTGCTGTCTTAATTATGAAATTTAATGGCCTATTCTCAATCCATACCTTTTGACTTTTTTGAAAACTTTGACAGCAATGATAACTTGCTCCTTTTGAATACTCTCTACTTTTTGGATTTTGTGACAATTTTCTCTCTTGGTTCCCCATCTGCCAGTGTCAATAATATTTACTCTCCTTTATTTCTCTGAATCCTCATCTAAATCATTCCCCCTAACCATGGGTGTACCCTGTGTCTTCTGTTATCTTCTCCCTCTATAATATTACTTGTTGATCTTGTCAGCTTGTATGGGTTGAACTATCATCTCTATGCAAACCATTCCCATGTCTATATATTTGCCAAACTTGACTAAAGACACATCACAAACTACCTTTTGGACACCTTAAATTATATGTATCTTAGGCTCATCAATCCAACAATGATCCTCAGGAAAACTGGAGCACTTAGAGTGGTTCTCAACCTGCCTCCAAATGGCAAACTGGTAATAGTGATTCTCTTCTCTCACTTCATGGCAAAAAGTTTGCCCTTAGCGTAGTAAACATCTTTATGGAAATAGCTTTAAAGTACCAGGCAAAGCCATTGCCAAACTCAAGTTTATCCAGAACAAACTCATTGTCTTTTCTATGATTTTTCCAACTTTTCTATTACTGTATAGGGTACTACCTTCTCTGAACTTACCTAGGCTCACAGTCTCTGGGCCATCCTCAACTCCTCACCTGCACTTCACCCACATATCCAATCTGATGTTAAATTTTATTAAGTCGTGGATGGCGCCTAGAAAGCAGAGAATTGAGTGAGTTCCCCCACCACCCCAGGCCCTGCAAACAGCTATAAACAAAAGCTCTGAACAAATTCTAGAACTGCAGAACCCACAAAATAGCAGAGGGAAGCAGGGATCCAGCCCAGGACAGCCTGGATGGTCGCTGGGTGAGGTTTATCACACAAGGAGCTGGAAGCAGAGCTGCAACCGGACCAACCAGACCAGGAGCCAGGCAGACTAGGCCCTAGCGCCCCTGAATCAGTGAGCTGCAGCAGTTACCAGACTTCTCAACCCACAAACACCAAAGACAACAGAGTAGGTTAGTGGGAAAAGCTGCTGGGGACAGGGAGTTTGCTGTTCAGCCACCGCCCAGGGGCAGCAGAGGTGGTGCAGCTACAGAACTACTGCTGCAGTTGGTTCCTGGCCCCAGGCCTACCTGGTGGGAGGAATTAAGTGGCAGATCAGAGGAGAAGTGCAGAGCCAGCTTGGATCTGAGTCCAGTCCCGGCTGGCAGTTCTTAGGGAAGGAGGAGTGTGGGTGTGGCAAAACTGGCTATGTAGAAAAAGCTCTGAAAACAACAGCACAGCCCCTCAAGCTTCAGACAAAGTACTCTATACTCTACAAGCAGTCATATCCCAACCAAAAAACTCAAGAGTCAAGTAAGTGTGCTGGGAACATGGCCAGGCAGCGAAAACACGCTCATATTCAGACTCAGGCTTATTTCGAGACTCAGTTCAATTATTATTTTCTTCTAAAGGCCTTTCTTGGTTATTCATACTGTTAGTAACTTCCTTCTAAGAAGACTTCCCCTCTATTTTGTATTTATCTTGTATGCAATAGTAATTTATAGGTCTTCCCCACTGAAATATGAGCTCCTTGAAGAAAGGGACAATGTTTTTGCTGTCCTTCAGTGCTGGAGACATAGCAAACATTTACTAAATCCTTGCTGACTTGCATGCTGGAAGCAAAATATGTAGTTGGGTTAGGAGTTGTTAGTGAGTTTGAGTTTCAGGCAATTGATTATTATTTCAGAAAGTTTAACCTTGTATAGAGACACTCCAATTTTCTGTTCTTGTTTTAACTGCTATATATCTGGCACATTTTTCAAAGTACTAAGGTTATAAGGTGAGGAAGTTATGATGAAAACTACTTAGACTCTCACCTTGCTGATTATATCTCTAACTGTATGTATATAGGCTATTTTAATGTAAGATGGGGAAAGAATGAAAAAATTAAAATGTTCTGATGATGAATCTTTTACATAGATATTCCAGATTTAGGGTCATTTTAGAAGGAAAATCATTTACTCATGTTAATTAAGATGGTACTAAATGGGCACACTACAACATATTTAAATTCAACATACATTATTGAGGGTTACTTTAACCAGCAGGGAAATTTTGAGTTTCTAATTAGCTGGCTAACTAGCCAATTATCTCAAGTTCACATAATAAAGAAAATATATTCAGAAATGCAAAGTTCATAATAAAAACCTTAGGGCTTCAACATTCTAGATGCCAAAACTGCTTGGCCACTGTCCCTAATCTTCCACAAGTTATAGAATTTCCATGGACTTTCATAAAAGTTACCAGATAAATCAGTAACATAAAGCAATAGACTTGGTTCCTTTAAATCACACGAAGACCCCAGGACTAAAATGAAACACATATAAGACACAAGGGAAACAGTGAGGTGGGAGGAGGGATTTGGAACAAATGATACCACCATTAGTTCTCAATCACTGGGGGGGGGGGGGGGCCATCCATTCCCCTAACATATAGGCACGTCTATATGTTGTTTTTCACTGCAATAAAAACTGCTACTGCGAATTTATTTTTTAACATACTGGTCCTTTCCCTTCGTTTTTGGCATATGTGCTTAATAGCTATATAGCTGATTCAAAGAGTTTGAAGTATTTAGTGATTTGAAAATATAGATCCAAATTACTTTACAGAATGGGTAGACTAATTCACATCTCCACTGGTAGTGCTATATTATGCTTGTCCCCCCACGATCTAACAATTGCCTTTTCCTTATTTTCTTATCTTTGTGAATCTGATGATTGTGAGATATAATTACAGAGTTGTTTAAATTTACCATTTTCCTGTTAGTAATTTGGAACATTTTAGTATGGTTGTTAATAATTTTCATTTTTTCCTTGAAAACTACCCATTAATATCCTTTGACCATTTATGTAATGACGGATTCTTTTTTTTTTTCTTTTGGAGATAGAGACAAAATCTGTGATTTTATAGATATAGGGAACTCTCAAGTTATAAAACTCCCTCTATCAATGAAAGTTGGTACTTTTTCCATTATTTATAATCATAGAGACATATCTAAAGCCCTGAGAAGATAACGACTGCCCAGAGTGTTACAGTCATCATGTGTCAGAGACAGAACCAGAACCCAGATTTTCCTGGCATTTTAGGCACTTACACCTAGTATTTTATCAGAGAAATTGCTGCAAATATCTTTTCCAAGTTAACTATTTCCCTCCTAATTCTTACTGTACTGATTTTGTGTAATGCCTGTATTTTTTGTTTTCCTATCAGTCTTTCAGATCTCACAACAGTATCACTAAATTGGCACATTTACCTTGTGGCTATCAGTGAATTTCCATAGTGGAGGCCTGCTGGATAAAACATAAGATTCACAACTTATATGCTAATCTTTTTTTTCTTTTTTTTTTAATTTAATATATTTAGTTTTCAGCATTGATTTTCACAATAGTTTGAATTACAAATTTTCTCCCCATTTCTACCTTCCCACCCACTCCAAGACGGCATATATTTTGGTTGCCCCATTAACCAGTCAGCTCTCCCTTCTGTCACCCCACTCCCCTCAAATCCCCTTTTCCCTTCCTTTCTTGTAGGGCAATATAAACTTCTACACCCCATTGCCTGTATATCTTATTTCCTACTTGCATGCAAAAACTTTTTTTTTGCTTGTTTCTGAACACCTGTTTTTAAAACTTTGAGTTCCAAATTCTCTCCCCTCTTCACTCCCCACCCACTCTCGCTAAGAAGGCAAGCAATTCAGCATAGGCCACATGAGTATCATTATGTAATGCCCTTCCACAACACTCATGTTGTGAAAGACTAATTATATTTTGCTCCTTCCTAACCTTTTCCCCTTTGTTTTTGATTATCTCCTCCCCCTATCTGCCCTCCTTTCTATCATCCCCCCTTTTTTTATCTTCTTCCTCCTTCTTTCCTGTGGGGTAAGATACCCAATTGAGTATGTATGGTATTCCCTCTTCAGGTCAAATCTGATGAAAGCAAGATTCACTCATTCCCCCTCACCTGCCCCCTCTTCCCTTCCTACAGAACTGCTTTTTCTTGCCACTTTTATGAGAGAAAATTTACCCCATTCTATCTCCCCCTTTCTCCCTCTCTCAGTATATTCCTCTCTCATCCCTTGATTTGATTTTATTTTTTTAGGTATCATCCCTTCATATTCAACTCACCCTGTGCCTTCTATCTATCTATATCTATATACATACACATATATATATATACATATATACATACATACACATATATACATATATACTTATACATACACACATATATACATATACATACACACATATATACATATACATGTGTGTGTGTATATACATATGTATATTCCCTTCAGTTACCCTAATACTGAGGTCTCATGAACCATACACATCATCTTTCCATGTAGGAATGTAAACAAAACAGTTCAACTTTAGTAAGTCCCTTATGATTTCTCTTTCTTGCTTACCTTTTCATGCTTCTCTTGATTCTTGTACTTGAAAGTCAAATTTTCTGTTTAGCTCTGGTCTTTGCACTGTGAAAGTTTGAAAGTCCTGTATTTTGTTGAAAGTCCATATTTTGCCTTGGAGCATGATACTCAGCTTTGCTGGGTAGGTGATTCTTGGATTTAATCCTAGCTCCACTGACATCCAGAATATCGTATTTCAAGCCCTTTGATCTCGTAACATAGAAGCTGCTAGATCCTGTGTTATTCTGATTGTATTTCCACAATACTCAAATTGTTTCTTTCTGGCTGCTTACAGTATTTTCATCTTAATCTGGGAGCTCTGGAATTTGGCAACAATATTCCTAGGAGATTTCTTTTTGAGGAGGCATTGGTGCATTCTTTCAATTTCTATTTTACCCTCTGGCTCTAGAATCTCAGGGCAGTTCTCCTTGATAATTTCTTGAAAGATGATATCTAAGCTCTTTTTTTGATCATGGTTTTCAGGTAGTCCAATAATTTTTAAATTATCTTTCCTGGATCTCTTTTCCAGGTCAGTGGTTTTTCCAATGAGATAGTTCACACTGTCTTCCACTTTTTCATTCCTTTGGTTCTGTTTGATAATATCTTGATTTCTCATAAAGTCACTAGCTTTCACTTGCTCCAATCTAATTTTTAAGGTAGTATTTTCTTCAGTGATCTTTTGGACCTCCTTTTCCATTTGGTTAATTCTGCCTTTCAAGGCATTCTTCTCCTCATTGGCTTTTTGGAGCTCTT
>CM053622.1:174773694-174799460 GCA_028646595.1 Phalanger gymnotis
CGAGGCTTTTGTTGTAGGCTCTTTGACTTTGTTGACTTCTTCTGGCTGTATGTTTTGGTCTTCTTTGTCACCAAAGAAAGATTCCAAAGTCTGAGTATGAATCTGAGACCATTTTCGCTGCCTGGTCATCTTCCCAGCCAACTTACTTGACCCTTGAGTTTTTCAGCAGGATATGACTGCTTGTAGAATACAGAGTATTTTGTTCTAAGCTTCAGGTGAGGCACTGTTGTTTTCAGAGCTATTTCTATACAGCCAGCTCTGCCACACCAGTCTTCCTCCTTCCCCAAGAACGCCAACCCAGACTTGACAAAAATCTTAAGCAGGCCCTGCACTCCTGCTCTGATCTGCCACTTAATTCCTCCCACCAGGTGGGCCTGGGGCCTGAAGCAACTGCAGCTGTAGTTCTGTAGCTGCACCACCTCTCCCGCCCCCAGGGCAGTGGCCAAACTGAGAACTCCTTCCGCTCTGTCCCCACAGCTTTTCCCACTAACCTCTGTTGTCTTTGGTGTTTGTGGATTGAGAAGTCTGGTAACTGCCACAGCTCACTGATTCAGGGCGCTAGGGCTTGTTCCACCCGGCTCCTTGTCTGTTTGGTCCTGCCGCCGCCCACACTGAGCTCTGCTCCCCTCCACTCTGTGCATGATAGACCTCGCCCAGCGACCATCCAGGTTTTCCTAGGCTGGAGCCCTGCCTCCCTCTGCTATTTTGTGGGTTCTGCAGTTTCAGAATTTGTTCAGAGCTATTTTTTGTAGGTTTTTGGAGGGACCTGGCAGGGAGCCCATGGAAATCCCTGCTTTCAGGCCGCCATCTTGGATCTGTCTCCTAATTGATCTTATATGCTAATCTTGATGAGTGTAGCAACAAAAGGAGAAGGTTGAAAACATGCAAAGGTAAAGAGCAGAAGTGGATGGGAGACTAAGTATGAGACTCAAGCTAAGAACAATGGAGCTTTTTTTTGGGTGGGGACAGGAGCAATAGTGGGTGGGCAGGTCCAATTAAAAAGAAAACAAGGCACATAGTTCTTTTCCCAGGAAAAGAGTAGACAATCAAACCCTGAAGTAGCCATAGTAGTTGAAATCTATGAAAGATGATTACACAAATAGCTAGAAAAAAATAAATGTAAATTCAGAAAGAATGACTGAGAGTATCATTCAGAGTTAACTGAAAGACCATCAAGGAGATGGATTAAGTCTTTGAAGGTTTAATGGTTGAAGAAACTACAGTATACAAACATAAGTTATCATTGTGTGGTAAGAAATGATGGCATGGATTCAGAGAAATCTAAGAAGTCCTGTATAAACTAATGGAGAGTTAATAGAATCAGGATAACAACTTATATACTGACTATACTAATAGAAAGGAAAGCTTTGAAAAAAATTTTTTTAAATATTGAATATCCTCATCTTGCTCAGGCTAAAAATACAGGGGCTACTCATGGGCTGAATCCAATGGGACTTGGGAGCCTTGAAATGCCCTGCAACTGACGTGGGTCCATTTGTCCTTTCCAGAGGCAACCTGTCACCTCCTGTCCACCCTCCTGGCCTGGGGGTTCACCTCCAAGTGATGTCAAACTTAGTGCAGGCATCCAAGTGGCACAGCTCCAATGCAACTCAGAACTCCTAAACTCAAGAGATCTGCCAGGCCTTAGCTCAGAGGTGCAGCCTCAAGGCCACATGTGGCCTTCTAGGTCCTTGGATGAGACCTTTTGACTGAATCTAAACTTCACAGAATGAATCCCCTTAATAAAAGGATGTGTTCTATAAAACTTGGACTCAGTCAAAAGGCTGCACTCAGGGACAGCAAATTCCCCACCCCTGCCTTAGATCAGAGTAGCTGGGATTACAGGTATATGACACTATGCCCAGCAGCTTTGAAAAGCCCAAGAACTTGCATTAACGCAATCACCAAACATTACCCCATATGACCAATGATGAAATATGCTTCCTACTTATTCAGAGAGGTGATTGATAAGACATGCAAAATGAGACATACTTTTTCACATATGGTCAATACATGAATTTGTTTTGCTTGGATGTGTCTATTTGTGATACGTAATACATATGTGTGTAAATAAAGCATATGTGTGTATATAGAGTATGTATATGCGCATACACATATGTAACACTTTTATTTCAGGAAGCTAGGGAGTGAAGGCTAGAGATAACATTACCAAAAAAATGTGTCAATGAAACATTTTTAAAAAATACACAGAAGAAAATAAGAAAGTTCAGAAGGGAACACAGGCAAGCAGAACAGTGTTGGTACTATCATGTTAAATATGTACTCTGAAAATCCTTAATAGAAACTCACAGTTTCAAATATAATTCTCTTTTTATGTTGTTATTTGTATACATACACATTTGTATTAGCTAGTATTTGATAATTTCTTAATTTAAAAGGAAAATTTATTTTTAAAAAATATAGGCTGGTAGGCCTAAAACCAACTGCTTTTAATTCCTATCTAGAGAGCTCAAAGAAATACCTACATTAAAAATTAAGGTGCTATCTCTACTAGGAAATAGTGGGACATTTTTCAAAGTCTCTTGTAGAGATAAGTTTCTTTCTCTTGCAACTTAAATATCCCATCATCAGGCATATAACCTGTAATATATGTAATAATGTAAAAAGGAATCATACTCTAAATTTAAAATCTTCAATCTTAATTTTTAATATTCATAACATGGAAGCTAACACTTTGTAGAATGCTAAAGTAAAAGAACGCTTGGTAAGTATCTAGAACACTGCTTTGCATGTTTAATTAGCAAATAGCTGTTCAATGAGATGACTAAATGAAAGCAATAACATATTACAGAACTTAAGAGTTAGAAGGTACCACAGTATATATCTGGTGCAATTTATATCAGAAAGAGAATCTTCTTTACAACATATCTGATAAATAGTAATCTACTGTCTGCTTTAAAATCTCAAGGGAAGGGGTACTCTCTACACCAGTGGTGCAAACAGAAATGGATCTCTGTAGCAGTGTATTAACTTGGAAAACCATAAATTAATATTATCTATGTTTGATTACATACTTGTTTTGTTAAATGTTCCTCAATTATGTTTTAATCTGGCTCACATGGCACTGGGAGCTTTGAGGGCTGTAACTGTGCAATACTTCCCGAGGCAGCCATTTCTACTGCTGATACACTCTAATTGTTAACAAAATTTTTTTGTGACATCAAGTCTAAATTTGCCTTTTTGTAACTTCCCCCTGTTCCTGTTTCTGTCTTCCGGGCCAAGCTGAACAAGCCTAATCCCACTGCCATCCAATACTTCCCTATAAAGCCCTGAACCCAGTCATATACTTTCTCTGAGTTGTCTTTTCTCTAAGCTAAACATTCCCAATCTTTCAACCAATCATTAAATGGTGCAGGTATAAGTTCCTTCAACATCTTAGGTGCCTTTCTCTGGGCATTCTACAGGTTATCGATGTCTTTCCTAAATGGTGGAGGCAAGAATTGGGCAGAGTATTTCCAGTGGCTCTCTGCAGGGCAAAGTGCAGAAAGACAAGGACTTTTTATTTCTATAAGTTGCATATCTTTTAACATATCTTTTTAGCATATCTTTTAACATATGGTGTTGACTCCTGTAGAACTTGAAGTGTGCGCCTCCTAAATTTTGTAATTGTTAAAAAAAAATTGTATAAAAAAACACAACTTTATCTTTGTTCCCTTAACTATGGATACAAAGTTAAACTTGTGGTCAGGAAGACCCAGGTTCAAGTCCTGCCTCTCATACATACTTACTGGGTGTGTGACCCCCTGTACTTACATAACGTCTTAGTACTAGAGTCAAATTTCTAGCTATTAATCACAAGTTACAAAACAATACAGATGCATGGGTTGGCAGAGTTTCCTCACTAAGAGTTCCCTAAACCAATTTAATTGAAGGACTGGGCAAAAAAAAAAAAAAAAGAAAAAAGAAAAAATCAGCTCATTATAGATTCATCCTAATGTTACAGTGTGTCAAGACTTAATTTTTTAATTCTGTTTTATAATGTGTTAGCCATCCCTCTTTCAGCTTTTTTCATCTATAAATTTAATAAGTATGAGATATCATTTATTCAAGTCACTGAGAAAATGTTAGTTTCTCTTTGAGTGTGGCTATTTAAAGGTTTCCGAATCCATCTAACTATACTATTTTGTAGTTTACCTTTCTCCAACTCATCCATAAAAATAGCAAATAGGGAATTTGTCAAACTCTTACCTAAAATCTAGGCAGGTCACATTTATAGGGTTTCTCTGATGTACCAACATAGTAATTCAATCAAAAAAAGTAAATAAGGTTAGTTGATAAAATCATGCTAGTCCATTGTAATCAGGTTGTCCCTGTAAATTTCTGGTCACATTTACTTTAGCACTTTACAGAGTGGCTTCACTTACAGATTAGAAAATTTTCTCTTCCTTTTACTATATGTGCCATATTGTTGATCCATTAATACTAAACTCACAGCCAATAGCACTATAACTCCTGCCTGAACAAAGCCTACCTACCACATGTAACTTCTCTATAAGGCACACGACAGCCTTCTTGTGTTTAGGAACACTAGATATCACTTTAGCTCTTGCCTGAGAGCCATTTTAAACAGTGAAATAACCAAACATGCAAAAAACACAAACATACCCCCAAAATGGTACTAAATAGACTACAAAAAGGATACTTGTTTACAACATGAGCTTCTGAACAAGAAGACAGAATCACCTTGTTTGACCTTAGCTGGGAACATGCTCATCAGGCAACTCAAATTTTTCATAGTTCCCTGCATGTCCATGAGGATTGTGGACTGTGTTCAGGGAAAACTAGCAACTATGGTGGGAAGGCTGCCAAAACCCTTTTCAGGGCTGCTTTCCAACTTTGTTGTCTACCTGATTCACTCAGCTCTCACTTGAAGCTGTAACATGCAGAGTAGCCACACCTGGTAGAACCATTTTGGCAGACAAGCTAAACCAGTCTGAGGGGAACCAAGGGGTCACAAACTGTTTGGTTAATTAAGGGGATGTCTAAAGCATGTGAAGACTTCCCCTGGCAGATTGGGTGGATGAGAACAATCTGTTCCAACAGCCAAGAAGGAAGTTGAAGCAGGTACTGCGGAGCGGTTTAAACTTGCTTAAACAGTGAAGACACCAATGTCATCCACTGCATCTCAAGAGATTACTGGCCATCTTGACATTGTCTTACCACTGGACTTTGATGATTCTGGAAGAGAGAGTATGGCTGATAACTGCAAAACACCGCCTTACTTATATACAATTTATGTGTGAATCAAAACCATACCATTTTACTAATTTCACCTATCTCAAATTCAAGTGACAAAGCAGCAGGTGTGGCTACACTGGGATTTATAGCCACAACCTTGCACATAGATGGCTCAGAATTTAGGATGATCTTCTCAATGGAAGCAACAGAGAGATTAGGCACACCCTGGGTGTCTGAGCAGCCTTTTTGAAGGATGATATTGTCTCCCTCCTGGTGTGAGAAAGGGATACTCTAAACATAGTCTACTTCACCCAACCCTGACCTGCTTGTTGTGGCAGGTGGGAATCCCATCCTGCTATCAAAACACAAAAAAAAGTACAAAAACTTCTGCAAAAATGAATCCACTCTCACCACAGGTACATGGAATGTGTGCACGCTAATGAACAGCACAAAAACCAGTAGACCTGAAAGACAAACAGCTCTTGTTGTGAAAGAATTTTGTAGGTATTTCCAAATAGCAGCCCTGAGCAAAACAAGAATGTCAAAGGCCAGCTTACTGAAGTCAGAGTTAGATACATCTTTTTCTGGAAGTGCCACAGTGAAGGGGAACACCATGAAGCTGGCACAGGTATTGCAATCAAAACCAATCTAGTCAACAAGCTTGTATGCCAATCAAAAGGAGTGAACCAAAGCCTCAAGACAATGCAATTGCCATTCAAAGGAAAGCACCAAACCAAAATCATTACTGCATATGCTCACACCATGTCAAATCCTGATGATATCAAAGAATAACTTTTATGAAGATTTGGAGACCCTCATCATCACTGTGCCTAAAGAGGACAAGCTTATAATTCCAGGTGACTTTAATGCAAAGGTAGGCACAAAGTACCATACATGGCAGAGAGTCCTTGAGATGAATGGAGCTAGAAACAGCAATAGTAATGGTCACTTACTACTGAACACCTGTGCATTTCGTGATCTCATAACTAACACTGTCTTCCATTTAACTAAATGAAACAAAACTTCGTGGCTGCAACCCTCCAGCAAACATCACCATTTAATAGACTATATCATTGTAAGGATAAGAGACACACAAGATGTGAGAGTGACAAAGGCAATGTGTGGCACAGAACAATCACAGATATCCTCTCCAAGCTAAATGTTTGGAATCAACAAAAGTGGAGGCCTCAAGGCGAGATGACTACCAGAAGACAATGTCAAAAGATTAAAGCACTTCTTAGACTGGGAACAACATTGCTAACTTGGAGGGAGAGCTTAACCAACACATGGGTGGCAATACTGGAGCAGAAAAGGAGTGGAGCAGCTTTCAGAGATTTGGTGTTTCTAAGAAGACAGCATTTAACTCCTATCAAAAATAAATTACAAAAAAAGCTTAGAGAAATGCTGGATTCTTGACTCAGTAAGAACGCAGATGAAATTCAGTTTTACACTGATAGTAATAATCCAAAGCACTTTTATGAAGCCCTGAAGGTTATTTATGGGTCAAAGACCTATGGTACATCCCAACTACTTGGTGCTGATGGAGCCACACTGATTAGTGATATGACCCTGGAGAGATGGTTGAACATTTCCAAAGTGTTCTCAACAGACCATCAACAATTAATGCTGAAGCAAATGACCATATACTTCAGGTTGAAGTCAATTCCTCTTTAGCTGAATTTCCAACTTCAGAAGAGGTTTTGAATGCCATTTGGCTCTTCTCCTGCAGCAAAGCTGCAGGTACTGATTCTATTCCAGCTGAGATTTACAAGTGAAAGGGTCCACCACTCTTACAAAAGCAGACTGAAGTCCTCCCCATTATATAGCAAGAAAAGATTATCCTGCAGGAGTTCAAGGATGCCTCCACTGTCCATCTATATAAAGGTAATGGACATGTGCGAATCATGGGAAGGGAGGGGACTCTCTTTATCACTGTTGGCAGGATTCTTGCCAGAGTTCTCCTTAATGGGCTGATACTTCACCTGGAAGATGGTCATTTATCTGAGAGCCAAGAAAGGGCTGAGGAATAGTTGACATGGTGTTTACTGCCCAATAACTCCAGGAGGAATGCCAGGACAGAACAGAGGTCTGTAAACAATGTTCATCAATCTGAGAAAGGTCCTTGATATTGTCAATCATGACAGCTTGTGAAAAATTATGTCAAGGGAGCATGGAGCCAAGACAGCAGAGTGAAAGTAGAGACATATCCAAGCTTTCTCACAAATTCTTTCAGGTACCTCTAAAAAAGTGAATCTGAACAAATTTGAAAGAGGTAGAATCCACTAGGAGACACAGTCAGATTTTCAGCCCAGGTGAGTCCAGAAGGTTGACTGGAATGATCTGTTGCAGCAGGCTGGGAGAGTGCAGGGTGCATGGGAATACAGCAGACCATACCAGAACAGAAGTAAGCCTGGAAGTTTGAATCGCAGATAGCAGTGGCAGGTACCAAACCTCTCAGCCTAGGTGGGAGTCTGTCGAGCTAGGTGAGACAAAAGGCCAGGGCCTGCAGCAGCAGTAGCAACGATGACTCCTGGGGCCATCAGCCAGACTAAATGTTTGAAAGCCACTTTCTTGAACTTCCAGGAGCCATGATGACAAAGTAAACCATAGGTGCTCTCATCCATCCCTTGTTGACCTTGAATAACCTGGAGAATACTGCCCTAGGAAAAACACTGGACCCCAAGCATGCCTTCACACAGCCAGGTGGATTGGCAGACACCATCGCAGGCGACTGAGGCCACCCAAGCTATAGCACAGCCCTAGGAGAAGAGGAGAACTTCCAGCAGCCAGACCAGCCGTCCCCCACACTTCACACTGCAAGCTTCAGTGTAAACCCAGGGAAACTCAAAAAGGCTTCACCAGGCCTCCATCCTTGGCATGCACCAGCCAGCTCCAGCTCAGAACCAGGTGAGCTACAGCATTACATAGATTCTAGCTGACAAAACCAGAGGCCACAGCACAAAAAACCACTAACCAGGCCAGTAGTTCCCGGCACAAGAAGCTTGGGACTGAGCTCCCTGGGCCCCAGAAGCAGAGATCTACTTTAAAGGACAAGAAAAAGACAACCACAATGAAGAAGCAAAGTAGAAAAGTTTAAGACTACAGAATCTTTCTATGGAAACAGGGAAGATTGAAATACCAATTCAGAAGAGGATAGCATTGACATTATACCCACATCTGAAACCTCAAAAGGGAATATGAACTGGTTTCCACCCAAAAAAAACATTCCTGGAAGAGCTGAAGGAGGACTTTAAAAGCCAAATTAAAGAGGTAAAAGAAAAAATGGGAAAAAAAAATTCATTGATGACTACAAAACTTTAAAAAGTAAAATGGATAAGGAGGTACAGAAAATAACAGGAGAAAATAACTCCTTGCAAAGTAAAATTGGTCAAATGCAAAGAGAGGTAAAGAAGCCATCTGAAGAAAACAATTTGTTAAAAAATTAAAATTGGGCAAGTAGAAGCTAATGACTGTATGGGGTACCAAGAATCAGTCAAACAATATCTAAAGAATGAAAAAATAGAATAAAACATAAAATATCTCATTGGAAAAACAACTGACCTGGAAAATAGATTCAGGAGAGATAATCTAAGAATTACTGGTCTGCCAGAAAGCCATGATAAAAAAAGAGCCTGGACATTATCTACCAAGGAAAACTGCCCCAAGGTCCTAGAACCATCAAAAAAGTCCATCAATCACCCCTTGAAAGAGATTCCAAATTGAAAACTTGATTTGAAATTGAATTGAATCCCAAATTGAAACCAAGGAATATTGTAGACAAATTCCAGAATTATCAAGTCAAGTAGAAAATACTGCAAATGGCCAGAAACAATTAAATATCACAGAACTACAGTCAGGATCACACAGGACCTTGCAGCTTCTACATTAAAAGATTGGAGGGATTGGAATATGATATCCCAAAAGACAAAGGAGCTTGGACTACAACCAAGGATCAACTACATAGCAAAACTGATCATAATCTTTCAGGCAAGGAGACAGACATTCAATGAAATAAGGGAATTCCAGACCTTCCCAATGAAAAGGCCAGATTCAATTGAAAATTTGATCTTCAAATACAAGACTCAACAGAGGCCGAAAAACGTAAACAGGAAAAAAAAGGTTATTCAATAAGGGCAAAGTGATGATACTTGTTAATCTTGAGAATGGTATAGTTCTTATAACATTTAAAAGGGATCTACATAGACAGAGAATGTTGGTATAAATTAACTGATATAATGAGAAAAAATCTAATTAAGGGATGAAAAGGTATTGTTCTGGGAGAAGAGGTAAGGAGGAGGCAGAAAAGGGTAAATTACATTACACGAAGAGGCACAAAAACATATTATAATAGAAGGAAAGAGGGGAGGGAGAAGAGCAGTATTTGAGCTTTACACTTGTCAGATTTGGTTCATGGAGGGAATAACATACTCTGTTAAGTATAAAATCAAACTTGCCCTACAAGCAGGGGGCAGGGGGAAGAAAAAGGGGGGATGGTTAGGAGGGAGGGAAGAAAGGGTAAGATAAGGGAGAGGGGCTGATAGGGAGGGAATATTGAGGGAGGTGGTGGCAAAAAGCAAAACTCTTTTGAGGAAGGGAAGGGATAAAAGCATAAACGGGAGGGGGGAGAAATAGGATGGAGAAAAAGACACAAATAGTAATCATAATTGTGAATGTGAATGGGATGAACTCTCCCATAAAACAGAGGCAGATAGCAGAATGGATTAAAAACCATAATCCGACAATATGTTGTTTAGAAGAGATACATTTGAAACAGGGGGGTACACACAGGGTACAGGTAAAAGGCTGGAGCAGAATATATTATGCTTCAGCTGAAGTGAAAAAAGCAGGAGTAGCAATCCTAATCCCAGACAAAGCAAAAGGAAAGATAGATCTAACTAAAGGAGATAAGGAAACTATATCCTGCTAAAAGGCACCATAGACAATGAAGTACTATCATTACTTAACGTATATGAACCAAGTGGTATAGTGTCCATCTTTTTAGAGGAGAAATTAAGGGAGTTACAGAAAAAATAGACAGCAAAACTATACTAGTGTGGGACCTCAACCTCCCCCTCTGTGAACTTGATAAATCTAACCTCAAAATAAACAAGAAAGAAGTTAAGGAGGTGAATAGAATTTTAAAAAAGATAGATATGATAGACCTGTGAAGAAAACTGAATGGGGATAGAAATGAATATACCTTCTTTTCAATAGTACATGGCACATATACAAAAACATATGCCAAGGCATAAAAACCTCACAATCCAGTGCAGAAATACTCAATGCATCCTTTTCACATCATGATGTAATAAAAATAATTTGTAATAAAGCACCATAGAAAGATAAACTAAAAATTAATTGGAAACTAAATAATCTAATCCTAAAGAATAGGTGGGTCAAACAACAAATCATAGAAACAATCAATTAACTTCACTCAAGAGAATGACAACAATGAGACAACATACCAAAACTTATGGGATGCAGTGAAAGCAGTTGTTAGGGGAAGTTTTGTATCTCTGAATGCTTACATGAATAAAATAGAGAAAAAAGGAGATGAATTAGGAATGCAACTGAAAAAGCTAGGAAAAGAACAAATTGAAAATATTCAATTAAATATCAAATTAGAAATACTGAAAAGCAAAGGAAAGATAATAAAATTGAAATCAAGTATTGAACTAACAAATAAAACTAAGACCTGGTTTTATGGAAAAAAAAAACAATAAAATTGATAAGCCTTTGGTGAATTTGATTAAAAAAAGAAAGAAAAGCAAATTACCAGTATCAAAAAATGAAAAGGCTGAATTCAACTCCAATGAACAGGAAATTAAAACAATAATTAGGAATTATTTTGCCCAATTGCATGCCCAGAAATTTGATAATCTTAGGGAACTGGATGAATATTTACAAAAATATAAATTGCCAGAATAACAGAAGAAGAAGTAAGATAACTAAATAACCTCATCTCAGAAAAAGAAACTGAAAAAGCCATTAATGAACTCCCTAGGAAAAAATCTCCAGGGCCAAATGGATTCACAAGTGAATCCCGTCAAACATTTAAAAAGCAATTAATTCCAATACTTTATAGACTATTTGGGAAAATGGGGGAAGAAGGAGTCCTACCATATTCTTTTTATGACACAAATATTGTACCAGGAAGAGAGAAAACAGAGAAAGAAAATCATAGACCAATTTCCCTAATGAACATAGGTACAAAAATTTTAAATAAAATACTAGCAACTCTTAGGTACCACATCTCTCCTGTCAGATTGGCTAACATGATAAAACAGGAAAATGATAAATGCTGGAGAGGATGTGGGAAAACTGGAACAATGCAATGGTTGCATTGCTGGTGGAGTTGTGAACTGATCCGCCATTCTGGAGAGCAATTTGGAACTATGCCCAAAGGGCTATAAAAATGTGCATACCCTTTGACCCAGCAATACCACTTCTAGGACTGTATCCCAAAGAGATCATACAAATGGGAAAAGGACCCATATGTACAAAAAATATTTACAACAGCTTTTTGTGGTGGCAAAGAATTGGAAATCAAGGGGATGCCCATCAATTGGGGAATGGCTAAACAAACTGTAGTATATGAATGTAATGAAATACTATTGTGCTATAAGAAATGAGGGACAGATGGACTTCATCATAACCTGGAAAGACTTACATGATCTGATGCTGAATGAGGGGATTAGAACCAGGAGAACAGTATACATGATTATAGACACAAGGTATCTGTGATGACTAACTTTGATAGACTTGGCTCTTCTCAGGAATGCAAGGTTCTAAGACAGTTCCAAAAGACTCATGATGGAAAAAAACTATCCACATCTAGAGAAAGAATTATGGAGTCTGAATGTAGATTGAAGCAAACTATTTGCTCTATTTTTTTCTTTTTTGGTTTTGCTTCTTCTTTCTGATGGTTTATTCTATTGGTTATAATTGTTCTTTACAACCTGACTATTGTGAAAATAAGTTTAATGTGAAGGTATATGTAGAACCTATATTGGATTACATGCCGACTTGGGGGCGGGGAGCGGGAAGGGGAGAAAATTTGGAGCTCAAAAACTTAAGGAACTGAATGTTGAAAACTAAAAATAAAAAATAAATTTGTTTCTTTTTTTTTTTTTTTTTGGAGTGGGGAAGGCAGGGCAATTGGGATTAAGTGACTTGCCCAAGGTCACACAGCTAGGAAGTGTGTTAAGTGTCTGAGGCCACATCTGAACTTAGGTCCTCCTGACTCCAGGGCTGGTGCTCTACTCACTGAGCCATCTAGCTGCCCCAATAAAGAAGAAATTTAAACAACAAAAGAAAGAAAAAATAAATAAATAACAGGAAAAAAAAAGAAAATTATGTCAAAATTTGGGTGCCCAGGGAAGTTCATCAGTGCTGTACCTCAACTTCAGGAGGGTATGCTTGCCTGGATTCTGGATAGTAGATGATGGTCTTATGCTTTTCCAGGAACCAGTGGAACGAAGCAAAGCTGTATGCTAGCACCCAGGCTTTTTTTTAGCATGATGTTTTCACCAATGTTGTCGGATGCTTTTCAATAAAGAGAAAATAGGCATCAAGGTTGGCTACCATGTCGAAGGTAAATTGTTTAACTTGAAAAGGCTGTAAGCCAAGACTAAAATGGAGGGAGAGTTGGAGTATGATTTTTTGCTCACAGATAATTGTGCACTCAATGCAGTCTGTGAAAACCCCAACAAAACACCACCAAGCCAGGACCACGCCATTCATATGTGGAACTGTCACTTACAGCAGATGGAGAAATTCTGAATACTGTAGATAAGATCAATCACCTTGTATACTTTCCAGGGATGTACACACAGATGATGAAGGTGATGCAGGGATTGCCAGAGCTAACTCAATGTCTGAGAGGCTCCAAAGGAAAGTGTGGAAGAGAAGAGGTATTAGGCTGCCTAATAAACTTCAGTTCTACAGAGCCACTGTGCTGGCTTCATTGTCATGCTTGTGAAACCTGGATAGTCTACCAGCATCATACTAAACGTGAATCACCTCCATTTGAACTGTCTAAGGAAGATTCTGAAGATTACCTGGCAAGATACTGGACACTGAGGCCCTTTCTGGAGCTAAAATGCCAAGCATTCAAACTCTACTGCAAAGTATAACTATGATGGGCTGGCTGTGTTGTTTGAATAACAAATATATGTTTGCCTAAAAGACTATTGCAGTAGCTCAAAAGAAGTAGGAGATGCACAAATTTAGATTCCCGTCCACTCCAAATGTTCATATGGACTATCTGTGCCTGACCTATGGTAGAGTCTTCCAAGCTCATACTGGTCTGACCAGCCACAGGTAGACTCACTGTATCTTGACTTCAACACAGGGATGTCATTTTGGTCCTCTTCAAGAATGAAGGACAACAACCAGCATGTCCATGATTGTCCACAAAAACACTGTATTAATTTGGGGGTTATAGTAAACAGGAGAATTTGCAAATATGAAATCCATGAATAATGAAGACATGTGCATATATCAGTATCCATTTATCTCAAAACAAGTAATTGGGGTATGAGGGCATATGCTGGGGTGGAAGGGATTATTAGGTAAGGTCTCCAAATGGACGAGAATTTGACCAGAGACTTGAGGACAAAAGAGGAAAAGGATTCTAGGTATGGGGAGGGAGCCTATTGGCTGTGCAAAAGTATAGTGTTGGGAGAGGGAATGTCCTATACTGGGAAAAAGCAGCTTTGACTAGAAACTAGTACTCAGTTTGACTAGGACCTAGAGTGTGTAAAAGGATGATAATATGAATGGAATCTAGAAAGACAGGTAGGAGACAAGAGACCTATCAACACAGCAGAGTAAGAGAAAACAGGATAGCGCAGCTCCCTCCACAATGGATAATAATGTTTTATGATGATCATCATAATAATAGTATTCCCATGATATTTTAAAGTTTGCAAAGTACTTTATCTATGTTAACTCATTTATATATAGAAAAATTCAATTACTCTATTTAAGATCTAAAAGGAACACAGGACCAAGAAGTGATTGTGAAATCTCAAGAGTAACCCAGATCAAGATCATGATATTCAATCTACAGACAAGTGACAAGGAAATGAAATGTGAATCAATAGTAGGCCAATATCTCAGACTGAGCACTAAAGGCCTCTCCAAACAGGACTGGGTCAGCAGCACAGTTTCACCCTGAGAGGATGGCAGACTCCTTCCCTCCACTTAGAACAGAGGTAGGCCATCACTAGGGTCTCTATGATCCTGCTAAGCCTTGCAGCTAGCTGACAGGAACTAAAACTAATAACTACCTACTGAAGCTCCACCTGGGGGCATGTTAATAGCCGTATTGCCTGGACCCCAACAAGGATCTGAAGACTGGAAAGTCTAGGAGACAGCTATTAGAGCTTGCCCTTAAGCAGACTGCATCAGGCCTGTTGAAAATATGCAGCTTCCTTGCTTAGCCTGCCCCTGTAAATCTTGAACATAGCACTCAACACCTAAACAATGCAGTAGCAAGATGTAAGATGACATAGAGTAGACCCCTAAAGATCCCTATAAGGTGAAGACAGTACTGTCAGAAAGCGGGGACTGGACTTAACATAAAAACCCAAACTAGAAGGTAAGACTGGAAGAATGAATAAACAACCAAACAAAAAGGGATAAAGAGCTATTATGATGGCAAGTATAAAAACTCAGAAAGGAGAATTAATCCAAACAACCAACCAACAAAGCTTCAAATAAAAGCACAGGTTGATCCAAGATCAACTAGAATTCCCAGATAAAAAGAAACAAGAGTCTTTTTTTAAAGACTTTAAAATTATATCATAAATGAGAGTGAAAGAGTAAGGGATTAAAAAAGAAATGACAGCTTTGGAAGACAGATGTATCAAAAGAGTATTAAAACCTTAGCGAAGAGGTATAAATCTTATGCAAGTAAGAGATTTCATAAAAATTAGAACGAACCAAAAATAAGTTAGTAACTCTACAACATGTTAACAGAAATTTTTCATCTGCGTACTCCATCATTAAAATCTCTTATAACTCCATTACAGATTTTCATTTTTAAGACTTTCAGAGTCCAAATAGTTACAGACTGCAACTTCAAGATAATACTTCATATACTAACAAATTTATATGGCTTTTTTTTAAAGGGAGAATAAAAAACTTTCCAAAAAGATATATGCACACATAGACACTCTACCTCTTATTTGTCAGTTCCTCCCAAAACCTCCACTTTAAAGAAAAGTGCTAAGGTCAGCCATTCCTTCATCCTCTCTAGCCTTCACCGCAGATTCTCTGGATTTTTCTTACCATGTCCCGTTGCAAGTAATCTTTCCCTCCAACAAATAATTACAGCTTCTTTTTACATGTGTTCTTCCTCCAACAGAATGTAAGCTCCTTGATGTTAGGGACAGTCTTTTTGCTTTCATTTGCATTCCCATTATTTGGGCACGATTTCTGGTACACAGTAAGGGCTAAATAAATGGTTTTATACTTGAGCTGATGTGACACAGCAAAAGTCTTCTCCCTTACTATCTTTCTACTTCTTTATTTCTATTTTTTTAGCCATTCAAAATCTAGAATTATATGAATATTCTGGCATCAGAAAAGGTCAGAGAGCTACTGTTTTAAAGAATGAGGATATGAAAGATTCTAGAGGTCTTACATTAATGCAGAATCTGGAGAAAGGTATGGTAGTCCTAAGTTACTTTAGGGAGTTCTATAATGTACAAAAATAATTCTAAGACACTAGAAAAGGTATTTTTAGAGTCTGCCTCATTAGAGAATAAACAGATACTTCAAAGACACCTATCTATACACTTCTAAAATGAGAAACACTAAATCTGCTACATAACAATATAAGATAAGTATGTATATGTGTATATACATGTATATGTGTATATATGTACATATATGTCTATTTATACATATGTATATAGAGTTATGTAGTTTTGAGTAAGGAACTAGTCTCAGAGGATAGATTCAAGTCTTTGCTTTGATACAGACTACTTATGTCACCACAAACAAGTTACTTAGCCTATCAATTCACCAAATACCTAAGACTATAAATTTTTAAAAGAATTAATCTTCATCTTTAGAGGGAGTTTTTATACTAGGGAGGATTTACCCACCTTGATTAAATAACATCAAGAACCTCCACCAAAAAATTTTAAAGGTGTAGTTGAAACCAAATGGAAATCTAAGGGTGTAGGGAGGTTCTGTGATATTTTACAAAGTTCAAAGGCAAAAAAAAAAAAACAACAACAAAAAAGCATGACAAACAAAATCTTAAAATGAAGAACTTTTTAGCTGGGAAAAAAATTATTTCTATAGACAACGAATACATACAAGACAAAATACGACTCCCTAAATTAGGAGCTCAATATAAAAGAAAAGATAATAAAATATGTCAAGTAAAAATATATAATGGGTGAATTGCTGTCCATCTTGCTGCTGACGTATGACATTAATACTTGTCAAGGTGATCTTAAGGGCTAAGGTCAGGACAGAAAATGGTGCATGGGGAATTGTGTGTTGGGATAGCTCAAAACCCTTCAGCTCTGATTGCTGCTGCCCTGACATTTTTAGAGAAGAAAGACCACAAAATCAATAGCGCTAAGGATTAGTAACAGCAGTCTAATTTAAGTGTTAAAAATATTCAATAAATGAATAGTAATAATAAGATGTAATGAAAGCATAAATGAAGTATCCTAATATATTTATGACTGTATAAGTTAACACAAATTTGGTATACTATAATAAAAATGGTCTAAATTAAAACATCAAATGTTTAAAAAGAAAAGTATAACAGAATTATTTTTATCTCCAATCTTGAGTAATTAAGAAAGAATTATCTGACAATGTGTTATACAGACAGCCATACAGCTTACAAACTGAGGTAGATCACCAGGCCCAGAGTCAGGACGATCTGAGCTCAAATCTGGCCTCAGACACTTACTTGCTGTGTAATGCTAGGCAAGTCACTTAACCCTCTTTGCCTCAGTTTGCTCATTTGCAAAATGAGCTAGAGAAGGAAATGGCAAACGACTCTAGTATCTCTGCTAAGAAAACCCCAAATGGTGTCACATAGAGGTGGACATACCTGAAATGGCTGAACAACAACAACATAGCTTAAAAATATTATATGTTAAATAAAAAACAAACAACTAATGTTTAATTTGCCTGAAGAATGAGTTGAAGACATTGATAGAATCATTGATCCCAGAAAAAACTTTGAAATACCATCTGTTTGACCTTTCCTTCAAACAACTGAATATCTAAGCTAGAGATCAGGGATCTGTATGATCATAGGGGTTAAAAAAAAAAAGACAAAACTAAGTGGTATGGCCAGGGATTGGACTATATAACTGTCAAATAGGCAAAACATGCCTCCATTGTCCTAGACTTTTCCCTTGCAGAGCTTTTTTCTGATCCCATTAATACTATTTCTATCTTCACCTTTCAGGGATGACATGATCCCAATTTTTGTAAAACATAAGGTTAATTAATTTCTGTTAAAGTGTAGGAATAACAGCTTAAGGTATAATTCTTTGAAAGAATTCCTGAATTTTAAAAGGGTCTTTTAAAAAACAGCCTACATTTTACACTTCTACCTTTTTCTAAAGCTAGACACACAAACTTACCAAGATTATTTCACAGCATCATAGGTTAAGAGCCCAAGGAAACTCTGTTGGAATTTAGACCAGGGCATTCATTTTACAGATGAGGAAAATAAAGCCTAGATAGATTAAGTGGCTCATCATCATGCTAACATTGGAAGCCAGCTTGTGAATAATTTGATATAAGCCACTGAAGGAATATAAAGCTCTTCCTATGACAACATCTCATAAGATTCATTTTAATACAATTATGCAATCCATATTTTATTGTCTTTAGATATTTAAGATTCTTTTATTGAACTTCTTACAACCTGCTATCACTACAAACACAATTAAGGAACAATATTGTAAAAGATAGGCTAGATAAATACACGGGGAAATGCATGGAGAAAATATATTAAAGATCATATATTACAGAATCTATGTGTTATTTGGGACTCTGAATAATAATAAAGACATGCATGTATATGGAAGGAGACTAGAAAGGAGGAATGAGATAAAGGACACACATTTGAGACACAGAGATTCATACATACATAGTTAAAATTTGGGACTGGCACAGAATAATAAAAATTAGGTATTAATAATGACTTCGGATAAGGATACTTCAAAAATAAACAACAGGAAAACCACATATTAAAAGACATCTTAGAAAATGAATGAAAATCAATATTTAATATATATGTACCAAGCAGCAAAGTTATTGAAATTATTCATTTGATATATTTAATTTGTTTAATTTATTAAATATTTATAATTTAATTATATCTTATATAATTATGCATCTGTTACATATATTTATATTTGTTATATATTATTATATCATTATTTGTCATGTAATGTATTTAGAGCATTATGCATAATATATAAAATAATTAAATTATATGTCAAATATACAATATTAATTTAATTTATTACTTAAATTATTAAAGGAAAACAATAGTACTACAAGGAGTAATAAACAATAAAACAATAATAATGGAAGACACTGATGTACCTCTTTCAGATTTAGACAACTCTTAACAAAATACCAATAAGCAAAAAACAGAAGTAGTAGAAAAGAATTTTATAAAAACTAGAGACTATTCAATCCTGGTCATAACTGAATGAGAAACAAACATGGCTTACATATTTCTCAGTTGCACAGGGGACTTTTAAGAAAACTGATCAAATATTCTGACACAAAAACCTCACAAACAAATGCAGAAAAAACAGAAATGGGGGGAAAAAAATCTTTCCTAAGAGGAACGGAATAAAAAATAAATTCAATAAAGAGGCTTTGAAGAAAGAAATTACAAATTCATTATAATTTAAACAACTAAATCTTGAAGAATAGGTGAATGAAGGAGTAAGTCATTGAAACAACAGAAAATTCTGTCAAAGAAAATGGAAACGACATGATATGCCAATACTTATGGAATGCAGAATAAAATCTAAAAATAACATTTATATCTCAAAATGCTTTTATCAGCAAAATACAGAAAGAATATATCAGATAAGCAATATTAAAAAAAAACCCTAGAAGAGCAACAAATTAAAACTCCATACAAAACAAATTCTGAAAAAAATCTAAGATTAACAAAATTAGAAGCAAAAAACCAAAAACGACATCACCCCCCAAAAAACACAACACGTAAGTGATAAATAAAGCCTGAACCTGATATGAAAAAATATATGAAATAGATAAGGTTAACTTGTCTGATTTATAGAAAGAAAATAAATGGTTCATATCTGAAATGTATAAAAGCAAAAAAGCAAAAGAACTGGAAAGAAAATAAGGATAACTATTATGAAACATTTCTGTCCGATTATGTGCTAATACATCTAATAACAAAGATGAATGACACAGATGAATACTTACAAAAATATAAAGTATGTATGTTGAAAACAAAATATTTTATATAGTTCAATACCAGGAAAAGAAATTGATCAAGCCAAAAATAAATTCCCATGGAAAAATTTTCCAGAATTAAGTAGAATTACAAGGAAATGATATCAAATATTCAAAGAACTAATTCTAATTGTTTGCATGAATAGGAAAAAAAAAAAACTCTTCCAAAATCCTTCTACATTTCAAAAATACGGTCTTGATAACTCAATCAAGGAGAGACAAAAGCAGACAAAGAAGAGTATTTATCTAAAAATAAAAGAAAACTATAATGCGTGTATGTATGTATGTATGTAAGTAGATATGTACATACTGGAGAAAAGCTGAAGGTCTTTCCAGTAGGATGACTATGCCCTTCATCATAACTATTATTCCACATGGTGCTAGAAATGTGCTACAGAAAGAAGAAAAGAAAAAGAAACAAAGGCAATATACATGTACAAAGAGGCCTTTTTCAGATATTATGGCCTACTTAGAGAAGATCAAGGAGTCAACTTAAAAATTAATTGAAACAATTCAACAAAGTTGTAAGTTACATAATAAATCCTTATTATAGCATTTCCATATAATACCAAAAAACTCATCTAGAAGAGATAGAAAGAGAAGTTTCATTAAAAATAACTACAGAATGTATGAAATAATTGGGATTCTACCAAGACACATAAAGGGATTATATGAATACAATTGTAAAACACTCTTCATCAAAATAAAGACAAATAATTGGAGAAATATTTGCAGTTCTTGGGTAGACACGGCCAATATAATAAAAACAACAATACTACCTAATTAACCGACTTATTCAAAGCCATGCCAATTATACTACCAAAGGATTCTTTCATAAAGCTAGGCAAAATAGTGAAAGTCATCTGCAAGAACAGAGTTGAAGAACATAATGGGAAATAATGGAAGGGGGCACAGCAGTACAAAACTCAAACTATAGTACATAGCAATGATGATCAAATCTAATTGGTTCTAATTTAAAAAACAGTTTTCAAGGATAATTTGAGTTTGGGATAATTTCAAGAATAATTTGTAGTCTGGGAATTTGTTATTGGTTAGTCGATGGTAGATAGCAAAATTCTGGTGTTTTAAGTCTAATAACCATATTATTCTAAGCACCAAGTTATAACTTGCTAGGTATGTGGCAAATTTTTTGTAGAATACTGTCAGGTGCAATTCTTGAAAAAGTCTTCATGGATCACAAAATCCAGCCTCTTTAAGGCTAATCCTAAATTTCTGATTGTGATCACCTGGCATTTAATTATATCATAAATCTCAATTTCTATAAAGATATTCCTAGAACTCAGACATATGTTAAGTATTTGTTAAGTTACCAGAGTTTATGTAGAGGCCACCCATGAAGGATACAATTAAATTTTAATTATTTCTATATGTTCTTTCTGGATATAAAACACTTTGGAAAACATTTGACAATACAATACCACGTACCTGTTATCAAGTGACTATTGTGCAGTGAAGTGATAGCCATTTATTCCTAAGGTATTTCTGTAAATTTCTGACTTATTTATCATGCGTTCTAAGAATGTCTACCAATTCTGTTCTTTTTTTGGGCAATTAGGTAGTTCAGTAGACTGAGTACTGGGCTGGGACTTAGAATCAAATTCAGTCTTGAACACTTAAAAGTGGTGTAACATTGGGCAAATAAACTCTGCCTTCCTGAGTTCCCTCAACTATAAAAGGAGGATAATAAAAGCAACTTCCCCACAGGGTGGGTCATGAGGATCAAATTAGATAATATTTGTAAAACACCCAGCAAAGTGCCTGGCATGTAGTAGGTGCTTAATAAATACTTATTTACTTCCACTGCTCCTTTCCCCCTATCTTTTACAGAGGAAGTGTCAATCTTTCTACAGCTAACTTATGTTGATGAGCCCTCTGTTTTGTTACTATTGTATGAATAATTATTAGGATACTTTGTAAATCTACCATGTTCCACCTCACATGTTCGAAAGTACATATTAAGACGGAAACTGTCTAGGTATTAATTGCTTTAAATGAGTACTTCCTGTTTAGATTTAAGGATACAGTAAGTCCATGAATGTATTTAGTCAGAGTTTTCTGCTTGGTAGCTTTATAGAAGACATCTCTTGCCTGGAGGAGACCAATATATTTATAAGTTGTGCCTTTCTTCACAGCAAAATTTGAACACTGGTTTCAAGCCTCAGTTTCTCTCTTTATTTGGTGGATACATTTATTGAGTCCAAATGACATATTCTTGGAGAAAAATCTCAGGATATGAAAGAGCTGTTTAATGTGTGTTTTGGTGCAGTCATTTAGTTAGATGTCATCTATGTGTACCAAGTGATTTTTTGGGTTCATTTCCCTTTAACTTAGAAGGCATATTTATTGCCATTTAAGAAAGAACATAATCTACACACTCAGTTGGGTATCTTATCCCATAGGAAAGAAGGAGGAAGGAGATAAAAAAGGGGGAACAATGGAAAGGAGGGCAGATAGGTGGATGAGGTAATCAAAAGCAAACACTTTCAAAAAGGGACAGGGTCAAGGGAGAAAAGTGAATAAAGGGGGACAGGAAAGGAAGGAGCAAAATATAGTCAGTCTTTCACAACACGAGTATTGTGGAAGGTTTTTGCATAATGATATGCATGTGGCCTATGTTGAATTACTTGCCTTCTTAGGGAGGGTGGGTGGGGAGGGAAGAGGGTAGAGAATTTGGAACTCAAAGTTTTAAAAGCAGATGTTCAAAAAGAAAAGTTTTTACATGCAACTAGGAAATAAGAAAGACAGGTAATGGGGCATAGAATCTATCTTGCCCTACAAGAAAGTAAGGGAAAACGGATAGGAGGGAGTGGGGTGACAGAAGGGAGGGCTGACTGGGGAATAGGGCAATCAGAATTTATGCCATCTTGGACTGGGCGGGGAGGGTAGAAATGTGGAGAAAATTTGTAATTCAAACTTCTGTGGAAATCAATGCTGAAAACGAAAAACATTAAATAAATAAATAATAATTTTAAAAAAAAGAAATAAAGATGATAATGGATTAAAGGGTTGGCAAAACCATAAGGGAACTAAACGATTTCCTGTCAAAATGCCATGTATTATATGGTCTTGATAATATTAGTAGTGGCTTTGTTTTCCAGAGACTACATGTAGACACTGGATAGTACGACGTTCTCAATATAAGTCTATTTTGCATATTTTTAGGCTATAAACATTCCATGAATGTAGAAGTGAGTCAAAAACTTGGCGATAATCAATAAAGGCAAGGTAAATGTTATAAATCTTTAGAGTTGCTTACTCAATAATTACTAAATCAACAATTAGTTGCAATTTATAACTCTGAGATTTTTTGGCACACTCTTTTTGCTCCACAGATGATAATTTTTTCTTTTAATGACTACATGTTTTAGAGTTTTCTAGCTAAAAGCTGTGAATGCCAATTGTATAAAATGCATAACCATATAATTGGCAAATACTTAGAGGGATCACTGGTTTTCTAACCTTTTGGCTTAGATCTGTGATGCCTTCTAGTAAGAACGTTAACACAACAGTCTTGTATATAAGGAAGCTGGCTTCCTTGAACTAATAGAGCTGAATCAGTTTTCCAGTTTTGCACAAAGTAGAATTTGTTACATTTATGCCTCTATAACTGTAAAACACTTAGCATCACCTTTAAAATATATTACATGGAGGAACGTCATTTAAGATACCACATCATATCAAAGATGTTAGTTCCTTTTCCATCAGTACTATGGCCATTCTTCACACAACTACCTGAATAATATTCCCAAGGTCCTATTCTGATCACAGAACACAAAAACAATCCTTCAATGGGCTCCTATTGTCTAAGGAATAAAGTCAAACTCCTTAGTCTGGCATTCAAATTTCTTTAAAAATTTACTACAACGTACCTTTCTAGTCTTCTTTCAGGACCAAAATCTACCCACCAAGTATGGAAAGACAGACTTAAGTTAGAGAGAGAAACTCATGGGTATGGGTGCTATCTCACTTACTGCTCACCCCTGTTCAGATAATTACTTCACTAAGGACTCAATGCTCAATGATCTCTCTCCATAAATGCATACAGAGGAGTGTATCTATTAGTATATCAGTCAGTATGCCAAGCCCTTGTAAGACAATTCAGCATTAATAGAGCCGAAAAGATCCCAGGGGGTTCAACTTTACTGTTATGCAAGAAGACCAAGTAGGAATACAGAAATTGCCTTAAATGAGGCATACCTCCTGTATCAACTTGGATACCAAGTGGATCAACTTGAAAGAAAATAATCTTGATATTGCTTAGGCAAGAAAAATGGGTTTTTATCTTTGTTTCTCTAACATTTTCACCTGCAAACATGTGGTTCAACATAAAACAGTTGTTCATAGCAGACATCTGTATTGTAATTCCTGATGATTGTAGCTTTGTCACTTGTACCTCATTTTCCTTCACACTGCGGTATAGAAAAACTCTGCTTTTCCAGAAAATGGGGTTAGGAGCATTGGTATATATAATAATAATAGTAACAACAAAAACAACAATAACTAACATTTTTATTAACAATAATAACTATCAATTTATAGCATTTTAAGATTTACAAAGTGATTTACATACTTTATTCTCATTTGATCCTCATAATTCCCTGTGAGCAGTTGTTATTATCACTTTGTACATTTTGTACATAAGGAAACTAATGGTAAGAGAGGGTGACTTGGGGGCGGAGCCAAGATGGTGGCTAGAAAGCAAGGACTAGCATGAGCTCCCCGCCAAGTCCCTCCAAAAACCTATAAAAAATGGCTCTGAACCAATTCTAGAACTGCAGAATCGACAAAATAGCATAGGGAAGCACGGCTCTAGGCTAGGACAGCCTGGATGGTCTCTGGGTAAGGTCTATCCCTCACGGAGCTGGGAGCAGAGGGGAGGGGAGCTGAGCTGAGGAGAGCCCAGTGTGGGCAGCAGACCTGGAGGTGAGCGGAGCATGCCCTAGCGCCCTGAATCAGTGAGCTGCAGCAGTTACTAGACTTTTCAACCCACAAACACCAAGGACAACAGAGTAGGTTGGCAGGAGAAGCTGCTGGGGACGGAGAGTTTGTGGTTCGGGCCACCACCCCCGGGGGCAGCTGAGGTAGGGCAGCTTCAGAACTATAGCTGCAGTTGCTTCTGCTCCCAGGCCCACCTGGTGGGAGGAAGTAAGTGGCTGATCAGAGCAGAGCATGGTGAAGATCTAAGTCCAGTCAGGGTTGGGGGTTGTTCGGGAAGGAGTGCTGGTATGGCAGAGCTGGTGCATCCACCCAGGCTTGGAACATAGAACTATTTAGTCTACAAGCAGTCATACCCCGATGAAAAACTCAAGGGTCAAGTAAGTTGGCTGAGCACATGGCCAGGCAGCGAAAACGCACACAGATTCAGTCTCAGACTGGAATCGTTCTTCGGTGACAGAGAAAACCAAAACATACAGCCAGAAGAAGCCAACAAAGTCAATGACCCTGCAACAAAAACCTCCAAGAAAAACATGAACTACTCTCAGGCCATGGAAAAGCTCAAAAACGATTTGGAAAAGCAAGTTAGAGAAGTTGAGGAAAAATTGGGAAGAGAAATGAGAAGGATGAGAGAAAACCATGAAAAACAAGTCAATGACTTGCTGAAGGTGACCCAAAAGTATATTGAAAAATATACTGAAGAAAAAAGCACCTTAAAAAATAGACTAACTGAAAGAGCTCCAAAAAGCCAATGAGGAGAAGAATGCCTTGAAAGGCAGAATTAGCCAAATGGAAAAGGAGGTCCAAAAGATCACTGAAGAAAATACTACCTTAAAAATTAGATTGGAGCAAGTGGAAGCTAGTGACTTGATGAGAAATCAAGATATTATCAAACAGAGGGGTGGAGCCAAGATGGCGGCTGGGAAGCAGTGACTGGTGTGAGCTCCCCACCAAGTTCCTCCAAAAACCTATAAAACAATGGCTCTGAACCAATTCTAGAGCTGCAGAACCCACAAAGTGGCAGAGGGAAGCAGGGCCCCACCCCAGGACAGCCTGGATGGTCTCTGGGTAAGGTTGGTCCCACACGGACCTCCCAGCCCCCAGCCGAGGGGAGC